>OY787664.1:30598174-31798174 GCA_963678985.1 Spisula subtruncata | reverse complement strand
AGGTTGAATAACACGAGGGACATGATGGCCCTATAAATCGCCCACCTGATAAACCATGTTGCTTTTGCTGCTAACATCAAAAGCAGCAAATGAAATTGAAAAAGGCCATACCACATCGCTCAAATAAGTTCATCTGATAGATGCTTGTAGTACTGATTAAATTTGGCCTATATTTTACGTAGACAAACATTCCATATGAACAAATTTACAATTAATGAAAATAATTGTACTCTCTAGTTTGTTTACAAGAAATTGTAAATGGAAGACGAGCACCAGACGAACGATGAGAGAACACAAAAGCTTACATTGTCGCATTGTGAAATGTGAGCTTAAAACAAACCAATATTGAAGCTGTAGAAATATATATAAATATGCGATATGTTTCTATATATGTGAGATGTTTGCATAAACGACACATGTACGTATACATATATTTATACTTTATGTACAATTAATTTTGATGAGTTTATATGACTTAAATGAATACATTAGTCATAAAACGGTCGAGGTATTGTCCATCCTGCATCGTACCTGAAATGTAAGAAAATGTCACGTGAGTACACGACAATCACCATTAGTAAGGTTATCTATCACAGATTGAACGTTGAAGCCAAGTTCTCGTACACCAAAGCGCAATGAATTCACCAATATGACAAAACAATATGTTAAGTCTTCCTAGATACGAGTAAGTCATATCAAGAATGATTATCTAAAACCAGTTAAGAGTTCGACGTAGCAATCTCACGATTACAAAACATACAAGAACATACGAACATTGGTAATAAAACTTATTTTCCAAATTGTTTTAAAGCAGTCGTCTTGTATGTCAGACAATGACAACGGATTTACAAACTCGAGCGTGTCTGAAATATTTTAATCCTAAAAGTATTTGTAGGTTCTTAGCTTCTGGTCACAGCTTGTACGGATTTCGTACGAGTTGAACAGAATGTAAAGTTTTCATAATAACCGCGTATGTCCTGATGCAAGCCTTATCCATAAAAAAAACTAGCTTAGTCGATCCGGGGCCATCATTCTGCTGATCAATATGTCATAAAATGCTGCATGGCTTTGACAAGTCAATGTGGTCATGATGGTTAACAAATGGGCCATGTTTGCCTTGGTGGACTTTAAACATCATTGAGTTTCAACAGCATCAACTTTTTGGTTAACATATTAAATCTGAGACTGTAGTGTGTCTACAAGTTGGGTAGTGTTACATGGCATTGAAGATTTTAGTTGTTTATTTTGGTACACAAGTATGTCAAGTTTAAAATCAATGCCTTAATGGACTTTACAATATTTAAGTTCCAAAAACTAACGGAAATGTTAATCACTATACTCATCCAGTAGATACCGGGACATAAAAAGAGCAAGGTAGGCGATAATAATAACAAGCTTTTATTATAAAAAGATCAACTTTAATACACAAAGAAGATATAAGGAAATACCCCAATGCATTTTTATAGTAGAAAAACAACTAAGTAGAGAACTTCCTGATACGGCAAATGTGGAGTTGTTAATACAGAGTACGTGTCCGACAAAGGGACCTAGTTTATCCCAATATTGGACGTTATGCACTATCCATTTAGGGGAGAGGATATAATGTATCTTAAAATATTTTCCCGAAGAAATTGACATGTGCAATGCTGCGAGTTCCAGAACGATATAAATATTGATATATATTTCGTCAAGCTATATAGCAAGAGTTGTCTTTAACAGATAATGTTGAAGGCTCTTAACGGTCACAAGAGTTATTACGAAAGCTTAGCAGGGTCATAAAATTGCTAAAGTGAGCAAACCTTTCCGATGAAGCAAGTGTATACCTATTCAAAGTTTAAATAAAGTCAAAGAAGTCGAAAAAGCCAGAGTGAAGCCACTATTACGACGAATGGGGTAAAATTCAAACATTCCGATTATGGCGTCGTTCAAGCAAATTCATATGCAGGTAATTATCAACTGCCAATATGTCGACCGCGAAGTAGTATGTAAAAGAAACTTTGTGAAAGCGGAAAAGTTTATGAAGTGACAAGCCAAATACGGTATGAAGCAATTTCCCATTATCCCAGTCATAAAGACGTCAACACTTGAATTGAAACTTAATGATCGAACATGTTTTTATGTAGAGTAACAAATTGTGAAACACACACTCGCTTATATTTACGAAGGCTGATACAGAAATATTATGTACATTTGTATTTGATTCCTGAAATTCTAAGAAGCCCGTATTTGTTAATATACTCGGGTCAATGACGAAATGATGCATTTGAATTTTGTCCGCCGAACAAGGTCCTTCTATTCCAATACCCGAATCCATGAGTAAATTTGTATCTAGTAGGTTCTATAGATAGTAAGTGCAGAAAAAATGTCAGTCATATTTCATATAGCGTCGATTTGTTAATGAAACTGAGCATTATGTTCCTTTCACATGAAAATGCCTCTTTGCACTAGACATCTACTGAAGAGTCGTTTTGAGCGAAACACAGACAAATATGATTGATTAACAACTCCATTCTATGAAACTAGTTTTTTAGTTCCTAGACTTAAAGGGCAATCTGTATAGCGAAGGTATGTTTCTAAGAAGCCTATGCGATCAACCATTTTGCAGTGCATGAATATAGTACCTTTTGCAGACGCAAAAACATTATTTTAATTTTGAATTTATTAACAAAATCGGTCTACATCTTCAAGCGGACATTTCAATAAAGATTTTCTGTGAGTTTCATTGGAATCGGTTCAGTCAATAAAAAGTTAGAGAGCAAATTGCATTACTTTTCGAACACCCCTCGTACTCGCACAATACTATATAAACTTGTGTGATTTATTTACTTGGGCGAAAATGTTTGTTATAACATTGTGTTCAAGCGAGATATTTTACAGACGCATAAGCAAAATCCAAAGTGTGGAGGTAAGCCATTAAGTACAAGAAGATAATATAAACAGTAATTTATACACACGTTATTATATTCACAGGTCTACGAAATTATCTCACAAACTACAGTTTTTAATTCTCCAAGCTTTCATACATTCAATATAGTATATATATTCTTTTTTTTAATGAGTCAGTGAACATTTAGGAATGTTAAAACTCTGTTGTTCGTGATATAATTTCTTATGCCTGTGGTATATTAGTGGCAGAGTTGTAAGCAGCATTATACTGACCTTTCTCTCAATAACTCAATCATTTTATATTATGATAAATACCTTAAAATCTAACGGGGATAATTACTGAAATATAACACAAGCCCGTTAATACTGGCAGCGGGGAGGAAAAGTAGTAACTAAGTTACTAACAGGCGACAAGAAATGTATATGAAGAACCCAGAGATTAATGTCGATATTATGTAAAACTAAAATTATGTGTAACTGGGGTATAAAAGGATTTTGACACAGAAACATCAACTAGAACATTGCATTGATATTAAATGGGACCTGGAAGGCAGCATTCAACGAGCCTCTTACGGGAAATACTGTTAAGCACAGACAATATAAAGCCATACAAAAGCAGTGGCGACTCCTAGTCATCTTAGCAGGAGACAAATACAGAACGAGCCATCTGTATTGTATCCAATAAAGATATGAGGAAATCGGACAGTGAGTTTACATTTAACACGTAGATGATAGGCATACGAAAAGTATAAATAATAAATTTTATATACCGACTTCAACAGTGAATGACATACTTTATTACTTTTAAATGAGCACATTCTACCATAAAGCGGGTAATTTCAAATGATAAACAGCACTGAATTGGAGTACGAGGAAAAGTTGGTCACATGTATCATTTCATTTATGCTATACTTACATGCCGCCCCAAAGGTACGCGTCTCTTCTTTGGCCTCGACTGTAAGATAATTAATAGCAATACATCATTTAAAAATACTGAAATAAACGATAGCTAAAGTGTAAGTAACTAAGACCGACTATAATAAATCTAAATATTAAGAAAGAAAATAGATTTTCGATACCACTTACTTGTATCTGTCATTATCGCCATCATCTCGGATAATATCTCTTCGGACGACTATCTCTCTGGCGTCATTATCAGTCTCGAAACGTTGAATGGAGCGTGGAAGGGAATCAAAGCGTCTACCATGCACCGAGGGTGGACGGGAATTAAAGCGTGTGACATAATCAAAGTGTGGATAAGTTTCAACTTGTCTGACGAATTCTGGTTGTTGTGATTTTGGACTTCCACAATGAGGACATGTGCTACAATGTGGACAAGGGGTTGGTTCTATTTTGGGAGGTGGTGGTGCATGTGTATGGCAAGAATTGCAGTGATTGCAGTGGCCGTGGCTTGGTGCCTGTGACTGTACATGGTGAGATTGCATATTGTACATAGGCATAGGCTCTTCCATAGTTCTCTTTCCGTTTATGCTGGAAATGAATTAATACGTAAATGTGTAAATATATATACCTGCTTGCGGTTGAATATAATAGGACAGTATGTACATTTAACACGTAGATGGTAGGATTAGAGTGTAAATAATAAAGTTACTGAAGTTGGTGTTTCTGTTTGCAATTATTACCGATGTTGATGATTAATTTGAAGTCAATTGTTCAATTAAAATTCAATAGCAATTGAAGGCTTACACAATGTATAATACAGCGTAGTTATGGTAGCAGCAAAGTTTAATGACGTGTCCAAGCACTTCTTTTGCTAAAGCTTATGTATACAACTTCATTACTGTTGTTTCATGACCAAAAACTGTCTCCAATTACATACATGGTTCTCATGGTTCTGCATGAAGACTCATTATGCCGAGACGTCACGGGTCGATCAAAGCATGGATTGGCTAACGTCGCTTTAAGCTAATTTGCATATTTATGTAACAGTCTGGAAGTGCCGACGATATTTCCTGAACGTCTTAACGGCACTCCAATGACACATGGTATGTGATAAATGTACGTACGACTGGGATACGATTGAAATGGTATACACTGATTTATATGTGTTTTGTAAGAGGTGTGTATATCGATGGCTTAGAATGAGAGGGTCGTACATACTACTTACGACCTTATAAGACTCATACATATTTGAAATCTGCATCACAAGGCGCTTCTTATGAGCATATTTTCATGAAACTCTGAAATTGTCATGTTGACCAAAATGAAGTTTTAAAAACGTGTTTTCCCATAGGTAAAGAGTAAATTACAGACAGTTTTCTCTTGATTTCTCAATATATCGATTTTGTAGTTACGACCTTCTGGTTCTAAGCCATCGATGTGATAACAACATTTACCTGTATGGTCGGTATGATCTATCATCCTTGTACTCGGAATCTCTGTACCTGAAACATCAAACGTGGATCATTAATTACTTATACATATACATGTACGTATCGAATTAATTCTAGTGTATGTTAGAATATATCAACCATGCTTCACAGAGAAAGAGTTATTTTTAATACAAGCCAAATGTTGTTTAAGGAAATGTATCTTTCCGTATTTAAAAGGTATGGTATAATGGAGATCAGAATTTCATAGACCAAATCACGTCAGTAGTTTATTGGATGGATGAGCAATAAAACCTGGTAGGTGCAGCTGCATATTTTATATGAATACAAATGACATGAAGTTGTATACAAACATGATCTAACTAGTTGACATTAATACTTTGACAGTCTTCATAGAAATGGCTTTATTCCAACTCAGCAGTACTCCCATCGCTGCACAATTATAATCCCTATATATTTTATGCTAACATATGAGATATGGAAATACCTCATATGTCTCCACTTGTTAAAAGTCGAAGCAACGAATAACATGAGATCCACACATGACTATTTAGATTTTATCATTTAACTTTACATTTACTTTATTATTACCAATCAAAATTATGGCATGCTCATATTCTTTTTTTTTTATAAGATATTTGTACAAAAGTTGTTTGATACAAAATGCTAGAAAAAAATTGTTTTCGTATATTTAACATAAACTTATATGGCTGATTGTGAATCGAAACTATGTATGGAATATTGTTATCATCCGCGTGTTATCGCCACTGTGGTAATTTTGCTACCAGATATTTATTTGTTTTGATTGTATATGGTGAAAATCTCATATTGTAGTACAAGCATTTTAATATTGAACTTATCACTGTGTAACATCCACGATAAGATATAAGCCGTTTTCAATAAGAACCAACAAACGGGACCATTATAATATAAAAAAGGTATGAGAAAATCCGACAGGGAAGGTAGCACTCAACCCTATCAGCCGAGCACAGAAATCAGAAACACCATGACACAACTGCCCTGAACAATGCCCACAGAATCCCATGCCAAAACGGCGACCAAATGAGGCGCAACAACCCCAGGCGTGACCTAGGTTAAAACACTAAGGACAGTGACCTAACGTTATGCGACCTAAAGAGGCACAACTACGACTTGACCTAGTTAAAATATGGGCTACTTATACATACCTTGTTGTTGAGCGTTTCTTATCGCAACATAGAATGACAATAAGACAGATGAGAACAACAAGTACGATAAAACTTGCTACAGATGAACCGATGATAATTGCAAGCTCCTCCTGATCCATTCCTGATGTTGTTGATGTAGAACCGTCACCACTTCCGCCTCCGTCAACTAAACAATAAATAACAAACAATTTTAAATAACATTATCCAAGTTCTTTGCTTATAATCCCTGACACCAGTAATTCCCCGTAACTCACACGAATAATACGACAGAGTACAATAGTTGAAACCGAAAACTAAATGCTGCATGATATATATATGACATTGGATTATAATTCTCAATATAGATTTGCATTGTAAAGAGGTGAGATAAAACTGGTACATGTATATATTACAGGTCCTAAGAAAAAAACCTATTTACATAAGACAAATACAGTTACATTAACTGCCTTAATATTAGTTGTTTTTGTGTAACTATGTATTACTTTCTGCAAATGCAATATAAACTGCCATAATATTGGTTGTTTATGTGTAACTATGTGCAACATTCTGCAAATGCAATATAAACTGCCTTTATATTCGTTGTTTATGTGTAACTATGGGTTACATTATGCAAATGTAATATAAACTGCCTTAATATTCGTTGTTTATGTGTAACTATGTATCTTACAGTGCGAGTTGGACTTTGATTACATATAGCGTGAAGTGTATTAAAGAGATTCATCCTGGCATATTGATTAACAGCTTTCATAGTTAACGATTTAGACACTCACGTACATTGACCAAAGCTTGTTTCAACAGCAAAAAGAATATATCTTAGTAAGTTGGAAATATACATAGGAATATATAAATATATTAGCGTCTAGTCAAAGTAACATGATCAAATTATCCAACCATCGCCATCGCTGGCTGTATAAGAGGGGCGTTCCAGAAATAATAGGATTTTTCTCATAACCGCTTAGTACTTAACAATTGCATTTTTATGAAATTTGTCCCATATGCAAAGCAATGTATGCTCTATATACTGGAAGCAACAGAATTTCCTTGTTGCTGATGAAGCTCATACAAAGCGTTGTCATAGAAACCAGGTAACGCCAAGGCGGGTCACAATATTATTTGTCATTACCATCCTTATTAAAGATGTGAATATCTGAATATCCACTTGATAAATATTTACGCTCTACGCGGATGACTTTGACATGTGCATGCAAACTTTCGAAGAAATCGCGCTGTGTTTTTTATGATAAGTCAGTGATAAAGTATAATCACGTGTATATGACAGGGCCATTTTAATATTTCAACCCACAACTTTATCAAATGCTAAATGGTTTGTTCAGAATCGAATAAACTCCCATTTAAGTATGAACAGGGCAATTTATCAACTGACGATACATCGCTCAATTCAAAGGGGTTCTCCTAATACATTATTTGACAACATATTTAGCATTTTAGTTTACTTTTGTGCATTTTTATCGAACTATTAAAACATTAATTATGGAAGTTTCTTCGAATAACAAGAATATATACTCGAAGCATAATATACGAACCACAGGATTTTTTTATCGACTAACTCTCTGCTTACATTAGTATTCCATTTTAAAGAAGAAACATCTTGTTATAAATATGCAAATATATTTATTAAGGTATAAAATACACTTTGGAAGTCCAATGGTGATTTATGTATATTATACGCTCGTGTATAAACGTAATTCTATTTTCTGATTTAGTGTTGATGTGATATAAGCTTAAACTTCTCCATGTTATTTAAATGCGTTAAACAGTTAGTTTACTGATGCTGTTCATGGGATTATAAATGATATATTTCACCATTAGCCCATATAAATGAATCTATTTTCGGTATCTTATTCGAGATAAGAACAAACAAATACTAGAAAGTACATTTGCATAATCATTAGTTGTAAACGCATGATGGTACAGAAAGATTCGAATGACCAATGGCTTTATTTTGACTGGGATTAGTTCTAGTGCCCTTCTGAACGAATCTTGCTTAGTTTTCGTGAAGTCAATTATTAACAAGTAATTACTTACTCTTTCGCGAGAATCGCACTAGTTTCCTAAAAGAAGAGAACACGTCTTTAACCCATGCCACGAACATAGACCACCCAGGTACCAAACGAGTGCGTTATAGAGTGATATAACAAGGTGTGTGTTATATCAGTCTACAGACTGTGCAAATACAATGTTTAAAAAAACCAATTATGTTACATCCGTAAACTGATAATAAAACTGTGTACGTAAACTATCAAACGTGTATTTCAAAGTACACTCTTCTTGAACACTATCTGATTGCCAATCTACAACAATGCTAGTAATAAAATGTCAGAAATCGCTATTGTAATACAAGTGCTTGCTACGATTCCTTCAATAAATTCCATATCAAGATATATTTTGTAAGCTATTGCAAAAAGCAGTATTTGTCTTTTGTTATTCTGAGAACCCCTTTGGATTTATGCGATATACAACTGTTTCACCGAAACACTTTAGTTTAAAGCACTCACGCGTTACTGATTCAATTGAAATAACCTTATTTATAACACGTATATTCATAATAATTTTATGTCTGCGGCCATCGTAAGACTCAAATCACCCTTACGCATTCAAGGCAATGAGAATTGCAAATTCTCTTTAATTTGAGCATGTTACATATCTAATTACTTATTATGATGAGCAGGCTTCTAAAATTGTATATCACTACGATGCAAATACAGGTCAGCGATATGAAACTTCCACCAAGCAAGGCGACTTTCAACACAATGACAATGACAAAAACATAAAAAGCCAGTTAGACGCTACGTACAGATAATCAATTAGCACAGATATATGAGCATTCTAACTCTTATCTGAAGGTCCTTGCTTTCTCGCAACGCTTGCTTCAATTTTAAAGATGTTCAATACATACTTAAAAGAAACTAACTACGTCTAATATAGGAATATAAACCTACTTCTTAATAACAGGGGATGGCGTTTTGTTCCAGTTCTAATTATTCCATTCAAAATTCCATATCGTTCTATAATTGGCCCACAAAGGAAGTGAAAGACTAAGTCTAACAAAACATAACGGCTATTTCATCAATGGAATTTAGCCAAACATACACATGTAGACCAATCTAAGTCAAAACAAAGAGGATAATAAGTCAGACAGGACAGGCCGCATGTAACAGAAACAGTTGTTTAAAGGACATAGCCAATGCCAATCGTGCAATAGAAACACAACTGGAACGATCTTAAAGATAAACATCAATTAGTTAGACACTAAGTCTTACAGAAACACTACAAGGACTACTGGGGTTTTGCAGTTTTGTTTCTAAAGGCACTCGTTTTATATGGATGAGACAATTAAAATAATTGGATTACTTAGCAACTAGTACATACGTATGCCTTAGAATAATTTATTTGGTTGTTACATATGCAAGACACCTGCTCTGTATGACACATACGAACCCTTAAAATGCACGATATATTGTGCATGCCAAGATAAGCAAGTACCTCTTTTGGTGAGGGGGAGGGCAAAATCTATGCACTTACATGTATTGTATAGCGATTTCGACATTTTACAAGCATTGTGAAATCAGCAAAGATACGTACGTTTATTTGCACTACCTGTTGCTATAGTTGTACCCGTATTTGGAGCTTTACCATCAGTAGGATTAAATATACCTGATATTTAATGAAAAGTCATACAATACAAATAATAGGGTTTTCTTTAGATGGAGTTTTTGTTTTATCCTATCACTATCTCATCAATAGAGACCCGCACAGATATTTGGTGTTGATGTTATTTCAGAATGAACTAAAAACCTACTTTAATTCAGGCATCACATTGTATTGTGAGATATGACTTTAGATTTATTAGTAATTTTAAACTAGTCAATAATCAACAGACGTTTCAGGTGTAACATTATTATTCCGAAAATTCCACCCGTCCATCGTTTTGAATTTACAAGGAAACTTTATTGATCCTGGTCATTTTAGTAAGTATAGTTCTAACAGTGCATTGTAACCAGTGGTGGTATTCACAAAGCATCACATTGTTTACTTTAAGTTAATAAATTGTGATGCACATATTTTCAATTTTAAGAAGATTAATTAATTTTTTCTTATTGATTAGTAGCTCTTTACCCAATTGTTCAAACCTATGTGAACTAATCAATCACTTGATTGTTATGTTTAGCTGACATACCTAAGGAATATTTATCTCTTTAAGAAATACTAAGTTGTCTACAAAGAAGCCTTGTGAATATCTGCCCTGTTTGTCAAAATGCTATTAAATCAGTAATTAATCCCAAGTTTTGTCCGGAAGTTGGTGTAATTGATGTGCAAAAACTTACCTCCACCTGCTCCACAGTATGGTGCTGCTGACCACTCACCGTTCGATTGACACGTTACCTCGGATGGTCCTACAAGTTTATACTCTGGTCTACAATCTACTGTGACTACAGTACCCTCAGAACGAGCATAACTTGATACAATAAGTTCTTTAATCAGCTGCTCAGTAAGAACTATTGTATCTGCGAGTAACTCTGTTAACTTTGGACACTTCACTGAAACCACCAATATTATCTATAATTAGTTCAATCACATGCATATGGTATATAGCTTGGCTAATTTGACACGAGCCTGACCTGTTGATTAGCATAATTTAACAGTCGATATATTTTCTACGTTTACATCACCTAATCTATGTTTTTATAATCGGGGAGTATCACGGAGACGCTCGAGATGTAATACAAACACAAATCTGAAATATTGCACGATTTGCTTGCGGAAATTGATATATTCAGAGCAAGAACCTTGCAATATATTCTTGCATAAAGGTCAGGCTTAGGTCAAAATAAAATAGCCAAGCTATACTTATGTGATATCCTTCATAAACTTGCGATGCACATTGGCATGTAACTTAAGGACGTGCTTTACGAAAAGGCTAATTTTGGTCCTGTGTTTATTCAACAAAGGGAAGTTTGTAAAACATCTATGCCCCCAATGACTGCTCTAGTCAAAATATCTATTTTTCCTGGAGACTGGCTCATATATAAACACTCAACCGCTTTAAAAACGCTCAACTATTGAAAATAATCAAAATTTGTTAAAAAACATTTTTTGCTTAAATTAATAGTTTACAGGGTTAGTTCAGTTCATAAGCTTGACCTAATTAAAGAAAACGATTTTGTTTTCATTCGGAATACCCCGACAAATGAACTTTTTCATTTTGCATGTTTTGCACGTGTAGCTCGATCGCGTCTTCCAATGTGGTCAATATTGACTTTAAACTGTACTCTATAGGTTTACACATTAAAAAAACAATAGAAACAGAATTTTCTAATGGTATTTTTATGTTGCGAATTTCTCGAATATGTGTTCGGATGATTGTGCCTTCGCTTCCAACTGAAAAGAGCATCGGTGCCTCCACACAACAAATGTGGGCTTAGAACATCGATTCCTAGCGAATGACACAGTCAAAGACCAACCTGGATTAAACAAGCTAAAGGTAGCGAGCCCGAGCTATGAGGAAACATGACACAGATTGTGCCACTGTAATTGGTTCCGCATGGCTGCACACAATGTCAAAAGAATGTCGGGTGTCAAAAAACAAGCCAAAAGTACATTATTGCATTTTCATAACTATTCATTCCATAATTGTCAATAAAAAGGAAAATTATTTTAGTACACTTTTTAACGAGTTTTCTCCCGTTTAGAGCCGAAAGTCCCAATTTTTGTCTTCAAGCTCCTTCATAGTGTTGATTTGAGGTACCATATAAGCACCACGGAAAATATCCTGACAGTCTGATACTCATAACCAAGATTTCAAGTTTAAATAAGGCATGAATACATCTTAGGTTCACATAATGCGCATATTTGGACCACATTCGGTCGTATGGTATTAGCAAGACAGCCATAGCCACATAACATTTATAATTCAAGTTAAGCTTTGCTTTGATGGTTAGAAACATCACGTCGAACATAATTCTATCCTATTACGTTATTAATGTTATTCTTTAGGAGGAGAAACCACGTATATGCGTCAATGTAACGGTCTCTTTTAATTGCTTTTGAAATTGTGACTTTCACTTTCATGGGTTACTGTGTTATCTATATCATAATTTATTTTAAACTCATAATTATGGCATGGAAATCACACAACTCGTTGTTTATAGACTGAAGATTATTAATCCGAAAATGAATCACTAAAACCGATATTTCATATGTGGTGCGTTTTTAAAGCGGTTGAGTGTATATATATATAAATATGAGCCGTTCTCCAGGAAAACCGGGTTTAGTGACAAAATTGTGAAAATATTGATGAATATATGGTTAGAAAGAAGAGACTCATGTGAACAGATTCTGAAAATTTGAACAAATTATTCCATACACTTACAAAGTTATAGACTTTTTAAACCAACCTCTACCGCCTACTTTATGAGTGACGTCGTGAACGTCATTACCTACGTTTTTGACGTAACGTAACGTGGCATTTCAATGATCCAGTATCTGACAGGTTTTTGACGTAAACCTTTTAAAATTGTGGCAAATTTTATAATCATATTCTTATTTTAATAAAACGTGTCCAGTTTGTGAGTATTTACTTCCAGAGAAAAAAAGCAAGTGATTTTAGCCACTTAACGCTTGTTTTCCTTGATATGAGTTCTTTTTAGAAATCGATCACCATAGCAACAACAGACTTTATTTTAACACGATTTGAAAGAAAACTTGAAGCTAATGGATAGTACTATTCTATTCAATTACTCAAATATGAAAACAAAATACAAGATTTTTTTCTCATTTTAGACATTTTTCTAAGTCTTATTGCATAATTACAATGTATTGCATAATTACAATGTAATGTCATTAAGCCCGGTTTTCCTGAAGAACGGCTCATATATTACTCTTCAATCTAGTTCCTTGTATATGCAGATGGAATGGTGGAAATGAAACGACACTTGGTGGACAGTATACGTAGTACAAACATCACAGTGAAAAATATTAACACACTTTGTTTATAAAATTAATGTCATGTTTTGACTATTACAGCGGTGGTAAGGTATTCAATGAGACTTGGCTCGATTTCCAGTTGGGTTGGCCTACCACTGCGACCTTTCTACGAATTATGTTTCGGTAAAAAAAGTTAAATCAACTGTTAAAGAAAAGAATGCCAATTAGTCAATTACAGTTCAGGAGGCTCATGTTAATATAAACGGGTTACACGCAATGTTATACTTCTATATGATACGTGCGTTATACTTCCGAAGTAAATGATATTGTTTTTTAATTAAATGATATATATAAGCGAAGTCAATAGCATGTAATAAAGCAAAACATATTCGCAGAACATGGATACATTATGCGCCAGTTAGTTGAAACACACTACGCCCCAACCCTGGAAAAGTGCGGGGCAACTGATCCGTGCTTTAACCATGCTGGTGTCTCCGCACTGCCGTGGAATATAAGCGTGGAACTTTTGTTTCGCACAAAAAGTGGAGGAATATAGCTGTGCTAATTTCACTCCCTTAATAGTTGATATCCGGAACTCTGTATAGGTGGTTTTCCCCTTAATTTCCATGTAGGTACAAATAAATCTGGCCTAGTTAGACTGGTTTTGTATTCATATGCAAACACAACTGATCCCAACTCTACCTTGTGTACCTTGTGGTGGTTTTACCTTCTACATGGTACTGGGGACAGTTTGAACAAGTAATTAATAAGAATTGCAAGCAATACAAAAGTCCCTAAACTGGATTTCAATATTCCTGTTTCCATGGCAGCCACAATTTTTGTCAGAATCAAAATTAGACTTGCATAATCTCCTAACTGGTTCATATCCTATCATAAACCTAGCTAGGAAACTGTTTGAGCTATGGCAGCAACCTGATTTTACTGACGGACGGAGGGCAAACCTCATTCTTTGTTTGATGCACCACAGTCAGAACTTGGGTTACTGGTGACGTGTTATTACAGACATGTATTTAAGTTGCTCATGAAATATAACATTAGGGCTATCAGACGGCACAATCATAGGATATTTAAATCGCGCTTGACCCGCATGAATCTAAAAATACTCAAAAATGGGCAGGGCTAGTATTAACTGAATGTAACTATTTGCCTCAAATAATCAAAGCCCCAAAAGCATAGAACCAGTGCATGTCGGTGGAAGATCATCAAGCAAGGCGAAACAAATGTTAGACTTTTTTAATTAGTAGCTACCCGAGTTAGGCAGTCGATGTTAATTAACCGTAGCAACCAAATTTTACAACCGTACCCACTAAAACTTAGCTTGATCCACCAGAATTTCACCTATACTGAATGGAAATAATTTTAAATGATCAAATTTGTTATCACAGTTACTTCTTAACGGTTAGAGACATTTCCAAATCTAAATTCGGAGTAACAGGTAGTCAAAATGCAAAACAGTTCTCCTCCAAGTGTTGTTACAGTACCAAGTACATAAATGTTAACATTTTATCAATATTAAGATACTACGGGCCTTTGTTCGCCGCGATGTTTAATTTCACCCGAGTTCGTAATTGTAAGTTTAAGCAATTCCACTATTACTCAAATAATCTATTCACGTTATGCCTATGTGGCTGGTGGTGTGCGTGAGGTTAACTACATAATCAAAATAAAATACAGAAGCCGATACCGATTTCCAATGTATCATTGTTTTTCGGAATGCAAAGGTCAGTCATGTTCCTAGATCGACAAAACCACGTTGCTACTCGTATGAAAGGTATTTTGTGTACTAGCAGATAAAAAGCATCACAAAAAAGCAACATCAACAATAAAAGGACTACAACGAAAGCATTTAACCAGAGTAACAGCATGTACCCACCAATTATGTGAGTTGTACAGTTTGAGATTAGCGTAGCTGCATTTGTATTTCAAACATGGTGTTTATTAAAAAAAACACTAGCTATTCCAAATCGATGGAATTCACCAACGGCTATTTGAATTAATTGTTCAAAGTCATGTACGGAAGTCAGGCATTGTGGTATTACTTTTAATCAACAAGTTTTATGCAATTACTCGATCTCTCCAAAATTAATGTAAGCTGGAGGGTATCTTGGCAAATGTAACGGGAATTAGTATTCGAATCTTGATAATAGCTAATATAATAATATAATAGATAATAATTTTTTGACAAGCGAGTATTCTATCAAAATCCGACAGGCTTCTAAATAATCTCAGTCAGAAACGGGAGAACCTGGGTTCTTATTCGCCAACGTTATAAGTCTAAAACTCAGACTTAGACTTTATATTGCCAAATGTTCTATTTGCTCTCATGTTGTTATAAATGTACCAATTTTGATATTAATCGGTATATATATTCCATTGGTAACAACAAATAATCAGTTAAAATTTCGCATGGTGAAGTCTAATTGTAAGAAATGGCAGTGATTATAAATGTTGTCAATTTCAAGTCTAAGTCTGAGTTTTAAACTTATAGATTTGGTGAATAAGGCCCCTGTGCTTTTGAGCACTTTGATTTTTTTAAATTATTTTCAGTGGGTACAAGAATGGTAGGGAGTAGCTACACATATTAATATCGACGCTCAAATAATTTATAAGAACTGTTAAATGTTTTAGCGGCTGGTCAAAGAGAATTATGAAGGTGGAAACATATTACTGGAGTATCAAACAGTATACCTGACATCCTCTCACATGACAATCACTGTGAATGATGAACAGTATTCGCTGAAAATATAAACAAAACAACATAAAAACAATGGTATCTGCACTACCTTATAACGCTTACATCTAGGATCGTCAAAGTATGTCAAAAGTCATAATGGCATATGTTACAAAACATTGATATTGCATAGCATAGTCACATATGACCACCAGACTTCATATTTGGCTTTTTATGCCATGTTTTACAATGCATACCCAATTTACGTTAACTAACGAGTGAAAATATATTTTAAAATACGCGTTTGTATTTGTCTCGTGCAAGTGACCTCAAGAGATTTGTAGAATGCGTTTTCATATTATAGTGTTAATACGCAATGTAATATTGGCCAATCATACATATCATTTTTATAATTAGTGTATTGCCATTCCAAACACAAAACAAATGAAGGTGTTCAACCGTGGTGTAGTTTTATTTTATATGTTTGATATCCAACAATGTGCGAAGTCAACTACGCGTAAATTAAACTAGAACCATCACTGTCGTGATCAGGGCCATGTCGTTATCATTGCCAATAAGTATTGCAAGTTTCATTTGGATATCTTGACATGTTTTTGAACTATGGCCAATGTTAAAGTTTTGAAGTCGAAAAAGGGGCACAAGCCAAAATTTATTAAAGCTAGAGTTGTTGCCCTTTGCTACACATGTGTGTATTGTCACTGTCAATATGTACAGCAAGTTACATTTGAATATCTGTAACGGTTTTGAAGTAATGTAGAAAAAAAGATGAAAAATGATGAAAATTGTAATTTTACAAAGGGCCATAATTCTTAAAATATAGTAGCTGGAGTAACATAACTTGGCATACAATAGTGTATTATTGCTGTGACCTTATGTTTAAAGTTTGAAGTCGATACCTTTAACGGTTTGCAAGTTATTAAGAAAAAAAAACATGAAAAATGTGGACGGACAGACGGACGGACGGACGTTCTCACTGACTTGACATTTTGGGGTTTCTTTTGTTCATCCTTTTGTTTGTAAAACCCCATAAGCAACATTTTGCACCCCGTAAGCAACGGAATGAATAGAATCTAAATATAGCTTATTGTTCCACACCTCACAACTACAAGTGGGCGAGTACGGACAGACAGTCGGACAGAAAGACGGACAGGGTGATTACTATAGGGCACCTACAAAAAATTTGCAGGGCCCTAATTAACAGTATTTTGTTAAAGGTACTCTTTGTCCAACGCAAGTTACAGAAAACAAAAGATTGAATCCTTTTTGTGATAGTATAGTTTTCTCATTTAGTGGTTTACACCTGTTTAGCGTTACTCACAAGACTTATTTTGGAGGCTGTAACGACAATCTGTCTGATAATCCTCGTGATAATGGTCAATGTCACAGTAAAATAAATTCAACAATTAGACAGAAAATGACATGAAATCACACTTAGTCATTCAATATTTACCTGTATCAAATATATCCACCTGCTTAAAACACATTTCATGTAATATTATATAGTTATATGTTGCTTATTGAAGATTATACTGCACGGGTAATATACATAAAATGTCCTTTATAATCCTTTATAAAGACGACATGCTGAAAAGGCCTAAAATATGCATTATTGAAATTCAAAAAGTTTAATCAAAACTTAAAAGGGAACGCGTGATTACATCTGAATATCAATAAGCATGACGAGTCTCCATTTTATACAGGCGACCTTGTGACATGATATATTACTTCTGTTATATACCGATTGCATAAATAGTTAAATAGTTTGACTCTATTTACATTTGAATACTGGAAACGCATACATTAAATGAATCCAGTCGCAAGTTGTATTAAACTAATATCTAACATATTCAAATAGTCTTATTCACAAAAGGGTAAATAATTCTACGTGAACGTTCTCAATTAAGATTAAACTTCTTAGAAAAGCCAAAAGCATATAAATTGATAGTCATGCTTACGATCAACTTTGCTTTGACTTACATATAGGTCAAAATGACGATTCACTCGTGTTAGGCCAGGTCTCCGATATAAATATATCAGCATAGACGCGAAATATCAGGATATATTTTACACGCCACCAGGCCCAAAACAAGCCAAGTCAAATTATGTTTTAGCATTAACAATTAACATCCATCGCCAAATAAACATTAGTACCCAAATCAAGATTGGCGATAGAAAAGTATAAGATATAAGACGCAAATAATAGAAAATGCTCATGCTTTTATCTACCAAGGGATTAGTCATTTTAGATGTTGGTGATGCTGCATAATACATAAGATGCCCCAGTTCCAGAAGTATCACTGGTTCTTTTACGTGCCTGATGCATAAAGGACTCGACGTATGATTTTGACCTAAGGTGTGTTGTATTAGTGTAAGTTACGCATAAAATACTCGACCTAAGGTGTGTTATATAAGTGTAAGTTACGCATAAAATACTCGACCAAAGGCGTGTTGTATCATTGTAAGTTACGCATACAATACTCGGCCTAAGTGTGTTGAATAAGTGTAAGTTACGCATAAAATATTTAAAAGTTTTTTTTAAGTGTAAGTTATAGGGACATATAAAAGTGTACGTTAATGTAGTGTGTAACATAGAATAATTATTATGGGGTTTTCTGTATTTTGTCAGGTCAACTTTTTTCAACCTTGTTTGAAAATAACATAGATGCACGTGCTCGTATCCTGGGAAATTTCAAATTTCACTCAATTATGCAGAATAATATAAATTATGTAACAAATATAAAAGTTTAAAGTTTATGTTTACTTTGATATTTTATACAGACTGTCAATTCAGTATATCATACCGAAGGTTACACCTATCAACAAGTTGCAGAAGTTACAACGCATTGATCGAGTGATAAATTACTGTATGAATTATCATAAATTACCATATAAAATATTATTTAACAAGGAGCAAGAATTTAAAAAAGGTTAGAAGTGGCGGGTGGTGTTCATTCTCAGCCAAGTTTATATCTAGTTCTCAGGCTTTCGTATCGAGATATAGCAGATATAACATTATTAATAGCAAAACATGGATGAAGTAATTATTATTCTTAACGTAGATAATAGCTAAAATATAGTATTGAATAATCATCGGTGACGCTGTAGAAATTAACGTTAATGTTATCGAACAACTGATCTGCTTCAATTTTGACAGTACATACATTTTATATATTACTTGAACAGGAACGTATAAATGTAAATGATACTAAGTTAGATGTTTTAAATAAAGAGTTACTGACAGAATTAAACAGCTCGCAACACAGCAGGTATACAGCTTAACGGGTTTTCATAATACACTGAGCGGCAATGAAAACGCAACACGTACATAGTATAGCATAACACGTTTGATAAGTATGTAAGCATCGCGAAAGTTTGTCATAGAATAGATATATGCAAGGGACACATGAATATCACTTCGAATCAGAAAAAGTTGTAAAGCAACATAGTTTTGTGCCAGTCTTTTTTGGGTCAGTATAAAACAGAAAGTCGCAGTTTTTTAATCTTTTTATAACAAGCGTCTAGAGCGATACATTGTGTGCATCTACGATGTATTAGTCGTATAAAACGTTCATGGAATGCTAGTGTGATGCTGTTCCGTTGTTGCAGAAGGGCTAAATGAAGTTCATGTTCTTTTAAGGAGCATGTACACTATTTCGCGTACGACCACTCAAATAATAAAATCATTGTCTATTATAGTCATGTTGTATTTTCTATGGTCAAAGGGAGATAATCGTGGAGTTTTATATTGAGTAAGGATTAACTTACCAGTTTCGTTATAACACTGCTTCAAATTTAGCGGCTCTAAACGCATATTCGTAACTGCTCGTTTTGAGATTAATATAATTGTATTATATTTGTCCCAAGGATGGTGAAAATATCACCATTTGTTACTGGAAATAAATTACATGAACGCTAAAGGTATGCTTTTGAGACTGATTATTGCACTAAATGGAGAATAAATGCGCTTTTGAAATCCGTGCTTAATTTCCAAAACACAATTTACGTCTAAATATTATTGAACATCATAATTTGAGCATGAAGACTTGTTCAGTAATATCCAGTTATACAATTCAGTGTAAAGGTTTGGTGATTAATCTTAAAACGTGAGAATAATTATCCAAGCGTTATCGCACATTTTTCTCACATCCTATGATTTCTAATGCATCTTTATTTTTCTTAACAGATGTATATGTTTTCAGACTTGTGTTAAATGAATGAAATAATGAAGTCGGAAATTTAAATCAACGAAACTTTGATTTTTAGTACGGATACCCCACACTTGAGCATAACGACCGATCTTTTGGAGTCATCCTTTGACATATGTACTATGTTTTCTACTAATTATTTTGTTTTTCCGACTAATCAATCCATATTTTTCAAAATGCTTGCACAATACGCGAGCAAATCTATAGCCACCCAACAGCACGCAGGAAAATGCGGTTTAAGGCAATTCCGCTATGGACGAGTGATTCTTGAAGTATTTTCATGGAAAAGGCTGAATTCTGTAGATAATATATATCGAAGTGATCATACAAAATTTCAAGTTTATAAGTTAACGGATTACGGAAATATTTAAGCTTAAAAAGTGTTGCGTTTTCATTGCCGCTCAGTGTATAAAGTGAAATCACGCTTACCATTTTGTAGTGGATCTAATCAGCATATGTCTAACCAATGAGCTAACAGAGCTGTTCTCTCTGAAAGGCGGACTTTTGTGATTGTCTGGACATAGACCGGAGGTACTATCGTAAAAGTTGGTGTTTCGTTATCAATTACCATACACTTAAACAATTTATTTGAAATTCTTAAATCACATACTAGGAACACATAGAACTACAAATGCTACATGATACGTTGATTAATGCGGCAGATATACCATTAACAAAAATTCTAATAATAATAATGGTATAGACGTATGGAAACCCCAAACACATTAATGCACAAATTAATGCATGCCACAAAGTTTAAGAATAATATTAAATGCATTGACATTATGTGTGATAATTTGTTTTCTTACCTTAGATATTTTATGGAATAAATTCTTAGTTATAGTTTACGCCTTTGCAATTTAATTATGTTATACAACGCATTACCGATCAGTATCTTCAAGGCTGGATCAGTGGATAGGCAACATAAATGTTTTATCTAAATTTGATGTGTATAAAAGAATTTTTATTTTTAACAAGAAAAATATCTAGAATGTGCATTCCAATACATTGGTATGCCATTAGAAAGGCATCAACTGGAATACGATGTTCAGCTCATAAACTTGCAATCGAAAAGGTTGACTTAGAAATATTGACAAAAACCTGAGATTATGTTAAATGTGCTAAATGCCGCAAATAGAACCCCAGTATCATTCCATTTTAATATTACCTTATTATAAATGAATCAGAGAAAAGTTCATAAACGTTATCACTACACTGGAAATTCACAAAACACTCCAGCAATACAGAAATTAGCAACATTAGTTTATTCAGCTACCAAAATAAGGCAGACGTGTAGATATTTTTCCAATCGTGTTTTACTTTTTATTTTCAGAAGTAATTGTTAACATAGTGCTATAGTACCTATGTAAATATAGGTATGTTAAAATTTCTTTGTGAAATTGGGTCATCCTGCATTTTTTCGACGGGGACTTGCATTTTTAATAGTTTATTTGACTTATGTGTGGGCACTGCTCAGTGTAGTTGCTAGAAATATGTAATGCTATTTCCCGCCCCATTTCTAAATTGGCTATTATTTTAAACTAGGTCAACCGCTACTCTCTAATTTCTTTGTGAAATTGGGTCATCATGTATGTTTTCGCCGGGACTTCGATTTTCGATTGTTTCTTTGGCTTATGTGTGGGCATTGCTCAGTGTAGTAGGTTGTGTTTTTTCTGATTTCTGTGCTCGACTGGTTATGTTGAGTGTTACATTCCCTGTCTGATTTCCTCATGCATTTTTTTGCATTATAATTATCATTTATATTTCCCATTTTCGTGAAAGGTGGACAGGTGGTCTAGTGGTAACAGCTACATACCCCTAGCTGGTCCGGCGGGAGCGGGCCCCATCCCGCCTCCAATCCGGATCAGAAAACAGAAATGCTGTTTCCCACTTAACATTAACTTCACTAACAGCCTTTCGGTGAGACTTTAAAAACGTTAATGTATTTTAAATATACCATCCGAGATTTATTGAAAGGTTTGAGCAAACATAAATTACTAAACTCATTAATGAGAGTCCCAAAAGGTGTACGCAGAATATTTAGAGAACTGTGCAACATATTTTTGATGAACACGAGGACACAAATAGTATTTTTTTCAAGCGGACTGTGACTCCATTAAAGTAGGTCAAAATGATTTAAATAACTGATCTAGTTTCTTATATAGAGATCTTAATCTAAAGTTGGCCGCATCCAGAGATTTGTATAATAGTAGCTCTGTCACCCGTTTCTACATTCATACGACGAACTACGAAGTACGTACGTGTATGTACGCTATGTTCACGTGATAAAATTACATGCACAGTTAGAAAATTGAAAAGTTTCGATTTAATGTATGATACGTGTGAGTAAAATACTTTTATCTAGTTAAGTTGGTGGTATCATAGTTTTGGCGGGAATATGGGCACTATCTGCACTGGGTGAGCACGTGATAACAACACTGCTATAGGCTTACTGTACTAGAATACAAAAAAGAGAACACTCGGGTCCTGTTTAGTTTGGATATTCTGAGAGTAACGTTGTCGATTATGTGTACACACAATATTACAGCCATTGTCTGAACAGGTAGAGTGAATGCTGAATTTTAGTTTAGTTTTTAGCATTACAGTTACACTGTAGCTGTATACGCCCTTATGATTGTACATAATCTGTCTAACATACCCTATGTTTAGAAAGACAACTCCTCAAACTACTATTTTCTCATGAAATTTTTTCCCTTTGCACCCTTAAACATAGGTAATCAAGCCCAAAACAAAATGTAGCAAAAATTGAAAAATGTTATGCTATTTGATTGATAAAATATATTATCTAGTCTGGTGGCCAGACTGGATTTTACACTGTATGAGTGGACTCAACTGCTGCGTCATTCTATTACTAACTGGGCGGTATCTTAATATTCTCAAGCCACGCCTTCCATTGAATAAGGTAACCTAGTGTTTTGTTCTTTACTAAAAGCATACGAAAATAATATATGTGCGTGTATGATTAAGTGAACGTGAATGTTACTTTTTAATCATAACCCTTTTTACGCTGACAAAACATCACGTTTTAAATGATCAAAATATGAAATTATTCAAATCTTTATTTGCATTGAAGCGTACATTTTGATTTTGATTTGAGGCCATTACCTACATAAATGGACGGGGTTGCCTTTATACGTTCAACTTTGTAGAGTGTCAGAATGTTTTAAAGAATTATTTCTCATTAGCAAGTTTGGTATCTGCATATTTTTTAATATAGAGTGGCAGTCTTCACCTGATGTTTTTTTACAAATAGATTTTTTATCCTGTTTGACATGATGTGTGGCATTAAATTGCCATTAATATATTCCAAAAACTCGGGTGGAGTTCATATCACAGTATGTTAGGTGTAACCTGGCCTAAAGACTAATATATTCCTTTCAAATAAAAAATAGCATATGAAACGGTTCGGATCCATCGTGAAAACTCGACCATTTGCGTTTATAATCTCCGGTGAATATATATACCTTATATAGCTCTAGTATACATCAATGTTAGAAGATCATGAGTTAAATTTCACACCTACTTGTTTAAGTAACAAACCATGTTTCCGTTAATTGTATCATTGCTACGGTAATTTACACGTTTACGCAGCCAAGTATCATTACGTAACAAAACGTCGCAATAGTGTGAAAGTTCTCCATAGTTATTATTGTGACTTGTATTGCATTTATTGCATTATTGAACTGTACAGTTATTCAGTTACCGCACACTTTTCCAATATGATATTGAAGTTATCGCATTCTTTATCAGTGGGGTATTTCATTTATTGCACTCTATTCGCCGTAACGATTTAGTATGCCATTACTAGTACTTAGCATATCGCAATTGTGATCAGTACCGCCTTTTGGCAAATGCAATATACATAATTATAGTATAAATTTATTGGAGACATACGAAAATGACCTAGCTTTCACAAAACGAACATTTCATGCTTATTGGTATATACCAATATATATATATATATATATATAGCATTGTGCGTAATCCTCACGTATAATATATGCTCGTCTATCCACAAGTGTATTTCTGTGTATTTGTAGATTACTCACTCATTCCATTCAATGGTTTAATTTAACTTGTAATGTTCAAAAATGAGAAACACCCAAAAATCAAAAGCAGAAGTTAATCTAAAAGTTATCACCCTTTCATAAAAAGGCTTGTATAATTAAAATGCAAATTTAAATCTTGAAAAGAATGTAGATGAATGCATAAATATGTAACCCTGATGGGGGAAAGCATGGTAACATCTCTACGTGCTGTCATCGCGTAGACATGAAAGTATCAAGGTTATATAATGCCTTTTTATAGAAGTATAAGTTTGTTAACGAACGCTTCGCCAAGCATGTATCCAAAATATTCTTAAATTGTTATGTTATGATTATTCGATAAATTATCCATTTCTACTATTCAGCATTTGAAATCATTCAAACGTTCCTTTTTGCATTTCCTTTGATTCAGTTCACCTAAAATATAATTGCATGCTGTTTTTTCATCGCATTTTTTCATCGAATCCGATCCACTCGTCCCATTTCTTCCCGGACCAATTTCATTTAGAATCAGGCACGTACACATCACTTTTCGAAACAATACATAAATAATTTAATCTCCAATCTGTGATCTAAACTTAAAAGTGGTATTATGTATCACCCTTGATTTAATGGCGATTGAAAGGGCTTTTCTGAAAGCATGCGCACGGAAGGAAAGCAATAATCTAGGACGTCTTTACACTTCTTTAATCAATGTCAAATGGTATAATGATTGACGATGTTAACAGTGATGTTGTTAATGACCCCCTACGAACCACTTGTAAAGATTCCTTATTTGTAGTTGTCAAACCGCTACAATAATAAAAAATACAGTACCAATTAATGATGTCCGTAAGTGCTGTGATTAAACAATACCACGATGTTTATGATAAATCTGCTCAACTATATTATTACGTTCATGTACATCCGTCACTATAGCAGAACTTACTCTGTCATTTTAAAGACTAACACTATTTTAACTTAAATTATTGATAATATTCTGGTAGAACAAAACGCATTATGAATGAAAACCTGAGTAATTTACATATTTCGTAGTCACAAACAACATGAGATCAATATCAGGAACAAAAGTAACTTTGGCCCTATATTGATATTGATAGGACATGCCATCAGATAATATGGCAATGCCCACGGTATGAATCGTATTACACTACTTTTCAGTTCCGTCAGAGAATTGTGCTGTTTTCATATGTCTCTGACGGAACTGAAAACCGACGTAACGCTCTGACGGAACTCAGGATACATGACATTTGAGTTCCGTCCGATCGTTACATCAGTTTCAAGTTCCGTCAGAGCCATATGAAAACAGAACAATTCTCCGACGGAACTGAGAAGTCGTGTAACACGATTCATACCGTGATGCCATCCCTAGAGTAACCATGCATTCACGCCCCAAGGAAAAACACACGCGGAAGACCGAAAACCACGTGGATGCGCACAGTCGAAGCAGAATTGAAAAGTATGTGATAGTCCTGGGGAACAAGTGGAGAAGCTGGCAAAACCTAGGTCCCGGTGGTGGTCCGTTGTTGCTGTCCTACATGATGAAGGGCATAACGGGCAGTAAGTAAGTATTATAGATACTGAGTTTTCTTGAGATAAAGATTATTCCAACCTCGACAACTTCAAGAATGAAGAAAGCTATTACAATCACACCTGTGTCGGACTTGTAATTTGGTTACATGCAATCTGAAATTATCTTTTGATTGACAAAACTAGCAAAAAATACTGTATAATTATGTTCCAGATGCAATTGCGTACAATTGTTCTATATTGCGATAAGAATTCATCTGGAAATGACAATGTCACAATGTTACGTGAAAACATAGCTCAGAAATCATCATGATTAAATTTAAAATCGATGATATGAATAAATCCAAAGCATGTAAATGACAACATTAGTTAACCGCCCCGGTTCATACATTTAACAAGTGTAGCTAATAATGATGGGTGTGATATTCACATTGAAATCAATAACGTAAAATCAATCAATATCATAACGTGATGTGTGTGGTTATAACAACAGAGACTGTGATATGGTGTTGTCGTATTGGTGTGTGCTTTGTAAGTATACGAGAAATGTTGACATTTTCTGTCCAACTTGACTGAAAAAGTTGTCACCGAGTAGGTATATTCCCTATGACGTTATCTTGACATAGGGTAGACTACGGTTATACAATTGTTCTAGTACGATACGGTACACAACCGTACGTTTTTACGAAAATGTCTACGTCCTAGACCTCCCGTACTAGGCAAACAACTTTTTCTAATATTAACCGGTTACTTGTTACTGATAGAGTGAATCAAATACTATAGTGACTCTTTTTATCTTTTCAACTACACAAACGTTTCAACCTCGTATATGAATGATAGTGATACCCACGCCATCGATGCGCAACTTGGTTCCGGGTAAATGTTGGTTCCATTTGTTGGTTCCAACTTCGACGTTCCATAAGATATTTATATAGCGAAGTTTAATAGATACGCATTATTATGTCCAATGTCTTGGTAAAAAGGCATACAGTTTGCATGCTTACCTCCTCGTATATGTTGAAAATGAGGGGTAAATTGTTTTGATCAGTTTGCCTCAATATTTCTAGGATTTTAGAACAACCGCTTCTTTTAAATAAAGTATAGATGCTTTTTAATTTCAAATTCTTACTTTTAAAATTCTGTTTATCTGTTACAAACTCTTTGAAACATATGTAGAATTGATTTTTGTATAATGCCAATTTTATATCAATGCTAGATCTACTTTAGACATATTATGCATTTCGATGTCTCGGGACAACTCAAATTAGTTATCCCTCAGTATAAATGCATTATAATATTAAGACATTTGGATAGTGAAGGGCGTGGCAGATACTGTACTGCTTAGCAGACAAACATACATTGGAATATTAAACCAGTTATTGGATAACCACTATCCATACTTATAAAGTAGCATAGACAGGCTTGTAGAATGTTTTGAGATAAATTTGTCAGGGTAGCTGCATGGTGTATAGGTAGTTATATGTAAGGTAATTTAATTTTGATAAATCTATTTGATGATGAGTTTCGGTAACAGTTTAATAATCCATTGCGGCAATATACGTGATCAGCATAATATGAATATAAATAAGGTAAAGGCATCACATTTGAATGGGTAGTAAATGAGTCTCATTTTATAGGGACTAGGTCACGCTGTTGTTTACATCCTGGGCGTAATATATGAATCGATATTGATTTTGAAACAAGTTATAGCATGTGCAAAAAGAACTGCTTGCTATATTTATTCATTATTCTCTTCCTATGCTCCTGATATAACCCGCATATATGTGCCTATTTCAGGTAGACTATCATGGGTTCTACTCCAAAAGATTACAGAATGAGTCGGACATGATACATGTGGAACCTGTCTAATTTCAGGGCGGTTGCCCAACCACATTCAAGTAGGATTTGAACCCGACATTAGGAGTTATGTTAAACATGTATATAAGTTATAATTAGGTTATGACTGTATGCATACATTTAAGAATATCACCTGCATTAGGTCTAATTCACGTTTGGTCGTGACAGAGGTCCGAATTTTCCTATATCATTTAAAAAAGTAAAATGATTGGCATGTGTAGTTCAAGTTCAAATGAATATGAACTTTCCTGATCCAGATAATTAACTAAAATCGATAAAATACAAATAATAAACACATAGTTTGATAGATTTGACAAACATATGTTCCATAATTAAAACTAGTCATTAACGTTCAACATACTATTGTAATACAAATTTAATTGACATAACATGTAATTGCATGTAGTTAAAATCTAAATACTGCACGCAATGCAAACTAAAAGCGAACAGACATCGTTTGCATGCAGTATTTTAATGATAATGCTATATATAATATACAACCATATTCTTAAAAAGTGGTTCGGTTATCAATACAAGAATTGGGACAAAAACACAAGCAACTGATATACATGTACGGAAATAAAAGAGCAGTACCTTGTAAGGCACATGGCAAAACAAGCAATGGTTTCAATATGAGTGAAAATATCTTAAATTATAAAAGCATCATTAAAGTAATTACCTTATCACCGAAAGAATATTCCCGTCAACATTAAAGGTACATCAGAACCATTTACTCATAAACCATGTTCGACTATAAACCCTGTGATATATCCCGCTCTGTGAACGCGTCATGGATGCGTGAACACCATTAACCGAATCAATACACTATCCGAATCAATATTCAGTGTGAAAAATGGTAATTTGCATGTTGCTCGTATACAGAAAATAATTGAAACGACATATAAACCAGTAATAAGGACTTAATTAAATATGTGTTATCAAATATGCGTTATATTTAGAATTTTCCGCTACAATTAACATTTCGAAATGTTGTTTAGATACGCCATGGTTCAAACTTTAATTTACCTATGTTATTTTGTAGGAATGGTGTTACGTATTTCATGTTTGTCAGTCAGTAAAAATAATAGTAGTAATATTCAAGTGCCCCCTGAAATAACAAATGTTGCAGCAAAATTTAACCTGTAACAGTGTTATAAGTTGGTCTTCCGCATAGTCCGTAGCCAATGTAATGGAAAAACATAACGCCAATCAATAACTGTATTTTTAACCCAATAATTAGTTTTTTTCTTCTCTCTTCTTTCTCAAAAGTCATTGTTTTGCACACAGAGAGTCCCGTGTCAGCACAGAGAGGGTGCCGACGTAGCGTTTTGCACAGAGAGGGTGCCGATACGGGTATATACCGTGAATAAGAATATTTTAAAAGTCCTACGTATGAGATAAAACACCGAGATTGACGCAAAATGCACACAGCCTGAATTCTCCTACTATATACCTAGAAGCATTACAGACAAGCGGACGAAAACCATCCTACTGGAATAATCTGGGGTCCTCTAAGTCCAGGACAAAACAACAGGAAAATGTTAAATGAAGAAAGCTCAAATACCATAATTGCATTTACTGATGGATCCTGTAAGGGTAATCCAAGTCCATGTGGAGCAGGATTCTGTATTTACATGACAAACCAGGACACGATAGACCTCGAACAACCAGAGTTCAAGCTGGCCTCAATTTTAGAGGGTGAAATGGTGGCAATCAAAATAAAAGAAGACCAATAGAACGTGTAGTGATATTTTCTGACACTCAGACTGCTATTGGCATCATAAAACTAGGATGGAATAATAAACAACATATCCAGCTGGTACAAGACATTAAACTGCAGTGGTCAGAGTTAGAAAGGTGTGGCATCACTATTGATCTTAATTGGTCATTTTTGTATAGAAGGAAATGAAATTGCGGAAAGACTGGCTAAAGAAGCTGCTACTGAAGCAGTTTCTTGAGGACAAGAAGATACACACCCCATATATCAGGCAAAAATTTACTCAGCAGCAAATGAAGCAGTGAGAATCAAGTGGCAAAGACGCAGGGAAAATACAGACAAGGGTAGGCGACCATTTGATTTCGAACCTAAAATCAATGATGGAATCGACTTCCACAATAGTGAACATGAAATGATTCTCTTACAGTTACAGAGTGGCCACAACAGCCTTAAACACCATATGTACCGTATAGGGGTTGAAGTTGATCCAGCATGTCAGTGTGGAGAAGCTGAAACTGAGGAACACTACCTTCTCCAGTGTGTTTTATATCAAAAATAAAGGGAGGAGCTACTTGCCACCCTTCGCAACATGTTTTGGTATCAGGCAAATCGAGGTGACTGAAAAACTCCTACTCACTACTGGCCCTGATGATCCGTGGAAGGAGTTCCGACATACAATAACCAGTGCTAGTACTGGGTTATAATCCTATCACCATGGCCTGCAAAATATTCTCTTTGCTTCTAAACATGGTTTAGAAATCCTTCTTAATTAAGTTGGGTATCAACAAAAAAGTTATGAGAAAATCCAACAGGGAAGGTAGCACTCAACCTAACCAGCCGAGCACATAAATCAGGAACACCACGACACAACCAACTTGGGCAATGCCCACACAAACCCATGCCAAAACGGCGACCAAATGAGGCACAACAACCCCGAGGCGTGACCTAGTTTAAAACGCTAAGGACAGTGACCTAACGTTATGCGACCTAAAATGGCACAACTACGACTTGACCTAGTTAAAATAATGGGCAAGGTAGGAATGGGGTCGGAAATAATATTACATGCATTGTATTCCTAGCAACTTCACTGAGCAATGCCCACACATAAGCCGAAGAAACAAGTAAACATCCAAGTCCCCGCCGATAAATTGCAGGATGACCCACTTTCACAACGAAATTTTATAATAGCGGTTATTGCCGAATGAAACGCAGCCAATATTCGACCAAGTTCCCCGAGGCCCCAGTGTACGGCGAACCAACCGCACAAACCCGAGCCAAAACGGCGACCATATGAGGCACAAACACCCCTGACATAGTTTAAAACACCAAGGACAGTGACCTAACGTTAATACGGCTTAAAGAGGCATTTTTGCGACTTGACCTAGTTTACAATAATGGGGAAAAAGAGGGCGAAAATATATATGCCATAACGTTTATAATAATGACCAAACAGCACAGTGATCTAATTAAAAAGTATCTCATCCAGCATCTCCGCAAGATACAAGTGATGAAAAAGAGGATGGGGTGGTCGGTGAACTCTTAAAAGAGGGCAGAGGAAATTAAGTTCTAAGGACAAATGGAAACAAAAAGATACTGCACAGTGCTGTAAAAAGGAGGGGGCGACTTGACCTAGTTTACAATAATGGGCAAAAAGAGGGTGAAATATATATGCCAAAAACTTTATTATAGTGACCAAATTGCACAGTAACCTAATTAAAAAGAAGCTCATCCAGCACATCCGCAACATACAACTGATGAAAAAAGAGGATGGGCGGTGGACCTTAAAAGGTGGGGGGCAAGGAAATAACTTCCAAAGACAAGTGGAAACAAAAATACATCAAACTGCACAGTGCTGTAAAAAGGAGGGAACATAGACACTGCTATAACAGAGTACAACTTGAAGAAAACAAACCTGGAATCCCACACCGAGCGTTTGCCGCTTCTGACAGTCAAACTACGCGGGGCAAGAACCAAGTGACAAGACTAGAACAAAGGACAACATACATATAAATGACACAATATACTTGTACTATTGAAAGATACAAGGCATCCTTATGCTGGACAACGAAATTGCAGCAAAACATGTACAATAATAATACAGTTACAGAAAGAAGGGCCATAAGCCAAAAAATGTTTTGAAGTGGATAATACGTACATCAAGCGAGTGACACGCATGACAAACTTCTTTTTCCCTCTTTCTTCAACTTCAACCCGTTTCCATTGGGGTACGGCGACCGTTTCACCAAACTTATCAGCGAAGTTTTGAACTTTACTGCCATTCCTAACAAATACATCAGGATTGGCCGACACACATACACCAGTACTTCTCAATGTTCTAACTGTTAGCGCCATGTTTTGGTATCGCATGCAAAGACAACTACTCCGAGATATGAAGGCTGAAAGCTGAATATACGGTGGTCGGACTCTACAGAATGTAGCGAGAGAGACTTTGAATTCTGGGTTCTCCGACATAAACTTCAAGTGGCCCGTGTCGCACCAGTTGGCTGAGTTTTTTTAAAATTTGAATAAAGAATTAAACAGTTATTGAACAGGCACACTTTATTTCGTCCCTGAATGAAATGCAAGAAAATAACTTTTAATAAATAGATCTATTATATTCACTCGTTTGACTATCCTACAGACAATATATACTCCATATTCCCATCGTAATCAAAGTTTGCGAACGGTACTTCTTACGACGAACCCAGATTGTTCATTATTGCCAAACATTCGGGTCACTCGAGGCCCAAAAATAAACCAAGAATAATGTATTGAAAGCGAATGTCACAGCATTTATAAGTGTGCAACATACATCATTTATAATTGTTTAATTATATGTATAAAAGTATAAGATGAGCATTTTTCGTGCTCGCTTCGCTCGCTGAATATTTTTAATAATAAGTCAAGTTTGTCTTGGTATTTCTATGTATAATAATCCTTACTAAACTCTCACTTGAGCAAGCACTTAAAATAAGATGATTTCAAAATAAAGACTTGAATGTGCTTGTTTTTGTAAGAAAGCGCATCATCTTTATTACAAAAAAATCTATTTTAGAGCTCCCGGACAGTCTTAGAATGCACCAGATTCCTCCACGGGGGAGTATGCCCTCGGACCCCCTACTTATATATCAACCTTCTAATTACCACAATTATATGGCAGCCAATATCTAAAAATTCATATCTGAACAAGTTTGCTAATTTGCACAAAATTTAAAATATACATCGACGCTAATAACACAAACCGTGTAAATATGAATTCCCCCACATCTAAAAGTCACCTGGATGGCGGGATCCCCAAACAACACTAAGGGGTCCGACTTCCGTACATACCTCGTGCCCCCCTCCCACTCAGAAATTTCTGGATCCGGGCCTGAATGTCTGTCTTCTAGACAACAGAGTCAAAACCTTTGTTCTCAACTATGTAATATATGAGTAAGTATTAGTAACATAAGGACTATTCTAAGGATCTGTGCCCGGACCTATACTCTCATTATATGCTGGAACCCTATGAGACGCTTCCTGTGTTAAATGTTACAATTTAACCAAGCAGGTTTTCTCCAAGTAGGGCATATTGACATTACGTAAATACGTATCGACAAGTAAAGGTAATTTAAAACACTAAATACTTTATTAAAACACACATAAATAGACACATAAATAGAAAGAACTTTGCGTTCAATAATACCCTTTGGAGTTTTAAGACTCTTTGTGTTGATTAGAACGTAAACAGGAACTCTTCAAAAAGAGAGGGACACGTCAGAATTTATTGATCTTGAGTTTTATTCCATTTGTCATCATGCAGGGGATGTACAGTATGCGAAGTCCAGGTAAACATTTTGAATAAACATTTGAACGTGATCTCGGCGCCCCGCTAATGCTCTCAATTCGGTTCTGGTTACCAAAGTGATAATTTTTCGGATACAACAATTTCGGATGAAGTTCTTTCTAGTGATTTTGTTATTTACTAATTTGATCACAATTTATCATTGTCAACAATTTATAATTAACTTACATTCTTATAAAACCAATCTTCCTCGATATTTGATCAGTTATCAGAAGTATCGGCATAATTTGTTTCTTCCTAATGCTGATTAGCCCATGATCAGATGATAGAAGCTTTATTAGCTAATTGATGACAATATCTAACATACTTTCAGCTGTGAAGAGGTTGATGAAAGAAGCACAGGAGTTAAGTGAACCAACAGAACAATATGAATGTCATCCACTTGAGGTTTGTGTCATCTGGTGAATTCCAAATAAGTTTACGTCTTCATTATTCTTAGGCAGTGGCAGTGTTCGTTCAACCCACTGTACATTTATGCACCGTTTAATATTATGCCCACCCAGTGGGGTGGCCAGCGGGGATACAGGGGCAATTAGATGGACAAATCTTTCTGACTGGCGGGAATTTGACAACCTTATTGATTCCTAGGTAATAGACTCAGGACCAGGACTGTTCCAAAACCTGTGAATTAGACTGTATCAGACTATTCTATACAGTGCTAGTGACCCTTCAAGTTCCACTTGTAAAGAATCAGCAACTTCTCCACATGTGGAAGAAAATCAATAATGAATTTTCATTTTTTGATGGAATGATAATAATTAACTGCCCCAATCAGGAGGCAATTACTATTTATAACTGATTCAACTGAATATAACTCATAATTAACTGCTAACTTATGAGGGGGGAATTAGACAATTTCATTTTTTTACGTCTAAATCCACATCCTACATGATTATGTGTCCCAACCCCGGAATTTAGACAGTAAGCATTGTCTCCAGGATGTGGATTTAGACGTCAAAAAAATGAAATTGTCTAATTCCCCACTAATAAGTTAGCAGTTAATTATGAGTTATATCCTGTTAAACATAATTATATATTGTAGGATAACTTATTTGAATGGCATTTTACAATACGAGGCCCAGCAGACACAGAATTTGATGGAGGACTATATCATGGCAGAATTGTGTTACCCCCGGAATATCCCATGAAACCACCAAGTATTATAATCTTAACAGTAAGTGTAATAAAGGTATTTCATTGTTTGACTGTTGATGCCTGCGATGGTATGTATATCATCAAGTAGAAGACAATAATGAAGTTATTCAAAAATTGAAAATGTCTTTTAAAGTTATTCAACTTATTTAGTATAGCTCCTTTTATGCATATATTGATATTAAAGACCGACTATGGTTGGTAGATCAATTAGATCCATATTGTCATGCACCCGTCTTGTTTCTCTTGGTCAAATTTGTCTGGGTCTGTTATGTGTCTATATTGTTATATTTGTAGCCTAATGGAAGATTTGAAACCAATAAGAAGATATGTTTGAGTATATCTGGACACCATCCTGAATCCTGGCAGCCATCATGGTCATGTATGTAAAAGTTTGTACTTCATACTGTAATGTGTGTATCTAGATCAAATCTGAAATCAATCATGTTCTGTTCTGTTCTTTGGTTCTTATCATAGTCTAAGATCAATATTTTATCAGCGCCACCATAAAACATTCTATAGAGCTTTGTTTCTTCAAACATCCTAGAAACCATGAACAAGTTCCTTTGTCCCAACAAAATCTCTTCTTTGTTCATATTGTAAAACAGTTGACCACATCATACTCAAACTGAATTGACAGCCTCTTGCTTTGACTTTCCTGTTGATAGGTTAAACAATACAAATGTTTGCTCCTTTCATGAAAATGTTTATTCTGTGTTTGATTCCCGTCTCGGCAGGTTATAACTATGACACATAGTCAATTTTCCCTCACATGAAGATAATTAAGTTGCTGGAACCTGATGAAAGTGTCGGTTACTTGTCTGTGTTTGGCAGGTCAGCAGTCATATACATAAAAGAAAAAGTTCTAAAGAAACAGCATTAAACCCCAATAAACAATTCCTAAACTACTTGACTACTGAAGACAATTCAAAATATTTTAATATAATTATGATATACTTAGATATATTTTCAGTGCGGACAGCTTTACTTGCTATTATTGGATTTATGCCTACCCATGGTGCAGGTGCTCTTGGGTCCCTGGATTATACACCGGATGAAAGAAAAATACTGGCCAAAAGGTGAATACTGTTAACTAGTGTTTCAACTGAAATTCAAAGGGTTTCTCAAATCACCTAGATTAAATTTATTTTAGCTAAGTTTATGTTTTTATAACTTTGCAGGATGGCTGTTTGTTTGTGTTCCATTGAGGCAACCTTAATATTGCAAAAACAAAATAAAAATGTTAAATATCTACTTAAATTTGGTATAGATGCTTGTATATCCCATAAATAAGCACACTGATATGAAATATAGCTAGCAAAACATCAGTAATTAGTAATTATTTAGTAGTTTGACCTTCAAAATTCTATACTGTATTAATACGGTATAGAATTAAGACTACCCTCATTTAAATTGCCTGAAATTTGTTCACTGGAGATGAAAACAAATTAAAAAAGAAACCAAATAGGCCACAGATGTTTAGGCTGAAGTTTGATAATGTTTCAGACCGATCCAGTGAATAATATAAACCATAAATCATGGTGAAAGGGAAATCTGTGCTGTTTTAAAAGGAAAAAGCACACTGGCATGCGCAATATTAAGAGTGGTTTAACTCGAGTGTTTGCAATAATTCTTTCTAAAAGCAACAGTCAGCAACGTTATATTATATAAATACTTGATTTGGTTTTACCTTATTTCAACAGAGTTGTAGACATGGTTTGAAATAATTTATCTTTATCTTAAGTCTTTTGATTTTACTCACTTCCACAATATTCTATGTTCTCTATTGTATGATTTTAGATCCCAAGAGTTCAAATGTCCAGCTTGCGGTAAACTAGGCAATGTGCTGAAACCAGTAACTGAGGAATCAAAGAAGACTACAGAAGAAGCCAGAGAGCTGGCATCACAGATTAGTTTTAAGGTAATTGCATCACAAAGTGTGAAACTAGGTCATTCAGCTTTTTGACAGCTGGGTCTTTGGCATTTCATTTTCTCATTTGATTATGTGTTGGACATTGTGCATTGTATTTGTGGTATGTGATTTTTTATGTTTTCTGTGCTGGGCTGTTTGAGTTGAGTGCTACTCATATCATTTTGACTAGTAAGCACAGTTTGCTCTCCTGTGATTACTTGTATTTCTGAAACCTGAAACTCTATCTAAATAATGTTTGCTTAACTTCCTTGAAAAAGGTAAATGCGACTAAAATTTTTGAAACATGTACAATATGGTCTGGTCCGACCGCTTTATGTGAAGAAATAAGCTAGTTAGACCCCCTGAATAAAAAATGACTGGATCGGCATGGTTATCTAGGAATTAAATTAAGTTGTTTTACTTTCCTTATCATTAACATATCACTTTATTTCAGGATGAGAAGGAGAAGAATGCTGCATTGAAATCCACAACATCGACAACTGAACTGACACAAAGTGACAACAGTACATCTGAAACACCTACAGAAGAGACCAATACATCCCTACCATCTCCACCAGCAGCTCCCATGTTCTCCCCTCCACCATTTGGACAGTTCCCATTCAGGATGCCATTTGTTCCTCCATTTCCCCAGATGTCCCCTCCCAGTAATGATCAAGGTGTAAACCCTGCTGCTCAAGTCCCAAGGTTCCCTCTGCCCTTTGTTTCCCCATTCTTCCCACCCATGATGTATCCTGGGAATATGCCACTTCCTCCCATGATGGCCGGCATGCAGGTGCCACCATGGCAACAACCAACAGCTATGCCACCTGCCTCTCCACCGTTAGACACAACCTACGTTCATCCAAATAGTTCTTCTTCAAGCCCGACAGCTTTCCCTACAAGCCAAACTGTGACATCTTCTAGTCAACCTGTTACTTCTACAACACAATCTGAGAGTTCTACAAGTCCAACTACAGAAAATACAGACACTACAGAACACAGCCAGGAACCAAGAAGTTCTAACTATCCATCGACAACAGAGAGTACCGAGAATTCTGCTACAAGTAGTTCTCCATCATCAAGTCAAAGTCAAGAAGGTGTTAGGCGTCGCAATGTTACATCCACCGAGAGTGTTCAAGCTCGTACACAAGTTCAGCAGTCAGCTGAGGTCCGGAGCAACCGATATCAAACTCATCCTGGGGACAGACTGTTGATTATATTTGCTGTGTTTGTGGTTTTCGTGATAGCATTGTTGGTGATAAGACGTTTACATATGATGAAACTGTTGACATTTTTATCATGAATCTTAAATCTACCACTTGTACAACTTAGAAGGTTTGACAGCAAGATTTTGGCCTATTTACTAATGCATATGCAGTAAAACCTCAATGATAAGGCTCACCGTGGTGACCTTAAAACTGGGGCCTTATTCACCAAGTCTAAAATTCAGACTTAGTCTTTAAATTGCCATATGTTCTATTCGCTCATGATGTTATAAATGTATCAATTTTGATATAAATTGATATACACTTTCAGTGGGTAACAACAAATAATTAGATAAAAGATCGAATTGCAAGGAAATTGCAGTGATTATAGATATTGCCAATTTTAAGTCTGAATTTTAGACTTACAAACGTTTATGAATAAGGCCCGTGGTCTTATTACCGGGTAGTCAGTTGGTCTTAATAGTAAGGTAATTATGACTATGATTAAACCAAAGAAAATGGAGCTGAAAATTGTGGTCTCTTATTATTGAGGTGCTCTTTATGTGAGGTTTTACTGTAGACTAGTTTGACTTAAAGTGACACTTTCATCCATCCAGTTCAATATACATGTAGTATGTAAATGATGTTCAAAGGAAATTTCATAGAAAGTGTTTAGATCAGAAGCTCGTTCCTTAAGCAAAGCTCAACCAAGAGGCACTTTCATTGGCTTAATGTACCGTACATAGACTATAGATGCGACAAAAGCTGTGTTTTTATACAGTTTACTGCTTTGCCATATTGGGTAGCGAACCTTTTCATAAAAAGTACTTTTGCGAGATTTGCCTCATTTAAGGGCCCTAGTAGTAAGAAATTGGTTTTCTTGGAATTTCCATATTTCATGGTTTTACTTTGCCTACTGTGTTCTCATTTAAAAAGAAATCATCCACATTGGTTGCCATATCATGTATAATAATAATAATAATAACGACTTTATTTATAGTGGATTGCATATTTGACAGTTAATATCAATTTTCAATAAGGTCCACTGTATGTATGTGCATATCGTGTAGGCTATAGATATAATTCTTTGTGATTTCATCTCATACTCTTGTCAAATGGTTGTTAGATGTCTATAAATATTATTATTGTTATATGTATATTCTTGGTTTTGTTGCAATATCATTTGTTATATCCGTTTATGTATAGTTTTATTTTACCGTCTCGCTTACAAATCTCTTTCCCTTAAACACAAAGAAGTTATAAGCTATCATCTCCTGAATTGCTTCTTGAAATCATGATCTGTTTAATGACTGAAAATTGAATGCAATGTATCAATTAAGGTCAATTGGGAACAAAGAAAATATTTTCAGTACTGCCGTGAATATTTGAATAGTGCTGTTGGAAGGATTTCTGCATTACAAATTATTGATTATATATTCAATAGCAGTTGATGACAGGGTCTTTTGATAGAGGTGGTAACTGCATAATGACTGTTTTTCTGTGATAGTGCAGAGAATATTACTTACCCTAATAAGTTGTTTTATATTGAGTACATAATTCTGCCTGTTTTGTTTAGTCTTTTTTCCCTCAATTTGAAATAACTTGTCAATAAATAATAACTATATAGTTTAAAGGAATCCTGACCTAGCATAGTAGTTCTCTGTTAACAATTGTTAAAGCCATAGTAACTACATAACATACACTGTATATTTACAACTCTCTTGTACAAAATGTGAAAGAAACAATCATAATCAATTTATGCTTTCAATTTGTATTGGTATTGTTTATGTGTGTTAAATTGTATGCTATTTTTGCTCTGTTGGAAACAACACTAATATGTACTTGTGTGTATAGCTTGGAGAATTTGACATGATCCTGACCTTTTTGCATGAATAGATTACAAGATTCTTGCTTTGAATATATTTATTCTATGTTGTTTTGCTCAGACCTTTACACAGTCTGTTATCTGTGATAGTTGTATTGCCTCAAAAATTGTCTACAAAAATCTACAGATTATAAACTTTAATGCCAAAATGATGTTTAGTTAGCAACCTTAATGTGTATATAGCTATATTGTAACAGTCATTCAATGTCAAAATAATTACTTGCATCGTTTTTAGTATGACACTAGACTACCTAAATTGAAAATTAAAACTTTTGATGGGTTCCGTGTACTTTGATTCAATCGTCATGAAATAGAAGATTCTTATAGTTTCATAGGATGTTCTAGAACACTTTCGTATGAAAATGGACAGTTTGCATGTCAAATAAATCACACAGAGAGTTTCTGTTAAAACTGAAGCAAAAAATGATCTAATGGATAAGAAACCATAATTGTTTTTCAGTTTTTGAAAAATCATCTTCCGATATAGCTCTATACACTTTAACTTTGTAACGGTTTTATATCTAAGACTTTATTTATTGGTTACATTTCTGTGTTAAATATTTTCTTTTTTTTCTTGAGGGCTTTTGTTACACAGCATTTATGTATATTCTGTATTGGGTATATGATATTTTAACGTTTTGTTTCTGTTTTATTGTTTACCATAGTATAACTTACATCACACATTCTAATTACCCCCCCCCCCCCCCCCAATCTCTGATGAGTGGGTATAAGGCTTTGCACATCTGTTGGTTGGTCGGTCTATCTTAGACCAAATTTTTTTCCACTCAAAAATATTATGCTTTAGAATCTTCAAACTTTACATAAAGGTTGGCCAGCAACTGTAGATGAGCCCTATTGATAATTTAGGTCAAGGTCACTGTGACCTGTACCATTTCCGACTATTGGGCTCCCATGGGGCATACATTTTTTACAAACATCCCTAGTAACTTACAAGTCAAGAGGACTCTAGCTTATCCATGATATAAAATATTCATCTTTCCTGTCATTTAGCATGTTATCAAAGTGCAACATCATTCATTGCGAACAATTCTGTTCAATATTCATTCAGTAAAACATAAGTTTTATAACCAATACACATCATGACTTGTATTGTAAATTGATTTTCCCACTAATTCAAGTACCAATTAATTTTCTGTTTCGGTGTATATTTGTTTCGAATTCCTTAGAAGTTCACCCCCTTTTTGGCCAAATTCAATAAAATTTTATATCATTAAAAATTATTTGACATTGCTGTATTTTCAGTTGTCCTTCATACTGTTTATAAATACTAGGATCATCTTATATTATGGTAAAAAGTTAAACAGCGGTTTGTACATATTGGGTACTCATTCAATTGACATTACGCCAGAGATGGGATCGTTCCACCTAATTGTTTGTCAAAGTTTTTCAAGTTAATCCATTGGACTATGGGATTATAATTTCTGTTAAAATTGATTTATAGGGTAAAGATTGACAACTGGCGTAATGTCAATTACTTAATCATTTGTTGCTTGCTTCCATCAGGTCGGGATAAATTAACTCGTAGAATATCATCAGACATCTTATACATTGATATTGTGCAAGTTCCACTAAGAAGAATACCATTATATAGAGTATGAGACCGTCTTGTAATGAGACCTTAAAGTGTATATAGCTAAATCTTAACGGTCATTTAAAGTCAAAATAATTACTTGCATCGTTTTTAGTATGATACTAGACTACCGTAATTGCAAATTAAAAGTTTTGATGGGTTCCGTGTACTTTGATTCAATCGTCGAAAATAGACAATTCTTATAATTTCATAGGGTGTTCTAGAACACTTTCGTATGAAAATGGACAGTTTGCATGTGCAATAAATCACAGAGAGAGTTTCTGTTAAAACTGAAGCGAAAAATGATCTAATGGATAATTATGAAAGCGTAATTGTTTTTCAGTTTTTGAAACTTTTAAAAAAATATCGTCAGATATAGCTGTATACACTTTAATTGCATTAATGTTTTATGTTCGAAGTTGGATGATAATCTGAGATTAAATTATTCTAGCCTTTTAAACCTTTCCTGAAACTAGATTCTCTCCCTTGAAAATTGTCTTCCCTTGCCACATGTGTGCATGCGTCAGATAAATACCTCTTGTCCATTGCTTAAGTAAAGTGCTACTCCACGTCTAAATTCAGTTACCTCCGGTTTAATTGACATTACGCCTGTGATGAGATCTCTCCGCCTGCCTGTGTGTTGAAGGTTGCTTGGCAAAGGTTTTCAAGTTAATCCATTGAACCATGTGATTATAATTTACCGTTAAAATTGATTTAAAGGGTATTGATTGACAAATGGCGTAGTGTCAATTAGATATAGAAGGCATTGGTTACCTTCCATGGAAAGCACTATGTAGCTCTTTGCTTAGGAAACAGACTCATCATTTTCCATGGGATAAGTTATCAAGGGAGAGAACATGGTCTTGGAAATCGCCTATACATGCATTGATACAGTATTCTGTATCGTACATCCATCATTTATGTATTGTTATGATGTCTCTTGTATGCGTTTGAAATCCATTAAAGATAAAAAATATTCAAGTTGTTTATTTTATTATATGGACGAAAGTGAAAACCCTTATTTCCATTATTTTAATGCCTGCACTCTTATGAAAAGTAGTTTTCATCTGATTGTCTTCAAACTTGCTGACAATGTTTATTGGCATAATATCTAGGCCAAGGTCGCTAATGGACCTAATCAGCACAGGCATTCTAGATAATGATACTTGAATTGCCAAAAATACAATTTGGCCTCGTTTTGCAAGTTTTGCTTTTCCATGACAATCTGCTGCAGGCAGGTCCTCGTTGTTTGCTGTGGTAGAGCAAACACTGGTTATAAATTAATTCAAGGAATAATTGTTTGGTCAACTGGCGGTGATATTGAACTGTTCATGTATATATAAAAACTATCTAAAATATTTGTGAAATTTGCAAATTCACTGAAATCGTTAAAATTTCACCCATGATTGAAAAGCCAGATACATGTTCTTGCCATTATATTACTTTAATGGTATTAGCACGTAGACATCTCAAACCTGACACTACTGGTATTCCTTGCCTCAAGGGTAACAGAGAAGAGAAGTTTTACTTTGATGCTAAGTAACCAAGTGTCGGGGGAAAAACTGATACCACTTTTATTTCATCTCCAAAGAACCTATAACACAGTGTATGAACTGGTCTACTTCTGGTTATTGCAAGAAGTCCGACTCTCAAACATTGAATTGTCATCAAACAAGTTATACAGTAACTTGATTTACATAGAATTGCAAGAAATGATTGGATTAATACACTATGTATAAGCTGACACATTGTCACTTGGCTAGAGATATAAATGTATCCAGTAAAATAGAGATTACCTACATTACAAAGAGAACACAACAAACGGTTCAGATTATTTCACATGGTTTTATTAATGAATAAATTATAACAATGATTCAACAGTGTATCGTCTGTTGATACTGATAACAGCAATACTTTCATCATACAGTAACATTGGATGTAAGATCAATGTACATTCACACATACATCTATATATAAACAATATTATCATTTAACAAATGTTCAGTTAAAAATTCATGTATTCTCTACACTGGTCAACAAAATGTACACAACACTTGTTAACAGATCACTTCACCCATCAACAGGTCAGACATACTTCATGTGAATATTAACACTCATCCGTAAAGCGTACACTTCCCTTAAACAAATAATACACTACACTCTTTGAATAATTAATACACTACATTCTTGAACAAATGGGTGCTTTTCTAACTAAAAGTACACAACAAAGGTTGATGAGTAGTACACTACAATGTTCTACAAGTAGTACACTACTCTGCCTTGGTAGGTCAACAAGTAGGTAGCACACTGGTCGATCAGACTTAGGCCGTAGGGCACTGTTTTATCAAAGCATTTACGGAAACCTTTAACTAACGCTCAAATTTAAATTCTTCATAATACTGTTACAACTGTAAAATGTGTTAATGAAGTCTTACAAACAATACCTGTCCCCAATATACAGCTGTTAAATAATTATACTGAATTTAAATTTGAACGCAAGTTTACGATTTCCGTAAGTACGTTGATAAAACGGTGCCCAGGTCAACAGGTAGTACACTACACGGATGAAAATTTGTACACTACCCTGCCAACCTGACGTACATTACACATGTTAGCGAGTAGTTAATTTCACAGTAGTACACTACACTGGTCAACAAGTTGTGCACTACACTGGTCAACAAGTTGTACACTACACTGGTCAACAAGTTGTGCACTACACTGGTCAACAAAGTGTACACTACACTGGTCAACAAGTTGTACACTACACTGGTCAACAAAGTGTACACTACACTGGTCCACAAAGTGTACATATATTGGTCAACAAGTTGTGCACTACACTGGTCAACAAAGTGTACACCATACTGGTCAACAAGTTGTACACTACACTGGTCAACAAAGTGTACACTATGCTGGTTAACAAAGTGTACACTATACTGGTCAACAAAGTGTACACTATACTGGTCAACAAAGTGTACACTATACCGGTCAACAAGTTGTGCACTACACTGGTGCACTACACTGGTCAACAAAGTGTTGACATAAAAAGTTACACAAGGATTAAATATGGCAAGATATATACAATTTCTAAAGTAAATAATAAATGAGTTACAGCACATATGTGGATAAATGTGTCTAAAGCAAAGTATGACTAAAATAAATGGACCAATGGATCAATACCATTCTAAGCAGATTATAACTATGAGTTACATAAGTATACCAATAAGCAAGAGATCTAAGCACAATAATAAACCTGAATTAATTAAATATATATATTTTTAATATGCTTTTACAAAAGATGTTTGAACTGTAAGAAGATAGCAACTGTTTATAGGATAAATGTTTTGGATTTAGTTGTATATTCATCCGAACACAGTATGGTCATTTGAATCAGTATATAATGATGTAGACTAGGTGAAAATATGAAAGCAAAATCAAGGGATACTTCGTTAATTAAATGGATATATTTTTAAATAAATGCTGAGCATAGCCTTTATTTACCAGTCAGCTTTCTGCTGAAATATGGCAGGTATATATGAGTGCCTCCACCCACGTCAGATTAGACAACAGGCATACCAACCACTGAGTTACAGGGGCACATGAAAGATATGTGGACAATTGCTAGAAATATGCTACTATCTAACAGTTGACACCATTCTGTTAATTATCTCTGGTACGTTGACAAGTAACTCGTTAATAAATGATGACATCTATAGATACAAAGACAGTGGGATTGGAAGGAAGAAATAAAAGGAGAAACAAGACAGTCCCATGATGTCCTAGATGACTCAAACAGGTGTTCAATGGCTATAATTGTCACAACTTAGACTTGTATATTGTTAATTCTGTTTTACTTTGATCTGAACTTGAGGCATGGTAACTAGGACATGTATTTGAACAGCAAGCTACGGAGAGTTTACTATCAAAATTAATGATGAACCTGAAGTGAACAGAGTGATCACGGGAGCAGAGCATTAAGACAGTTTAAACAGACAGAGAACAACAGCAGTTTCAAAATGAAGACTTTCTTACAAACAATGTTTGTCTATAATACACATTACAGTCTTAATCCCAGCAGAATAAAATCATCATTAGATTTAATGTAAAGAATACAACCACAGGTTGTGAAATTTCATGTATGAATATTTTTACAATAAGCATGAACTTTCCTTATATATGTAATACAGCACATGCATGTGTATACCATTCAAAACAAAACAAACATACATTCTAATTAATGCTTTCATATACAAACATATCACATATTATTTGGTAAAACTTATGTATGCACTTATTATAAATACAAATTACTAATCACAGATCAGTACATTAACTCATTACTCCATTATCACTCAATATATGTATAATCGTTAAGTCTGATACATCATACACCATCTCACAATGTTTAATTGGAAAATAATTAATTCACAAAATCAATTTGATAACCCAGTATTAGTGATCTAAACATGCTATATTTGTTTATGGTACAGTATGATGTGGCCAAAGAGAGAACCTAGTGGCCTTATTCACCAATGTTGTAAGTCTGAAACTCAGACTTAAGACTTAAAATTGACAAAAATTATTGTCACTGCCATTTCTTTGCAATTAGATTCAATCATGTGAAATTTTATCTGATTACTTGTTGTTACCCACTGATCATGCAAACCCATTTTTATCAAAATCAGTGTATTTACAACAACATGAGTGCAAATAGAATATTTGACTATAAAAATTCTTTTTTTTAGACATAAAAAGTTGGTGATTAAGACCTCTGGACCTCCAGCAAGCCAGGAAAACAAAGCAGTTGTCAGTATAATCAGATAATAGAACTTTTAAGATTTGCTATAAACAATTTGAAAAGGAGAACATGATTTGCATTTTAAAAATAAACACAATTTTGTATGCAGTTCATAACATTTACTCATAAATCCTTTAACACACTACAAAGAATTAATTTAAACAATAAGCTGCTTCATAAATGCAGATATACTCTGAATCTTACATATAACTAAACAAAAGTTCAATCTGATTAAATAATCTCTAGGCTAAAATAAAGGTTAAACAGTAAATCATTAGTCTGGGACTAATTCTTGAGAATTTCATGATTAGATCAACAAAATAAAAGAACAAAAATCAATTCTACCATAATTCAATTAAGTTTTAACAGACTAATGTCCACTAACATGTTTTACTTGTTTATCTATGAGAAGAAATCCAAAATCCATTTCCTGTAAATTACCCAGCTTACAATAGTGTCTATGACAATCCACCCTATAGCCTCACATATAGCTGGCTTAAAATGAGAAGGTCGTAACTACAAAATCAATATTTTGAGAAAAACTGTCCGACAATCACTCTTCACATATGGTAAAACAAGCTTTTTCAACTTCAGTTTGGTCAACAGGACAAGTTCTGATTTTCATGAAAATAAGCTCATAAGAAGCGCCTTACGATGTAGTCATCTTATAATGTCCTAAGTGCCACTTACGACCTTCTTATTATAAGCCAGCGACCCAGCGATATACTAAAATCTTGGTACAGACCAACAAAAAATCTTTCCATCATGTAAAACATTCATCATTTACATTAGGACTGATGCATCAAACAGTTTTGCCTAAATTAAACATAGAAACCTCAGACAAACAGTTTCTACTGTCCTGTCACAATGATGAACTAGTATATATTGTACATGCCTGAACCAGGTAAATGGCTCAAGTATTTTTCTAGTCCGAAGGCAGTTCAAGGAATCACACACACTGGTCTTTTGTCATTAGTTTTCATAGCAGTAGGTACAAAAGCAAAGTGGGTAACATCTCAAGTGAGGGCAATGTTATTAGAATATGGAGTAAATTGTTTCCACAATGGATTCATGAGACAGAGCGCACTCTAAAACCCATTTTGAAACTCGGGAGAGACACAGGATTGATTTACAAAGCAACAACATCAGTGAAACCCAAATTAATAGAAACACAATAACATCCCTGATAGAGAAATTGAACAATAACAATTAAATATGAAGGCCAGAATAAACAAGTGCTAGATTTTCATCCCCATTTTTTTTATCTCCAGTAAACAATAAATGATGTAAATAAATGTTTAAAACACGAACAGTTTTGTACAAGGCACTATTTTATCATGGAACTTTTTCTTTACTGAACTGTAAGAATTTTTTGACTGGTTGAAATAACAAATCTGATAAGACAAGAAGTAATCATTATAATAAGACATCCATTTCCCCCATCAAAGAGAAAATTGAACTATATGTAAAACACTCAACAAAGGCCCATAACCCAGGCACAAATGGTTGAAATTTCTGACATTATGTGCTGTAGCTCCCCATGGTAGTTATTCTGTAAAAGTTTCCTCAAAATATGTTAAGAATGTAGGAGGAGTTGCACACAGAAGGTCGGACGGACAGGCAGATGGAATGATGCCAACCATTACCAGATCCCCTTTGTCAATGATGGGGATAATAACATATAAGCAAAAATATCCATTGGTGCCAGGCAAAAACATATCAACAATATAATATATATTTCTGAGAAGATACCCCCTAAATGTTGATGATAATCAAGCAAATTTCTATAAAGGCCTTTCATAATTGTACCTGATTATAGTCTTGGACAAACTAATGCCACTAAATAATAAATCCATTTGCAGTTAAAACTATAATATTCAAGAATTGAAAGAGAGAGTGTAACAAAGCCACAATGTACAGAATTTACAGAACAAATGAAGACAGTGTAACACTAGATCAACATTTATGTCTACTAGTGTTTTTTTCTGACATCGGCGAACCCCAATCTCCCTAAACATTTCAATCTAAGCAAAATTTCATCTCAAATTTTACCATTTTGTCAATAGGATAACTTCCTTTGGGAGTCTGGACTAAAAAATTTGCATCACAAAACAGAAAGCGATATTATTAGTTTATTACAGTAAAAATGAGAGATCTTGAACTTCAGATTTATCTAAATTTCTGACTCTGATTTGAGCAAAATCTGAATTTGAGATGAGATTTCTACTTGAGATGCTTCCAGAGATCGAGGCCAGAGTTATACTCAAGTTCATTATGCTTAATTTCAAGCAAAATGAAAAGGACTCAGCTGTCGATTTTACATGATTAGTAATGGATATAAAAATTAAGGTTTATTTGTTATCATTGTTTTTGAACGAATGGCAACTGGTTAACGTGATAATGTGCTGTAGGACTCCATCAGTTCTGACTGGTGTCTGCACCATGCTAAGTGGTATAGGACTGAATGTGTAGGGACTCCATTAGTTCTGACTTGTATCCGCATCATCCCCGTCACCATCTGGATCATAAATCTGTAAATATACAATATAAACATCAGTGAATGACGTCTTCACAACACAATATAAACATCAGTGAATGACGTCTACACAACACGATATAAACATCAGTGAATGACGTCTACACAACACGATATAAACATCAGTGAATGACGTCTACACAACACGATATAAACATCAGTGAATGACGTCTACACAACACGATATAAACATCAGTGAATGACGTCTACACAACACGATATAAACATCAGTGAATGACGTCTACACAACACGATATAAACATCAGTGAATGACGTCTACACAACACGATATAAACATCAGTGAATGACGTCTACACAACACGATATAAACATCAGTGAATGACGTCTACACAACACGATATAAACATCAGTGAATGACGTCTACACAACACGATATAAACCTCAGTGAATGACGTCTACACAACACGATATAAACCTCAGTGAATGACGTCTACACAACACGATATAAACCTCAGTGAATGACGTCTACACAACACAATATAAACCTCAGTGAATGACGTCTACACAACACAATATAAACCTCAGTGAATGACGTCTACACAACACAATATAAACCTCAGTGAATGACGTCTACACAACACAATATAAACCTCAGTGAATGACGTCTACACAACACAATATAAACCTCAGTGAATGACGTCTACACAACACGATATAAACATCAGTGAATGACGTCTACACAACACGATATAAACATCAGTGAATGACGTCTACACAACACGATATAAACATCAGTGAATGACGTCTACACAACACGATATAAACATCAGTGAATGACGTCTACACAACACGATATAAACATCAGTGAATGACGTCTACACAACACAATATAAACATCAGTGAATGACGTCTACACAACACAATATAAACATCAGTGAATGACGTCTACACAACACAATATAAACATCAGTGAATGACGTCTACACAACACAATATAAACATCAGTGAATGACGTCTACACAACACAATATAAACATCAGTGAATGACGTCTACACAACACAATATAAACATCAGTGAATGACGTCTACACAACACAATATAAACCTCAGTGAATGACGTGTACACAACACAATATAAACCTCAGTGAATGACGTCTACACAACACAATATAAACATCAGTGAATGACGTCTACACAACACAATATAAACATCAGTGAATGACGTCTACACAACACAATATAAACATCAGTGAATGATGTCTACACAACACAATATAAACATCAGTGAATGATGTCTACACAATACAATATAAACATCAATGAATTATGTCTACTCAACACAATATTTGATAATACTGTAAACAAACAATAACTAGAAGAGTTGTCTACACAATAATGTATGTCATCCACAAAGGGTCATAACTCTGACAATATTCATTTGACCTAAAATTTAAAAAAACTTTTTGGAATAGTAACTTGGGATGGTATTAACCCTAGTGAAAATATTAAATATTGTGATATTATTTTGTACAATTATAGAAATAAATACAGTTTAAACTAAATATTTTGACTAAGTTAAAAAAAATGTTGACAGTTGTGCATATTTTCAATTTTATGAAGATTAACCATTAATTTCACTAAGTAATTATTGTAGCTCTTTACACAATTATCTAAACTAATGCACACTTATTTGATTGTTATGCTTAGCTGACATACTGATAAATTGTTTTGTGTTTAAGAAAATTATACAATAATACTGACCTTAGCAAACGGATGATCCCTAAGTTCACTGGCAGTCCATCTTTTCTCCGAATCTGTGACTAGACAATGACTGATGAAATCCTTCCCTTCATCCCCTATATTGTCAGGGATGGTAGGAGTCTGTCCCATACCCACTTTGAACATGATTTGATACATACTTTCAAACTCATGCCATGGACGCTGAAAACAGAACCATTGTACAATATATACTAACTAGAATGTCAAATTCTGATATGAATTAGGCCGCCCTGACATATTATTAAGAGGGGTTATTAAGGCCCCATAAACACAATTCTCGACGTTCAGCCTATTTCTTTTCACAATTACTTTTTAATACCAGTTAACGACCATATAGTTTTGTGGAGAAATTTTATTTTAAGTAAAATCAGAAAATTATAGAATATTGAACAGTGAAGTACACGAGAATATGCTCCAATGACATCATTCATAATTATTATGTTCCCAACTTTTGTGCAAAATATTATTTAACCATGTTTTTTCATGGACAGTATCATGAAAGTTGCACCAAGGTTGAAGCACTGTATCAGTGTCTCTGAAATGACATTTGAGTTAAATTGATATTTGAGTTTAATTGATATTAAGTAATTGATATTTAGTTATTGATATTTAGTTATTGATATTTAGTTATTGATATTTAGTAATTGATATTTAGTTATTGATATTTAGTTATTGATTTTTAGTAATTGATATTTAGTAATTGATATTTACCTTTCCTGAGGCCATTTCTATAACAACACAACCAACGCTCCAAATGTCAGCAGCTCTTCCATGTCCTTCCTTACCCGTTTTAGCAACCACTTCTGGTGCCATGTATGCTGAAATAATACAAATACAAGTTATTACATGGTGTAACTAGATATGTGAACATTGCTTTACAACGCTCCTACTCAATCAAGGGGAATAATTCTGCTAAAACTTGAGCTTCAGCAAAAGCATTATTTTTAGATTACAATCACACAACTAAACTTGGAACCAACTATTTATTTGGAATTTCAATGAAATATGACCAATGGTATGGTTAATAAGAACAAGTGTGGACAAACTTTGTAGCATCCATACATCCCGCACAAAATCAATATGCTCCGTCAACTATAAGGGAAATTGGATTTTTAGATTTGAGTATGAATAGAGCTTATCATAGTAAAGACAAAAAGTAAAGTTCCTGATTTACAGTATAAAATAGTGAAAGTAACCACCAAACACAGATTAACTAAAATATACTGTTATTTTTCATTAATCCACAACGTGTGGGCTTAATTTTGTTTATTTACAGTATGAATACATACCAGTAGTTCCAGCCATCATACTGACTTCCCCAGCCATTGTTGTATGATTTTTTAATTTCACAGAACATCCAAAGTCTCCAAGCTTCAAACAACCATTGGATGTAAGAAATATATTGGCACCTACAAATAAAACAAGATGGGTGAAAAATACCATGAATACGACCATTTATAAATCAAGTTGTTAAAAACATGCTGTAAGTAAAATTTAAAATTCAAATAGTATGTCCATAATTCAACCGTAACTAGGCACTAATAAATGTAAACAGTGCCAAACACATATAGCTTGGCCACATTGACATGAGCCTATCCTATTGATTACTATAATCTAATAGTCGATAGAGTTTCTACGTTTACCACACCGATTGTATGTTTTCATAATCGGGGAGTATCACGATGACGTTCGAGCTGTACTACAAACACAAATCTTAAATGCCGATATTGCACGATTTGCTTGCGGAAATTGATATATTCAAAGCAAGAACCTTGTAATATATTCTGGCATAAAGGTCAAAATAGCCAAGCTATACTACAGTTTTACTTATAATGTAAGAGTGTGTGTAAATATCTCACTAACACTGACTGAATAATATTTAGATTTTGTCATACGCTTAATGTGTGAAGGCACACATATGCCTGCCGAATTTCATCAGAAAACTGACTGGCAAAAAAATGCTATGCTCGGCATTTTGTTCTTATTCTCTCTCCATGGAAAACCACATCAGCTTGATGACAGCACATAGAGGAGGTGTTTGTATTTTTAGGACAGTACTTCTTGCCCCTCCCCCACCAAGGCATTTTATCTGAAACAATCCCTACCTTTAATATCTCTGTGAACTATTCCATTATCGTGTAGCACCTGAACTGCTTTCAACAATTCTTTAGTGTACAAACGTACCAGATCTTCAGTTAAACCAATTCTTGATACTTCATTGATTGTACCCCGATCACAATACTCCATGAATACCAACATTTCAGTCTAGAATGGAAGCAATAATACGTGAAATATCAATAAAATAAATGTGTGCAAACAAGTGCTATAACTGGGCTGAAAATAAACATTGTTTGATATATCTACAGGGTTTTCACTAGGATTTCATGTTAGAGGAAGCTTTTTGTACACTTGAGGAGGCCAAAGATGCCTAAGCACTGAAGATGGAAGGCAGCTGGGGGTAACTTTGAGGCGGCCCAAATATCATTTAGGGCAGTCAAATTGGCCTCCTGCCGCATCCTAATGACAACCCTGATCTATGTATACAAAGCCCACCAAAAATAAGTAAACAGCTTCAAAATTAAACTTAAGACAGTGTTCACTGCCTTAGCATGGGAAGTAACCCTTGCCTTCTATATTTAATTGAACGGGAGATAACTGAATGAAGGCGCTTGGTAGCACTTTGCTTAGGAAATGAAAACCTGGTTAAATTATCAGACAGTAATAACAATTAATAATTTTAATAATAAACCATAAGGACCATAACTTACCCTATGGACTTCCACACCGAAGTAGCGGACAAGATTGGGATGAATAATGCCCTCAAATATCATGATTTCATCTATCACATCCTTAAACTGATATTGCATATCTGCTGTAGTGAACTTCATCTGAAATATAAACCATTCATACACAGCTACTGGTTGTTTAGTCAGATTTAACAAAGTTTCTCAATTTTTTAATTATTTACGACGACTGATTCAACTGATCGGTTTTCCTGGACTGTATCCTAACCAGTAATAAACTTCCACTTCTAAAAGGAACCAGCAACATCTCCACGTGTGGAGGAAATGGACATTATAGTCAAGAAATCATGGCAGGGTATGACCTGCCACTTCCAGACTATTGTTTCACCGATTAAAGCCAATTTGAGTCTAGTTTTTGATCATGGCCAAACTTTAAGGCCAGGAAACATAACTTTGTGACACAGTTCATTATTAGACAGTAAACAAATTACCTCTTTCATGGCCATCAGTTCACCAGTATCCATGTTGACAACAGAATACACTTTACCAAACTGTCCTTCTCCTGAAACATGTATAACTCTATATTACATAACATTTCTTATAGCTAGTTAATTATGCGGGCAAACATTTAGTGATTTCTTATTTAGGACACATATTTATGTTGAATACAAGGTAGTAGCTTATGTTTCTTAAGTTAACCATAATCAACATTAAATTAAGTTTTTCTTATCTTTAGCATGCTGCTAGAACAATGAAACTGAAGTTCCAAAAATGGTCATTTTCGCAAGTATAAGTTACATCAACATATGAGCTCTGCTGTACGATTTCCGACCTGATGTCAAAATTTCACAACTTCACATTTTGGAAGGATTGTGTAGAGTAATGTTTAAGGATTTCAAAAAGGTATACCTTTTCAAAATCGTATAACTAAGTGCCATGCTATGACAAAATGAAAACTAGAGGCATGGGATTACAACTAACGCTCAAAATGACGTCACTGATGTCACAAAAAATAAACAAATATGGTAACGTAAAATACTTAGTACAGGTCCTATTATAAGCGCCCAATAAGAAAAAGGAAATAAAATACACATACGTGTACTTGTTTAATTTGTTGGATCATGACACATCAATGATGTATTGTAAACTAAATTGATATTTGTTTTTATTTTAGTAAACACAACAAAATAATTAACCAATTCTCAAAATTCTGACTTTTCGTTTATGGTTTACACTATCTTGTCCCAAAAATATAATCATTTGGCAAAATATTCTGGCATTATAATTTTGATATCGTGAACTGCAAGGCACTATGTACCTACCACAATTAAAAAAATTCAAATATAATTATTTATGACATTATAATCAACCGATTCCCAAAATTCTCGCTTTTGTTTAGATTTTGACAGGTTTTGCCCCAAAATATCGGATTTTAGGCGACGGTATGGAAAATGATTTTTAATATCGTAAACTTCAAGTAACAACATACCTATCACAATATTTTTGTATCCCATAACACTGTAAATGGTGACATGGGTTACTGTTTCCAAAAAAATCATGATTAGCTTTATATTTTGTAAGGTTTTACCCAAAAATAATAGACTTTCACAAACATGTAAGGACCTAGATTTTTAGTATGTTACAGAACAACCGTAGATTGACATCATTAAACAAAAAATATTTTTCGCAATTTTTCTCAAAAAAATATGTGCTCTGAACTAAATATGGGTTTCCCAAAAATCATTATTTTATCAAGCGGTTGGAAATCGCACAGCAGAGCTCATATTGACTTCATAGATTTCACATCACTTTCGTTTATTGATACAGAAGCAAGAGGATATCAAATGATAAATTCAGAAACTTATTTGTGAGAATAACCATACAGTCAACGACACACTTGGGATAAAAAGATGAAAGTTTATCAATGGCATATTGAAGTTAATTTTGAAGCTAACTTAGCGTAAGTTCTCCCTCCCCAATTAAAGACTTACACATCTGCAATGAAAACCATAACAACACTGAATGAAGATTGGTTTATACCTATCTTATTTCCTTTCTGCCAGTGGAAATTCACTTTCTTGGTATTTATATGATAGTTGATCTCCCTGTGTTTGGTGACCCGACCTACCACACGTTGTTCCAGCAATCGACTAGATCTTTCACTTTCTAACTTCTGTATAGCTGAATACATGCGAGTATGAGGTTTGTAGCTGAACACATTATGACTGCTACACAAGGCACTTTCAGAACCTGAGAGGAATAAAAATCAAATACAAAATGCATGCCTCCCATGACAGCTTACCGGTAATATGAATTTCGTGTTCAGCTTTAAGAAATCAACCACATCCAAAGTCACGTCCACAAGTAAACTGTTAAGTTAGCTCATTATCAGTAACCATTTAGCGCATACACATATCCGCGAGAAAATTATAGTCAAGTATGAAATAAAGACAGACATTTTGAAAGCAGTCCGAGAGACTCTCAAACATCTAGATATACAAATACTGGTAACAGATGAGTATAGGAGTATAGGTCACAACAAAGAAAGTGTTAATTTGTACAACAGAAAGTTTTAAACGAGCAGCTTAACTCAAATAAACTTATGCAAGCATATGTTTCTTATAAATACAATTGAGGCATTTTTATACCAAATGGACTGGTAGTAAACGTAATTAATTATCAGAAGTCTATCATATATGCACCACAAAGGCAATAGATATTAATACACTGCTATAGTGAAAGTGTACACATTTAGTACAGACAACAAACATGAGCTCATAGAACACCTAATACCTACCTTGACGAAGATACATAAACTCATTTTGGAGCCAAAGGCTTTTCCTTTTGGAGTCAAAGGATTTTTTAATTAAGTCCTTCAGGTGCCGTAATTCTTGAAATGTTTGATAGTGTTAAATGGCTTTGATAATGTATTGTGATTATGTTAGTAAATAAGTATGCCAAGTTTGAAAGCAATGCCTTGATGTACTGTAATATTTCAGTTTCAACATTTTGTAATGGACGAAGACAGGTGCACTGTTATATCTTATATGCCGCCACATAAGTAGATGCCAGGGCATAAAAAATAGAGGCCTAATGATACTCCTATATTGAAGCATTCTTCATTTATTAAACGGCAATAGAGTGGCATAATAGACTAATTATAAGCCTAATAGCACAAATGGAACTTAAAAAAATTATGAAGTACAATCTTATCATAATTACACCAACCATGAGTAAAATTCAGTTGGAAGAAAAAATAATTTAGGCAGTCAAAGATATGGCAGAAATAGTTGTCTAGGTTTAAACTGTAACAATTAACCATTCAAATTACCCTCACACTTTGCCAAGTGAAGGCATTACCTGCTAAGTAAAGGCATCAACTACATACAGGGAGTACACTATGAAGGTATAGAACTATGAAATGTATCAAACTATGAATGTATACACTGCGTCACTCAACCAGGGAAGGCATCACCTGTATCCCGTATACACAGAGTGCAATATGAAGGTAAAGAACTATGAACTATATACCTCTATGTCTGAGATGTACATCCATACATATACCACCATCCTCACCATCATGAAGATTTACCTCCAGGTTACTGTCTGATGAACGTTTCTTTGATCCTAGGTAGGTACAGGAGGGAGCATGCTTTAGTCACATCAAACACACAGAACAATACATGCAATACATACTGTTAAACCATTCATTTTCAATGGGACAAAATTTCATGGCTTTTGCCAAAAAGACCATTTTCGTGGGGACGTAATTTCAAGGATACATTATTGACTAAATCAGACACTGTAGAATTATTAATATTCGTGGGGGTTTCAATTTCGTGATTGAGGCCATCCACAATATTGAATCCACCCACAAATATAAATGATTTACAGTACTGTAAAACCATTTATTTCCAAGGACTTTAATTTCATGGACTAAGTGTTATCTTGTGAGGCGTAAACTTGAGCATTCAAATTTCAAAGCTAACTTATCATGAAATATTTTAGTTGCAAACAAATAACTGGGATTGAATTATGTCATCCAACTCAACTGCAGTCTGTAAATTAGCGCTTGTCCAGTTGGTAAGGACAAGCAATTGTTGATTAGGGCAAGTAACTTCTGCAGTAATTATGTATAGAATATATAGGAAAACTATTCAGTTTTGCTGATTCGGGAAAGTAGTTTACAGACTGTAAATGTATAGTTTTCATTAACTTTATTCTTTCTTTTGTTTGGTTGCACCCCAGAATTACCAGTTTGCACTCCACAAGCAACAGACTGAGAGTCTAAAATTTGCCTATTGTTCCATGACCAACAAGTACATTAAGGGACATACGGATGAACCAACCAGAGGGACTCCAATATAAAACCCATGTACTTTGATCTTGGGATTTAAAAATAATGATTTTACAGTATGTGCGTCCACAAGTTTGAAGCCACTCAGTAGCAATACTTTTATCACAGACAGATATTTTATTTTTCTATTTCCTAAAAACCTAACCAGAGCTACAGATAAGCTGCGTATTGGGGTATTTACCCAATTAATTTTCTTAAAAACCCAATAGATTTTGAGAGGAGGGAGTAAGAAAAAGCAATTGCAATCTGAAATACCAAAATAGAAAAGGATGATATTGTGAAAAACAGTACTTAAAATATCATTTACCCTACTATGAGTTTGATCAAATACCCAAATAAAATTGGTCAAAACCCAATCAAAATTGAAACTGGGGGTAAAATACCCAATGGACTAAAACCTTATCTGTAGCTCTGCCTAACAGATCAGTATTGGATGAAACAAAATGTGTTATAAATACTAATTTGAAACTTAATAGTTGTTTTCAAATTTGCTTATAGGACGGACACAGAAACAGATGTGAAGTTATTGAAGGACTGAATTGACTATAAGCAGAAATTTACTATATATTCAAGCTTATCATAAAAGAGTTTTACTGTTTTCTGATTATATTCAAAAATATGCATAACAGCAGGAAACATAATTTATGAATATGCATAAAATGTGTAATGTATTATAATACAGAGACAGAGATATCAATATAGGGTATCGAGTGTTCAGTGCAAAACTATGGTAACTACATCATTTTATAGAGGCATGTACGATAGTTTGGCACGGAGCCCTCAATATACAGTATACAACAGTAGCAACTTTAGCAAACACATCAAGTGTATCCACATAACAGTAGAATGCAGGGACACATATACAGTAAAACTTTGTTATGACGAGCATCAATATCACGAGCACCCGGCCTATTTCGAGCAGTATCCATTTGTATTATCAATACATGCCCTTTGCTTATTTCAAGTACCCTGTTTTTCTTGAGCATTTTACCTGTCCCGATTACTCCTCGAGATAACAAAGTTGTACTGTATTACAAACACTTCAACTGACATATTATTACCACAAAGTTTTCTCAGAACAATACATAGTAAGTCAAAGTCACATGTAACAATAGTTTCGGGCAAAGCAGGGCAGTATTCTACCCAGTAAAAACACTGAGGATACACCATAGGGAACACTATAGTATTTCAAGAAACATGAAACTTCCATGAAAACCAGGTTTTTAATCAAGGGTGTTAACTTTGCTTACACTTCAGTCAAGCAAAAATTAAAATAACTAGAAATGTGTCCATCGACACAAGTGCCTCATTGGAGTATATAGTAAAAGTAACAAAGGGCCATAATTCTGGTAAAAAATTGCTGCTGCAAAAGATCCATCCTCCACGGTCAACTATTCATGAAGGTAGTTAATCTGTAAAAGTTTGAAAAGATTCCACCCAATGGTTTGTCAGGAGTTCAACACAAAAGATTTACATACGTTAGATATGCATGGACGGACAGCACAAATGCTATATGCCTCCTACTTACAAATAAGTGAGGCGGCACAGAAATGTGCGAAACTTCACATGGTATGAAAATTCAGCAAAGTTTCACAAGCCTAGCTAAAATACTTATGATAACTTTCTGGCACACAACAATGCAATCTGCCAAATTTGCCAATCTAAAATCAGGTTAATCCATTGGAAAAACTGATTATTAAACAGTGTGACTGGAGCACAGTACAATGTGATACAACAACCAGGTATATTACCCGACGATTCAGGAATCTCCTCTGATTCCAGTGAAGGTACAGATTGGATTGTTCTCAACTCTAAGATTAGCAGAGATAATTTTATAACTAGCAACAAAATAACTGGGTAAATTTAGCATTATATTGCAATTGAGTATCAAAACAAGAGGATGAAAACAGCAATAGATTGCTCAACTGAGCATTCAACCAAAACTGCAACATGAGCCCTGCACGGTTAGGACAGACAAAAGACAATCTCATTTATTTCTTTAAAATTGGTGTATTTAACAATCAATTAGCTGGTAACCTATGAGAGATCTGCAGTTGCAAGAACATTGAATTTCATGGAAATTCAGAACTTTTAAACAAACTTTAAGTCATCAGACAGAGATAGGGAAGATTAAAGCAACTCAACTCGAATGATTACATCAGCATATAGCAGAACGACCATGTAACACTATGATACTTACGGGTATATGTGGGTGGTACCGGAGCTGTCTGGGGACTTGTAGGATGCTCAGGGACTGTTTTTGAAGATTGTGAGCGGTGCATTTTAGGTGCTGGCCAGGATGATAGTCTGTTATACTGCTGTCTAGCTATCATATTATCACTTGATGAACCTGCCGATCCTCGCATTGGTAAGGTACCTGTAGAAGTTATATACGAAACGTTATTTTTTTATATTGAGAGACAACCCATCTTTTTCTTTTCATTCTATAGCATTTATAACAAGGTTTCACTTGTATATTGAACACCAGGAAAGCAACCAGTGATAATATGCTCTTCTTCACATGACTGTAGAGAATTATGTGACATCTTCATTAAAACAGAACAACATGCTATAACAAAATACTTACAAAAACAAAATACATGTCTTTTAAAATATTACATATGATTGTAAGAAAAGTAGTTGCTTTTCAAAAAAATGGATAGCATGACTACTTAAGTGTCTACAAACTGGCGCATGAACTCACCTCCATACTGTGGCTTATCAGCATTACCAATAAGATGGGTGATAAACTCATTCAAACTTTCTTGAAGATCCTGAAATAATAATGCATGAATGTGATTCATAATACAACATGTAACAGTTATGACTCAGATAATGCATGAAAGACGCAACTCAGCCATTTTGAAGATGATAAACAAGTCTATATACGATAACACATGTATTCTTGATTGTAACGGTAAATACAAGTTGTCAATGCCATGCATAGCCTTTATTTGCCATCCAGCCGTCTGCAGAAATGTTGCAGGCATATATATATATGCCAAGTGCTCTCTTGTCACCATTTGGACATAATGTCCTTTGAGGTCATTCATGATCAACAACCATACAAAGATTGAGGAACCTCTAGGCTTATTATATTCTTTCGTAATGTATCAGAGAAGATAAGCTCTAAAGATGGCTCAACTGACTGGCTCAAAGATATGTTAAAAGCAAAATACACAAACTCAGTGGCAAAAAGTGAGAGTGTATATCAAATGATCATATAAAACAGCAGATACTTTGTGTTACAATAACAACCTACACTAACCTTATATTCTTCCTCTGTCAGTATGGCCAGTATTTTAGGTTCACAAGCTATCAACAAGAAATCTAAACCCTGATTAGCCCACCTACAAAGAACACAATATCAGAGGGTGAGTAACAAAAACATAGTCTTAAAATACATGTACACAATAAATAACACCAAATTAAACAGGAGATGTTTGTAAAGGCCACAGAGTCCTTGACCTCAAAAACAATAGGGGTCATCTACTGTTGCTCGCCAACCTCCATGTAATGTTTGAAGATCCTAGGGCAAAGCGTTCTTGAGTTATTGAACAGAATCCAACTTGGTCTACTGACAGATAGACCGACCATCCAACCGATATGTGGGGGTGGGGTATAATGAACACAATTATCTCGGTCAATTAACTCTTACAAGTATTTCGAGATGAAATTCATGCAATGGAGAAAAGCAAATTGAACAAGGAAATCTAAACATACCTAGGCCTCATGCCACGACCTCTCTCACATTTCTCTGATACAAACTTCATCCAATCTTTAGCAAAATGCATCAAACTACGTCCCAGTTGTTGTCGAGTCTCACCTGATACAAGCCGGGTCACTTCTTTCATATACTGAAAATGTAACACATTTGTCAATTACATTATACATAGGTGTATCAATAAAATAGATACCAATGAAGAGGCAGAAATTTCACTCAGTGTGTTTACTTACAAAAGATGGTCCTGAATAAAAATCTCATATATGTAAGGCATTCATTAATGTAATACGTTTTAGAGTGACTGTTCTATTGGACATGTATGCTATGAAGCGTATGTCACAATCTAGGTCATAATGACAGACAGCAGGGATTTCCCCAGAAAATTGTCTTAGCGCAATACGGGTGGAAATGGAAGAGGTATCCCCTCCCTTATATTATAACTTAACTTATTATCATCTACACTTGACTTTAAAGTTTATATGATAGGTTATTGTCATTGTTTAATGATTCCTTTGCTCAAACGTTAGCACCTTCTATTCAAACCTGACTGTTTGTCATCTTTAGTTGCAACAGAAGTGTCAGAATTTTCAATATATTTAGGCTGCCTGTAAAATTTGTATATTTATCAAGCAAAGTATTACAGATTTTCAACATAAGTTGCTGTTTATCTCACCTTTTGATTGCATAATTGGATTAACTGGCCAGGACCAGCAAGTAATTATCAATTGTTTATTGGATTTAAGCAAGACTTATGGATTTTTAACAGAAATTTAGATGCTCAGGTATGACTTTTTAAGTGCAATTTTAAGCGCAATTCAAATTGTAAGCGCACTGGCAAACTGGATTTTGGAATTCAAGCGCACTGGGCCCAGCCATTAAAACTCCTTGGGGAAATCCCTGAGACAGTCTACTGGTAATTGCCAACAAGTATACTATCTTTTGGGCATTCAAAGCCAAATTACCATTTTTTCTCAGAAACCATAATGAGGACTTGGTACAAAATTTTGGTACCTACATTGATTTATAGAAATACTTACCATAGTTTTGCACTGAGCCCTCAATTTGAGGTCTACTGACCTACTGATATACATGTGCAAAGCGAATTTCCCTACTTCTTTATAACAGCAAAATAAATCAATTAAAACACCAGATCTTATACAATACCTCAAATCCAAAGTTGTATGCTTGCAGCATTGTTTCTCTGTACAACTTGAGGATATGTTTCTTCTCACTTTCTATAATATCTTGATCACAGTTCCAATGTTCCTCTACTTGTTTTATCACAGTGGCTACTTTATCACGAAGAGATATTGCCGAATCCTACATAACACAATACATAAAGTATTAATTGATAAACATTCCCTATGGCCCTGTATTTTTATGCCTCCTGAAATTTTATTATCTTTAAAAACCAGTTTTAAATGTTCGAAGACAATCAATATCATTAAATAAGCAATACATCTAGACTATACAAATTAAATTCTCACCCTCCTTTTTTAAGAACTATTTTGATGAAGAATTTAGCAGAGATTCATGTAGAGCAGTTCAAGGTTGAGCTGACATCTACAGATGTGGTCAATTTATACCAAGCTTACATTGAATGCAGGTTGGAAATAATAAGTTTTCCAGCCTTACATTATTTAAGAACTAATGAATACATAGAATCTGATGCGCTTTATTGTGCAATAAAATATAGGCACGAGTTAGGATGCATATTAATTAAATTACAAGTTCGTAAATTCTGTGATCAGTAAGTGAAATTCTTAAATTCACAGTTTCAAAATATTACAACAGTTCAATATGTTCTTACCTTGAGTTCTATCAGTGATTCTGCTATAACCTGATGACAGGACGTCTGTTCATTTAATAATTCTACAGTGTTTCCCATCAGCAGTTCAAAATCTTTCCTCTGATTGGACAATTGTGAGGAATGTATCACAACAAGTAACAACGACTCCACCTGCAAACAGCAAGGACAAGTATACAAATTTAACAGTATCCTAAAAGTCACTTCAATTGTAAGACAACCTCAATAGTAAATTGAGTAAATTTTCCAACTTATAATAATCACGCTTGATACCTCATTCCTGATGTTATCCATTGCCACAAGGGTATGAGAGAAGAGAAGCAAGTTTCCCTTATATGGCGAGCGTCTAGCAAGGAAATTTCTGGTACCATTTTTATTTGTCTTTGGTATGACACAGCCTGTGATCGAACCCGGGACCACCCACTACTAAGCTATCTAGGAGCGGTATGGGATCGAAGCCGGGACCACCCACCACTAGACTATCAAGGAGGTGGTAAAGGTATTCAGCTTACCTGTATATGAGATAGAGCTATGGCAGTTTCTGCAGTCGGTTCAACACGTATACTCTCTCCATCCCACAGTGGACATTCAAAATTGTGATCAGATCCACCTCCACATCGTAACATCAATAGATAACCATCGTCACGATTTCCTAGATCCGAGCTGACCGATATATCTTCCCGTCCACATGTCACGTTCAGTAACTGTATGATTTGTCGTCTTTGTTCAGCAATTCTTGATGGTATAAACATTAAATACCCAGCACTTAATGGCGCTATCACCTAAAACATAATTTCATACATACAGTTTTTACTGCATAAAGTTGAGCATGGTCTGAAAAAATATTTTCCATACCGTAAAATCATTTAATTTCAATGGGGACTATTTCGCTGGTATGTAATTTCAAGGATATCTTATCGACTAAGTCATTGATTTAATTTCATGGTTAAGCCCTAACACCAAATCCACAAATTAAATTCGCTTTGAATACTAATGATTTTACATTACTTAATTTTATCAATAGGCAAAAGTGTGACAATAATACTTATTAGAGAGATCTATATGAATTTGGAAATGCACATGTGATGCCTACATAGAGGATCTCAGAATTATAGCTGATGGAAGGTTTCAGCCATGTACAAGCAGAAGAATAACACACGAAACCTCCAATATCTATCAGGGAAAGTTAGGGTACAGGAGTTCCAGTACCAGCATTCAAAAACACTGCACTGGAGAACTCACACAACTGAAGCCGACACGCTGGGACAAGGCTATTTCATAATCAATGAAAACATGTAGTGAAATATACTTACATTTATATGTCCTGAGTTTTTCAATTTCTCCAATAATTCTATAGTAGGTACAACAACATTAAAATCTGCAGCTATCTCTAAATCCTGAAATAAAAAGCAAACAGTTCACAAGTCAGATATTCTAACTAAATATCAATAAATCTGATTTTCAAAATAGTTTCACCAAACACTACCTTATGTTAATGGATCATAACTGAAACCAAACAGCTAAAGAATTCAACATTGTCTTACGCCAGTGTTGTCAATCTTTAAGCATTGGTTTAACCAGCACTAGCAGTAATGCAGATATAATAAGTTTAACCTGAGCCATTTTAAGAGCACTTTATTTGTTTTTATGACTAGAGAGCCAATACACAATCAAGAAAGGAAACTCTTTCATTTATATAATGTAAACTGAAAAGCTGCTTCAAATTCTAAATTGGCGATGTCAGCCTGTTACCAGTTAAAAAAAATTATAACATTGATACCCAAAGAGAATTCAAACTAAGATATACCTTTCTAAGAAGTTTGGCGAACCCCAGAGCTTTAGAAGCTCTTTCTCTCGCCTCGTGAAATAAATTCTTGAAATTTCTACATGTTTTTTGGAATGATGTTCTAAGTGAGCTAGCAGATTTTGATCTTCTCATGCTACTATCATGGTCTTCATCACTGTCACCATCGAGATCTTCAGAACCAGAGGCATGTATATCATTGGTCGTCCAATCAAACAGATTTGTGGTACATTCATCAACACCAGACTCCAGAAAGTCAGATATAGAATTGAGTAGACTTATAGCCATAGTACTGAAAATAGAAACAAGAGGGCCATGATGGCCCAATATCGCTCACCTGATTATAAACCCTGCACAATTTTCACCCAAAGGAATAATTTGAACATCTTGGTACAAAAACCACAAGATGATGCTACATACCAATTATCAAAACTCTAGGCAGTGTAGTTTTAGGCAAGAAGATATTAATATGTTTTCCCTATATAAGTCTATGTAAAACGGTGACCCCCGAGTGGGGCCAATTTTGACCCCAGGGGCATAATTTGAAAAATCATGGTAGAGGACCACTAGATTATGCTACATACCAAATATCAAAGCTCTATGCAGTGTAGTTTTAGACAAGAAGATTTTTATATGTTTTCCCTATATCCTTTCCGCTGCCACTATCATACACCGATGCGCTTCCAGAGCCGCCTGATGCAGACCGTATTTTGGTGATCCCCCATTACCACTATTGTTTGCCGAACAGCTACCAGAGACGACTTTTACGTACCGGAAAAATACGGGGTCTTGTTTCTACAGTGGACTAATGCAGGGTTTCGGTGAAAATCCATTTTTTTTACAATTGAACATAGAAGGAATTTTCCAAAATATACTACATTTCTACGCTATGGTAGTTGTAGGGTACGATATTTGCTACACTGTGGTTGTTCTGTTGATATTATGATATCGGCATTACTACACTGAGGTACGGTTTATAAGATTTTTGCCAAATACAAAAGTCCGCTATGGTACTTGTATTCGAATTGAATATTTTAAGTGTTAAGTTTTGTAAGTCCAGCATAATGCTACTACGGTAATCTGAAATACGATGCATTAAATATACTTGTTGGTTTTTGTAGGACACACTTCACAATACTGGGATTGCATTTAATATACAAAATTACACCATAGCACTGGCTTTAATCTAAGTTTCCAATTAAATAACGTTACAATAGTAACATTATTCTTTTGTTTAGTGACTGAAGTACATTTAATTTACTGTGGTCTTGATTCCAGTTGTAATCTACTACAGCAATTAGCAATCCGTCAATTCAAAGATGTAAACAAATCTAGCTGTTGTTAAACCTTTGATATCTAGCATATCAAAGAAAAGCACATAATACTGATTCCGTTAGCTAGTATAGCTGATTTTAATAGTAAGAATTGTGTATTAAAAATAAATAAGCAAAGTAATTATTAAACAGATAATTATCATAATATGTAATTGTTATACGAAGTGCCGGCCACGTTTTGAAGGTTTTAGAATGTATGTAGTTCTAATATCAGTCTTTTCAGTTGTATTTATGTTCATGAATAAAATAGTATAAGTATTTGAGAACTTTGAGTAACTTCAACTTCAGAACTTTATTTCCCTCTAAGGAAGAGTATATTGAACACAATAAAACTTTATAATTGATACAAGTAAATCATTTACACATTAATAGTCTTTATGAAGCTGAAACACGTAGAAAATGTATACGCTAAATCGTCAGTAATATACTAAACGTTCGTGAAATATACATCAGAACAGAATTAGACACTTATGTTATAAATTAAATAGTTCAATATACGTATACATATCTGCCAGTAAGATTCGAACCCGTGTACCTAGGCTATGCTACGGTCCGATTTGCTTATCTTTCAGGATTGTTGATGTTTCAAGTTAACTTCATCTATATAGTACTGATTTTCCAGATCAGGCCGGTATTCCACGCGTATGCGTCCGTGTTACGCTTCCGCGTTCCACATGCGGACGGACACATATACTCTATTTCATGCATCCGCTAACTGGAGAAGCGACATTTAAATCGCAGCGCAAACGCGGATATTCAATGTGTCCGTGTCCCGCGTCCGCGTTCCGTATCCGCGTTCGCTTACTTGCCTATCTGTGTAAAAACATCAGTGTATTTTTTAATCAAAATACCGTTTTTAGAATGCATAAGAAACTTATAGTTTACATCTTTTTAATACAAAGTATCATGCACAATGAAATATGTTCCTTTTTTACATTTATCTTTAACACCAATGTACATTTGATTCTATGCTAGTATGAAACATTGCAACGCATGTTATTGCGGTGGTTTGGTGCTTTTGAATTTTGGTGATCAAACCTGAAGTGTGTTCAACACCAAATGTACGTTCCTTACTTCATACACAGGTAACAGACCCGATTGACAAACAAATAACAATGACAGAAGCCATTCTTATTGGAGTGAGATCTGTATACTGCGCAGGCTTGCGTAAAAAATCGCTCACTGAACGTCATATGCGGACGACGCATACAGTCGCGGAACCTAGATATATGGAATACATTTTCTGTCAACTTAAAGTATGTAACGGAATTTGGCTTTTTTGTACTTACTAACTTCACTGTTTATAGTCGTTTTGTTTAATAATTGTCTTACAGCCTGCCATCTTTTAAATCTCCGTACAACTTCAATACCAAAGATGAACATATAACGCCAAATTAAACAGAGTACACTTATCAAACTAAATAAAATTATGTTCACATTTTATCACACACTTATATTATCCTACATAGAGTATACATGTGTTTCGATTTTATAGTTATAGTTTGTGTTTTGCTGCTAAATTATGTTCATTTTTACATTTTCAACACCAATATGCATTTTGATTTAATAATGATATGAAGCATTGCAACGCATTATGTTGTTTCGGTGGTTTGTGTGTTTGCTTTTTGGTTGTCATAACCGAAGTGCGTTCAACACCAACGTGCGTTCCTAACCTCCTACAATCGTTACAGACTTTGATGAACAACACACAACGTCCGTATAATGCGTCCGCTTGCGTAAAAATCGCTCACGATGTGAAACCAGTTGTGTTCAGTTATTATCAAATACAATGTGTATGATTACGGTTCCCTATGCATAACTGGCAAACCTCATTCCAACAATCTTGATCTATATGTTTCATATACTTGTTTGTATACAATAGTTTCGTTGTCCGTAGTTTTCATTCAGTTGCTCATTTCTTTATTACGTATGTGGTTATGTAAATACAACAAAAAGGTGTCACTTTTAGACAAACCATTGTTCTTAGCCTTTGTAAATTTGTATGATTTAGAAGTTGTCAATTTTATATTTTTGGCAAACGCTTGTTTGTTTCAATAGTTTTATAGTCCATAGTTTTCATTCACTTGCTGGTTTCATTATTTTCTTTTTAAGCGTTTATGTAAATGCGTGTACAACAAAAGGTTTTGCAACCTATCACTTTTAGTTTCATACTATGCACATTGGCGGCTCACCCGGGTGCAAAAATGGTTACCTGGGAAGGCCATCTGCATCGGGTGTAACAGCCGACTTGCGACACAATGCCTGGGGGTATTTGTACTGTTCGCATTACTGACGTTCGTCAAATTGGTACTTTTTTAAGTATAACAATATAAGTGTAATGTAACCTGTTTATTTTTTCTCATTGGCAGTATTTACATACAATTGTTTTGAAAGTTTCCTTAAATATTGTTCTCGCAAATTGCCAGAACAATTAGTATACTTATCTTTGCGTTCTGGTTTTAGTTGAATGAATATCTGATATATTTCTAACAAGACAAACATGAAATAAATTCAATTAAGTGTATCCCTTGTTTTGTTTGACTTTGATAGTTGATGGTACTTGCTGGTCCCCTTCTTCTACTCAACTCATGTCTGTGCTCATATAGTAAAATGATAAAACTTTATATGTGATAAGTGGTCTTATAGTAAGCAGAGTAATGTTTTATTATAAAATAAAGATGATTCAATAGTTGCACTGTAAAGGAGCAAATAAAAGTTCATGCTCGAGTTGAGTAGAGCATGGAAAAGGTTTTGTAATCATAGGGCCAGATCCTAGTGGAGCTTTCTGTATAATGCTGCCTGTATGCCTGTATTCCGGTTGTCAGAAGTCGCATTGCAGACAAAGAAAATAGCTAAAACTACAGTAGCATTCAAATGGGGTTTTTCACTTCCAAAGCGAGTCAAAAGACAAGGGACCATCACAAACAGACACTATATCCATAATGGATAAATGGACACACTTCTACTATGCTCCACCACGAATACTACAGAACACTGAAGTGGCATAATGCGCATTATTTGAATTAAGTCTTCGAAACTCGTCAGTGGCAGACATGTTATCTTTAAACGCTTAGAATACCAAAGCCGCCCAATGCAGACAAAACGAAAAAGCTGAAACTACCATAGCATCCAAATGTTTTTTTTACCTTAAAAAAAGAGCCTGAAGACATGGCACCAAAATAAACAGAGACTACGTCCATAGTGTATAAATGTGCATACGTCTGTAACGCCCTTCGGCGACATTGGACTACCGTAGTGGCATAATGCGCATTATTTGAATTAAGTCTTCAAAACTCGTCAGTGGCAGACATGTTATCTTTAAACGCTCAGAATACCAAAGCCGCCGAATGCAGACATGACAACAAAGCTGACATTACCATACCATTCGAATGGGTTTTTCAATGTAAAAAAGAGCCTGAAGTTATGGCACCAAAATAATCAGACACTACATCCGTAGTAGATAAATGCACACATTGACCAAAAACATTATTGTTACCTGCATTACCATAGTTGAGTAAAATGAATTTTATGCTACGTAGAACTATACCATAGCGTACTTTAGTATGATGTGTTTTAAATGTATAACTTCCATAGTGTATACTGAACACTGTTTCATTTTAGAATTGTCCAATGTGCTTAACTGCAATGACTTATTGAATAAATAACCTGAGTGCAGTTTTGCAGCTTTATTAGAACAATCTCAAAATGACCATAACGTCATTGTGCATGTCATTGATTCAAAGCCTGCAAAACTCGTCAGTGGCAGATCTGCTTTTTTCGACTCTTAGAATACCAAAGCCTTATAATGCAGACACACCAAAATTGTTCAAGTTACCGTAGGGTAGAAATGAAGTACTAATTATTTTTTTAAAAATGAGTTTGATAAGAATCGCAAAGCGCAATCTCTAAAGCTAATTGGTATTTTTTGAAAGTGAGGATCCTTTAATAACTTGAATTGTGTCACTTGCTTATTATTTGGGGATAACCGCCGTTTCTGCTCATAATTAGACATAAGGTGTTTGTTTTTGTACTTAAATACGGAAAACTTGTATTTTTAAAAACAATATTATGCAATATAATATAATAAAAATGACTTAAATGAATTTTTCAGCTAATTGTGTACTATTTGGTTAATAATATAAATGCAGGTTTTATCCTCATAGCAAACCCTGTTACGAAATACAAGCATTTTAAATGCACCTAAATAAAAGACAAAACCTAAAAATTCCTGGTAGTCCTGCGCTGTATGATGTTGGATATGAGGAATATCATTTTTGTGGTACGTTTAAGGCGTCAGTGGCAGTCCTTCTATGTACACTAGTGGTAATGGCGACCCCCATTTTTATGGTCTGCATTAGTCTGCTTTGGTAGCGGAAAGGATATAAGTCTATGTAAAACGGTGACCCCCGGGGCTGGGCCAATTTTGACCCCAGGGGCATAATTTGCACAATCTTGGTAGGGGACCACTAGATGATGCTACATACCAAATATCAAAGCTCTTAGGCATTGTAGTTTTAGACAAGAAGATTTTTATATGTTTTCCCTATATAAGTCTAAGTAAAATGGTGACCCCCAGGGTGGAGCCAATTTTGACCCAAGGGGAGAGGGGAATAATTTGAACAATCTTTGTAGAGGACCTCTAGCTGAGTCTACATACCAAATATGAAAGCGCTGGGCCAATCGGTTTCGGAGAAGAAGATTTTTAAGGTTTTCCCTATATAACTCTATGTAGAACTAAGGGCCCCCTGGGGCGGTGCCAATTTTGACCCCAGGGACATAATTTGAACAATCTTTGTAGAGGACCCCAAGGTGATGCTACATACTAAATATGAAAGCTCTAGGCCTTACGGTTTCAGAGAAGAAGATTTTTAAAGTTTCCTTTTTGAAAATCTATTTTTAGCCTGTGTGACCTAGTTATGCGACAGACCGGAAATTTTTTAACAACTTTGGTAGAGGTCCACCTAAGGAACATTCCTTTAAAGTTTTATCAAATTTGGCCAAGCGGTTTAGGAGGAGAAGTCTTTTGAAGAAATTGTTGACGGACGCACGACGCACGACGGACATCTCGGTGTGACAAAACCTCACCATGACCACTTTGTGGTCAGGTGAGCTAAAAACATACTGTTGAAGTCGGAGAATTTAGGGTTTGGATCTTCTTACCCAATGGTCAATATTTTTCTGGAATACAATTTAAGAAACCAAAGAAAACAGATTTTACAAACCAGGTTTTTTTCGGGTGATTTTATAGCCGAATATGAGCTATGATCCCAATTGAAAATCATATCTTTTTTCCCAATTCAGAGTTAAAAAAGAAATTGGGTGAAAAATTGACTTATTTTCCTGTAAAAACAGCCAACACAACTGATCTTGAGCATGAATAACACTTAATTACAGCAAATTAAACATAAAATTTAAGTTATTGTACACCTCAGCATTTTAGGCATTGGAATTAAAATTGTATTTTTCCCAAGTTGGATCAAATGCCGATTAGGAACAACTATGTATGTGTTACTCTAAAATACCCAGTTCTCACCTAAATCTTTTACCAGCCTCAGCCTCTCCACCAATAATATGTGGACAAATCTTCTTGGTAAAGTTCCATTCTTCTTCTAAAGGATTCTTTAATGTTCTAGAAGCTTCTGGAAGATTCTGTAGATGATATAACCAGTTCTGCAAATACTGGAAATACATCTGAAAAACAAAACAGAAGACTTATGACACGTGTATTATTTGACCATGAAACAATTAGTCTTATATATACAAAACAGATTTTACCAAATGGTATAGTGACCCCAGGATATCAAGAAAGGCGGGAAATTTTAAAATATGCCACATAAGTTGAAAAGTCAAACGTGCACAATTTATCAGCTTTACTTTACGGTCAATGTTTGTAAACTTAAAACATCAAATTATCCTGGCGCACTATAGGATGTGCTTCGTTTATGAACATCCAATAGTTGCAATTCCTTATTGGAGTCTTTCAAACTCTAGCAATCAGGGTTCCAAGGGTAATCTGTCTAATCCAGAGACTAAGTTTGACCCAAAAGCTATCCAAAGGATTAAGAGCAGACCTATAAGAAACACCATACAAACTTGGGTATACTCACTCACTGGTACACAATAATGCATAATTCATTATGTATACTTACCTTGAACATGCTGGCCATATCATTATCGAATGTTTCAAGATCTAAAGGTGAATCTTCAGCTGTAGCCTCCTTATCATCTAATACAGCTTGTACCATACATTGATAATCCTGTTTCACTAAAACTGCCTTCGCTAATACATCCTTACATTCTATGATCAACTGTAACATACATAATTAACACATGCTCAATGTCTTTGAGGTGCTAAAACTACTTGCCCGAATCAGTTAAATATTGAAAACTTGTTAAAGAAAGGACCAGTATTTTTTAGGTTCACAGTTATAGTATGAGGCCACTTAGTTTTATCCCTGCCTAATTGGCCAATAACCCCAAGCTCTGGAGAAGAAGTAGGCCAATTGATGGAGAAGAGAGCCGAGTTGGCTCTTAAAACAATCAGCCGAGTACCATAGTTGCTTACATTGTTTTCACTAGTGACATAATTTGAAAATCTTAGTATACATGAATACCACCAACTCACCTGTCTAATGCTAAGAAATGATGGTTCTCCTATAGGATTTTGAAATTGTTCCAATCTTATTTTCATTGCTTCATGGATGACTTGTAGCAGAACTTGTAGTAAGAAGATGTAGGTAGGTCTGTATGATGGTAGACCTATCTCTAGAAACTGGTCCCTACATGCAAGCAACTCATCTCTCTGTATGGCTTCTAATGGCACGCTCGTTGATTTGTCTAACAAATCTAGACTTGATACATCACTGTGATCCTCTGTTAGTGCCTGTAGTGTATACACATAGTGACATACATAGCATAAAATCATGAATCTTTTTTTCAGAATAATTTTAATAGGTTACATCATTTACATGGGAAAATTTGATCACTCAAGCAAATCCTTTAATTTATATCATACATGTATGCATGTAGGTAAAAGGACTAAGTACATGTAACCACAAACTTGTCTACAGATATAAATTAGCACTCGCCACGGTTGAAGTTAATTACTTATTGATTATGGGAATTCCATGAAAACCAGACTTTTAAACAAAGGGTCATAACCTGGCTGACCCCTTTTTTCAGAGCTCTAAAAACATAACCTGAAATATTGTGTGTATTTTTCTGTAATACTATATTGATTTTTTTTTAAAGTTGAAGATCTATCCTCTCTACATGTGTGAACTTTTTGTTTAAATATTCAGCTGCTGTCATAGTAGCCGTTGTTTAAGCTTGAAATTGGCTTTCTGTAATACAGTATGTACAGTAAATATGAACTAACTTATTTTACTGATACTCTTGAGTCTTCTCGGATATTAGTACTGAAATTAAAATACGATAGTTCCCTTTTCCTTCTGAACGACATGAAATTCCCTCACCTGTAGCGGGCTCATGGCCTCAGTTCCCTAAAGACTTCAAAGTCTACATGCTAGTAGTAAGGGCCCAGTCTGCCCATCTACCAGTAATAACCACTTTGATTAGATTAAATAATACACTGTAAAATAAAAATATTTTGTGGGGGATTAAATTTCTTTGATTTATTGGTTCACAGCCTCACAGGTCTTCATCCCCACGAAATCATTAACCCCATCGAGCAATAATTTTGGGTCACCCGTTTTACCGGAATCCACGTAAATTACCGGAATAGACCGGAATCCAGATAAATTACCGGAATAGGCCTATATTTCGTTAATAAACAGTAGTTTTACATAGTTTTTGGTTTAAATCAATCTTATTTAAAATAAGCAACATATATGCAAAACTAAAATAAAATATGTTCACGAAAATGTTTTTTATTCGAGATTCAAAATTTGTTCATTTTACGATGTCATTACCATATTGGATCAGAATTAGCGTGTCCGGAATAGACTCGTTTCTCGTTATTCAATGGTAATTGTGTTTAATTTCTTCTATAATTCATTAATATATACCATTATAATATTGTTTCCAAAAGGAAATTAAAATATTGTGTTGAATAATGATTTTATACAAGTTTTAAAATCACTCATTTCCCGCATTGACCGCGCATATTGAATGAGAATTAAAATAACCGGAATAGGTTTGTATCAAGTTTTTTATTGGTAATTGTGTTTAATTTCTGATATAATTCAATAATATATACTATTATTATATTGTTTCCAAAGGGAAATTAAAATATTGTGGTGAATAATGATTTTATACAAGTTTTAAAATCGATCATTTCCCCGCATTGACCGCGCGTATTGAATGAGAATTAACATAACCGGAATAGGCTTGTATCACGTTATTTATTGGTAATTGTGTTTAATTTCTGATATAATTCAATACTATATACTATTATTATATTGTTTCCAAAAGGAAATTAAAATATTTGGGTGAATAATGATTTTATACAAGTTTTAAAATCGCTAATTTTCCCGCATTGACGTAACCGAAATAGGCTCGTATCTCGCTATAAAATGGTAGTTTTGCTTAGTTTCTGCAATAATTCGTTCATATATACTATTAATAAGTTATTTCCAAAAGGAAATCAAAATATTTTAGTAAAACAAGATTTTTTGCAATTTTTAAAATCGTCCGTTTCTCGCTTTGAATGCGCGTACTGAATGAGAATTAACGTAACCGGAATGGACCCGAATCTCGTTTTTTACGGTAACTTTGTTTAGTTTCTGCTATTATTCGATCATAAATGCGATAAATAACTTATTTCCAAATGGAAATTTAAAATATTTCTTAAAACACAGATTTTGTGTTTGTTATTTACTCTAAAGAGTTGCATTCTCGTTCGACCATCGCGTTTTTCATCCGTAATACAGAGACTTGACTATACACAGATTCATGAGAATGAAGAGTTGGGGCTATGACTAGATTTCTTGACATCTAGCATACTGATAAATGACCTGTTTATTGGATATTCTGTATGACATCTTGTGTGTCGATTGTATACTTGTAGCCCCAGGCATGACTAATCATTGTGCAACAGTTGGATAAAATTAAACCTAATGATCGTTTTGAACCGCAAAAATCAATTAATGAATAAAATTACTGACATATATCAAGGACTCTGAATATTATCATAGAACAGGCCACTGTTACCTACGTAAGTATTTTCTATCACTTGGTCAATGCATTCACAGACCCTGTCGCTGAATCCTTTATCAGGGAGTCCTTATGTTAATCACAAATGACACAAATGATATAGACGTAATTAATATGTATTGCGAAGACACGTAACAATTACCTTCAAATAGTATTAGTAATCCATTATGATACAATATGATTTATAATCTGTTAATAAACTGCCATGAGTTATTCCACTAACAAAGATTAAATATACGTCTTACAGCATCACGAGGTCTATAAAATGAGCGATGTCGCAATATGTTTCTATTTTCATGTGTCAAAGTTCGGCTTTGTTACCTTTGATGTATATTTTTCACACAGGTAACTGTTTCACTGATAAAAATACTTACTTTTTTTGGAATCATTAATTTTTTGTACAAGGTCTATATGCAGGGGAATCGACGAACCGGTCACTAGTGTGCATTTTATTTTCCCTAATGTACAATACAGTATACTTATTAATCATCTAGTATGTAATGCTGTGGTTTAAAAAACATTAAATTTTATACATACGAATGTCTCGCAATAACCACTGAGCTACGGAGTCATGTAGAAAATATAAAATTTAGGAAGTTATTTTTTTAATTTACTCTAAATATCAAATGGCAATGATACAGTTACCTGTGGTTTTTTCACACAGTTTCCTTTAATCCACCGACGTAAGTCGGCAACGTCTGATATTTAGCCGACAACATTCTGTGATGTACCCAGCGTCGGCGACATCTAAAGTTACAAAGTGATGCCGCGCGTCTCTTAGATCGGAAAACACAGTAAGGACAAGGTGTTAAATAGATTGGTTATTTCTACAACTGCATATCTTCAACACGATCACACATTTTAACAATATAAATAGTTCACCATTTCGCTCGTACATTCCGTAGATGTATACAAATAAAGATCGAGGTTGGTTATTGTTGCATAAAAAAGTTTTCGGGCGACAAGTAGACATTTTTCTCTCAAAGAAATTTTGATCACCAAGAAATGAAATAAACATGGCCTAATGGTTGTTCCTGTACTGCAAGATATTCTCCCAACAGGTCTATTCCGGTTATAGAAAGTGGATTCCGGTTACGTTAATTCTCTGTCAAATCGCGCGTTCAAAGCAGTAAACGAGCGATTATAAAACTCGTATAATATCACTTTTACACAACATATTAAATTGTCCTTTTGTATATGAGTTACTTATGGTATATACAATTGATTAAAACCAAAAATAATACAATTCTACTGTTTATTTACGAAATATAGTCCTATTCCGGTTATAGTAAGTGGATTCCGGTTATGTTAATTCTCTGTCAATACGCGCGGTCAGAGCGAAAATGACCGTTTTTAAAACTCATGTAAAATCAGTTTTCATTTAAATATTCTAATTTCTTTTTAAGAAACAACTTATTTTTCGTATCCATGATTGAATTATACCAGAAACTTAACAAAATTATGTTTTATTAACGAGATACATGTCTATTTCGGTCAAGTAAATTCTGCATAGATAGCGTAATGACGAACGGACGACGGCCAATTTTAAAATTTCAATAACTTTTTTTTTTCATAACATATTTTACTTTAGTTTTGCATATATGTTGCTTATGTTAAATAAGATTGATTTAAACCAAAAACTATGTAAAACTACTGTTTATTAACGAAATATAGGCCTATTCCGGTAATTTATCTGGATTCCGGTCTATTCCGGTAATTTACGTGGATTCCGGTAAAACGGGTGACCGATAATTTTGACCACTGTATTTATTAACTGAAATGCACAATCTACAAATTAACATCCCATTGAAATGGTCTTTTTACCAAATCTACGAAATTTTGTCCCATCAAAATTAAATGATGGGACAAAATTAAATGATTTTACAGTATTAATTAATAAGAATGACTGTTTACATCATGTAAGTGCACTTACCTCGCCATCTCTGTGGTATTGTTCTAATGATTGTCGTGCTCTTCGTAGAGATCTGTATAAAATGTCCCTCAGTCGTATTAACATCTTCGTCAAGCCCATTTTTTTCAAACCTTTATCAACATAAGGTCTGCAAAATGAAGTTCTACCAAGCTCATCCAAACTGGCTTCACTTGATGCACGTGATAATGATGACATAGAAAGGTGAGCTTTTAATGGTGTGGACGAACCAGGAGGACTTCCAAGAGCATTTGGACTCAGAGCTCTTACTGGACTGGACACAGGCGGTTTAATATTATCACCAGATTTAGTCTCTGAGAACTGAAATGTCACTTTTTTACCATCATTTCCATATACTTCAGACGAAGATTTAGATTCGAAATCACTTTCAACATCTGATGTTATTTCACACTCATTCCCATTCTCTTCATCATCATCAGCTATCAACTCTGGAATTCGATTTGAGATCCCTCCATAGGTAAAGGGGAATGTTTCGGAACCTTTTTCACTATTAAAATCTACAAAAGGCCAACTGAACCCTGGCACGGAGGAGATATTAAGCACCTGACCTAGAACATTCAATTTATGACACAAATCTTTCGTAGTGTTAAGCCACAAATATAAAGCTTTTATTCGAATAGAAAATGTTGATTCATTGTACTCCGGGAACTCGGCAGCAAATGCCGGCGAGTTGGGAAATAATTGTTCACATTTATCCAGCTTCCCAAGAAGGTTTTGCACTAATATGACGGCTTCTTGTTGTTGCGCAATCATATCACCGCTTAAAGTCAGGGAATGATATGTTTCTGATATATCAGTAAGCACTGTCTCAACACTACAAGAACTATCACGATTAAAGGCTGCAGCCGGTGTTGTATCACTGAAACTTTGCTCCATGTCCGGGTTCCCTTTATCACTGGGTATATAATTCACTATCTTAAATTGCACTTTAAATTCCATCACTTCCTTCAACACTGAAGGTATCCTCTCCTTCTCTTTGTTCATTATTTTTTCCTGATCACTGACACTCAAACCATTGAGCCATGCTTGTAAGCCAAGCCACACTACAGTCACATAATACTGTTGTTCATCAGAACTTTTCTGTCTTTGGGCAAGAATTCTTTCCTTTTCTTTGCTTTCCTTTTTCTTACCGTGAGAACCCATGTTTATCAGGGCAGAAAATGTTTTGTAAAACATCTGCCGATCTTTAGGACATTCCGTTTTTGCTGTGAAGGCAATTTGTCTTCGTTCCACTTTTTCACTAGAAATTGGAGAAAGTAGCAGACTTTTAGAAGTACTTTGTCCCAGAGTTAAAAACCTCCCAGACCCCACTAGTTTTACAGGAACCACAGGGGTAGAGATTTCCATAGGAGCAGTATTACTGTACTCACTGTTTGCTGACAAATCTTCAGAATGTCTTTTTACGAATGACTCATGTTGGCGTGACTTTGTTATATTCTTCATTTTTTCATCTCGCTCTTTCCGTCTCTTTTCTTTACTTTCTCTCGTATTGTCCCTTTCTAAATCAGCATCAGAATCAGTATGTTGGAGTCCACTGAATAAAGCATTACTTTCAGAGTACCTCTCTTTAATAACACTAACTACAGACTTTTTAGCTTGTTTCTCCATTGCAGCACTGGCTTTATAATCCTTGAAAGATTGTTTCTTCCCGCTACTATTTCTTCGTTTCTCTCGTTTTGCTAATCTAGAACTAGACGGTGGACTGAATGGTATGTTTTCAACTTGGGCATTACACATATCCTCCAAGACACCATCCAGTGAATTGCTTGTCTGTTCATAATCGATGCTAACATTATTGTCTTCGCTACTCAAATCAGCATCATGTTCGTAGGTTTGTGAAGTATAAGCATCATAGAATTGCCTGAAGAACATAAAATGACAAGCAATGAAATGGAGGTTTGAAAGTTTTCATCATGTATGATAAGCCATTTTTACAAATTTTCCAGCAATCAGTTGACCTAGAAACCAATAATTAGTTTGATTGCTGGGAGTAATAAATAGAAATATCATTCAGTCTACTTACAACAACTAACTGATTGATTCTCCTAATTTATTTCACAATCAGAACAAAATGTTAAAATAAAAATCTGTTAATTGAAATCTAAAATAATACCAAATTCCACAAATATATCATTTAATGTACAATAATGGAAATTCTGTCCGACAAGCCTCTATCAAAGCGCCGATGGCACTGGAAGAACAGGCATTGTTCCTGTCTTCAGAAAAATATTTTTCCAGTCACAAAGCATATGGGGGCATATGCCACCCCAATGCCATATGTATGTTCCAGCATCTAGTTAATACATTATTAACACAACTGCCTATACTACTCACAGTATTTAAACGTTGAGCGTTTATCATTGACCGGATAGTAACCTAGCTTACATAACATAATACAATTGCTGTCTTAATATGTTTACTAGTGATCCGACGATAGTCGCCGACAATCGAACTATCGTCGCTGTAAGGTCGAAGTCGCCAACTATCGATAGTGAATTGGAACAATCGATAGTCGCCAGTAATTGACTGCCAGGTGAACTGGTCTGTGGCAATTGAAAATAAGAACCATTTCCCCTAATTTTAGATAAACATATCACTCATTTACTTGTATGGATCATTTTAATGGAATCAATATGCGTTGCGCTTGCGTATGCCTCATAGACCACACCGCCATTGCTTGTTTGTTTATGTTTTGACGCACACGCGAGAATCTTATAGAATCGCTAAATCACAATTTTTACAAGGAGTATATCCACAATCCTTGAAATAATCCCCGCCTCCAAGCTCTATATATTTCTATTGGGAGGCGGAGTCTACGGCTGCTAGAACGATTTACCGCACATCAATTTAGTGAGTTTCTGAAGCGAGGAAAAATAAATCCAATTACCATATATTTAGATTCGTATTACTGCTTTAGAGCAATAATGAGCAGCGACAATTAAATCATAAGTTCATGCAAGTATCTAAAATGACATAATTTGATATTTCAGACGTTATTGGCAACCGGAATTGGGCCATTTCTGATTGTCATATATTTTCGCGACCTTATTTTGTAAATCGAAAGTATAGCAATACTGTTCATCTTAACCCACCCAGAATTGTTTATTTACACAATATACACATATTTATTTGTTGTTTTCTGGTCTTCTGAATCTATATAGGAAAATGCTTTAATAATAACTTTTCTTTATTTGACGAAATATTACAAGAAGGCTACATTCATGTACTAATTATTTACATGACTCATGATTTATACATAATCTACATTTATAACACAAACTGAAGCTAAAAGCAATGATCACAATATCATTATTGTTTAATTTGAAAAGAACAGTTTATTACCATAAATAGTTTCAACCTTTTAACATCCACACATTAGGCCACCGTCAAGTAGAGTTCTACTCTATGTTTTAGAAAATGATCAATAAATATTGAGTTTAACTGTTTATAAGGGACCACTGCAGTCAATTACTTTGGTTCATTGCTCATAGTCTTAGGAACATGAGGCTTATTAATTCTCTCTTTCGTCTGGAAAAACTATGAAGTCAATGTTCATTCGAGTTTTCGATAGCACAATCGATTGTACAATCGATAGTGAAATGAAAATTCGATTCGATTATCGATAGTGATGTTGGTCCGATTTTGGAACACTAATGTTTACCAAGCTTCCTGCAATAAAGTGCTAAGTGACGAGTAAGTCATCATGCAACATTATAAACACTGTCTCTGCTAAAGATTAGGCGATAAAGTCTGAAGTCATCCTCGGGAATGCGCAATTCCATCTAATTTTAACTCGCAATCTGCTTCAGTATATTTTTCTCACTTACACTGACCAGGGCGCTAAAGCTTCCTGTTAAAAAATCTGTCGGTCCTAAAAACAAACTGTCCAAGTGTGACACTGTATGGGCAGTTTATACATTAAACTTGCAGAAGGAGATCCCATGTTTATTTTTCACATCTTTTTTCTATTATTTATGTCACATACATACATGTGCATTGATTATAGGTTGAATTGTAACATCGGACCAATCAAAATAATGCATTGCATTGTTGTTATTCCTGTGTAGTAAAATGAAGCATGTTAAGTTAAATAACAATATAGATTATGCTTGAGAAAAATGTGGACAAGTGGACTGATTTGCAAACGATTGTGTCGGATGTGGTAAAAATTTGCCCGTCAGATCAGTGGGTTTTCTCCCATACTGCAGGTGGAGAATTGCCTTCAAATTACAGCTGCAGATAGATAGAGAGTCCTGATTGAGCTGGGAAAGGTCAAACAAATAATATTATAATTAAGGCCTTGAACTTGATTTTTTTCTTTTTTATCTTGACCAGTTTGATTATTTTTGAAGTTTTAATTGGACAGAACCAACTGGAGGGCTATCAAACACGTAAACTCTCCCCGTTCCAGCATTAGAGGTCTATCCAGCATGCACAATTAAATTAACACTACCAAGTGTGCACGTTGCAACGACCTTGAAAAAGTTGTATATGGTTTATTTCATTTGAGATGATGGCCCAGAGTGCCGAGAGTGGGCCCGGCAAATTACTAGGAAGAAGAAGAAGACATCGCAAAAGTAGCAACCAAAGCAACGGAAATCCAGGGTTTTTTTTAAAGCAACGGACCGGAAAAATGCACCAGACCAAAAAATTATCTTTTTTCGCAAACCACTTAATAGCATTTTTCATTACGGTACGCAGATTTGGCTTGTAGTTGCTCGTTATAAATATGTATCTAAAAATAGACGCAGAAAAACCAGTGCTTAGGTTGTGTGCAACAGGCACATGTTACGCAAGCACGAACAAATAGCGTCAAATTTTGGCCACCAAACAACAGGTTTAATGCTGATTTCTCGATGACAGAACTCGGAAATGAGGAAAGCCATCTCTCACTTCGCCTTAAGTGGGAAATTGAAAATATTTGCTTTTTTGTTGATTTTAGCGAACAAAAATCGGTCTGACAGATTTCCTTCTGGTCTGACAGTTTCTGCAAGTCCATCAGACCGTTGGTCCAACAGATTGATGGCGACTATCGGTAAGTCTGATGGTGTTTTACCTATAAATCTTGATGGGACTCGTTAAATTTAGCTAGGACTCATTATTTTGAAATATCCCATGGACTCATTTAATCTTATTTCAAAATGAATCACTGTGGGACGGTCAGTCGGGTTACAGGAAACAAACATATTTATTTTACGGTATCAAATTTTGTGTGTGATTGTAACAGGCTGTCAGTGAGATTTTACTTCACAGATTGACAGGAATACAGTTGGTTTATCGAAAGTATGTGAACGTTCTAGCCATTTTCCGTTTATTTCATAGGAATTGGCCAGGGTGCCCGTTTATTATTCAAATGGACGAGGACGTCGAAATCTACATAGACCATTAATTGGGAGGTGTTTTGGGGAAACTTTTCGTATTTATTTTGCTATTTGATCGATTTCCATGAAATAAAAAGTGTTTTCTGTTAGATTAATGCTTCTGTGAGGCGACCACAAAGAGATAAATGTGACCTGGTCGTTTCTTGCAGCAGTGTTTTGTTAGTTCAGCATGATGTTTTGCTCTTCATTGTGTACCTTTTCTCTATTATACATACTAATAGGCCTATATAGCCAAATTTGATTTTGTGTCTTGCACCTGTGCTTCAACATTACAGAAAGCATAGGAGACAAAAAAGCACACAGCAGCGCTAATTGCAAAAAATAAGTATTAAGAATCTTAACAAAATGTGCGGTTCATGCCAGTTGGGGAAATCTGGGTAAGGACACTTTTACTGCTTAAGTCACAGCAATTTGGGGAAACCCCAGCCGTCATTCGCCGAAGTATTGTCAATTCCAAACACAGCAAATCGTCAAACATATCCTCACTATAGTTAGGGTCAGAGACATAGCCTATAAATGAAAAATTAACTAATTAATTAAGTTTTCAATTCCTTAACACCAAAAAATAAATAAAAAATCCAACTTTTGTTGAGCCTGTTACACTGGTCTCCTGGCCTGGGACCAGTGAAAATCATAAAGGACCAGTAACTGTTATCTTTACAAATTGAATGCTTTTTACTGTCAGACCAGTGAATAGTTAGTGTCAACCCCTGCCTACCACCCACTAGACCCCGATGCTATGCGGAAGGGATGCAGATTGTAGTCTGTTAGATTTGGGAACCCTTCAGGATCATTTATCAAAAAAATGGGCAGAGCTTTGTCATGGTGCTTGTTCAGGAAGCATTCACAGATCAGTATACGAATGGTTGCGGTACACATGTGGTATACATGCCAAAGCATATCCGAAGTACCCAAATATATCGCAAGTTAGTCCCGAATGTTTCCCGATCATGCGGAAAGGATGAGATATCATTGTGGATCATGCGGAATAATGAACAAATTGATGCCATTAGATTGCTGAAAGGTTACCGATGTATATAAACAATGCCAAACTACTTTCTTAACCTATTGGCAAACTGACGGAATCACTTCCGCTGCCATTCGGGATCTACGGCGAGGACTTGGCATCCCTTCCGCGATCGACTAGTGCCTTTGTTAACTATTCAGCATGTGTTCCTGCTTAACATCATCGGCATAGCTTCTGTTTGTAGAACTCATCCCTTCAGCATTTTCAGGGAGCTTTCGTCATCGATTCGACTTTCCTTCGGGAACCGTTTGAGGTGGCTAAATGATTACGAAGCCTTGCAGAAGGTGTCCCGATGATACAGAGTGAATGTCGATGGATTCCTGAGCAGACGAACTGTTGCTGACGGTTCCACAATTCCACCGAAGCTCTCCTGAAGCAATATGGAACAAGACCTTCGGCATCCAAATATTTGGAAGACTTCCAGAAGCATTGCGGAATGATGCCGAAGTGTTCCAGAACACCCCCAAAGACATGCTGAACCATCCCGAGGGCAGTGCAGTGCTATCCACCGCTCATCCCCAGGGTTGGATGCAATTGCATGATTTGTGCATAACCCAAAACAAAACCAGTTTCGTCTGTCATTAAAAGTTCAAATTGAGAAGAGCAGACAATACAATGCACCAAGAGCATATCCAGATATACTTTCATCACCAATTATAAACATTCCAGTCACTGTCGACTTCTAATTAAACACGGAAATGGAAAAAACACTAATTCCTAAATTGTACGATAATACCGCATTACCCCACCCACATTCAACAATGTCTACAAAAGAAGGCACCTCACTGCGCAGATTCAATGCAAAATTGCATTCTTTTGCATTCATATATCGACTTGAAAATTAATGCATTTAGTAGATTAATACAAAATGTCATTGAAACACCCAATGTTACTTACGATTCTTCATCCAAAGGGTCCAAATCTTCAGAAGGAGTTGATCTACTGCCTTCTGCTTGTTGATCCGCCATTGTAATCTCACGTCCCTGGCGAACGTTTAAAATCTGTTCAGTACCGTACCCTTTCGTACAGTCCAGACAACCGTGCCCTATCACATGTCATACGGTATTTTTTGATATCATTTAAAAAATATATATAAGTCTTGATCACGGCATTTTCTCTATAACATATAAACCATAATATGGCGAATCAAATAGGTTGATAAAATTGTATCGTACGTAACATTGATAAAGAGTTAAAAACGAAAAAATAGTTAGTCTAGCTACTGTAGATTTTCTAAGAGAAAGCATGAAAAACTTATACAACATCAGAGAATGCAAATGCAAATCCTATTTAAAGCGTTTTGGGGATACATTCGTGAACAAATCAAAGTCGAGATAAGGTTTGGGTGACATTAAGGACTGTACATAACGGTAATCGTGTCGTATCGTCTTCTTTCCTTCCAGATCTCACGGTGGGGGATCCAACATATCGATACCAAAATGGGTTACGCATAATTTCATATGTCGAACTTCCTGGTCTACATATGTTGTACACATTTCGACGAAAAAAATGTAAGATTCTTATTTGTTATTGGTTTATGTTAAAATGAAATTGTTTTGCCCAAATATCTCAATGCAGTGCCACCCTTTATACATTTCCAAACATGTACGTGTATTTATCTTATCTGTACGTGTAGCAATAACGGAGAAAAACTGATTCTCCGTCAGGCGGTGTGGCCGAAAATTCGCCGCAGTTTGATCACCACGAGAAACTCTTTTGTATTTTCACCTCATTTGTTTGATTATTGTTACAGAAATATAACATACCTTTCATTACACACATGTTTAAAATTTAACAGCGATTTGGTATATTTGCTTAGTTTTATTTGTATCTGGTTCGGGTGTGTATTTATTTAAATAACTTTTAGGGAATATTTATAACTAAAATAGTAAATATTTTGGCAAATAGTTTTTACACACTCAAACCAGATGGAAACAAAAATCAAAGAAATATATATAATTATACAAATTAAACAAACACACAATGTAACACATATTTTCAAGGGAACATATTACAGTAGCACATTATTGATTATCAGTAGCTATATGGGCCTTTAATCCCTTACACTGACCAGATACAGTGTTTTATGACCCCAGATAATCACTGATAGTGATCTCATCCCAGCAAACACACGACGTCGGTACAACGTTGGATCAACGTTGGATTCGGGTCGCGACGTCGGAGACCCTAATCCAACGTTAATCCAACGTTTTAACCCCGACGTCTAACCAACGTCGGGGTGCAACGTTGTTACAACGTCCGATTGTGGTCATAAAACGAGTAAGGCGCAATAACAATATATAATTATTGAACAAGCTGATAAAATTATCGAAAGCCTATTTGTTGTTGTAGAAACCCTAAAATTGTAGTAGCAATTGAGAGTCAGTTCCCTTTACTGTGCTCAGAAAGTGTTAACTAGGCGGCGCTCCAAACTGGTGGTAAAATTATCTTACTTTCATTCAGAATAAAAAAGTATTACCTCCCTTGAATAGAAATATGAGTAAATTTAATATCATTCTTCTTCTTACTATTATATTTACTTTCAGTACAAATAATAGTATTTCATAAGTTCAAAGTAAATTGATACATGTACATTTTTTTCTAAATTCTACCTCATAGTTGCCTGGAAACTTTACATGTAAATGTGATATATAGCTTGTAAATTTCTCACTTGCAAATATATAATATAGAACGCCTTGGATTAACAAGAAGCTGTTCAACTGCTCCTTCCTGCAAAGACGCTATGAACGTATAGTAGTCGCAAAGCAGAGTGTAGAGTGGTGTTTGATGTATCACAATTTTCATGCAGTACTGCAGAAAATATTCATTGCAAAATTTACAAATACGTTGGGTGGACGTCAGAATCTGACGTTGGGTAGACGTTAGAATCCGACGTTGGACAGACGTTAGAAAATGACGTCTAAATGATTTGCAAAACCAACCAAAATCCAACCGTTATCCAACGTCGGGGTCTAACGTCTACACAACGTTGAGCCAACATCAAATGTTTACTGGGATGCTGGTACAATGCTGGCATCATGCTGACCCCTCTATAAAGTTCTGGACCAGAAGCAAAGAAGGAAAAATGTAGGGCTTTAAAGACTACATTTAAGTCGGTATGAGTTTGCTGGGGAATGAGGGGGGGGGATAAGTCTAGCTGACAAACTCTGTCAGTCTCTTCTCCTCAGAACCAGGGAAGTAAAAATTGGGGTTATTCACCACAAGTGGAACAGTTTCTTTCCGACGTACCAGGGACACTCGGTGGTGATAAGTTGTTTAATATGCAATTGATGTATACACATTTCACATTTTCTTAAAGACCCAACCTTCATCTGGAGTAACCATAACAGTGGATAAGACACTATCAAACTCATAAAAATATTGTCACTTATACCCATGTGGATCTATAATTGGATCGCGAAAATCTAACATATTAGCAACTGGAAGAGTTGCCGTGTGATAATTACATAATCAATTGTGAATTGCTTTGTATTCATTAAGAGCTGAATGAGCTACATGTTAGTACCACCATGACCACGGTGGATAAAAAAACAAGATACTTGTATTGCGTCTATAATTTGGAAATCGAAGAGGTGAATCCTGGAAAACGTCAAATACAAGTGTACGTCATTCATTAAAACGGAACAGGATACATTTAATATACTAACGAGGCAGATTTTTTCATTGAGATATCATTGATGAACGACTTATCACCGATTAATGATAATTGTAAAATACATGTAACGTTATCTAGAGTAACTTCTCACATCATTATTGATAATGATGTTATAAACAAGACATGAGTGACACTTTATAGAGTGACACTAATCATGTACTGTGATCTACTAGAACAATTTATTGATGACAATACAATAAACTATGTTGATGCCTGATAAAGTAACACTAATCATGTATTTTGATCTACTAGAACAATTTATTGGTGACAATACAATAAACTATGTTGATGCCTGATAAAGTAACACTAATCATGTATTTTGATCTACTAAAACGATTTATTGGTGATAATACATGATGATGTCTCATTATGTACGTATAGATACAAGAATCTGACACTGGTTGACAGAGTGGTAACCTTATGTACACGTTGTATAAATCAAAGTGCTACAGTACGACTAACAGTACACTCACGACTCAATACTCTAAGATAAGATAGTATATTGTTTATTTTCCAATTTTGGGCATACATATGGGCATACAATTTTGAAATATACATGGCCTAACGTTTGAAATATGAATTAACGAATAACTAATTCTTACACTACTAAACAACACTAATAACTACAACTAAGAACATATTGAACAATAAACAAATAAATGTTAAAATCCAAAGCAGTCTAAATTATCCAGCATATATATATACCTCTGTCTCATAATTTCGTGCCTTCTCATGAAAACCTTGCTTAGTTGAATTCAACTCTTTTTTATATGTTCTACATAGTCATTTTGGTAAAATTATCCAAATAAATCATCCAACAAATATCCTCCGTCAATTGAGGCCATTATTTTGGACGACACACCGTAGAGCTCTGTTTCCTTGACGGCCAGGAACGATACACCTAGTAATTATTCCAACTGATATTTTTCAACTGGTGTTAATTTTTTTTGCACCCCGTTTCCATTACGCATTATTTCTATCACCTAAGGCTTTAATACTCAAACCGAATACGCATTTTGATAAGCACTACTCCAAATTTATTTAATCTTACTGCAAATTTTAAATTCCATCACTTTGGGGCCCAGTACAGACCCGTTTTTACGGAGGCACGGATTTCATGGGAAACAGTCACCAGGATTCAGAGCATCGACCTAGACATAAAAAAGTTATGATTTTACGCGTTTTTGTGGTCATTTTTAAATTTTATTTTTCTAATAAGTTAAGTTTATATTTTTTCTTCCGAAAATGGTGCAGACAAGTTTAAAACTTGTATGGGCTAGTGCGCATGCGTCGCCGAAACTGTTAAGGAGCACGGAGATACGAGACTACAGCATAATAGCGTTTAGCAATTAATGAATGGAGAAAAATGACTAGCTCACGTCTTATTGCAACAGGAGGTATATCAATATATTTCTAATTTTAATTTCAAATTTATAATCTATCATATGTATGGCGTGACATACGTTGCAATGTTGTATAAAAATATTCGTTAAAAAAACCCCACAAAATATTTTTTATTGAAAAAATAATGATTCAATACTCAGAGGGGGGGGGGTCACGTGGTGGTTGCATTTCGATTTTTCTAATGGCGGCGCCCATGTCAAACAGGTAATTTGCTGTTTTCTGTCTTTTTTCTTCGATATGTTAACATATTATACTGACCATGTTCTGGCCAACAACGTCCGGTTTCCATTGATTTTGTAACGCCCGCGCTGGTGGTACTCTGAACACCGGTGGTGCTACATCAGCAATCACTAATTGATATGCTCGAATAAGACGAAAAACATGTAAATACAATGGTCGCGTGGATCACAGACTGGAGGAGGCTAACCTGATAATGACCAGGAGAGCGTCAACCAACTGTGCGACAAATTACAGCATAGACCTAGGTCTAACTGAGACTCGGACCAATAACCCGGGTCGTAAACTGGTTCATACACTGGAAACGTGTATCACAGCTTGGAGGAGGCTACCTGATAACACAGACCAGGTTGCGTCAACCAACTGCACGCGTGACAATTGCCAAGAACAAGATAAAAATGTAAAAGACTACAGACAACATTCCTTTCGGCTTAACGTGAACTTTATTAGGTAAAAGGGCTTAACAAAGACACAAGAGGGATATCAGACCAAATACTAAATCATCTAAAGTCTAAATAACGGTAAAACTAGCTCGAAGCCAGAGCAGACGACAGACAGCTAAAATCGACTCAAGTTACAAAACCGCCAAATGTCACATAACGTTACCGATACTGACCTCAATAAAGTCTAAAATAATAATCGAATAAAAGCAATTCAGGTTTAAAGTTGAATGAAAAGTTACCAGACAATGCCTAACAAAAAATAAACGAAGAGCGGCAGAAGCACGTCTGACCAGCTCTGGGGACAGTGGCAATGTGACGAACGCTCATTAAAATTTCTGGTATGCTAATTAGGTTGTGGTATGCAAATGAGCTTTTGGTATGTAAATAAACGGAACCAAAGGTACGCTTGGGATTGGGGCCGCATGAAAGAACGTAACCTAATTAGCAATACCAAAATTCCTAAAATACATAGACATTAATTTCCACATGAATTATACCAGCAACTTTCATCTAGAATAATAAAGACAACTTGACCTGACTTTGAAGGTTAGAGATTACATTTAACAGGAAGTTGACAACCAAAAACAACATGGCGGATGGAAGTGACATTTTTCCAAAAAGCTACGAACATTAAGTGAAATAATACAAAACAGCAATGATCTAGCATGTGATTGTTGAGGTAAATAGTTAAATCTACTAAATATCTAAGTGTATCTATAGTATCATGGCATGACATCGTATAATAAAGACAATAGCACTCTCCAAACCCTAAAATTGTACATGTAGGTCATGTTTCTAAAAATAGAACAACAACATTCAGGCCCAAAATAGACATACTGAGGCATGTTTCAATGATCTGAGGGTTAAACTAGACTAATATATTCATGTTCTAACGACCTGAGGCCATGCCTCACATTACCTTCCCTCCGGACAAAATTTCGCCCTCGAAATTCAAAATAACACCAAGCGCCTTTAAACCAAATTTCTCAACAATATACTGTAAGTTGTAACAATACAATTGACAATTATTTTAACAATTAGACAACTTAAATACAAACTGAGTGCATAGTTCATATTAGCTACTAACATACATGCATTTTAAACACTCCTTATTAAATAGCATCACTCTGGTATATAACATTAATAACAGGCAAGGCAAGTTTCTTTAAACATTAACAATATAACATCAATCAAAATTACACTTTTCATCTAAACGTAACAATAATTTCTAACACCTTACTAACAGCAATAATATTTCAATTGAAAGAAGTTATATGAGTAAAATGAAACCAAAACATCACTTTTCAAATTTGTCATACAAATGCAATTGATGAACCTAAACATTAATTAATCAGACACCAATGGTAAAAATACACTTCAGTTGCAGACCTCTAGCTCAAGAAATTGCGAACAGACAGCCGATGAGTTGTAAGGAAACCCATGCAAATAAAAGTATCTGTAATAGTACAATTACTGCTCTTGCATAAGATAATAATAGCAAAAATAAAAATTACATTCATAACAAGTTTGAATAGCCATTGCAAGCAACCTTATTACTGATGTATCAAATGATAATACAATTCAATAGACTCTAAAATAAACTAAGCAGTATTCTGCATTATAAATAAAATACAGTCCTAAAAAACCATAAAATTCTAAATTAAATATACAATTGTCTTGCAATATTACGAACAAGGGACTGTCTGCAGCCAGACAAATCAAACATAGCAATCTTCCACAGACAATACAATTTACGCACAGACATTTCACATTTTCAAAGAAGTGCATTGAAACAGACTGGAATTCATGACCTAGCCTATCTATTCATGGATACATTTATAGCATAACTCAAAACAGAGCAAGCAGTCAGATTACCATGAAAAATAAGTTAAAACTAAACACAAATACATGCAAAATGCTAACCATTTACGTATGATGCTGACATAAAACAATAAGTACAATATGTCATCAGACCTAATGATATGTCACAATATAAAATTCGGACACATTGTAAGGTATAATAATTAAGCACATGTGAGCATTAATAACTGATGTAACCACATCTGAGACTGAGATTTTGCCATCTCATAGTTCAACAGGCATTCAGACAGACTTAAACTTTGCCAAGTTTCATTAGTACATTTCACACAAAAAAAAAAAATAATTAAAATTACACAGAATTTCAAACATTGCGATGTAACTTCGTATACAATAATCAACAAATATCCTAATAATTGATACAACCAAGTACATGGTCCATTTAAACTAATCATACATTATCACAACCTCATGTAATTTTAATTTACAATAATGAAAAAGAAACATAGTAGGCTTATTATCTCACAAAAAATCACAGGTCCAAGTGATGGACATTCAAATAAAGGCATTACCAGACTCCATGATACAAATATAAACCAATATACATGTACATACTTCAATAATTATTGCTATCCAGACAGTCTAAGACAACTTAATAGGCAGGCCTTTACACAATGCAATTACTTAAAATAAAAACCTAAAAGTAATTCAACAAACAATACTGAGTATGCACTTATTCACACTTATTCACAACCTCTTATTTTCACAATTTAAATACGCCAGTCCAATTGTTCAATGAACATACATAGATACAACAAATATTACAATAGAAAACTACAATTTATACATATCCTTAATCTTCATCTGTCTCCAGGAAATCGTCCAAAGCAAAATGATAGTTTATATCGTCCTTCAAGTTAAATTCACGCGATATTAATTCATTCCACGCGGTATAAATTAAGTAGAAGTCGATTTCTGAAATCTCACTTCAGAAGCTGCACAATGATCATTATCTCAGGGAGCGAGATAATCTCCACCTCAAAGGTTCCTACTTGTAATAATGGAACATGTCACTGGAAGCGTGACATTACTGTTGAAACCTGTCACTGGAAGCGCGACATCTCGGTTGAAACATGTCACTGGAAACGTGACATCACTGTTGAAACATGTCACTGGAAACGTGACATCACTGTTGAAACATGACATCACTGTTGAAACATGTCACTGGAAACGCGACATCTCGGTTGAAACATGTCACTGGAAACGTGACATTACTGTTGAAACATGTCACTGGAAGTGCGACATCTCGGTTGAAACATGTCACTGGAAACGTGACATCACTGTTGAAACATGTCACTGGAAACGTGACATCACTGTTGAAACATGACATCACTGTTGAAACATGTCACTGGAAACGCGACATCTCGGTTGAAACATGTCACTTGAAACATGACATCTCGGTTGAAACATGTCACTGGAAACGCAACATCTCTGTTGAAACATGTCACTGGAAACGTGACATCACTGTTGAAACATGTCACTGGAAACATGACATCACTGTTGAAACATGTCACTGGAAATGTGACCTTGTAATATAGCAATGTTCACTTACAACGTGCCCTTATAACAATATTCTCTTGTGTCACTGCACTTCAAATCACTGGTACTGTGACACCAAAAACAAATGTGCTACTGCACTTGACAATGTGTCACTGGTAATGTGACACCTCACTTCAATGATGTGTCACTGGTAACATGACACCACAACGAAATATACATGTGCTACTGCACTAGACTATGCGTCACTATCTCTGTGACGCAGAAAACGAAATTTACGTCGCTGTAATGTGACATGGCATTCAAACAGGGTATGTGATGTATAATTTTCAGGATGTAGATTTATATTTCTATAATGATGTCCGGATCAGAAAATGGAATGTTGACCTAATCCAACTACCACTAGTCATCAGTCATCTAACAGAAGTCCTCAGGGGGTCCAGTCGTTTTGGAATTCTAACCCGCTCATTCAATCGCCTTACATACAGATTATCTTCCCCGGCCGTGGTAGGATAATCTGTCTTCGCTCTATAACATCCTCAAGTTCTCATTATTTCAACTGTTTAAAAATCTCTACCTAACATACATGACTGGTTTCGGTTGGGGTTGGGTCAAACTCTCCATCTTGTGATCCTTCTAGATGCTTTAGTTTCAAATCACATAATCAACTCCTACCGGTTAGGTGCACAAGGACTTTGGTACTACTTATTGTCATTTCGTGTCCATGAATTTCTTATCTGCCGATGAAGATTATTTATGTAGAGAAGGGCAAAACTTTTTTATGTGCCCAGGTGCATGACAATAGTAGCATACTCTTTTAGGTAGCTTAGTATGATTTGCATCTAATCCGGAGCGTTTTTCTATTTTGACTACCGGTGTTGCGTAATAGGCTCGAGTGTCTGCTTTCTCTAGTTCTTCAATTCTCTTCAGTAAGTCATCAACGGAGACACCAGTTTGTACCATTCTTGAATGAACATGTTTTCTTCTTGAATAACTAAGTTCAGCTTCAGTGGTTAGCCTAACAGCCTCAGAAAGAGTGCTTGGACATCCTACTATTAAATCTCTGCGTAGTTGGTCATCGTTAAGGGCTTCAGTAAAACAGTCAAGAGCCATCTCTTCCCTGCATTTCATGTTTAAATCTGGATACGCTAGCCTAACCATCTTCTTGATGTCTATGGCAAGGTTATCTATGGTTTCATCTTCCTTTCTAATTCTCGTCCTTAACTTTGCAGCATGGTAACGTCTCCGATTTTGTGGCTGAAACCTGTCTATAAGGCTCTTAACAATGAAATTGTAATCTCTGCGTCTCTCCATATGGATATCATTTAATATTTCTGCAGCTCCACTTCTCAAGGATACGGCTAACTGACTGGCTTTCATCTCATAACACCATTCATTCATTTCACTCGTGATTTCGAATTGTGTCAAATATGCGTGAATGTCAGTTGTGCCATCAAATGTTGGCGGTTTAATTTTACTGTGTGGATTGGTTACATCTTGTCGACTAGAAGGTATATGTTTCGGTTGTTTATCTATACCCTGTTCTCTGCCATCTTTATAATCCTCTGGAATCACGTCAGCTCTACACCAATCATAGGGTAAGAAGTCTCGAGGATGCCGGTATCTGCTCGCCCCTAAAGCCCACGACCCTCCCCTCCTATACCCCGTTCCATCCAGTGGATCTTTTTCCCATAAACCCGTAGGAACCTGGCTGCAATCTATAGCATCGGTAGCCTGACTACCAGCCATGGCCCTCATGGAGAATTTACTGTCCCATCCCTTCCCTTGATTCGTCTCACCATGCATGGAATTTTGACAGACCCCCGAGGCATCGACGGATCCACTGAATAATGGTGTAGAACTATCACCTTTATCTATAATTCTCTGATTAGTACAAAAGTCTTCCTCAATCCCTGTACGCCTGCGCCAGGATTCTTCTCCAAATCTGGTACCCTGTACCGACTGGTCATCTGTCCAAGTCATCTCTCGGTCACCTTCGGACATCTGATCATCATCGCTCACCAACACTTGGTTTGACATTGCCTCTGTCCCCAAGGCGGTATTGATGGTCTGTGTGACTTGACTGGAAGGTTGTGGTGGTATAGTGGGTCCACTATACATACTCTGGGTCTGGTTGGTGTCTGGTAATAACAGGGTTTCTGGTATATCAGCTGAAGCCCTGGTAAACTCCATCTCGCCGGTTTGGACTGTAAACTAGATTTATGTTAAACAACAATAACGATACAGTGTATATTAGCATACACTGGGCTTCTCTAATCTGGAACAGTTAGACGGTACAGTAATTCACTGAATTACGTGCATGTGATTTATAGTCTGGTAACGACTAGACAGTACTGTAAGGAAACAATATTCAATTAAATTAAATACAGTCTGGTAGCAACTATAAGTCTGGCTCGGTATAGTCTGGTAACGACTACACATCTGGCACGGTATAATCTGGTAACGACTACATGTCTGGCACGGTATAGTCTGGTAACGACTACCCGTATGTACTATGTAGATCTGGCAACTGCTGTCAGTCTGGTAACAACTAGACAGTACTGTAAGGAAATAATGTGTTATTAATATAGTCTGGTAGCGACTATGTAGGTCTGGTCACGACTACCTGTATGTAGAACTTGTAACAACTGTCAGTCTGGTAACATCTAGACAGTTCTGTAAGGAAATAGTGTGTAATTAATATAGACGGGCACTGACTATATGGTTCTGGCACATCACAGTCTGGTAATGACTATCTCCCACCATGGATGGTAAAGACTGACTGTAATAACACAAAATACTCAAGTATGTAACATTATTTGCCTGGTAACGGCAGTTGCTATGGTAACTTGGAAACAGTTACCTCGAAAGCCTGGTAGCGGCTTTCCCACACTGTTTAAGTCTGGAAGCGACTTAAACCAAAGCCTGGTAACGGCTTTCTTAACGAAGGGATGGCAGTCTAAACGTATTTATATGAATAGGCGGGGCACAGAACAACAAATCCGCTCAATGTGCCAATAACAACCACGGTAACAATTAACAACACCTTTATACCTAAGCCTGGTAACGGCTTATGACGCTCTTTGAGTCTGGAAACAACTCAAACCTAAGCCTGGTAACGGCTTAGCTCACTGTTTAAGTCTGGTAGCGACTTAAACCAAAGCCTGGAAACGGCTTTCTTACCCTCAGGGATGGCAGTCTAAACGTATTTATAATAATAGGCTGGGCACGGAACAACAAATCCGCTCAACGTGCCAAACTAGCAACAACTATTAAAACAATAACAGTTAACACCCTTTTACCTAAGCCTGGTAACGGCTTATAACGCTGTTTGAGTCTGGAACCGACTCAAACCTAAGCCTGGTAACAGCTTAGCTCATCAACTGGTCGGATTTTGTACTAACTTATCACTAATAACAACTAACAATTTCGGAGAGACAAGATCTGCACCGCTGCCACCAATTTTGTAACGCCCGCGCTGGTGGTACTCTGAACACCGGTGGTGCTACATCAGCAATCACTAATTGATATGCTCGAATAAGACGAAAAACATGTAAATACAATGGTCGCGTGGATCACAGACTGGAGGAGGCTAACCTGATAATGACCAGGACAGCGTCAACCAACTGTGCGACAAATTACAGCATAGACCTAGGTCTAACTGAGACTCGGACCAATAACCCGGGTCGTAAACTGGTTGATACACTGGAAACGTGTATCACAGCTTGGAGGAGGCTACCTGATAACACAGACCAGGTTGCGTCAACCAACTGCACGCGTGACAATTGCCAAGAACAAGATAAAAATGTAAAAGACTACAGACAACATTCCTTTCGGCTTAACGTGAACTTTATTAGGTAAAAGGGCTTAACAAAGACACAAGAGGGATATCAGACCAAATACTAAATCATCTAAAGTCTAAATAACGGTAAAACTAGCTCGAAGCCAGAGCAGACGACAGACAGCTAAAATCGACTCAAGTTACAAAACCGCCAAATGTCACATAACGTTACCGATACTGACCTCAATAAAGTCTAAAATAATAATCGAATAAAAGCAATTCAGGTTTAAAGTTGAATGAAAAGTTACCAGACAATGCCTAACAAAAAATAAACGAAGAGCGGCAGAAGCACGTCTGACCAGCTCTGGGGACAGTGGCAATGTGACGAACGCTCATTAAAATTTCTGGTATGCTAATTAGGTTGTGGTATGCAAATGAGCTTTTGGTATGTAAATAAACGGAACCAAAGGTACGCTTGGGATTGGGGCCGCATGAAAGAACGTAACCTAATTAGCAATACCAAAATTCCTAAAATACATAGACATTAATTTCCACATGAATTATACCAGCAACTTTCATCTAGAATAATAAATACAACTTGACCTGACTTTGAAGGTTAGAGATTACATTTAACAGGAAGTTGACAACCAAAAACAACATGGCGGATGGAAGTGACATTTTTCCAAAAAGCTACGAACATTAAGTGAAATAATACAAAACAGCAATGATCTAGCATGTGATTGTTGAGGTAAATAGTTAAATCTACTAAATATCTAAGTGTATCTATAGTATCATGGCATGACATCGTATAATAAAGACAATAGCACTCTCCAAACCCTAAAATTGTACATGTAGGTCATGTTTCTAAAAATAGAACAACAACATTCAGGCCCAAAATAGACATACTGAGGCATGTTTCAATGATCTGAGGGTTAAACTAGACTAATATATTCATGTTCTAACGACCTGAGGCCATGCCTCACAATATCTTGCTTTTGACTGTAGGTGTCGTAGTTTTGGTGATTACCCTGTGCACAATTTCGAATCGAGGACTTTCTGGTATGAAACCCGCGATTGCATTGGGTCTTAACGCAAAAAAGTCACGCTTTTTTGTCAAATACTGGATTTATCCAGATTATAATCGATCGTATATGTTCTCATTGCACAACATAGTATCTGTGTCCTGTCTGTTCAGCATTTAGAGGCATTTTTACGATTTTATTCGAATTAATGAATAATGATTGCATTGGGAAACATATTTTTTCATGGTTGCATTGAGTACCAAGCACTACCACATAATCGAGAAGTTATACATGCGATGTATACTGTTGTCATTTAAAACATTTAACAATAAAAATATAATATATCATACTCAAATGGAAGTGCTATGTCAAATAATAAATAATATATCATATACAAGTAGTCGGTCTTTTCCATACAATTTATAAGATATTCCTATAGCATTCAGTGCTGTATTAATTATGCATATTATCTTATTTCCAGTTTTTAAAGACATGTCGAGAAAGAAAAGTAACCTTCGACCATATATTTGGCACAGTAGCAAGATAGGTAGGCGGCACCGCAACAAGAACACCGATCAAAAACAAGATCGGTAAAACGAAAGCTAGAATAACACTGTTTAGTCACCATTCAAAGCAGCACATCTATATCTGAAGTCGTCTTCTGATATAGGTCTAAATCTCTTAGAACCTTATTTTTTTCCAACAAAGAGTTCACCAAATAAAAGTGCAAACAATGTCTCTCTGTGGAAGTTAGCAATTAATCCGGGAACTGTAACGTAAAACATCTGGCAGTAGACGAACGTATACGTGAGTTGGGGTTTGAACCATTGTGCGATGATGACAACGAGGATCAGACTGTTGAACCGGTATATTAAAGTCACTATTTTAATAAGCTATAACTTGGTAACTTCTCTTCAGAAGGATGCAATTTGGGCACTTTAGATGATTCCCAAATGGGGAAAACACCATAAGATGGAAGAAAATATAACAAAACATCCCGATGGTGCATGATTTAAAGTCTAAGAGGAGCAACCCTTGCAAAATGAGTATTTTGTTCACCACACAATTTGCTAAATACGATACATTGTCTACTATGTAGACATAATAATGTAGTTAACATGACGTCGTCGAGTAGTGGTCATTTGTTAAGAAACAGCCCAATGGTTCCATAACTCATTGTATGTCATGAATGATCGGAGAAAAAAGTTGTGGGAGCAATAATGTGACTTTAAAGTATCGGTACTATAACTAAATGGAAGAAAATCCAAATACAGCCAAGCTTATAAGTTTATGTCTAGAAGTTTAAATGAGTTTGGCAAAATACACATGGTACTGGTACAACTATAGTAAGAATATTGAACTCATCGCCAGCAAGCAGTTTCCACTCCATAACATAGCTTTTCTTCTTCGGACGGATGGAGAAAACTGGTTTTGCTTTTCATCTACAACAAAACTTGAGGTACATGGAGAAGACGATGTGGTTTTGGAAACTGGATTGGAGGATATTTGGGCAACGTTTCGTAAATTGTATTGATGGTTTCAAGAACCATTCAGAAAGTGTTTGCAAATGGCCGATATGGAGTCATTTCAGCTCCAAGTCATCTGTAATAGACTTTGTCATTCCTGATATACATACATTCGTTGGGCTATTTTTTTCAATAAATAAAAGGACACCATTTTTAAACACATATTTTTATTGTTTATGAAAAATTGGTAAATGTATTTGTTTTGAAAATATGATTTTAAACACTACTTGAGTTATTAAAAACTGATATCAAATAATGTGAACCATATGTATGCTTTTACATTCAATACATTACAGAAACAATATGTAAAAGGAAATCACATTGCACTTATACACATGGTCCAAGGCAAGTCTCACTATACTTCGATTCATGTCGTGTCTGAGTTAATGTAAAGGTATACACAAGTCGATTGATGTTACAGTGGTATGAGATATAATGTTTGACTTTTAAACACAACAGTTAATGTGTGCCAACAAAGTTATAACAACCGTAAGTATTTGATACTTCGACCGATTTTAACGAGACTTTCTAGAATGAGCCACACCAATGTCTAAATTCTCACATATACCCAGGGATGGGACACGTAATCATGTAGTAATTCCACAGTCTTGGAACCGGACCGAAGTCTATTCCCAAGGACTTGGACTCGAAACTTTGTCAAATTCCCGCCTGTTGGGAAAAGTCGTATGTCTTATTTCCCCTTTATAAATGCTGGTGTATCTTCGTCACATACCACATATATATAGTATGTTCACACTGATTACTAGTAATTTAGATCAAATATTTTGGTGAACCAAAATAAAGTAATTCAAATGCAATTCAAGTGGTTTTCAGTATTAAACGATTCCTCGTGCGCTATTCCAGGGACCCTATTATTTATTAAATGTTGATATGACCGTATGTCGCTTACCTTAGCTAAATGTGAAAAGTGGGCAAAGACATACGCGTTGATCATCAAATTTTCGACGAAGAGGCGTAGAACAACTAACAACTAAGTACAAGTACTCATATTTGGGCATTTATTTTGTACATAAGTGAGCTAAAATGAAATCACAGATTATGCAATATTAAAACAATATCAAAGAATGAGATCAAACTAACAATCTATCAAAAGTTAACTCATACATGCTTAGTTTCACGTTTATCAGGGGCGTAGCTGGGTCAATTCAGAGTGTACGCCCGTTTTTAGATTTAGTTTTTGGGGATTATATGTATAGCAACAGAATCCACGTGAAATCAACTGATTAAGTTATTATGCGAGCGAAGCGAGCTAGAAAAAAATCAGTTAACCTGCGCAGCAGACATGTATACTCATTCATTCTCAACTTGAAAATATTCACTTATTACAATACTTTAGAAGCGAGCGAAGCGAGTAAGAAAAAAGGGAGCAGCAGACATACATACATGTTCCCTACTTAATGATATTCACTTAGTAAAGTACTAAGCGAGCGAAGCGAACTAGAAAAAACACTGTTTCCAGAGCAGGAGGTCATACACACATGTTCCCTACTTGATTATATTCATGAAATACCGTACTGGGCGAGCGAAGTCAGCTAGAAAAACTGTTTGCCTGAGCAGCAGGTCAAACATACATGTTACATACTTGATTACATTAACGAAATACAGTATTGAGCGAGCGAATACACACACCGTTCAACCCGATACATAGAAAACAGTTGGCACATAGAAGACAGTTGTCAGTGTTTATGTACGCAAAACTCGCGGAAGTAAGTATTGCTTGTTTTTATATTCCTTTTGCAGGGTCTGAACAAAACAAAGTGTGTACATTTATTCGCAGTTAAAAGAGGTGTCAGTATACAAAATTCTGAGCAAAACCGTGAATTATTTAGGGAGAAATCATGAAAAATGTATGCGATTTTTAACAAAAAACGCGTTATTTGAAACTTTGATCCCCAAAAAGGTATTTTTTGACAAATCCCTACCATTTGACTTATACCATGACGAAATTACATCCATCCCCCGTCTATATGCAGATTTACACACTTTTATTCGTCCTTTTCGCCGAGATATAAGAGTTTAAACATGACATGGTGCCATATTTTTGAGAACAATGGAGACAGTTGATGATTAAAAAAGATCACATAGAAATCAGTCGCAAGGGTATAGATGATAACAATGAAGACAGTCTGAACGCAACGTTTTTGGAGCGCAATAACATAGAAATAATTTCGGTATACTTAAGTGCCAATGTGTATAACTGGATTTTTATAATGCGCTACCAAACTACCAATGCTCTTTTTTTATAAATGCCATTCACACTCTTCGCGCATTATCAAACTTTGAGCCAACTGCTGTCACCACTATAATAATGTTTATAAAAACGAATGATCGAGTATGAGAAGTCTTAAATCAATTTCTATCACTAATACTATATAGTTCCTCAAAAATAAATACAAATGATATTAGAAATAATGAACTTGAAAAATATACAAGTTATGACACCCTACTCAAAATCGGCTGTCATCCACACAAAATATATAATTTAAATGCTTCTCATAACTGGTAACTAGTCCAAACATCTTAAATGTGTTGTTTATATGTAAGCAAATAATTTGGAAAAAGAACCCATAAATGCGCGAGAGTGCTATGCTGCTTTGATATTTTTTCGACAGAGTTCGTGTCGCCCACAAGAACTATTTTACGTGTCACTGTTTTGTGGATGCGATAGCAACGCTTACGCTTGTGATAATTTATAAATTATTTGAACCAGTTTGTTTATTAATATAAGCACTATCGATAAATACACATATTTTTTACCAAAATACACGAACAAAAACTATACGTCAGTCTATTTCAAGCCTGTACCTTAACGGGACATTTATGTTGTATTCTTACGTGGCAGCCACAACTCGCTTATTTATTAAGGAATGGTCATTTATTCCTTGTAATATGTCTGGCACATGTCAGATTTAACAATGAATGAAGAAAAAATGCATCTTAGTCTAAAAGTTTTATGTGACTGTATACTTACGTGACGGGTTTTTAAAAAAACCGTTATTACAACGATAAAAATGATAAGGAATATATCTTATTCTGTGCCATTGTGACACATTTGATGTTTACAGTCAATATATGCATGGAAATACCACATAATTAGAATGACATTGAATGTTTACGGTACATATACCACGAATGGTCTATTATTTGCTCATCAACAGAAATGGTCAACCATTGACATATGGGGCATAATAAATATTTACTCTTGAAAGACATTGGTGTACCTCAATTTATATTCTAGAATTATTCCGATAGTGTATTCTATTGCTTGGTCAGCATGATCTTGTTCGTCACGTAAAATACAATTTAGTGTCACGTACAATTTAATTTCAATATTTTGATTTCTTTATGAACCTACGTTTGATTTTTACATTTGATGACTTATAACATGGTTTTAGAGTGTATTACCTTTAAACAACTAGTATTTGTTCAATCTACATGTAAATCAAGCTAACTATTTGACTTTTGATAATAGAAGAGTAAAAATGTGTTTAATTTTTTGTGTCTGTGCAGTTACATAAAGTGTACTAAATTACTGCAATTATTGATTTTGATGAGAAGCAATGCTATCTGTTACATTTATAAAATATAAATTAAGTTATTAGCTTTCACAACTTGGCAAAAAAGCGTAAATTATGACAGCAATCATGTGTTTGATAACCGTATAACTTTCGTCACGTAAAATACAAATAAAAATCCAGATTTATTTGAGCCAATATGACAATTGATTATTGGCATGCTGGCAATGCTTTATTTAATATTAATAAAAACGAAATATTCACTGTACAATTTGGAAGAGCTCGTGTCTCGTTGGAAACAAATGATTTTTTTCAACTTCCCAGACGACTGCACATGACTTTCATGGAAGCACCTAAAAAGAAAAATAACCATAATTAGGTACTTGATATATTTCAGAAATAATGTGTGATAAAACTGAGTTATGTGTACACAAGTTTTGCTTCCAGAATAAAGGCTTGACGTTTGTTAATTGCTGTTGAAAAATATGTTTCAAGACTGGTATTTTACATGACAGTATATAGATGTTCAATGGTGACGCTATAAGCCATGCTTAGCATTTTAAGCTGTAATTTTAACAGATAAATCGTTCTTAGATGCTTAAACAACCTTAAGTTAGCATTAATTTTGTTCCAAATTAGTCTTTTGTGCTATTTCACCCCTACAATAGTATTTTACGTGACAATATTTCATTCCACACGTAATCTTATCCCTATTATCACTATATGCATTGATTTTGTTTTTTGTAAATTGTTTACCAAAAACTGTAATAACATGAGGTCAAAATTGTCTCTACTGCACAACTTGTAGCATTTTATTATTGTATTTATGGATAACTTGCTTTCGTATTTTGCGTGACGAACACGTCAGTACAATGCATGTACCAACACATGTATATTTAGCCGGGTTTTATTTAGATGCGTATGTCAAATTATAAGGTAGTGTCATAGGTTCCAAGTCAGATTGGTGACAGTAACAATAATACCCACACGCTTTTCTGCTTCTAATTCAAGAATGATTTAAGATATGTAAAAGTAAAATATAGTATAAACGAAATAGCATGTTATGATGTACATACCGGTTTCATAAATGTATTGATAGTATATTGTTTTTGGAGAGTTGGTATGTGTAAATATGTAGTACTGGAGTTAAAAAAATAACACAAACATTAATTAACTTCTTTGTTGTGTTCTCTAGGGTAATACGTATGCTGTACATGCTATCATAACGTAAAATACACAGGCGAAAACACAGGCTTCTTTCCAACAGCGACATAGAAAAACACGCAATCTTGTTCATGGTGCCATGTATGAAAAATGTTCCTCAAGGGGTTCGACTTTCATGTCCGATAGACGTTTTTGATACATTTAAAGGTCAAATTTACATACGCTTCTTCATAGATCTAAAAATGTCAAAATCATGACAAATCGTTGTCAATCGGAGAGGATATTTGTGAACGTGGAAAAAACGTGACGGAAGTGCGTTGGTCAGAAAGCTCTCCGACCTTACCACGTTTATTTTAAACATGTTCAAAACAAGCATATATATTGCGCCCCGATTCATACGTTGAGTCAGGTCTGTGATGAGTGTGAATGGCATTTATAAAAAAAATCGTTGGTACTTTGGTAGCGCATTATAAAAATCCAGTTATACACATTGGCACTTAAGTATACCGTAATTATTTCAATGTTATTGCGCTCCAAAAACGTTGCGTTCAGGCTGTCTTCATTGTTATCATCTATACCCTTGCGACTGATTTTTATGTTATCTTTTTTAATCATCAACTGTCTCCATTGTTCTCAAAAATATAACACCATGTCATGTTTAAACTCGTATATCTCGGCGAAAAGGACGAATAAAAGTGTGTAAATCTGCATATAGACGGGGGATGGGTGTAATTTCGTCATGGTATAAGTCAAATGGTAAGGATTTGTCAAAAAATACCTTTTTTGCGTCAAAGTTTCAAATAACGCGTTTTTTGTTAAAAATCGCCTACATTTTTCATGATTTCTCCCTAAATTATTCACGGTTTTGCTCAGAATTTTGTGTACTGATAACTCTTTTAACTGCGAATAAATGTACACACTTTGTTTTGTTCAGACCCTGCAAAAGGAATATAAAAACAAGCAATACTTACTTCCGCGAGTTTTGCGTACATAAATACTGACAACTGTCTTCTATGTGCCAACTGTTTTCTATGTATCGGGTTGAACGGTGTGATACAGCTAGATAAAAACTGCTTTCTTGAGCAGCAGGTCACACATACATGTTCCCTACATAATTATATTCACTTAATACAATATTGAGCTAGCGAAGCGAGCTAGATGAAAAAAACACTGTTTGCCTGAGCAGCAGGTCTCTACATTGAGCGAGCGAAACGAGCTAGAAAACGCACTTATACCTGAGCAGCAGGCTATACCTTCAGGTTCTCTATTTGGTGATATTTAATATTTACTTCGTAAATTACTGAGCGGGCGTAGCGAGCTGTAAAAAATGTTTAGATGGGCAGCATGTCACCCAAACTCTATGCTTAAGTATATTTGATAAAGCACTATGGTCTAAGATTCTTGTTAAATTATTGAGCAAGGTAGTACTGTTTATCTATTTAGACAGCATGCAACACAGACTCGATCTCTATTAGATGAAATTTATTTTGAAAGTTGATGAGCGAGCGAAGCGAGCAAGAAAAATATATAGAATAAACCCTGAATCCAAAAGGAAGATTGCCTCCATTAATGAACATTTAGGCTTACCCTAGGGAGGCATCGATTTTATAGCATTTTTGAGTCAGTTCATATTCTCATTTTTTCCATGGAGCGTACGCCCGGGCGTACGGGCGTATTCCTGGCTACGCGCCTGTTTATGTATGTACGGTACACTAGTAGTTATATAATACGCTGATAGCTTTTGCTGAGTTCCTTTTCGCCCTTGTGCATACTCGTATCGTCCTGAATGCTGTTCATGAATTAAATTCGAAACTACAGGTATCGCATTTAATGAAATTATATATTCAGTCTCATCATTGTGATCAAGCGAAGTATGCCTTTATGCCTGTTGTCGAGTTATAGCTTATTAAAATAGTGACTTTAATATACCGGTTCAACAGTCTGATCCTCGTTGTCATCATCGCACAATGGTTCAAACCCCAACTCACATATACGTTCGTCTACTGCCAGTAGTTTCACATTATAGTTCCCGGATTAATTGCTGACTTCCTCAGAGACATTGTATTCACTTTTATTCGGTGAACTCTTTGTTGGAACAAAATAAGGTTCTTAGAGATTTAGACCGTTATCAGAAGGCGACTTCAGATATAGATGTGCTGCTTCGAATGGTGACTAAACAGTGTTTTTTTCTAGCTTTCATTTTCTCGATCTTGTGTTTGATTGGTGTTCTTGTTGGGGCGTCGTCTACCTAGCTCGCTACGGTGCCAAATATATGGTCGAAGGTTACTTTTCTTTCTCGATATGTCTTTAAAAACTGGAAATAAGATAATATGCATAATTAATACAGCACTGAATGCAAGCTACAGGAATGTCTTATAAATTGTATGGAAAAGACCGACTACCTGTATATGATATATTTTTTTTACATAGCACTTCCATTTGAGTATGATATATTATATTTTTATTGTTAAATGTTTTAAATGACAACAGTAAACATCGCATGTATAACTTCTCGATTATGTGGTAGTGCTTGGTACTCAATGCAACCATGAAGAATATGTTTCCCAATGCAATCATTATTCATTAATTCGAATAAAATCGTAAAAATGCCTCTAAATGCTGAACAGACAGGACACAGATACTATGTTGTGCAATGAGAACACATACGATCGATTATAATCTGGATAAATCCAGTATTTGACAAAAAAGCGTGACTTTTTTGCGTTAAGACCCAATGCAATCGCGGGTTTCATACCAGAAAGTCCTCGATTCGAAATTGTGCACAGGGTAATCACAAAAACTATGGCACCTACAGTCAAAAGCAAGATATCAATGGAAACCGGACGTTGTTGGCCAGAACATGGTCAGTATAATATGTTAACATATCGAAGAAAAAAGACAGAAAACAGCAAATTACCTGTTTGACATGGGCGCCGCCATTAGAAAAACCGAAATGCAACCATCACGTGATCCCCCCTCTGATACTTGAATCATTATTTTTCAACAACAATTATTTTTTACCACGATTATTTTTTAAGAACAATTATTTTTTTAGAACAATTATTTTTTAGAACAATTATTTTTTACCACAATTATTTCTTAATAACAATTATTTTTTAAGAACATTTATTTTTCACGCTGCCAAAAAAATAATGATTCAACAACTTGAATCATGGCATACACAATGCCCGTTTAGTATCAAGTGTGCAGAGCCTCATACTGTTTTAGAAGTCTAAAAAAGGACTGGGATCAAATAACTCTCCCTCATATGGATCCTAGTTCACTAATTGTAGTAAGAGGTGCTGGAAACTCACAACATTCATCACTACCTGTAAGGCCTTTAGCATTCATAAATGTTGAGCAAGTTATATATCTATAAAACATTGGTTTTAAGCTTTCAAATGTAGCACGTATGTTTTTAGTTCACAGGACCTACTTTGTGGCGTAGACTTAAGGATGAAAATGTTGACTCAAACCAATTTTCAACAATCAGTGACACAGATTTGATATCCTTAATAAAAGATATCACCAATGATCATCCTCATACTGGTGTTAATATGATGCTTGGACATTTAAAGGCAAGAGGTGTTGTTAATTCAACACAGACGTGTCAGAAATGTGCTGAAAACGATTGATCCTGCAGGCTGTGTAATTCGATGGGGACTGACTGCAGTGCGCAGGAAATACAGTGTTTCTGTGCCTAATTCGTTGGATAATATACGTTGGAAGATGGTAACACATGGAGGAATCGATGGATTTTCTAGGGTAATAGTGTATTTGCATTGCAGTAATAGCAATACAGCTTTGACAGTTTGTTGAGGCAGTTCAGAGATATTCTTTACCACAACGTGTAAGAGGTGACAGAGGGAGTGAAAATGTTGCAGTAGCACAGTATATGGAAGAGAAAAGAGGCACAGACAGAGGGAGTATCATTGCAGGGAAATTTGTGAACAACACCCGCATTGGGCACCTTTGGAGAGATGTGTACTATGCAGTAGTACAGACATAAAAATATGCTCTGTTTTACCTTCTAGAGAGTATAAGCTTGCTTGATACTGATAATGAAAAGGATTTGTTCTGTTTGCATTTTGTGTTTATTCCACGATTGAACAAAGCACTTGCCGAATTCGTGGAAGCATACAATAACCACAATGTACGGACCCATGATTCAAATAGTTGAATCATTTTTTTTGGCAGCGTGAAATATAATTGTTCTTAAAAAATAATTGCTGTAAAAAAGTAACTGTTCTTAAAAAATAATTGTTCTTAAAAAGTAGTTGTTGTAAAAAATAATTGTGGTAAAAAATAATTGTTCCAAAAAATATTTTTTCTTATAAATTAATTGTGGTAAAAAGAGGAATTACTCTTGTAAGTTGTTTTTCGAAAATCTTTACCAGAATATTAAACAAACGTGTAAATAATTGGATAGAGAATAATGATATATTTAGCGATGCCCAATTTGGTTTTCGTAGGGGTATGTCTACTACAGATGCTATATTTGTTTTAAATGCAGTCGTGAAGAAACTACTTAATGAAAGCAAACGGCTATATTGAACATTTGTTGACATGAAAAGGGCATTTGATAGCGTATACTTAAACAGTCTGTGGTTGAAGTTATATAGATCCGGGATAGACGGTAAACTACTAAAAACTGTTAAAGCGATGTATCAAAATGTAAAATCGTGTGTTCGAAATTGTAATTCTTTATCAGATTATTTTGATTGTGTTATTTGTCTTTGACAAGGGGAGATAATGTCTCTTATATTGTTCCCTCTTTTTATCGATGATCTGGAGTTATTCTTAGAAGAAAGCCCAGCTTGTGGACTTTCTATGGATAATATTACTTTTATACTCGTGCTTTTTGCCGATGACATGGTGCTATTTGGTAAAACGGTTGTAGAACTACAAAACAGTTTAAATTTGTTGATGTATATTGTAAAAAGTGGGGACTATAAGTAAATACAGATAAAACAAAGGTAATGGTATTTAGGAGGAGGGGTCCACTGAAAGAAGATGAGAAATGGTGGTATGATAATAAACAACTTGATATAGTCAGCGATTTTAATTATCTTTGCACCGTATTAAATTATTCTGGATCTTTTGTTCTTAATAAAAAAATCCTGTCTGGAAAAGGCGTTAGGGCTCTAAATGTTTTAATTGCCAATACGAAACACTATAATTTTAAACAGAGTGTATTGTGCCATCTGTTTGATGCTTTTGTTGGTGCTACTCTTAACTATGGTTCCGAAATCTAATCTGGGGATTCAGTAAATGGAAAGAAATCCAACACATTCATTAAAAATGTTGCAAATATATACTTTGGGTCAAAACAACTACTTCTAACCTGGCAACCTTAGGCAGATATCCATTATATATCAACAGATATAAATGATTAAATATTGGTATGAAGTACAACATTCTGAAAACATTAGTATTCAAACTTTGTATAATAAAATGCTTGAAAACCTCTAAACTCGAAATAATTAGGCAAACAACGTAAAATCACTTTTAGATTGTTTTGAAAAATTTCCCGGGGGAGTATGCCCTCGGACCCCTTCTTATATAATCATCATCTAATTGCCAAAACTGTGAAAGCTAGTGTATAAAAACTATATCTGAACACTTACTGATATGCGCAAACATACACCAAACGCTGTTAACATAAAAACATATGAATATGGATTACCCACATCTAAAGAATGTAGAAAATCTACCCCTTGTACTATGTACTAAGCATTTCCACCTTCCCTGTTAAGTTTGTGTGCACTTTACCTATTCCTGTTCATTTTCTTGCTTCTTCACTGGTGATTCCGTCTGTCCAGTAATTTTAGAAGAAGGAAGGTACATTTTTTGTACGTGTTCAAGATATTTTCTTAATATGCTCTGTCTTACATATGCCATTGGAGCAGAAGTATTGTGTTTGGTTTTGTTTTCTGCCTGTTTGATATTTGTTCCACAAAATTGACTGATATTGCTTGGTACAAATGTTTCCGGTATCTGCGTTTGCTCCAACTTTCTGGCTTGCTGTTACATACAGGTATACAAGACGTGTTACCTTTCTCACAGTCTAATGGTCGAGTGTTATCATCAGTAACCATAAAGAATACAAATTAAATTATGTGATGGCATTAACCATTGAGACAACATGCAAACTATTATGATCTTCAAATCCAAGAGGTTAAGCCAACACAGTTAGCTCCAAATCAGTTGTTCAACCCTCTCATGAGGTCATGTATTTTCAAGTGAGAGGTATCCATGATGGCTTCATTCCTGTGTTCATCTTTTTCATACTTCCCCATCCATCAACAGGGGTCTTTAAGTGATGAAATTAAAACAAATCCCCTTAGTCTGTAGAAAGTATCATTCAATACAAGTGAACCCTGTCAATTATATGTTGAAGCTAAGAACAAGATTAAGGTTTGGTCAGTTTCAGCTGCTTGATCCTTCAGTCAATTATCTGTACATCTGTATTCCTTGATAACTGCTATTTGGTACTAAAGGAGTTGCCCATTGTGTCTTATTTACAATCCAATTAGCAGACCATGCATTGAGCAGGTCATGGTGTTTTTGTAACTATTTAGTTTTGTTTTTGTGGTCGTCCATGTTCATGAAATCTATGAATTTTCTTCTGCATTCTTTTGTGTAATTATTTAAAACTTTCGGTCAAGGATAACCCATGAAAGTGCAAGCACTTATTTCCAATGGGGTCCTATGTTTTGCTGAAGGGAAACTAATGTGATACAAGGTATCCGGGTGCGATGCCCTAGCTCTTTCCAAAGAGACATCTTAGTTCTTTAACTTGCCTGGTGTATAGCACCGATACACGCAAGACTACCTCTGGGTTGCTAACCAGTTCATCTCTAGTTTGGTGGGAAACACAGAAAAGCGTTTCAGAAATAATCAAGTGCCCCGGCAGAGTATAGAACCCGAGACCTCTCGCTCAGCAGTCAAGCAGGCTATCCACTCGACCCCCGTACCACTGTTTCTTACCTTTCTTGCTCTACTATTTCTGCAGGGCGTTACCTTTTCTTTCCAATAATGTTATTTCATCGCTTTGTATCTTTTTGTCAAAGAACGGAAGAAAATAACACCAAAACACAAACTATAAGTTCTACATAATTTATTGGCACATTTTTTTCAGTGGATGTTTAATAAACCTCACAGACTAACAAACACATAATCTTAAAAAATCACATATTATCTAACAAAAAAATCTACAGTAAGTTAAAACTGTATCTCAGCAACAGACTATCATACATGTAAATAAAGTCAAGAATATACGTACGTTTATAAGTAAATATGATCACATAACTAAATGTGGTAAAACTATGGTCAGATCAATGTATAACGGTAAATAGAATATGATATCCACAAAAAATCTTGCGAAAACAATTTTTTTCGAGAAATTTTTCATTGAAACAGAAAAGAAATTTTTTGTTAAAACAGAAAACTTTCAATCAAACGCAGACACTGTAAAGCCCGTCATTTTGTTGTCAGCATACTCAAAATCCTTAGTTCAGTCATTTGACCTTCTTAACTCATGTTTTACAAATAACTGACCAATTGATACAAACATGTAGTCAGAGTATACATGACTGCTTGATATTTTCAAGCAATTTTTAATTTATACATATAGTACAAAATGTATCACCATGATCAAAGTTCTTTATAAAAGTTCCCCATCTATCTCTTTTCAAACTTTAACTAGTATGATGAAAATTTCATGCTTAATTGTTTAAAAATGTTTAAAACAACCTAACATAACTTACTCAGCTTAAACCAGCTTGAGTGGTTGATCAGTATGTACTTATAAATATACAGAAAATGATAATATCATAAACATCAGGTCAACTGCAAAAATACATTGTAACATTTTTGATTCAAAATATAGAAATCTACCGTATGAAAATAATCACAAATAATTTCTAGTAAAATATGAACATTGTATAAACAGTGTATGATGCAAAACTTTTGTAACTCAGTATGGTTAAAGAACCATTTAATGTGATTTAATATTCAAAAATGCAAAATTAACAAAAAAATTTTTGATGATTTAATTTAATGTTAACAAATAGACCAATAATTTTGTAATCATGATTAAAATGTGTTTTAAGAAGAACAGAATGAGGGAAAATTATTAACATAATTTTAGGAGTCTTAAAATTGACAAATTCTTTTCAACATTCAGCATGGCCTATTTTACTTTCTTCCAAATGAAAATAAACCAAAATGATGGCAAATCACCATTTTTCACAAGACTTCCGGTAGAGAAATATTCAAAATGTGTATCACAGATTTTGTGGGAATGAGGTTGAGTGAATAACCTGATAAAGTTAAACCATTAAATTGAAACAACATAAACCCCCTGATGACATATACATGTATTACAAGACCTGACAGAATGGCAGGAGATGGCAAGTATTGAAAACAAAGTTTCGGCCATTTAAAATTAATTTCTAGTTTATCATCCATAATTGTTTTCTTAAAATTGGGGAGGGGAGATGAATAAAAAAGACAATCTTTTCAATATGTGAATCAATTGGATTTAAAAAAAAAATACATACATTTTTTATTTTTTTTAAATAGGGTCAGGGTGACATTAAAGATAAGAATGGGAGGGATGATAAGCTAGAACTTAATTTATACTGACCAATAATATTATCACAGGTATGGTTGAAAGTACAATGACAAAAAATTGTAAATAATGAAACAATTTATTAAAGTCCCGGTGTTTTTTAAGGTTCAATAATATCTTGACCTTACCTTATCAAAGCCCTCATAAGGTCAATAGTTTTACATTACTAGACTGATGCAGTATTTATCAAAAATACTTTTTTCCCCATTTCAGACAAAAACATTTTTTATTGTGTGGGTGTTAACAATATGAGGGTTGCCTGCAAGACTGTAGTAACTGCTTATAATTAAAAAAGGACATACAACAGTCGAGCAGGCAACCCTTGTAATATACCAAAAGACAACCCTTGTAATATACCGAAAGACAACCCTTGTAATATACCGAAAGGCAACCCTTGTAATATACCAAAAGACAACCCTTGTAATATACCAAAAGATGTACTATGGCATGTTCCTCTTATATTATGAGAACTGAACCAAACTATACACTGCATGCATGTACACTGTATCTGTCATAGTCTAGAACATACATGTAAACAATACATAGTTCTGAAATCAACATTTTGATTTTGGAGAGAAGTAACAAATACTTTGTGGTTACGATTCATGACAGCAGTTGATCAATGTAGTGTAATAATTTATTGAAAGCCTATATATCATAATTAAATACTAAAAACTTACACGCTTCGTCATACACACCCTTGACATATTTATAGATCTATCATGGCTTCTCAGTAATAACTCACTTGTTGTAGACCTAAACCTTTTTCTATTCTGATCAGGAGACGACAGTTCTATATTGTATGGTAGTATTCACCCATTTCCATACTCAATTATTTGGATGTAATTGGTGATTTACAAATTCTCACCTATCAGAATTGCATGTTTATATATCTGTTGTTTTGTGGCTAAAAATGATATTTGTTTAATGCCGAAATAAAGGTACTGTATTGTATCAATTTACAAATTTAGTACAGTAAATTCATTAAAAGGCAAATCCATGCAGATTCAGTAAGTGTTTTGTTTCTGTGTTAGAATATATCCACAAAAATTTATCCCAAGTAAAATATAATAGATTTACTGTTCATTTACATATAAAAAAATCAGTAAAAATAGATAAAGCATGCTCTAATAATCTAGTTAATAACTGATTATAAATAAATCCATACATATTTCTATCCATTCACATTTGCCTAAAACATGCATATAAACATTCTAAATAAATAATATGTTTCTCTAGCAATGTAAAGGTACATGTTTACATTTGGCCACACACATGTTAGATATGATTATGTAAAATACAGAAGATCCCATTTTTCGTATCTAAACCCATCATGCTTTAAACCCAGAAACATTTGGATTTCAGTATTAATAAATAAATGCCATTTTAGTTAAATATTGAACAAAATATTGAAATGAATACAGTTAAAATTGATATGTGTTTATATATAAGAATGGAATTTGAATGGACAAAAATATTCAAATAAAAAAATCAGCCTAATTCTTGCATTACAATTATAAAATACATTTTAAATAATCATTGATTTGGTTGTTTTCTTTAGACTTGTTAAGCAGTCTTATATATATTTACTTTCTGAGACAAATTGTGTTTGAAAGCAGGGCATTAAAAAATACATGAAAAAAATACTAAAAAATCAGGAAGTTTTATCCAATCAATATGACTTATGAAGAAACAAGTCTGAATATGTTTGATATGTGCCAAAGTTTTAGTACAAGAAGTCTGTGTGTGAAACAATGAAATCTGAGTACGAGTAACCAGAATAAAAATCTTGCAAACTCAGCAAATATCAGCTCAAGAAAAGATAACTCTTAAAAAAACTAGTAAGATCTGAGTATGCATTCAACAGTTGAATGTTTGACAATTAATATTATACAAAGGATATAATCAATCGAAAGAACAAAAATATAAATAATGATAGTAATTATAATCTTTAAAATACAAGGCTTTATTTCCCAGGAAAAGTTGTTCTTGTTTGAAAAGCTCCTACAAAATTAAATGTAAACTTTCTATAAACTAAGTTGAATTAACAAGACTTGAATAAAATTTAGGAAATTAATTAAAAGGATTCACCTTAATTGCGTAGAATGCAAAGTTAAACTGCAATTCTTCATGAATATGCCTAACAGCATAGATTTTTGTTATAGACATGAATGCAATAAATAGACAAAACACATAGAAATAAATTCCATGAAAAACCAGACCAACAAAATTTTCACTGAACGCAAAACGCCTGGTGAACATTTTTACATACTAATTGTTTAATATTTTACTGTCCTTTTATGATCATAGGTAAAAGCTTTAAGCCAACAAACAACAACAACAAAGGTTGACACTTGGCATCCCAATTAAGAGCCCACTTAATTACCAGACTGCCTGCAGAATTCTCCAAACTAATAATCAGATCATTTGAAAATCTCGAACAAATTCTCTCAAAATGAAAAACCCAATTGAACTTACCGGGTATACCTTCTAGTAAACCCTCCACTTAAAAGCACATTGACAATTTAACTACCCCTAGTCTCGGGGAGTTTTTAAAATACAGAATTATAAACAGCAGACAAAATTACTCACAGTGCATACAATAAACACTCAAATGCTTGCAGCTAGAATCACAAGACTTGATGGTTGCTATAGTAATGAAAAATTAGCAAGAAAATGGATAAAGATTTGAATATTTTATAAACATATCTGATTATTCACTTTGTAGAAATCATATGCAAAAACAGTACTGGTTATTAGATGTATGTAAAATTTACCGATAGACATATAAAACATGGAAAAACACAGTAGCAAATGAAAATACATATACATACATATATATGAGGTAAAAACAACATTGTCACTATTCTATGAAAAAATGTCGATCCCAGTGAAACACAGAACACGAAAATGTTAAAATCACAGTCTTAGTTATATTTTGATCATAAACTCCCATAACTATCCATGGCTAGCCTTATACAAACAGATCCACTCTTAACAGTCGTTTTCCTAACCCTTTAACACTTGTTATACGAGAACCATTGTAAAATGGTTAACTATCTAGTCAGACAAGTTTTTTTGATCACTAGAACAAAGCAGTCACCTCTCTGAAACAGTCAATACTTTTACATCTCAATGTGTTCATTTGGCACAACAAGGGTGTATCTTAATATATTATGTATTGAGGGTTCCGTGCAAAACTATGGCAACTGCCAGTACATCAATTTATATAGGCATATACCATAGTTTTCCACTAAGCCCTCAATTAAATGTATTATAGTGGGATACAACTTCATTGCCCCAAATGGAGAAATAGGTGATTTCATATTATGTACATCTGCTATCTGCTTGAGACAGGTAAGACTGTTACAGTGTGTTATATTTATATAGTCTTATATCACATCTTTTTCATCCCCCATCAAAGGCTGACAGAGATGATAAGTCTGGTACACTTGCTTCGATGTTGAAATGTTAAGTAAAAAGACGGTAATCATCAGTTCTTTTCCCCCTTATCTGATCCCAACGTAAAAACATCCTGCTAATTGAAGAAGCCAGCAACCAGCATGCTCCTTATATCACACCTATGGTAGTTCAGAAGTCTATTTATATCGTTACCATGGCAACCAATTAAAATCTATAACCATAGTAATCAACATAACGGAATGACTGAGACTCCTGAATAGATTTGGATAATGAAATAGATTTTCTAGATCTTCTTGCTGCAAGCCGTTGAAGTTTGGCTTTTTGTCGTTCAGCTGCCCTTGCTTTTCTAGCTTCCACCGCTTTCTGTTTTAACCATCTGGATTAGAAATACAACAATTTATATAAAACGATCAAATCAGCCTGAATCAAGCGGCCATACATAGATAAAGCATCTTAACTTATGATTTCCTTAATCAAGAAAATCAAGCCTGTTAATTTATTACACTGTTGTCAAGAGTTTTATGAAACGTTAAAATAATTACATAATTTCGGACAACTTCTCCACATCTTGCCTTTGTAATGCCTTGGTTCCATTTTTTACCTCGGGGATGTACTCCCGATTTAAATAAATAAGCTTCGGAACAGGGATATTACACATTTTCTAACAACTATCCAGAATTTTCCCTAGACCATGAGGACCCTGTCCCTGATGCCTTCCGATGGCCATCTATTAAATCAGGAGTACATCGCCAATGCAAGAAATTCTCAGTAGGACCAACGCATAACTAAGAAGCATTGAACCTAGAATTGTTGAACATAAAATTGTTCGAGTAACAGTTCTATACCAACAGCTGATCTAGCCTGTCAGGAATGGTGAGGTTGTTTAACTGAGAGGAATATCAATGCATTTGATTGCAGTCACAATTTAGGCAGACTAATCTACCCCCCCTGCTCGCAGCGCAAATTCCTTCTTTCACTCACATCTACATGTTGAGGTTGTTCATGAGTACAAAATGTTGTGCCGAGGGTATAACAAATAGAAGTTTTACTTACACTTTGTATGCTTTTTCACAATCTTCCCGACTGCGTATATAATATCCCTCATGCATCTCCTGGTCTTGACGACGTTTCAGTAATTTCTCTTTCTTGAACTGAGAATTCTTCTCCTTTAACCAACCTCTAAATGCCTCCTCATTCTCGGCCTTCTGAAACAGGTAAATGTGAACTCTTACTCTTAAGATAGGAGGTTTGTGCAGAAAGACCTGTTGCTCAACTGCATTTAGTTGTAATTGACTCTTGTTTAATGGTACATGCCATAATGGCCTTAAATGGCTAAGCCCATCTCAGGACCGTGGTATTGTGGCCAAATAAATTTTGGCCAGTTTACGAGTGTTTAACCCAAATTTAGCAAAGATTACTGTTGAACCATAGAACCATAAAAGTGATCACAAGTACAGACTTGAACTGCCGAAATACTGCGTTTTTGCCCTATAAGAACATGATGTATAAGCTAGACTGAAATTCATGTTGATGATTGACTGATGGCACACAAACAGAAAAACTGCTCCGTTATAATAATGAAACAGCTACTAGTAGTCTGGTTCCAATGAGACATCATTTCTACACACAATGTAAGAAATTAGTGTGATACCATAATCCAACAATTATGAAGTTAGCTAGCATACTATTGCATCAACACCTTTAACTTAAATCAGTTTTCCACGCAATAATTATCACCTAAATGTTCAGGTAAATTAACAAACTACCGGTAACAGAAACTGTTGTAGACTGCCTGACTTATGGTACATGCATATGGCCCGTGTTGATTCTATCCTGCTTGGGGCAAAACTTTGAAAAGAAAAATCACCACAAATCAAGATATTAGTAAAGCAGCAAAATGCTGATCAATGTGAATGTAGATTCTGAAGATGTCTATCACCATTAGATAATGGTGCATATTTAGGATATAGATAAACAAGGAATCTGGAAAATCCCATGTAAACCATGGAGTCCCATGGAATCAAAACCAGTCTCTAAATGCAAGCATCTGATTGGTTGGTGTTTGACTATGATTTAAATTTGACCAATCAGAAGTCTGCATGCTAAGACTGGTTACAAAAACATGATATACTTTTGTGTCCTTGTATTAGGTTTAAGAATGATAAATAGACAGGGCATATATTATAGGTTATAATCACAAGGGCACTTAAATCTGAAAAAAAGGTTGTTCGTCAAAAATGAATAAGTAAAAAGTGGAGATGGGACCAAGTACCAAGGTCACTTAGGTCAGTATTAGAATATTGGAAATTACAAAAAATGAACACAAATGATACAATGAAAGAATAGCTAAGAGTGAGAAAGTTTATGTTAGTAATGTTTTAATGATTAATATGACAGAATATATTAATTTAGAACCAATAGAGAAAGAGTTAAAATAATAGTAATACATTTGTATATAAATCTACATAATGCATTCAATTTAAGTACATTGTTATAATTACATTGATGATTATAATTAAATACATCACAAAGTTCACACACATATGTTTTGTTAACAAGAAAACTGCAGTTTGAATACTTTTTAGAAAAAATAAGTTGAAAACATTCAACTCTGCATAGAGAAGTTCAATTGTAAATCTTTACATTTACTGATTAGGCCAGAATAATTAGAACACAGTCAAATAACCCAAAATTGTAATAAATTATGATTAAAAATATTATGGAAATTGCTAAGTAATTGTGCTTATTACTATAACATATTATGAAGGCTGGCAAATTAATTAACAGGACACCAAGATTGTTTCAAAAAATGTATACTGGAGTGAATTTTTTTTTTAGAATTTTCATCAAATTGAAGTTTTCTAGTAACCACAGAACACACAAACAACTCACAAAAAACACGAACAGACTACCATACATGATAGGTGAGTGATGTTGATGGATATATTATACAAATATATGGGTACTGTTTTATCAAAGCATTTACGGAAATCATGAACTTATGATCAAATTTGAATTATTTATATAATTTTTACAACTATAAAATGTTGTGATTGGAGCAGTAAAACTAATACAGATTCAGTCAATGAACTTCAACTAACAATATCTGTACCCATTTTGCAGTTGTAAAAGAATTATACAGAATTTAAATTTGAACTTAAGTTTAAGATTTCCGTAAGTACGTTGATAAAACAGTACCATAGTGAACTATGCAGGTGGAATATGAGCAAACAAACATGTTTAAACATAGCTCTAGAAAGGTAAGCAAGAAAATTTCTTCTATAGCCAAATCAATGTGGCAATAAAGTACAATTTTTTCTTGATTGAAAACTTCCGACTTTTTATAGAACAAAATTGAGATATCCAAACAACCTAAGTAGAGGGAGAGACAACATGGGTATAACGTTTTGGATTTTTTTTATTATTTACAATAAAGCTTTATTGCATTTGAGTTTGGAATGGGCATTTGAATATCCAGTCACCGTGGTTCTTCAAATTCTACTTAAAGAATATAAAGACACCGAGTCAATGTACCATGTTGAGTTATTGTACTGTATTGTATTAATAGTATTGTATTGTAATATATTATATTGTGATATATTGTATTGTATTGTAGTATTGTATCATTGTATTGTTTCATTGCATTTATAATATTGTTATTTTTCATTGTATTGTATCCTTGATACTGTATCTATCATTGTATTGCAAATATGACTTTAATGAATGGTCTGATTGCAGTGTATTGCATTTCAATATATCTTTACTGGGTGGTAGCGAATGCTCATATGGCAGAATGTGACTAAACCTTGATGTGGTGAGTACCCCACAGGGCCTGACTTTATTGCATCAAGGTATTGCTGTATTAATGTTGTAGTGGATAATCAGGCAACCAAAGCAGACAGAGGGATGCAACAATACATTCTGGAACATCTATTCAAGGTTTGCAGCACTGGGATAATAAAAACACGAGCCAATGAAATAAGTCAAAACAATTTCATGCGGCCAATCAAATCGCAGGATTATAAATTTTCTCACTTACCTCTTCAGAATCAGAATCGGTCTGTTTATATGAAATGAAAATAAACAAGGGTACAGGCTCTATTGTTTATGACACGAAGGGTAGATGGGGATACATACATACTGGCAATTAGTCCTGCAAATCTACGGTACCTACCACATTCAAATAGAGCTAATATCTAATAGAGCTAATGCAATCATTATCCCAACAATATTAAGATTGCTTAACAACCAACATACTGAACAACTCAGGCCAGAGGATGATTCCACAATACATGTTTATAGCTACATTTAAAAAATGCAGGGAAATAACCAGAGAAAGGAATTAATATTATATTGGTGTACTTATTTAAGCATAAGTTTTCGAGCTGTCTTCTTTTATTCCCTTTTTTAGCCCATACAGACATTGTAATAGGTTTGTGAACTCAATCAATTTTAACATTTGTTTGATTATTTTTTCTGTATTAACAAATTGCGAGGGATTAATTATAAAGTAGTTATCATGTAAGGGAGGTGCAAGAGGTGTAAGACAGTCACATATACGACACACATGGTGCCAAATAGACTTGTTAACACATGAGTGAGGCCAAAAAGAAATATTAGGATATGAAGAGGGACAAAAAGACATATTGACATAACTCATTATGATCAAGGTCATGTAGGCCCTATATTAAAACATGAGTGAACAAGGCCAAAACAAAACACAAACATGTAACTCAATGGCACATTAAAAGTAAATGTATTAGCACATAAATGAGGCCAGGAAGACATAAAAACGAACGGCAATTAGACACATAGAACATGTATTAGTTCAAGCTTATTTAATCTTATGGTATGTCGAGTTGAGAAGATTATTATTATTTTATCACATATAAGATTATAAAGAAATTAACAAGATAAAAACCTGACAGGGCTTCCATGTATAGGTTAGAGTTTATAAAACATTTTCTTCAAGGACTAAAATTTATTAGATAGTAACATAAAGGAGAGCATCGACTGTTATTACTTTTAAATCCTTGAAGAAAATGTTTCATTCATGTTGGTGAAGAAACGTTTTTGTGAAAACATTTAGAACATTCTTAAAGGATTAGACAATGTAAATTGTTGGTCAAAATGACTGTGAGCAAACAGTAAGATTTGAAAGGTACAGACAATAAGTGGTATGCATCATATGGCAGCACTGCCTACTCAACTTCCACTTTATCAAAAACATTTTTTTTTTATTCAATTGTTGATTTTAAATTAATGTGTTAAAAATGTCCAAAATTTTTCACTTTTTTAAACTATGATACAAAATATAAAATACAAAGACATGAGGTGAATGATATAACAAGCAATCACTTGTTACTTATATAGACTATAAAATTTCAATGCCTTATCATTTCATATACTTTAATATCAAATCAAGATCATAGTTAATAACAAGGATTTATTTTTCTTCTGTATTAGAGTGATCATTATTAATGAACACATATTGTAAACATTAACAAATAGTAAGGATATGTATGTCTTTTAAGAGATTGACTTAAAGATAAAGTTCTTTTCAACTTAAATTATTGATTATTCTGTTAATTACTAAAATGGTTTTAAAATAGGAATACAAAAGTGATTATTGCGAAGTTGAAACTTAATCTGTTTATTATGCTATATATCAACGTACTGAGTGTTTATTGTATACATTATAAATTTGTACAAAAGACCGATAGATGAGATAGGACGACAATGGTACGATGACACATGGCACACACACAAGCTAACATAAAAACGTCTTTGTACTATGAAGCAACACAATACGACGATATGACGAAACATGGTAAGCGATAAATAAAGAGGATTGATCTGCAAATCTTAATGTTCATCTAATTTCTCAAATTACTAAATATTCTCAAATCAAAACAACTATTTAGTTGACATTATTAGATGATAGAAAACAACGAGAACAAAGATCAAGTTTTAGAGGTCACATGTCACAACCAAGTAGCATAACATATCTACACAGGTATAGCATACCTGCCAAGTATACCCCATTTAAAGTGGAGTTATTCCTAATTTCTTTGTTAATTTCTAGTTTTTAAGTTCATCTAACTTTGAACAGAGGTCCATCATTGATTAATTTTATGATCTTCTGTGCCATATATATAACCACAAGAATTAATACATTTCTTTTTTATGAATCTAAATCCCTTTTTAATCATATTTAAATGCATCTTTTGACATGTTTTGCTTTATCACTCCTATTTTGGATTTAACTAAACTTGGCAGGTATGTGTGTAGTGAAAATCAGATTTTACCAGACATGTTCATAAGATGGACAGGTTTCAGGAAGTCAAAATGGTGATAAATATAAAATATATGGGGCAAAAATTCACAAACTGTGCTATATATTAAAGCAAAAATATATGCATTCAAAAATATATAAAAAATTCACTTCAAACCGACCAGAGTGAACTATTTCAAGCCATAGCATTATGACCATGAAATAGATGGATTGATACATGATATAATGAGTCACTCAGGATGGTTGAAGTATGTAATGTAGGGATACACACTGAGCATGATGGAACAATCATATATATGTAGTTAACTAGCTTCACACAACCATACTGTATTCATCCTCCATGTTGGCATGTTAAACTTTTAAGACATTTTCTTATCATAAGAGAATATTTAAGACTGAATAACAAGATAATGATCAAATCATATGTGACTGTTTTTGGTGTCATTTTGCCAGTTTGGACCAACATTTGGCTTGGACCAACATTTGGCTTGGACCAGCATTTGGTTTGGACCAGCATTTGGCTTTGACCAGCATTTGGTTTGGACAAGCATTTGGCTTGGACCAGCATTTGGTTTGGACCAGCATTTGGCTTTGACCAGCATTTGGCTTGGACCAGCATTTGGTTTGGACAAGCATTTAGCTTGGACCAGCATTTGGTTTGGACAAGCATTTGGCTTGGGCCAGCAATTGGTTTGGACCAGCATTTGGCTTGGACAGGATTCAAGGCTTGGATCAGCATTTGACTTGGACCAACATTTGGCTTGGACCAGCATTTGGATTGGACCAGGATTGGCGACCCAACAATGACATACCGAACAGTGGCATACTATTGGTTGGACAAAACTTGACTAAAACTGACTTCCATAGTGGCATTGCACATGCAAAATAGTACTAGTAAAATGTCTAAAATGTCTAATATTAAATTGTGGGGATTAAGTCCATTGATTTTATTGACCAACTTGACATTAAAATAAAATGCCCTTTATTAATTATTTTTAGTAATATTATAATTAAGTAACTATAGTAATTTCTTTCCATGAATCGATTCATTTACAACCCAGTTAAGTATCCATTGTATTGAAAATCAACAAAATTAACTACAACAAAAATGCCCAACAGGAAGATAAATACTATATTGCCATAGGCAGGTAACACAAACGTCATCAATGAGGGCTGATCCAAAACTAACAGCCCCATCAAAGTCAATTACCACAATACCTTATAGTAGAGTGTTTCATAGGTAGCAAATTCCTTGTTTTTCTCAAAGTCCTTGATTCTCTGCTGTTTATTTGAATAAATAAATCAGTAACACAGAAGACATGTACAAAGTATTGTAACCAAAACATTAAAAAATGTGGGATTATAAAAAAAAAGAAAAACAGTCCATATTTGTTACATTGTAAACCTAAAGTGCCAGTCATTACAGATCGATATCTAGATTCACATCACACCTAATATCCTGACCTAATTCCGTAATGCATTTAGCTTTACTATTAAGGGCCGATATTATGTGATTAATCTGCAAAAACCGGGGTTCTTCAAATTGAATTGACATCAATTTTTACAATAATACATAGCATAGTGTCAATTTATCACCAAGTCTTAAGTTAATTCTATTAGAACTACTGTAAGTAACTATTTTGTCCATAGTCTACAAAAGTACAATGATACACAAACAATAAAGGCCATTCTAAATAAATTTCAGAATTATCATCCAAGTTTTAGTTTTTTCAATTAAATTTTAAACTTTTTATTACAATATTCATTATTACAAACATAAGGTAATGGAGAAATCCTAGAAAGGGACGATAATCCAGAATTAAATTTATTCAGGCCATACTAGTATCAAAGTATATTATATTCATATTAGTTAGAACAGAAAACAGGAGAACATAAAAGTTATCAATAATACGGCTACAATGACGAAAGTGCTTTACTGCATGTAGTTCAGTTTCAGCTAAATCAACTTTGGTTCTTATATCATGATTTTGTAATTAGAATCTGCCTGCATCTATTAATTCATCTGTGTGTTATGTAAGATCAGAAATACATCAACTTCTAACTTTCTAAGTCAATGACAGTACAATTACTTGACGTATGGCCAGATTTGAAAAATTGATGAGGTTCGTACAATTATAACAGTATAGTCTAAACAAGACATTTAAATTCAACCTGACCCAGACCATTCTCAGACTGCATTATTAATGTATAACTATTAATGAACATTTGTATTACTAGGTTCTGAATAAGGAGACGTTATCTTTGAAAGAATCTGTCTAATATACATTATTTCAACATGAAGCAATACTGCTAATTATACATACATGCTGGTCTGTAGTCACAACGGTGGAAAAAAGTAAAGAAACAGCAGTCAATCATTGCAGCCCTTTTATCAACAACAGTGACATTGAACTCCAAACTCACTACTCTACCACATACAAACCAAACCAGACCACAAATCATAATCCATACGACAGTGTACCTGCAATCATCTAAACGTGAACAACCAAAACCCATCTGTATAATGAGACTATAAATAGAACAATGACACGTACCCGATCTTCTCTATCATTCTTCTTTCGATCATCTTCATCGTGAACCTTTCTTCTACGATCTGACTCTCGCTTCTTTTTAAGCCAATATTCGAAAGCATCTTGGTTTTCTCGTTCTTTGTCCTGATCATCTTGTTTCTTCCTTCGATCTTTTTCTTGTTTCTCCTTCTCTAAAGCTTTCTTCCTTTCTTCCATCAGTTGTTTCTCTCTGGGTGAGAGAGCGTACGGAGAATTATAGCTAAAGTTACTAAGTGGTGACCCGTGATTGGTGGAAGTGGTAGCAGAAGCTGAATGAGGTCGTTGTCGTCCTGACGATGATGATGATGTAGGTCGTACGCTACGTCTAGAATTCACCTGAGCTGTAGCTGGTCGAGGCTTACCAGGAGGTGTAGGTTGAATCTTGCTTTTATTCTGCTCATTTTCTGTCTTCTCATTCTCCTTATTTTTATCATCCTCCATCAGGAAACCTAAATCCTTAGCTCGCACATCATCGGCACTCACTAACTGAAATTGTCCATCGATTTCTATCAACACTTCATCTTTCTTTGTACCATTTGATTTTTTGCCGCCATTTATGGTTTCTGACTTATCGTCAATCTTATCTTCAGTTTGTTTAGGTGGGGGTTTATTTTTATTCTTTGGACTATTTTGTTTATCACCCTCATCATCACTAAAGTCAGGGGGTGGGGCAACTAAATCAACAAGGTTTTGTTTGAAACCAACTTTAGACTCTGTTTGTTTTTCAACTGGTGTTGGGTCATTCTTGAGATCTTCATTTAGAATTTTGAGTCGTTCTGTCACGTCATACTCTGGAGGGTCTTCATCTGAAGATACACAAACAAAGTTACATGAGGACCTTAAAAGTGGTACAAAGAAAATACTCAGATGGATATACACTGAATACACAAGGAGTTTTTTTCTTCTTACAGTACAACCATTGTAGAGAAGCGCACTAAGGGAGCTGCAAATATTGACTGCTGTTAAGAGGGTTTGCTTTATGGCAGTTAGATTTTATAGTAATTAAATATTGGTTGAGGAAAATTTGATTGTAGAGAGGTAGTTGCTCAACAGAGGGCCACTTTAGAGAGGTTGTACTGTACTTTTCAAATGAGGATGCAAGGACATTGGAACATGGACTTTTAAAAGGAGATTGTATGTACAAAATATATTATGCTGAATAATTTCTTTGTAGATATTCACAAATATTGGAATATACTAGTGAAATGAATTGCAGGTGCATATACGTAAATAATGATTTTTACGAGTGAAAATATGACTCTGTAAAAGTTACACTATAATTGTCTTTGATTAACTATGCAAACAGAAAATTATGTTGTAGGAATCAAACAGAAATTCAATGCTTTGAAATTAGTCATACAAACAGTTGTACGTCTCATTGTTACTAAATGATTCATAACAGTTAAGTGGACTTTATTCTTCAAACGCTGAGAGCCAATCAGTCCTGCCAAGTACAGTAACTGTTTGTCAAGCAATATAATACAGTAACCTGCTAATAATTGGGAAGGTTTTCAGTGACTATGGTCATGTTTTAAAAATGAACTTATTTTAATTGTCTAAATTTCATATTTCACCAGTTTATTCTCTGCTGAGCAAAGGAGAGTATTTTCGTTAGCGAAAGGAAGAGGTCAACAACCTAACACTGGATATCACCATTTTGTAAAATTAATACAACTTCTGTTTTGCCCTTTTAACCTCTGATACATCATACATCTCCAAAATGCAGAGTTGAAGAGAGAGAGCTAGAAGAGATTCTTGCAACAGAAGAGGCCCCAAATTAATGAATGGGGAAACCACTATAAGATTATAGCAGCTCTTCTAGCTGTTTGCCAAAATGAACTGGCCACTATGATTATATACCAGTCAAAACAAAAAAACGTCTTCAATAAACATAAAATTATGGCAATATATAGCGTTTCGTTTTTGCCTGGAATATTATTTAGTACATAAGACTTCTCACCAGGGTAACAACCCATTTCAGTTTTGAGATTATCTAACTCCTCCAGTGCTCGTTTCTGATCTTCTGTGAGATTATAGTCGTCCACCTCCGAGTCCTCATTATCACTTTGTTCTCGTACTCCGGGTTTATCCATACTTGACTGTCGACCACTCTCACTCCGATCCTTTTCTGCAGTATTCTGGTTCTGAAACAGTCAAATAAGCATTTATAATTACACAGATTTTAATGCAATGCGATACCAGAGAGATTACGGAGTAAATTTGCATGACCTTTAGTCAGCATTCTGCTGAAACATGGCATGCATATATCACTGGCTTAGAATGAGAGTACAAAATCAATTTTTTGAGAAAACAAGAAAAAAAACTGTTTGAAAATTACTCTTTACTTAGGGAAAAACAAGCTTTGTAAACTTCATTTTGGCGACAACCTTCTCATTGTAAGCCAGCAATATATGAGTGCATTGACACAGATTTGAACCTGGGTCGCCAGATAAGAAACCAAGCGCACAAACCACTGATCTACGGAGGCACACTGCCTCAATCACCTACCATATAATTCAGATGACTTTAATTCTGATGGGCATTTGTAAGCATAAATGTTACAGTCCGTTCAAAGTTAAATGAAAATCATTATAAACATAAGCTTGTTCATCAGGTAAACTATGTTTATCAAGGTTTTACTGGGCGTAACTGAGTTTACCATAATCCCTGCTACTAGATCCAATGGGATAGTTCCCTCATTGAGTATTACTTATTGAATAGACAGTAATTGCTTATTGATAGCTCACAAGTTACAAGCTCTATAAATATTTTAGTGAAATTCATATGTGAAAAAACTTGTCCCTTATCAACTTAAATTTTAAAAAAATCAGAAAACTTGGGTATATAAAAAAGTGCAAGTGCATAGTTTCAGATAAGTTGGACATAAAACAACTGTAAGCCACCAACGAGACTATAAGACTCTAAAGTTGTCCTATATCAAGATATTTCATCAGCTCCGAGTCATTGTGAATTGAATTATTGAGTTTAAAACTTTGAAGATAAAGTAAAAAAATGTAAAATACAATCATGTTGAGAAGTTTATCTCTGAATGCTCACTCTATAACATTAATGCCAGGCATTATGAGCCTGACATTATACTAGATACTGTAAAATATCATTAATTTTCATGGGGGATTTTTGTGGATTTCGTGGTTCACCTTCAACTTTAAAATTAAAAAATCATTGAACAATAATTTTGACCATTATATTAATAATTTGTTACCTGAAATGCAAAATCCACAAATTAATGTCCCATCAAAATGGTCTTTTTTACCTAAACCAAGAAAGTCAGTCCAATCGAAATTAAATGATTTTACAGTACATCAATTCACAAGAAGATTTACACATCTCTTAGGTCAATGAAACTTAAATCCAAACATTAACACCTTATCAGTTACAATCCAACAATCACTGAACAACAAACCGCTTTTAGATTCTCACTAAAGTTATACTGACTCAAAATGAAATACATATGCTGGCATTTTCAAAAAGTTATCATGTTACTACTATACATACAATTCAGATTTCTAATAATTCTGTTATAGATTTTTTTCAAATCAACTAATTCCAACATGTTAGTCTATCATTAATTCCATGTAAACTTGTTTTAGATTACCACTGACAGACAAACAAATATGCCTTTTATCCGTCAAAGCTGGCACATTATGTAGACTAGAATTTACTATCAGACAGAGAAAATCAATTTCTGATACATGTTATGCTGCTAAGTTTTCATCCATAAATTATACATATCTTGTACACACAACACTTGTACAATCCATTCAAAGTTAAATGAGAACGGTTATAAACATAAGATCATCCGTTTGTTAATCAAGGTTTAACTCAGTGTTACAACTGAGTTTACTGTAGTTTGTCTTATTCTTTTGAATTGGACAGTTCCCTCATCTGTATGACTTATTGAATCGACAGTACAATGTATTCTGATTGTATGTACAAAGATATTTTTTCTTTCTTTTCCTTTTGAGCCAATTTTCATACCAGATCTGATATATACTATCAACTTAACAAGCTTTCTTGGAATTAATTATCGACCAGCAATTATCTAATTGGCCTCTTGAGTGCAACTAACAACTTTTTAGATAATTGCACATATACAATGTCTAGAAAGAAACTTTCTGACAAGTTCAACAGACAACTATGGTTGTCTAGGTGACAGATCAGTATGCATTTAAAAGATTAAAAACATTCCAGTTTGAGGCTTGGTCGGTCCCAATGCTTGACATTTCAGACCAAGTCTTGGTTAACCTGAATGTTAGATATTTTTATAAGGATATAAAGGAACTATCATGAGTAAAAAATGCTGTCAATTGATATAATCTTATATTAAAAGAGTTAACCAGAAATTTAATTAAGCCACCCTTTGGCTAGGAAAGGCTGGGTTACCTAAAACACATGACTTGTGCCTTTACCGTAGTCTTTAATTGTGTGGTACATGAGTGGGAGGAAAGACAATAGGAAATACACAATGTACATGCATGCTATGGTAACATAGCGGAAAATCTCATTATAAATTTATAACTGAGGCATGGATGTACCTTAATTATCTGACTAGGGTAAGTCAATTATTGACAAATTTATCTGAGCATATAACATTAGGCTAGATCAAATAACTCTTAGATTATCATGATACATGTACATGTCATGCTCTCCTAGTTGTAATTATGAAAGAATTCAGGAAACAGTGAGGTCGAAAATGAAATTAGATAATAAAAAAGAAGTGTTTGAAACAATACATATTAATCATCCTTGTAGTACATCAGCGGTAAGTCAAGTTCTGAAAAATACCCAGGTTGAACATGAATGATAATACGGGTAATATACCCACTCCTTTTTTAATTAAATACATTTAGACAGGTGTACTATTTGTTTTAAGTCCCATCAACAATACAAATGTCAGATTATGAAGTGGCCAGAGGTAAGAGGCTCGTTTGGGGATCGAGAGGTCCCGGGTTCAACCTTCATCTGAACCACCAGTTAATATCTCTGAGCAAAAATGTCTATAACTGGGTGCCGCAGATCGATGTGGCTGCCACACCCACAGGAGAGAAATAGCCTCCCCAGGGAGACTTGATTGAAGGTTTCATTAGGTCTTCCAATGACCAGGGGAAGTTAAAGTTTCAAAGGGTGGTGGAGCGGCTGAACAGCTGTAAAAGCCCTCGGAAATAAGTTACTTAGCTTATTATTCTGACAGCATTACTGGAACTAACTTTAACATGGTTAAATAAAGCCTTTATATGATGATAGTGCCACTAACTCTATATTATTATGCGAACATGTAACATGTCATTGACAACAGCAGCTTTATTGATGAATATAAAAAGGATAAAAACTAAGAAAGCCAGGATACATAAGCAAATATAGTGATACTGTGAATACACAAAAAGCAAAGCCAAAAAGCATGTGAAGATTATTATAAATTATGTAACATGGTATATATAAATAAATAAATAACATTTTTTTTGTTGAAATTGCTTCCGATATTGTTATTACAGCAAAATGATAATTATATACTATGATGCATGCATAATATACGAAGGGTTTAAAAAGATTCTTCAAAAAGGTCTCAAACATACAGTTTAACTTTAATTGGTATAATTGGCATGTGAAATGCCTTTGATCATAATTTTATATGTGTTTGTGACATCTATATTTTCATTTGACACGGAACATCAAATAATGTAACATGCACACAAAGCATTACAATGTTTGTTGTAGTCTGGAGCAAATTGTGAAGGGACTTGGTAGAAGGAATCAATGATTCAGTAGACCTGGGACACTAGAATTATGTTATATTAGTTAATGGCATTGAATTATTAACAATTTAACATATACCGTTGAATAATCTAACAAATTCACTCTTTCAATAAGCAACTTTTAAACTTATTATAATTCATATAATTGTTATATCTGACTTGTTATATGATGATATCAAAGTCACATCTATGATATCATGCTGTAAGATGTTACACATATACATGCAATACAAAGTTTTTTGTGTGCAAGGTATTACAATATTATATAGTAACATGCATTTACAAAGTCGTTCCTGATTCATTAGTTAAAGCCTAGCCGATCAGCAGTATGTAAACAAGTAGGCCATACAAATAGGTTTTTATGTTAAGCGTCGCCTAGCATATAGGTTTTGAAGTAAATTTTTGAAATAAAGAATTTTCGAAAAAAAGAACATACGAAAAACAAATTATCTTGATTTTCATGATCTAGAGGTATTTTGCTATGTGGTAAAGTTGCGTTTCATTGGAGTTTCAAACCAATGCCAACAATAATGTTTAATACTTAGAATACAATGACTGACTTGTTCTATGTCTAAACACCCTTTTGGGCAGGTAGTGCCACTCGGGTAATGCAACTAAACTGATCCAAGTGATGCGATGTTATGTTTTTAAAAAAATTGTTTATTTTGTGAATAGGTAGCTAGGTATCAGAAAGCCAGACTTTAAACATAAAAGCGATTTGGTATGGCCTTACCAATAGTACATGACTCTATTTACAGTTATGATTTAATGATCAATACCAATTGTAATTTCATCTGAGCGAGGTCAAAAGTGCATAAAATGTCAGCCTAACATTAACATTACAGACACAACAGTTGCATACGGACAAGCAACATAAAATTTATCCGAATATTACGACACAAAATTGAATTTCACCTCTTTTTCCTTTTTATTTTTCTCTTCATTTTCTATAGAATTTGATGGTACATCCCCATTAGTGGAGACATCAGATGGTTTGGATTCCGACTCCATGTTGAATCTATCTGTAAAAATGCAATTAGATAAAACATGCAAAAACCATGCAGAGATTATATAAAACAAGCATAAATATATCTATAGATCTACAGGCATCTAAAGTAAAGAGCTGATAAATGTAATAAAGAGTTATCCATTTCCATTGCATGTTTGGATACAGAAATTTTTATCAGAGGTGGTCCAACCAGTCTTTTTTTAAAAATTATCGCAGACATGGTCCATCTAGTTTTTTTTCTTATAGGGGGTGGGGGATGGGTAGTCAAACAATCTCGACTTAGAGTATCCACATCTAAGATAAAGGTCAGAAATTAAAAAATCTAGCAGATTGCCCAACATCTAGGGGGATGGGGTAACAAGTTGGTTAGACTTTTATCCCTAGCAAACCAATGTAAATATGATTATAATAAACCACATTTTTGCTACATTTCCAAGTGATCCACAGTGATTCCCCTGCTGTTCCCCTCAGGATCCATACATGCAAGGGATTATATCATTGAATTTATTGGTAGAATATTTTAGCTGCAAAATAAAGCAAAAGCATACAAGTTGTTACATATTTGCAGCTCTAATTTTTTTAAAGCATTTTCAGATCAGAGCAAGTGAAATTCCCTTTTAAATCTCATTTAAGTGCAACTCAGTGTGATATGTTTTGCTTTATCACTCCTATTTTGGATTTAACTAGCTTAGTAGGTATGACCCTTTTTTATTTTGCGTTCAACAGAGACAGTCATTATAGTGTGTACTATGTTACCATTCAGTATTATCCCAGTCAAATTGACCAATTGTGACCTCCAGGGAGGGAAGAGACAGAAAGTCAAAATTTTCACACACCCTGATTAGGATTTGCAAACTAATAAATGAAATCTAGTTTATATAGAAATTTAGTTGTTATAGAATCCCTTAAATGTGTGCAGTTGTTGTACACACATTGAATAGTATCTTTTTCTCTCATAGCTGGTCATTTAAGTAGTTAGTTTAAAAGCAGTGTTCTGTCATAGCAGCACAATAACAAAATTCATATATAGGCTAGCAATGTGAAAATATAAAACAGATATATAAGGGCACACCGCACTGTAAAGATAATACAAGCAAAACAATGATTCATTGAATGATACTATTTTCATCCCTAGTTGCATGTATACTATTGATTGGTGCATAATGTTGGTCGGGGATAAGTACCAATGCAATACTCACTTTGGCATGTTGGGCATGTTTAAAAATTCTATTATATAACCTATTTTATAGAATGCAGTGATACCACCAACTTGTGTGGGGTTGGCCCTTGGGGATGCACGTCAATAAGGTCAAAGAAGTGCAAGCCTTTGATCAGGGGTTATAGAGGCGGTTGCATTAATGGTGGCATGGCGTAGAGGCACCACACCTGAGACACAGCCGCAAATATTATTGGAACCAGTATTTTGTAGCTTGGAGCTTGATTAGCAGGAAAATCGACAATTATCTTATTTTCTTGTACCATCGTGGCGATGAATAACATATGAAACAAGGACTTGAGAAAGATTTAGCAGGCTGCGGAACTTAATACCAAAGACCTAAATTAATTTAGGTCTTTGTTAATACCTACAAATAAGTAGATCCATCAACTAAGATAAGTTGCATAGATGAATCAATACTGAATATATGAAAGTGTTAAATCAAGAGACTGCCAAACAGTACTGGTATACCTGACATGTAAACATCTATTTAACTAATGAGGGGACAGTAGAATATCACGATCAGACATGTATACTGTGCATAGAGAGGAGTAAACAGTGTACAAAACACTCGAATGACGGACTTAGTGATATAATGGTCAAATATGGTGAATATTCACATAAAACATTAAATAACTATTCTAATAACACGTAAATGAATTACCGACAGACAAGATGCACGTCAAGATGTCATAGTTAATTGACCTTAATTCCACACCATAATTGTTTGGATCCGTAACTTGGCAATGGATGCTATCTAATTGGATATGGTATATTCGAATTCTTATATTATTGAAAATAATCTTATAATAGGCAATAAAAAAAATAATTAAATTATTAACACAAACTATTTTAATAATTAGTTAATAAAATTAACTGTTATAATACGTTATTTAGTGATAAATTCAATTTAATAATAATTAATTAATTCGAATATGCGACAGGTGCGATTGAGAATGTATAATTCCCAACCCATAACGGTACAAAAATATTCCTCGTAACAGTTATCTCCCTTTCCAGAGTATTGGTAATCGGGGGTACCTCCAATAAATACTCCCATCGAACATTTAATTTGCATTACGTTTGAAGAAAAAGTTTAAAGTTTCCAAATACTTTCTCTGATGAAGTGAAACTAGACAAGCCGATTCACCATTAAGTAGAACACATAAGTTCTTGTGAGCCTGTGTATTGAAATAACCTGTTTTTATATCTTGTTATCTTAATTACACAGTGTTCGTGAATACACACTTAATCACACTGCCAAAGATGTCCAAACACCTCTTTGACACTGCTTACACCACTTCTATATTTTTCAAGGTGATTCAGCTATCCGTGAAGGGATTTGGTCCTCTATAATTTGTCATTTGCATAAATACATATAGTCCAGCAATAATGTCCAATAAACATTAATTTTTGGAGAAAGTTACCAAACTTGGTACAACTGTTCCTTGGTCCATTTGAAACATTTTTTTCATGAGACCCACTTAAAATATTTTCTTTGGTTGCCATAGCAACGGTTTTCAAAATGGCCGCCAAAATGATCAAATGGCGGTTTTCGCCTAATATCTTCAGTTTAGAATAGCATATCGTGATGAAACTTGGTGTATAAGTAGCTTGACTCAATATGCCACTAAACATAAAAAGTTGGATGGGTGGGGTCAATATCTAGGTCACTGTTACTAAAAATAGAAAATTGGTTTTTGCTGAATAACTTCCGTTAAGAATGAGATATTTGGATGAAACTTGCTATATACGTTGCTTGTAGGATGATACACGTTGGGATAAAAAATGGGACATTTGGGGTCAAGGTCACTGTTACTTAAAATAGAAAATCGGTTTCCGCTGACTATATTTAGTCTGGATTGACATATATAAATGAAACGTGGTCAATATATAGCTTCCGCGAAGATACTTTCCACCAAAATAGGTGTAAATGGGGTCAAGGTCGACGTTGATAAAATAAAAAGCCAGTTTCTGCTTAATAATAACAATAAATTACGAATTACAAGCAATATATAAGCACCCTGTTTGGTTTTCTATGTTTTTGTTACCATGGCAACCACAATTGTTGTCTGAATAAAACACAAATTGACATGAATAATCTGCTTATTAATTTGTATCCACATACCAAGTTTTATTAATCTAGCTTCAAAACTAATTAAGCTATGACCGAATCCAGAGTTTATAAACGGACAAAACTTTGAGTTTACTATGTTATATATATATAAGCCAGTCTCTAGGAAAACCTGCTATTTTGACAAGAAACGTTTTTTGTGATGTCTCATAGTTATAAAGACTAATGCCAATGAAGCATGATTCAAAAGAAATTGTGTAAATATCTAGAGTTTTAAGGAAGTTACAGCTGTTTTTGTTAAGTAAATATTCCGATTTTTTTGCCTGAATTCACGAACTTCATTCGAACGTCATTTGACTGTAAAAATAGTTTCATAATTACACCATATAATTAATTCTTGACATAAAATGTTCAAAATAGTGTCACATTTTAGAATTATGTTCTGATTTTTTAAAATATATATCATAATGAAACATGTTGCATTTAGAGAAAGGCTACTGTTGTTTTAAACAGCTTACTCTCAGTTTTTCTTAATTGAAGTATTTTTCCGAAATCGGTAACCATGGCAACAAAGTATATAGTTTCAACATAATTTATGAGGAAATTTAAAGCTACGAAATAGTACTATATGGATAAATTACTTAAAGTAGAATCAACAGATATATACAGTTTTTCACTTATTTTAGAGCCTTTTCAAAACCTTGTTTTATACAGTAATTAAAAATATATGATGTCAAGTCAGCAGGTTTTCCTGGATCATGGCTCATATATAAGTGAAGCATTAGGGGTCAACGTCATAGTTACTTTAAAAGAGTATCAGCTTACTATCGAATTACTTTGAATGAGATATTATGATGGCAATTGCTGTAAATGTAGCTTGTCTGAAGAATATATAGCGTATTTTGCGCCAGATTATTTGGCCGACATGAAACATGATTTTCAAATTTTCATGGAATTTCATAGTTTCTTGTTGTGGAACTTCAGTGTTTATTTTTTTCGAATAGTTCAAACAATGCAGCGTTAACAAAAATATATGAGATGGTGACCTAAGAGTGTAACACTTAAGACATTTTGTAACAGTAATCAAGGAAATGGGGCCCACTTGTAGTGTTAACCTCATTTGATTAGCAGACTTGAAGCCCTGTATAATTTTGAAAATGTCCAGGCAGCACCAGTTATGCATAGATTCCATGCATGTGTGGTATTCATCATTATGCCTAGGTCTACCTGAACATTTTTATCCTGACAATAAAGATACCTAGTTTGGTCGGGCACACCAATTCCTCGTCAGAAATTCCTTTCTTGGTCGACACGTTGTGTTTTATTCCTGTCTTAGCAATGCTTTTGGTAGAGAACGGCTCTGTGTGGTACACATCATTGCCTGATACATAATTGCTTGGAGTAGGTTGTTTCATTTACATTTTTTGTGTTTTACTCCAAAGAATTCCATTTTACAGTTATTTCATACATAAATGTTATGATGTATTAAGCAAACTGTTACTACCAACCTAATGCAGTGAGTTATTAACGAATACGATGCTTAATAATTGAGTGGTCTTCTGATTCCAATAATAATTAATTACTGTTTATAGTTAGTAATGTTTTACCCAAAAGAGATAACATAACATATGAACAACTTTTAGAACAGATTATTAATTTCTTAATATGCGAAAAGACAACATGTGAATATCGTAGTGATTAATTATAAAATAGCACAGTTTGTGGCGTTATGACATTGTGATCACTAGATTTCAAAAATCCTCACTTTTATTAATTTTAATTTTTGACTGTTTCACCCCAAATATATCCCAAGACGCCAGTCATTTTGAAACTAGATTATTAATATCTTAATAGGAAAAACTGCATATGTCTATCTTAGTGATTTATAACTAAATAATGCGATTGGTGCCATTGTAGTAAACCTATTCCAAAAATCACCATTTTAGTTTATATTTTGTACGATTTTGTCCCAAAATAGCATTCAGTAATCATAAATGATATTAATATATTATTTGATATACTAAACTTTAAGTTACTGCAAACGAATTGCAGTTGTTTTATAAATAATACGATTTTAAATGCCACCGTAGCCAATCGATTCCTCAAATCCTCACTTTTGTTTATACTTCCAATGTTTTTGCCCCAAAAATGTCTTAAAATACATAACATTTAGGCACCAGATTAGCAATATCATAAGCAAGAAGACAATATGTGTCCATCCTATTGATTTATAATCAAATACCATCATAAATGACATTACTGTAAACTGATTCCAAAAATCATCATTTTTGTTTTCATTTTGTAGTATTTTACCCCAAAATATCGTATTTTGACCAATAGCCGATAATTTCGTATAATATATATAATACTATAAGATACTTCACATATATTGCAAGGGTTTTCAATAATATACTACTATAAATGACATTGTGGTCTGCCAATTTCAAAAATCCTCACTTTTGTTTGTAGTTTCTCATATTTTACCCCAAAAATATAGGTCTCAAGTGTAAGTATAGAACTCCACATTAAGTATGTTAAAAGGCAACAATTATGTTGCAGGATATAACATAAAACATGTATGTGCATTTTGTGCCCTGTTCTGAAATTCGCAGAAAATGGTGACGTAACTTAAAAACTCAATTTTCTCAATTTCATGTCATGTCATTAAGGGCCCTTTTCTCAGATCGAGGCTTATCTATATTGAAATTTACGTCCCTAGAATAAAATATCTGCTTTATCCACTAATTAATAATTAAACTGGAATACATTTAACCCGATTTTTCTAGAACTATCAGAATAAATGTTAAAAATATAGTATCAGTATACCTAAAAACTATTATATTGAATATTTCTAATTTGGCGGCCATTTTGTCGGCCATTTTGGATATTTCAAAACGATTTTTCGGTTAAAGGTATAAGTTAGATGTTAGTTAAGTTATTTCTAATAAAAATACTTTACAATTACTCATAGTAACGTTGTTGCCATGCGTTATATAAGATATACACCGATTTTTCGTTTTTGGCGGCCACCTTTAAAAATGGTTGCCATGGCAACCATAATGGCAGATACGAGATGGGTCTCATGAAAAAATTGTTTCAATATGTTTGCCCAATGTATATACCAAGTTTGGCAACTTTCTCCAAAAATTAATGATTAGTCGATTTTTGGAGACATTATTGCTGGACTAATACGGCCTGGTTGGTGTTGCTGTGATTTTTAATGGCAAGAGAACAATTATTTCAAATCATGAACATCATTGTAAACAAAGAAGTCATTTTTAAATAGCGTATTGTAAATTAAAATGTCGCCAAAATACATTATAAAAATATCTAAAACAGACTGCTATTTTTACTTAAAGTGTATAGAGCTATATTCTAACAGTCATTGAATGTCAAAAAAGTATGTGCATCGTATTTAGTATGCTACTAGACTACCATAATTGCAAATTAAAACTTTGGATGGGTTCCGTGTACTTTAATTCAATCGTCGAAAAATAGACGATTCTTATAATTTCATAGGGTGTTCTAGAACACTTTCGTATGAAAATGGACAGTTCGCATGTCCAATAAGAGAGAGAGTTTCTGTTTAAACTGAAGCGAAAAAGGATCTAATGGATATGAAAGAATAATTGTTTTTCAGTTTTAGAAACTTTTTAAAATTATCGTCCGATATAGCTCTAAACACTTTAAAAGAGTTTAATACAATAAAGTTATCAAATACTACTTGTCAAGTTATTGTTAGTTAGTTACGTGTTTGTCCTTCCACGAGGTTTATGCTATAGAATGTTTATGCACTTGTCAATGTTATGCTAGCTCGGAGGGCGACAGGGATACAGTGGGAATTAGACAGACGGATCTTGCTGATCGGTAGGAATTCGACAAACGCATCGACTCCTAATCCCGGGGAATATACTCTGGTCGTCCCAAGACCCGGAAATTACTACATTAATTCATACCCTGACCCCGGGGATTAAGACATTGTCGGATGCAGTACCTCTGCAACATCAATAACTCACATTTCCATACCAATGTTTGAAAACGTTCCTCAATTCCCGAAGAAGGGCTTGCATTAAGGGGGGGGGGGGTACTGGTAGTCGTTTCATTGGTTTTATTACACAGTTCGTTTCCATTAATCATGAATACAACATCCTCATGAATCAGTATTAAGTCAAGTCACCAGACTTATATTAAATCGAGCATGGAATATTATTGAAATCTGAAGACTTTGGTGATAATGAGACCTTTCGTATCGTATAATTCCGCAGCAAGCCATGTAGGTCAGAGCTCCTACATGCAGTATTTTTTCTATAACGTAAGTTTTGTGACTTTTATTTTACAGTAATGTTCAGTGTTTCTTTTTAGGCCTTCAATCGATCGATTAACACGAAAAAGGTTGTGAATATCATAGACATTTGGTTTCAACTGTACATAATTTACTGATGTTCCTAGTCCTTTACGAACCTTACATCTTAGGGTACGTAACGGGATTATTGGGGACTAGGAAATTCCATTAATTTAATGCCAAAATGCCTATGGTGAATATTCAAACACATTGGCAAGACTTTTTCCTCTTATATTTGTATATTGCTGTTCCATTTACTCAGTATATATAAAATGTATGTATGTTGCAGTGTCTGATCATTGATCTTGTTCTATTTCACAGGGTAAAGTAGCTACTGTTTTAACCAACACCCCCTTGTTTTTTTTCTTTATATTGGTACTTTTCAGAAATTGGTCACCAAAGCAATATATGTTACATACTTGCTAGTATATACAGTTTTCCTGGATAACGGTTGAAAAGTATTTTAGATACTTTTGTGACTGAAGTTTAAATACAACAAGCTTTATTAAGTTGCTAGAGAGAAATAGACGGATGATATAAGGGTTAATTTAAAGGGTGGTTTTACATCTACATTGTATTTTTTTTTATATTTTTATATTAACTAAACCAGAATTTGTCTGGGTCTACTTTTTGTCGTTTTTTTTGCAGAACAATGCTTTTCTATGTAATTCTATATATCTATGATTTATTTCAGAACAATGCTAATCTAGGCAATTTTAAGTTGATACGTATGTCGCGTTTGCTACACATTTGCTACACAGCACTGCTTAGAATGAGAAGGTCGTCAGAACAAAATATTTTGAGAAAACAAGACAAAAAACTGTCTGAAAACTACTTTTTACACATGGAAAACCCAATCTTTTGGACTTCAGTTTGGTCAACATGACAAGTTCCGATTTTCATGAAAATAGGCTCATAAGAAGCGCCTTGTAATTTAGAATTCAAAAATGTATCAGTCTTATTTATATAAATGTCATCAACCGGACTTTTTTATTCCGAAGGTTATGTCTACTAAAATCACCAAAGAAAAAACTTCATACTCCACTGCAAGGGACCTCGGACTTGGGCTGGATTAATAAGGTCCAATATGATTAAGATCGTCTCCTCAAACCCGATACGCTACGCAAGGTTGAGCACTTTAGTCTGGTTGTATAAGGTACATTTTGTAGTACTTGCGACTTTCTCATTCTAAGCCAGCGATATGTACGTGCTTTGTGTAACTATATAATATATAGAGAAACTCGGGTCCCTGTCCGGTGAGAACAATGTTATCAGGCGAGGTGATATCGTTCGGGTGGCGAGGTTTACCGAGCCATCCCGGGCGATATCGCCAAGCCTGATAACATTGTTCGAGCCGGACAGGGACCCGAGTTTCTATTTCTCATGAAACCAACAACGGGACACAATTTAGAGGCATATTTATCAATTTTAAACTGGAGTTGTCGATCGTCCTTAGACCGCCCGCCGATTAACACAACTTCATTTGCTTCCGTACACAAAATATAGTTCTCAATTCTACGCTGTTCAATTAACAAAAATATTTAAAAAATAAATAAGATCTATTTCAGTTTTTAGTCAACACGAGAAATCTAAGCAAATTATAAGTATTACCAAAATAAGAGCATCGTGTCGTAAAAGTAGAATAAAATTCCGCTCATGAGTTTCGATGTTTTTTTCTTCTGGATGATGCATCAATGAAACGTCATCAATGACGTAGTGTGTGTGGAGAAGGTCGCTAATTATGTCAAACTTTCTTATGTTAGGCATCACACAATGACAAAATACGGACTGATTTAAATACTGGATTGTGTGTGGCAACGGACAGTGCAAAATTGTATCCCGTGAAATGGAAATAACTTCAAGAATGAACAGTTTAGACATGCTTGTAGAACCGAGTGGGTGGAGAACAGTTTTCAACAAGATCAACTTAATCACGACAGAATGCTGATGAAAACAGATGGAAATACACAATGGTGAGTAAGACATTGGTTTGTTGAAGAGTCTATTAAAGTTTGTTCTATTTTTTGTATAAATTGTAGGGTTGTGTACTGAATGTAACAATGTTTTGATTCACAAAAAGAGCTCGGTGTCTCATGGTTTTCGTTTAGTAGGTCAATCTTCGCGAGTCGTGAAAATGAGAATAAAAATTCCTTTAGGCCAGAAAACTGGATATAGAGTGGATAGCTATGACTATTTTAACGTTTATTTATCTTTGACGATGCTTAGCCAGTGTATTTATCTGTGTTTGTTGGTTTATTTCAGGGCCTTTCAAAACGATCGATCTGTGGGCGACCCGTATGAATTCAAGAACAATTACTGTGGCGTAGCCCTACCTGGCGAAGAAGCATTGCTAATCTGGAGTGTAAAACTAAACGTTGAATAAATAATAGCTATTAAATGCACAATTCTGTTGTTTTCAATGATATTTATGACTATTTAAGACGGAATGCCATATTGCAAAATAGTCCGTTATTTGTGGGCGGAGCCAAAAAGTGTTCTCAGGCTATTGACCTGAGAACACATACTTATCTCAGGTCATGTGTTATCAGGCAGTTACCATGGTAGTTGCATGAGAAATATCAATCACAGAGGATGATACTGATTAACTTGATGTATGGTGAAAGTTTTACTAATCACCTGGTTCAAAAGGTGAGCTTCGGAATCAGACTCCGTACTCTATGCCATTATTTTCTTTATTAGTTTCATACTGGCGTGAAATTACTACTCCTCCGATTGATGCTCCTAACTTGTATCGTTAGTACTCACCAACCATTCTTATTCACTGTATGATTAGTTCATTACTAATAATTTATTTGTATATAGCGACATTATTCAAGATGCTCATTTTCTGACTGTAAATTAAAGATATGTGACCGCATTTGTTATTGTTCATCTTGCGCGGGTAGAGAGTATTTTTGTAGCTTATTCATTATACAATGTGCACTTTCAGGCACTGATAACTGTGCACTAAGACAAATCCCATTACCCTAGTATTCAGTCGGGTTTTTGTTGAAGTTTTCACCACATGTAGTTGTAAGATGTGTGATAATGGTTTAAAACATTTCATGCCATAAGAGACAATATTTAAGAAACACTGTAACTTAATTCATAGATGCGTCAAATTGTGAATTCACAAAATGTGCTCTAGGTCTAAAACGCACAGTTTTCAATTAGCAAAGACCGTGTCCTTCTGTGCTTTTTGGCCAGAAAGGTTGTCGCGTTGACGTCAAGATTGTACTGACAATCTCAGTTACAGTTGATCGAAACATACATTAAAGAACAATTACTGTAAAATCACTAATTTTCGTGGTATATTAAATTTCGTGGATTTCGTTGTTTACCTGAACCACGAACTTTAATCCCAACGAACACTAATTTTGATCCTTGTTTAATTACCTGAAATGCAAAATCAACGAATTCAAGTCCCAACGAAAGTGACCTTTTTTACCCAAAACCACGAAATTTCGTCCCATCGAAATTAAATGATTTTACAGTATGTCTTCTTTGTAATTTCAGTTTCAGTTTATTAGCTAAGAACATTATTTATGTTCGTTGCATAGACAGCAGACTATCAACATAATATAATGAGCATGTGCAAAACACAATAAATAATGTGAACACAATAACATAAGAACAGTCCCAATATGTACACAGAATATAACGATACATGTTCATATAAAAAAGTAAAAAACATACTGGTTATCTAAATCTAAGTTACGCCTTTGAAATGCTAGGTGTACATATTTTCCAAGTTCGCCTAGTATCATTTTTGCGATATGCCGTAGTGATATCCATGCATCCTCTGATATTGGCCTCATGTTATTTTTATAAATGAGCCTGTGCTTTGTCATGAACCTTTAGTGAATTTCTCGTGATCTCACTATGTTGGGTGGAGTCTTTTGTCCATATACATTATATATAGACGCCGAATGATAGTTGATATTCATTTTCACTCAGACATTAGCAATTGAAAGGACTGATCGTCTTCGTATTTTATCATCTTCTGCTAGTACATTTGTATTACGAGGTAAGAATTAATTCATTTAAAATATTTTATGGAATTATGTTCGTTATTTACAATTTGTTCTTTTCCAAATATTTTTTGTTTATTCGTGTTATGTGTTTTGCTTTCGACAGGTCATTCTCATCTAGATTATTTCACTAATTATTGATTAAAAAAAAATATTTTACTGTAAATTATTGTTTCCAATTTCTTACGGAAAAATATGCCGACGACAATAAACTAACACAGGGATGTCGCCTAATTACTTATGGGATCATATATGCTTTAGTGGCATCGTGGTTTTATAAAAAATGAATCCCTTTTCATATTCCTGAGCGCCTGGCAGAGATGGGCCTACGGGTTACAAACATTATTTAACTAGGTGACGGCTCACCAGATCTCATCAGTTCCGACCCGGCTTCCACCGAGATTCGAACCTTCGATCTCCCGCTTCCAATGCGGACACTCTGTCCATTCGGCCGCGATCGCGGTATATGTAACCTTTTGGTGTCGGACATCGATTAAAAGCAAATTGTGAAAAAGTGCTATGTATAATTTGTTTATTTTAGGTTCGATATGGAGTACGCTGGACTGTCCCCGTGGCTCTGGTATTCATTGATTGTGTTGGTCCTCGTTGGAATACCCGGAGTGATAGGAAATATAATGGCAATCGTGTTTTATGCCAAACACGGTCCAGACACTTCATCAACCGTGTTCATAATTGCATTGTCTTCTGTTGATCTGTTGTTATCGTGCCTTGTGGTACAAGTTGATATCCATGGAGCTATAAATGGATACTACAACAAAACTAAAATCGCTTGTAAGACAACAATGTACCTCATGAAGTCTGTATATTTGGTATCATATCTGTTTCTGGTCTGCATTGCTGTCGATAGATTCCGAAAGATTTGTCAGCCCTTTTCCAAACAGTTTACAAAGGCACAGAGCAGATGGATGACAGCAGTCGTCGGAATACTTGGGGCCGTGTTATCCTCTCCGACAGCATTTACAGCAGACCTTCAGACGATTAAGAACTCCACATCTTACAGTTGTGTATATGACCAAACTGATAAAAATTCCACATGCCAATGCGGGCAAACTGAAGTAGGGGTCTTAGGGACAGTATATTTGGTTTCAACATATTGCGATGTGTTATATTATATATTGAGTCTCGGCACTATAGGTATTACATATACGTGCGTAATTATTAGAATGAGACGGGCAGTTCTTACTAAACGACGCCAAACATCCGACAAATCCAGAGGAAAAAGGGTGACAAACATTGAAAAATCACTGACGATCATGAGCTGTTGTATTACTGTAACATTTATTGCTTGTCTAATTCCTTACTTCGTAGTAGAGCTTGGAGGCCTCCGACTCATAGTGGATGATTTTCGTAACAACGCCTTGGTGGAGATCTTAATTAGATCCCCATATCTGAGTTCTGCAATTAACCCATACATTGCCTGTTTCTTCAACCCATTGTTTCGTCAACTCGTAAGGAAACTGTTGAAAAAAGAGGACCCCGGTCAAATAGAGCCCTGATATGATCCCTCATATCATATCAGTCTAACATTGGTGTTGTTTTGTATGTGTCGTTCATAATCACAAGGAACAAATAATGAACACGTAAATGTAGCATTCGTGTGGTGTTGGCTGAATGCTGTACCCCTCTAACACGCAAGTAGAAATGAGCTGGAATGTCTTGATGGTAGACATTCTGCCTCAACTATATTCCGAGTGCTTTCCATGCATCGCTGGTTTTGCCTGAGAAGGTTGTAACTACTTACGACCTTATAAGACTGGTACATATTTAAAACCAGCAGCACAAGGCACTTCTTAAGAGCCTATTTTCATGAAAATCGGTTGACACAGCTTGTTTTACCATAAGTAAAGAGTAATTTTCGGACAGTTTTTTCTTTTTGTCTAAAATATTGATTTTGTACTTACGACCTGAGATCATTCTAAGCCAGCGATATTCTGGGCACTCCGAATGTTTGTCGCATACTCTAAACCATTGTGTATTTTGTCAAATGCTCCTGGTTATATGACGTAGATTGGAACGAGCATGAATGTTGTCTAAATGACAGTATGTGGTGCATTCTAAATATAAAAAGGATTATCTGCATTCTTAGCGCATTTTATATGTTCCAATCCGACCTCACATAATGATATTGATTGATCAACGGTTTGCATTTGAATAGTATTCTAACTAAATATTTTACATTTTAAATCATTCTGACATCATTAGATAAAATTTGTGAATCGGATTTTACATATTATACATGTACTATTTTAAGACACAATACATTGATGATGAAATATTTTGCCCAATCGTGTTCTCTTTTTGTTTCATTAATCACAGTTTTAAATATACACTTTGATACCAGCACCAACTATATTATAAGAACGAAGCAGAACAGATCTGCATTTCATGTAAGAGGGTTGTCCCAGAATTCTTATTTATTATTTACTACATTTTCGCAACTATTCCACGTATATTCAGGGAATTTATTAATATTGCCGTAAGTTGCATATGATAGATGGACTATTTTATAAACAATGATAACGTTGCATGCTTCAGCAAAAAAACAACACTTTCTTCATAAATAGTTTCAAATATTCAAAATACTTTTAAATTACTGTTTATAGTCACATTCTGACAAACATAATTAAAAGCCTAACTGGTTACTTTGTGACGTCCGTCCGTCCGAACTTCTGTGTGCAACTCCTCCTACATTTCTAAAGGGAATTCGACGGAACTTTCACAGAATAACTGCTATGATGTCCCCCAGCGCATATTGTCAGGATTTTTTATTCGACCATTTTTGACAGAGTTATTGCCCTTTGTTGTTTTTTACATATAAATTATTCTGTGTGCACTCCTCCTACATTTCTTAAGGGAATTCGACAAAACTTTCACAGAATAACTGCTATGATGTCCCCCAGTCCCCTTTTTTTATTCGAACATTTTTGACAGAGTTAATGCCCTTCGTTAATTTTTTACATATTTCTCATGGAATTTTGTCAAAACTTTTACAGAAGTACAGTTATGAGGTGCACTAGCGGATATCGTCAGGGTTTTTCATTTCGGCCATTTTTAAAAGAATTATAGCCCTTTGTTGATTTTTTACATATTGATTAACTTCTGTGTGCCACTGCTCCTACAATTTTTAAGGAATTTTGATGAAACTTTGATTCATTCATTTTTTATGTGTTATGATATTCGGTTGTTTTGACATTAATAATTTATTGCTGTTGGCAACAGCAAGTTTGACAATTGTCAGTGATTTGACAACGACCTGACCCGTAGTGGACCTGCTGTGTCAAGTAGCAAGATCACAAAGTGTTCAATCTGACCCGTAGTGGATTTGCCAGTTACCATATGTCAACAGTCTTTTTTTCAAAGTGTCAGTGTTTGTGCAATGAGACTGCATGATCATGTGATTCTACAGACTAAGACTTGGTGTCATTACTATTGGTCAATATATTCAATAACTTACCAAACACTAATACAAAGCAGAACATAACTTTATTCCCACAGGTAAACATTATGCATAAAAACTGTCATGTAAAAAAAAACACATTAATTTTGATATAAAATGTCTTGTTTTCATTTTCATACAGCGTAAAAACTCAGTATTTTAAAATACGGACCACATTCTGTTATCACAGATGCTGAAATACTGTACATACATTGGTGGGATTTCAATCTTTAGTGTGGACAAACAATGTGGTTTGTGACGTATTTCATGTCTAACGCTGCATTATAAATATTAAGTTGCATTGATAGTACATATACATATTCTCGGCTTAATTACGTCCAAAAGGTCTTGTTAAAAATTGTCAAAGAAAAAATACTTAAAATTGTATTTAGCTTAGAGTGAATTTATTTCTTCTTGCGGTGTTAGCCAAAATTAAGTCGCATACCCTGTGGTATGTCCTTCCTGATCTTATCAGCACTTTAGATGTCCGCTTTTTAAGCAGCTTTCATTGTTCTAACAATATTTTAGTTGTAGCATTCATCAAATTTTCTAATAATCTGTTAAGAAAATAGATGTGTCCAACCATTACTGAATTTTTAATAGAGGATACAAAACATTCTTCATGTATGTACACTATATAATATTGCATCATCAACAACAATTCAACTGTAGTGGTCATCTTTATGAAGCTCTCGTGATAATATTTGTCGTTTACCTAAATTTTTCCTTCGGCGGGGGATATGGCTGTCCGTGACTGCTTCTTGTTAGTCAGGGATTTAACTGTATTTATAAACAGAACCAGGGTCGATCAAAATTCTAAAACATTGAGGTCCGAAAATAGCCTTGCCAGAAAACGCACAGGAAAAAGGAATTTACTGAAAGCAGGAGCTCTTCAATGCATATCTTCAATGGGCAGTATGTAAGATCCGTGCTGAAAAGCAAAATCTTAACTTTTTCATGAATCTAACATGAATCTAATCTGGCATCATGAATCTAACTTAGTATTGAAATTATGGTTAATGTATTGATGATTTACATGCATTTTTTATGAATTGAATTGTTTGTTATGACGATTAAATGATGTTGCAACGAATCTATAACAAATATAACAAAGGGAAACAACTCTTTATGCATACCGATAGTCTCCCTTTATTAGATCATGATGGATTAATTTATTTTAAATAGCATCTACGGGCGTATAAGACATTCGTTATTGCAAAAAATAATTATGCATGATTATTTTCTTTGTAACCAAATTGTGTTGTGTTAGTCCTCTTCGCCCATCAATGTGGGTGGGCATAAGGCCGTCACTACTGTCCGCTAGTCGTCTCTGTTTTTAGCTTCCACTTTGCCTTGCCCTAATAAACTACTTGAATGGAATAGTTTTGCAATAATCAAAGATTATTACACTACAGTGAACTTTAGTATAGGCCTAGTACATTGTTACTGAATGATTCGCTTTGACAGAAGGGAGATAACCAACGCCGGAATGTCTGATATTCACACGAGTGTTATTTTTACGCGCACCCACAAACCGACATGGCTTCGGGAAGCGATGTGAATTTATTGCTGTATCCTGATTTAATGTCGAAAGATGATCTTATTTCTGTCCTTAAACAGGTATAAATTGATCTATTTTGTTATTGCACACAATAAAACAAGTTATCTTTTATTGCTTAGCGAGATTTTATCATTTCGTGTACTGCACCAGTATTCGGATAGTCAAAGATTGGGTTCTTTCTTTTACAATAATGGCTAGCGTTCTTCACTTACAATATTAATTTAAGGCAATGTGGGTTGTGTAAACAGGCGCCGTTGGCTGTCTTTTCTAAATTCAATCAGGAAGGTACATATATATATACGTTCGTGTTTCAGCAGACAAAATGCAAAATTTGATGGGAACTACAAACATGGGACACACATACATGTGTACTATGCAAAACCCTTGAGCACATTGTCGCCTCGTCCGTAGCCAATCACTTCACACAGCACAACATCCTCTACCATCTCCAACATGGGTTTCGAGAGAAAAGGTCATGTGTTACCCAACTCATTATGCTAGTTAACGACCTAGTTTAGTGTTTTTTCCAGAACCCTTTAGGGGCATGGCGTTTTCTGAGAAAAGGGCACTTTTTTGCGCGCAACCTTATGAAAAAGGGCACTTTGTTGCACCCAGCCTTCTGAGTTAAGCAACCACCTAGTTCCTGGCAATTCAGCACCTGTACATTAACCATGCAATATTGAGTCCTGGATCTAAACCAGTACTTTAGTCTTTCATATAAGAGCAGTTAAAAACTGGCAGACATACAGCATCAATGTTATATGCTTCCCACAAATAAGTGTGGGGCCACAACCATAAAAAGACACATGGATTTTTTTACTTTTCTGGCAAATGATTGCCAAGTTAGCAACATACAAAATGTACATCTCCAGTGTGTGTTTATGAAGACTAAAATGAGCAGATCAATTGAGTTATTTCATTTTTATTATTTACAACCTTGCACATAGATCTACAAGAGGAGGATATATATAGCCTATACTAATAGGCCTACTTTGTTGCATCAGTAGGCTTGATATATGGATTCTATATCAGGGTTCCCATAAATATTCTAAGGTAAAATTCCCTGACTGTTTCCTGACAACACAGCAGTTTTCCCTGACATTTTGGAGTGATCAGACCTTTTTGTGAGAACAAAAAACCCTGACCTGGAAAAAAATCCCCGACCGTGGGAACCCTGTATAAGATTGCAATTGGTGGCTGACATATCAGACTAAACAATAAATGGCATGATTTAATCATATTGTGTAGTCTTATCTGCCAGCGTGTAGCCAATAATCAACGTAAACAAACTTGTCCGAAAATACGTGAATATCCGAAAATGCGTCACTTACAGTATTACTGACTCGATAAATTCGACCATTTTTCGTTATTAATGCGTTTAAACCGTTATAGATTCGTTAAATGCCCTTGGACCGTCCTAAAAGTTCGTATAATACAAGCGTTGTCATCGGCCGAATAGTTTACATTCTCGACACGGCATATTTGCAGAACAGTTCAACACGCGCGTCACGTGACATGTATGTCGGCATATTTTCACAAATTCTCGCAAGATAAATGTGCAATGTGTTTGGGCTACTTTTAATTACTTTAAACGCGTAAACTACATGGATTTATGCGATTTATAATAAAAACTCGTCCACTGGATTACTGTTTTAATCGCCAATTTCACGGAGCGTACTTTTGTGACAGACTTTTAATTCTCGTCAGTCGCAACATTACTTGGATATCAACAACGCACGTGAGCATATTAAACAGTTTATGATATTAAAATTTTGATGAGGCAATCATCGTCGGCAGTTTTATTTTTAATTGGAATAATCTTGCGAAAAACGTTCATTTGTTAATTGCCGACGCTCGCCAACTGATTGAAAAATAGCGACTGGTTCGTGTTTTATGCCCGTGAAAAATCAATTGCCGACTGGTTCATGCTTTTTTATGCAAAATTATGATGCAACCAGTCTACTGGAAATTTCTTCCTTCTGTAAAAAATATCGACTGGTTCGCGCGTTTTTTCAAGATAAAGAAGCAACCAGTCACGTGATTTTTTCACCCGACTGTCGAGACCCCCGTCGTGTAATATACACGTTGACACGTCGTATCCTATGTGACAGTCATGATATGACAGGATGTAGGACAGTCTACATCCGCTGTTCTGATGAAATTGAGAGGGCACAATAAACAATTAGCAGCTGACAAAAGGGCACTTGGCGCAAAAGGCCTTTGATGAGGGCAGCATGGCGCATCGTTAGTTCGGGATTAAAGGGCATGGCGCATGCGCCATGCTGAAAGGGTCTGGAAAAAACACTATAGTTACCTCAGTCTACCAGAAACTGCAGGTAGACCTCATTCTGTTAGATTTCAGCAAGGCTTTCGATAAGGTCAGTCATGAGAAAGTCTTGCTTAAACTACATTCCTATGGAGTCCGAGGCAAAACACTGAAATGGGTCAAAAGTTTCCTAGATAATTGGCTCCAGTCTGTAGTTCTTAATGGCGTCAGCTCGGATGCTATCCCTGTCCCAGGGATCTGTGCTAGGTCCCCTCCTGTTCCTTGCATATATAAATGACCTCCCACAGAACATTAATTAGCTCAAAAGTCCGCCTATTGGCAGATGATACAGCAGTATACCTATCATTATCATCTGCAAAAGAGTCCACCACCCTCCAAAATGACCTCAAAATACTAGAAAAGTGGGAGCTGGAGTGGGATATGGAATTCAACCCCTCCAAATGTCAGGTTGTCCACGTCACCGGTAGAAAACATCCCATACCAACCAGGTACTATCTCCATGGAGTACTCTTGGAATCAGTCACATCAGCCAAATACCTGGGCGTGGACATCTCAAATAACCTATCCTGGGACGATCATATAAATAGGTCAACCAAAACTGCGAACCAAACCCTGGGTTTTCTTCATAGGAACATTAAGGTCAAGTCCGAACCCATTAAGTCCCTAGCTTATCAGACTCTAGTTAGACCCCAGTTGGAATATGCCTCCGAGGTTTGGTCCCCTCATACCCAAAGCCAGATTGATCAAATCGAGGCTGTCCAAAGGCGGGCAGCCAGATGGATCAAGGCTAACTACTTCAGAACAGCCAGTGTATCTGATATGCTGAGCTCCCTCAACCTCAGGCGTCTAGACCTTAGAAGAATTGACAGTCGGCTTTCCCTCATGTATAAAATCACCTACAAACTTGTAGCTATCCCCATTGAAGGTTACCTAGTGCCCCTATCTCGTCCATCAAGATCATCACACCCATTAGCTTATAGGTTAATTAGCACTACTACTGACTACTATAATTTTGCTTTCTTCCCTAGGACCATATACCACTGGAATAGCCTCCCGTACACAGTAGTCAGTCTCCCTACCATAGCATCGTTCAATGCGGCTGTCAGTCGCATTGAGCATGTTTCACCATAAATCAGTCTCTGAAAATCTGTTTTTACTACTTTTAACCTATCGTTCTACTTTTACTTTTACCACTGTATTATACTGTTCTATACTTATTTGAACTATTCTTATACTCTTTTATTCATTCTTAGCAGTTTACGCGCAAAATTGTCTACGTCCCCGCAAGGGGTTTGACAAAAACGGCAGAAAGAAAGAAGGGTAAACCTACATCTAGCTATGACTTTCATTTCGGAAGTTAACTTTATCTCCTATCATACATTCCGCAATTTTTCAATAAGAAACTAACTCAATTGACGAGCCTTTTATACCCTGACTTTGCAACTGTTATCGGAATTGGGGCATAAATCAACTGCACAAACCGCCACAGACACATTTAACTTATAAATTTATTAGCTATACTGGCGTCGGTCCTTCAAATCCAGACGCCTTTAAAGTTTAAATCAGGACGCCCTTAAAGTTTAAATCCAGACGGTCTCAAAAACACCCTATTGCAGCCAATAGATTTAATTACCGGTATCCATTGTCAATCATTTATATGCTTGGTTTTTGACACCGTCAATACTGCGAAGTTAGTTACAACAATTTAACTTAAATATTTAACAAGAAAAGCTGTATTTATTTTTGTTTGCACTCGCAAAGCTTGTTTACGTGCAGGGAAGTCGAAAATCTCTTCACTGCGCATGTGCCATATTATTGAACTGCCCCGAAATGTAATCTATGGCCTTTGTGCTAATATAGACGTAAGCTGACAAGTTGTTTGTTATCAGTTTAATTACGAAAACATTACTTTAATAAATAGAGGCCAAGATTCAAAACGTCGTACAATGTCAGTTTGTATCCAAAATGCCCGGTACAAAAGCATAGATTTTTTTATTTTGCCGTGACCTAGTTAATATCGATTTTTTCAAGATTCTACGGAGATTATCCCTACAAGTTATATACATGTGTATTGAATTCAAGAGTACTTTCCCTTAAAAATATTTACGTTTCAAAATATTGTGAAATAAAATGTATATATAAAACGTAATATACATGTGTATTGAGTTCAAGAGTACTTTCCCTTAAAAATATTTACGTTTCAAAATATTTTGAAATAAAATGTATATTATAAAACGTAACATCATGCTGTTCGGGATATAGGACCTGTAAGGCTTAAAAAACAGCTGATGACCCTTAAATAGGCCCCATTACACCCACTTGACTTAGTTTTAGAAATAAACAAGTGAGTTCTACAGATCAGAGGCAAACTTAGCTTCAGGTGACATTTAAAGATCTAGATTTACATATATTCCGAGATTTCTTTAGAAATATGCCAAAAGTGTCTGGAACTAAATGCCTGCCAGTAAGTTTAATGCATCAGTCAGTTGTAACCATGCCCCCCCAACCCCTGGCAGTTCATAGCCTGAAATAAGCTGAAAATGGCAGTGTTTTTGCCTTCGTGCATAACTTTTTTTTTTTTTCGGCTTTGTCATATTGATCTTGCCCATTTATTAGTCCCCGTCATTTTTTTTAACACATCGTCAGTCAAAATACAACATTATATCTGTTTACAACTATTTTTGAATATATATATGTTTTAACAGTTTATTATAATTAATCGTGCATAACTTGTATCTCGTTGTATTTCACTGTATTAACTTATATACATTGATAAGACCAGCAGGTTTTGCTACGAAATTATTTATACCAGTATTGCAAAGATAAAAGGAAAAAGGTAATTGATTACACTCCTTTCAAAGTCAAATGAGAACGGTTGTAATTATACTATTGTCGGGCAGGTAAACTATGTTTGTCTAGGTTTAACTGGGTAAACCCGAGTTTGCCGTATTCACTCCTATTCTTTCACATTGGACAGTTTCCTCATTAGTATTACTTATTCAATCGACTATATCTTGTATCCACATTGTGTTGTTGATATTTCAGCGTTACATACACACAGACAATCTTGTTGACAAGGATAAGTATGAGTTAGTTGAACTATATAACAAGTACATCATTCCACTTCCACAAAGAAAATACAGATTGAATCGACGAGGCAGAGAAATGACCAAGAAACAAATACTAGCCTCTAAGAAGAGACGTCTTACGTCAACAGATAACACGGCAGGACAACCTGAAGCTAAAAGGTTTTATATTTTGTAATAGCTAAAGGGATTTCAAGTAACATTTTGAGGTTTGCCTGCAAGACTGTTGTATGTCCTTCTTTATTTATATGTAGTTACTTCAATTTTGCAGGAAACCCTCGTAATTTTGTTCAATTTTTTATTGACATTAAATGTATAAGTGTAAAAAGATTGTGTAAAAACTGGCAGGGTGGTGCTATTGTGCCTTAGAATAATACCTGATTATAATACTGCTTGCTCATTGAGGTAGCAGAATTGGCAGGACTTTTTCTTCAAATATGGTGTTATTGGTGTATAAATGTAACATTTGGAAAAGATCAAGGTTGCTATGACAAAATATATAATATACATGTATTTCTATATAATATCATTTTGCTAATAAATGCATCATTTAAACTATTTTACAATCTATATGTTTTGTCCCACTTATTTGAACAGTTTAAGGAAATCGAAACAAAAAAAACATGGGAGTTTTCAAAAAAGTATATAGCATAAAAGGAGGGAGGGGGAGGGGGAGGGGGTGTTGACCGTACCATCTATGAAGTAATAAATATTTCTGATATGAGTGTAGAAATAATATGTCATAGGAATCTTTTCCATTTTTGTTTAAAAAAGACAAGTTTACCTTTTTTAAAAGCAATTTGTTTTTCTAGTTTAATTCTATTTTCTAGATATTTTTTTAATCCATCGATTCTCTGTATTATTTTAACTTGTTTCATTTTGAAGAGATAGAATTTGCATAAAATGATAATATAGTTTAGCGCAGTGTTTGTTATACATCGTTCTTGAATTCCAAAAAATACATTTTGACGGTTGAACTGTATTTCAAATTGCTTTGTTTTTAGAAAGTTACTCAATCTATTCCAGATTAAACTTTAAAGCAGAATCATCAAACCAAATGACCTCTGACCAATGCTAGTTTAACTCAAAATATGTTTAACCCTGGATTTTTTTGGCTAGTAGGTCATCATTAATAGACACTTCCTTTTGAATTTGAGGCCAGTAAGTAAAAGGTCAAGGACACTGTGAGTGTCATTGAAACAAATAAGTAAGTCATACTATACAGTAGGTTATACAAACATCTCATGTTTAATGTATTGTGGTTTTGTTACATTGTAAGTCATTTTTTGTATTTGCAGAAAATCAACTGGGAAACTGTTGACATCATTTGAAATTCCTTCTGCTGGAGGAGATCAGTTAAAGCCTCCACCATCTTGTATTGACACAAATAAGAAAACAATTAAATTGAGTACAAGTTCAAAATCAGGCAGTACTGTATCTGTAACTCTAGAGAAGCATAAAGTCAATTCAAATAAACATACGGTTTCCAGTAATTTAAGTGATTCTGTGAAAAAGATAAAATTACACACAACAAGTTCATTACAACTATCTATTGATAAAGCTGACATAAAGAATGACTCACATACTGAAATGGAAACATGCGACTCAACAGTAAGTTATGTTTGTTTTAGTTTTTACTAATTTATTTAAGGTCGATTGTGAAATTTTTTTTCCCACTTATATTAATCACTCTCAACACCTCATTCCTGATGTTATCCATCGCCACGTGGGTATGAGAGAAGAGAAGCCAGTTTTCCTTTTATGCTGAGCATCTAGCCAGGGAATTTATGGTACCATTTTTATAAGCTCACCTGTCACATAGTGACAAGGTGAGCTTTTGTCCGTCGTCCGTCCGTCTTCGTCCGTCAACAATTGGCTTGTGTACACTCAAGAGGCAACAGTTTTGATCCAATCTTCATGAAACTTGATCAGAATGTGTTCTCTATGAAATCTAGGTCAAGTTATAAACTGGGTCATGCCGGGTCAAAAACTAGGTCACTAGGTCAAATCTTAGAAAAACCTTGTGTACATTCTAGAGGTCACCGTTTTGGTCCAATCTTCATGAAACTTGGTCAGAATGTTGTTCTCCATGAAATTTAGGCCAAATTCGAAACTGGGTCATGTGGGGTCAAAAACTAGGTCACAAGGTCAAATTTTAGAAAAACCTAGTGTTCTCTTTAGAGGTCACAATTTTAAATGTATCTTCATGGAACTTGGTCAGACTGTTGTTCTCTATGGAATCTAGGCCAAGCTCAAAACTGGGTCATGTGGGGTCAAAAACTAGGTCACTAGGTCAAATTTTAGAAAACACTTCGTGTTCACTCCTGAGGTCGTGGTTTTCATCCAATCATCATGAAACTTGATCAGAATTTTTGTTCTCTCTAAAATTTAGGCCAAGCTCAAAACTGGGTTATGTGGGGTCAAAAACTAGGTCACTAGGTCAAATTTTAGAAAAAACCTTGTGTTTACTCCAGAGGTCGTGGTTTTGATCCATTCATTATGAAATTTGATCATGTTGTTGTTCTCTATGAAATCTAGGCCAAGTTTGAAGCTGGGTCATGTGGGGTCAAAAACTAGGTAACTAGGTCAAATCTTAGAAAAACCTAGTGTTCACACCAGAGGTCATAATTGTGATCCAATCTTCATGAAACGTAGTCAGAATGTTGTTCTCTATGAAATCTAGGCCAAGTTCAAAACTAGGTCATGTGGGGTCAACAACTAGGTTACTAGGTCAAATCTTAGAAAAACCTAATGTTAACTCCAGAGGTCACCATTTTGATCCAATCTTCATGAAACTTGGTCAGAATGTTGTTCTCGATGAAATCTAGGCCAAGTTTGAAACTGGCTCATGTGGGGTAAAAAACTAGGTCACTAGGTCAAATGCTTAGAAAAACATTGTGTTCACTCCAGGAGTCACTATTTTGATCCAATCTTCATGGAATATGGTCAGAATGTAGGTTGTACTGATACCTAGACCATTGTGCAACAGGTGAGCGAGCTAGGGCCTTTCAGGCCCTCTTGTTTCGTCTTGGTATGACACAGCCTGGGTTTGATCCCGGGACCTCCCGCACTCGAAGCGAAAGCTCAACCACTAGTCTATCGACTAGTCGGTTGTATGGGAAACATTGATTTAAAGGGGTGTTTCAATAATATTCATTTTCTCATGGCTTTATAGTCATTTTAAAGCACCTAAATTGCATTGTTTGTGTATCAAAGATGTCACCATCATAGCAAATGTTTCTTCTTGCACTCTATTTAAACATAAATGAAGTATTTTTCACAAAAGCATGGTTGTGAGCAAAGGAGAAAGTCATATCATTACAATGTTCATGATGTGATGAGGTCTGAATTGGAAGGATGAGTTTAACTTTGTAAGTAGAACATATTTGAGCCAAGCAGATTGTTCTGAATTCCATGGATGTTTCAGAATATAAGGGTTCAACTGTGAAATGATACAGTTAAATGATTTTAATTTAATCATTTAACTGAATGAATTTATATATAATTTGATACATTTATTATACATTTTTTGCAGGAGAAAAAAGAGTCACCAAAGAAGATTAAAAAGATATCATGGCCGTAGCAAGCATTACTCCCAATTACTTATACAGAAAATAGGCAGTATAAACACTCAAACCTGTGGCGGTGCTCATCCTCAAACCTGTGTCGGTAGTCATCAGAATTCAGCAACCATTCATTTTAAATCACAATTATTATTATGCCAGACAATTTTATGCTCATGTTTTGAGTAGCCATATGTTTTACGAAATAACATTTTATACATCTCTTTTCAGTATGTTATACGACGGGTTTATCTTGTATTATCTTGTTCAACGTGCTTACATACTGTGTGTGTATCCGAGCATCATTTTATCTACACACATGTGTATTCTACAATTGATGCAAATATGCTCAGTTAATGATTTATTTTCTTTGAAAAAACAAGTTGATGTATCCTTTGAAGAGTTTAATTTTTAGCTCGACCCTTTTGAAGAAAAAAAGTCGAGCTGTTGTCTGATATGATCGTGTAATTATGCAGTTAACTAGGTAGACAGAGACTTGTTTTCTATGCACATGTTTACTAAAAGGCATTGAAAACACAACACTTATGAAATTAAGTGAACTTGTTTATTTATTATTTTTATGGCCACATCTACCTCTTTGATGAGGGGGTATATTGCTTTGCTCATGCTGGTCGGTCGGTCTGTCTGTAGGTCAAATGGTTTCCGTTCAATAACTCGAGAACACTTTGTTCTCGGATCTTCAACTTGACATGGAGGTTGGTCAGCAATAGAAGATAACCCCTATTCAGTTTTGGTTCAAAGGTCATGTCACTGTGACCTTTACCATGTTTTTAGACCAAATGGTTTCTGTTCAATAACTCAAAAGTGCTTTGCCCTAGGATCTTTATTTTTTACGTGGAGGTTGGTCAGCAGCAGAAGACACCCCTATTAATTTTGAGGTCAATGGCCAAAGGTCACTGTGATCTTTACCATCTCTGACCATTGGACTGCCATGGGAGCATATGTGTTTTACAAACATCTCTTGTTTTAAATGAAATTGTATGCGCGAGTGCTATTGATTGCTGGTTTAGCAACTTGAAGTTTCATCTATTCGAATCTAATGCAATGTTGCATTGACCTGTGAAACAATAAAAATTGGTTGGTTGGTGAAAGATATGATAAGTTTGTTCAATTGGGAGTTTCAATAGATATAAGATAACATAATGCAGAAGGGCAAAAATCAATTTAGTAACTCCTCACTCACATTCATAATGCTTGTTACAAAAGTAACTATAAAATTATAAGAATGAAAACACGCTAAACATTTGGGAATTTATTAGCCTCTAAACAGGCTGTCTTCCCCTTATAATTCTTCTAGGTTTATAAGTGATTAAGTATAAACTATATATACTCAAGATCGCCGGCCCGGTCTGTGATTGCACTTGTGTCGACACGATTAGTACACTTTTGGTTAGAAACCACCAAATAGATTTGCTCTATAGCTCAATGTAAATTGGCCATAGTAGGCCCCAATTTTCAACTTTTTTTAGTCTATGGCCACCTGGACCACATATATCATTGTAAAGAGGGGCATTTAAGCTTCAAAATAATGAAATAAAAAAGGGGGGTCATGTATCTTCTAAGAAAGTTTTTGTCCTTCAAACACGGTCTATCCGTTTTTACGCATGTCCGGATTTATGAGTTCTGGGTGTTAGCCTAGTCTACTCTCACTTTGGTATCAAGAACAAAATAGTGGAATAATACAAATATTACAGTTTTACTACACCACATGCATATTTACCAACCATTTAAACTCAATTTCATCATTCAACTCCACATTTGTCAAGAAATATCTCCATTTACAGGCAAACCAAAGTTTTTTTAAGGACTACTTGAGTGTATCACCACTTGGTCCGCGGAGGCATTTAGTGGTTCTTTACCTTAAGACAGCCTAGTTTTACTTATTAAAGTGATTTTTGCACTTTTTTCAATACTACTATGTATATGCAGCACACAACAATCAATTCTAGACAAATTGTGCATGAATTCTAGAAAAAATGACAAACACGCATATGCGCCTTTAAGGAGAAATTTGGCCAGCACCTGCAAAATATTATGAATAGTGATTTTAAATTGGGTTGTATTTGTGAAAAACTATTTCACTGAACACTAATTATGCTTTAGATGCCTAATAATGTGTCTATTCTTCATTTTTAATCACAATTACTCCTGTCTGACACTAAAATAAGGTCAATTTTGGCATAAAAATGTCAATTTTAGAAGAAAAAAATCTGAAATTTTCTAGATTTTCATGATAAAAATCCAAATTTTCACTTTTTTAGACAATTTAAACAGAAAAAAGTGGTCAAAACCCTATCTGGGATGCATTTCCATACATTTGAATGCAAAAAAATGAAAACATGAATTTACTAGAATTTTGCCCTTCTTTAGGTTAGAAACCACCAAATAGATTTGCTCTATAGCTCAATGTAAATTGGCCATAGTAGGCCCCAATTTTCAACTTTTTTTAGTCTATGGCCACCTGGACCACATATATCATTGTAAAGAGGGGCATTTAAGCTTCAAAATAATGAAATAAAAAAGGGGGGTCATGTATCTTCTAAGAAAGTTTTTGTCCTTCAAACACGGTCTATCCGTTTTTACGCATGTCCGGATTTATGAGTTCTGGGTGTTAGCCTAGTCTACTTTCACTTTGGTATCAAGAACAAAATAGTGGAATAATACAAATATTACAGTTTTACTACACCACATGCATATTTACCAACCATTTAAACTCAATTTCATCATTCAACTCCACATTTGTCAAGAAATATCTCCATTTACAGGCAAACCAAAGTTTTTTTAAGGACTACTTGAGTGTATCACCACTTGGTCCGCGGAGGCATTTAGTGGTTCTTTACCTTAAGACAGCCTAGTTTTACTTATTAAAGTGATTTTTGCACTTTTTTCAATACTACTATGTATATGCAGCACACAACAATCAATTCTAGACAAATTGTGCATGAATTCTAGAAAAAATGACAAACACGCATATGCGCCTTTAAGGAGAAATTTGGCCAGCACCTGCAAAATATTATGAATAGTGATTTTAAATTGGGTTGTATTTGTGAAAAACTATTTCACTGAACACTAATTATGCTTTAGATGCCTAATAATGTGTCTATTCTTCATTTTTAATCACAATTACTCCTGTCTGACACTAAAATAAGGTCAATTTTGGCATAAAAATGTCAATTTTAGAAGAAAAAAATCTGAAATTTTCTAGATTTTCATGATAAAAATCCAAATTTTCACTTTTTTAGACAATTTAAACAGATAAAAGTGGTCAAAACCCTATCTGGGATGCATTTCCATACATTTGAATGCAAAAAAATGAAAACATGAATTTACTAGAATTTTGCCCTTCTTTAAAGACAGCCTAGTTTTACTTATTAAAGTGATTTTTGCACTTTTTTCAATACTACTATGTATATGCAGCACACAACAATCAATTCTAGACAAATTGTGCATGAATTCTAGAAAAAATGACAAACACGCATATGCGCCTTTAAGGAGAAATTTGGCCAGCACCTGCAAAATATTATGAATAGTGATTTTAAATTGGGTTGTATTTGTGAAAAACTATTTCACTGAACACTAATTATGCTTTAGATGCCTAATAATGTGTCTATTCTTCATTTTTAATCACAATTACTCCTGTCTGACACTAAAATAAGGTCAATTTTGGCATAAAAATGTCAATTTTAGAAGAAAAAAATCTGAAATTTTCTAGATTTTCATGATAAAAATCCAAATTTTCACTTTTTTAGACAATTTAAACAGATAAAAGTGGTCAAAACCCTATCTGGGATGCATTTCCATACATTTGAATGCAAAAAAATGAAAACATGAATTTACTAGAATTTTGCCCTTCTTTAGGTTAGAAACCACCAAATAGATTTGCTCTATAGCTCAATGTAAATTGGCCATAGTAGGCCCCAATTTTCAACTTTTTTTAGTCTATGGCCACCTGGACCACATATATCATTGTAAAGAGGGGCATTTAAGCTTCAAAATAATGAAATAAAAAAGGGGGGTCATGTATCTTCTAAGAAAGTTTTTGTCCTTCAAACACGGTCTATCCGTTTTTACGCATGTCCGGATTTATGAGTTCTGGGTGTTAGCCTAGTCTACTTTCACTTTGGTATCAAGAACAAAATAGTGGAATAATACAAATATTACAGTTTTACTACACCACATGCATATTTACCAACCATTTAAACTCAATTTCATCATTCAACTCCACATTTGTCAAGAAATATCTCCATTTACAGGCAAACCAAAGTTTTTTTAAGGACTACTTGAGTGTATCACCACTTGGTCCGCGGAGGCATTTAGTGGTTCTTTACCTTAAGACAGCCTAGTTTTACTTATTAAAGTGATTTTTGCACTTTTTTCAATACTACTATGTATATGCAGCACACAACAATCAATTCTAGACAAATTGTGCATGAATTCTAGAAAAAATGACAAACACGCATATGCGCCTTTAAGGAGAAATTTGGCCAGCACCTGCAAAATATTATGAATAGTGATTTTAAATTGGGTTGTATTTGTGAAAAACTATTTCACTGAACACTAATTATACTTTAGATGCCTAATAATGTGTCTATTCTTCATTTTTAATCATAATTACTCCTGTCTGACACTAAAATAAGGTCAATTTTGGCATAAAAATGTCAATTTTAGAAGAAAAAAATCTGAAATTTTCTAGATTTTCATGATAAAAATCCAAATTTTCACTTTTTTAGACAATTTAAACAGATAAAAGTGGTCAAAACCCTATCTGGGGTGCATTTCCATACATTTGAATGCAAAAAAATGAAAACATGAATTTACTAGAATTTTGCCCTTCTTTAGGTTAGAAACCACCAAATAGATTTGCTCTATAGCTCAATGTAAATTGGCCATAGTAGGCCCCAATTTTCAACTTTTTTTAGTCTATGGCCACCTGGACCACATATATCATTGTAAAGAGGGGCATTTAAGCTTCAAAATAATGAAATAAAAAAGGGGGGTCATGTATCTTCTAAGAAAGTTTTTGTCCTTCAAACACGGTCTATCCGTTTTTACGCATGTCCGGATTTATGAGTTCTGGGTGTTAGCCTAGTCTACTTTCACTTTGGTATCAAGAACAAAATAGTGGAATAATACAAATATTACAGTTTTACTACACCACATGCATATTTACCAACCATTTAAACTCAATTTCATTATTCAACTCCACATTTGTCAAGAAATATCTCCATTTACAGGCAAACCAAAGTTTTTTTAAGGACTACTTGAGTGTATCACCACTTGGTCCGCGGAGGCATTTAGTGGTTCTTTACCTTAAGACAGCCTAGTTTTACTTATTAAAGTTATTTTTGCACTTTTTTCAATACTACTATGTATATGCAGCACACAACAATCAATTCTAGACAAATTGTGCATGAATTCTAGAAAAAATGACAAACACGCATATGCGCCTTTAAGGAGAAATTTGGCCAGCACCTGCAAAATATTATGAATAGTGATTTTAAATTGGGTTGTATTTGTGAAAAACTATTTCACTGAACACTAATTATGCTTTAGATGCCTAATAATGTGTCTATTCTTCATTTTTAATCACAATTACTCCTGTCTGACACTAAAATAAGGTCAATTTTGGCATAAAAATGTCAATTTTAGAAGAAAAAAATCTGAAATTTTCTAGATTTTCATGATAAAAATCCAAATTTTCACTTTTTTAGACAATTTAAACAGATAAAAGTGGTCAAAACCCTATCTGGGATGCATTTCCATACATTTGAATGCAAAAAAATGAAAACATGAATTTACTAGAATTTTGCCCTTCTTTAAAGACAGCCTAGTTTTACTTATTAAAGTGATTTTTGCACTTTTTTCAATACTACTATGTATATGCAGCACACAACAATCAATTCTAGACAAATTGTGCATGAATTCTAGAAAAAATGACAAACACGCATATGCGCCTTTAAGGAGAAATTTGGCCAGCACCTGCAAAATATTATGAATAGTGATTTTAAATTGGGTTGTATTTGTGAAAAACTATTTCACTGAACACTAATTATGCTTTAGATGCCTAATAATGTGTCTATTCTTCATTTTTAATCACAATTACTCCTGTCTGACACTAAAATAAGGTCAATTTTGGCATAAAAATGTCAATTTTAGAAGAAAAAAATCTGAAATTTTCTAGATTTTCATGATAAAAATCCAAATTTTCACTTTTTTAGACAATTTAAACAGATAAAAGTGGTCAAAACCCTATCTGGGATGCATTTCCATACATTTGAATGCAAAAAAATGAAAACATGAATTTACTAGAATTTTGCCCTTCTTTAGGTTAGAAACCACCAAATAGATTTGCTCTATAGCTCAATGTAAATTGGCCGTAGTAGGCCCCAATTTTCAACTTTTTTTAGTCTATGGCCACCTGGACCACATATATCATTGTAAAGAGGGGCATTTAAGCTTCAAAATAATGAAATAAAAAAGGGGGGTCATGTATCTTCTAAGAAAGCTTTTGTCCTTCAAACACGGTCTATCCGTTTTTACGCATGTCCGGATTTATGAGTTCTGGGTGTTAGCCTAGTCTACTTTCACTTTGGTATCAAGAACAAAATAGTGGAATAATACAAATATTACAGTTTTACTACACCACATGCATATTTACCAACCATTTAAACTCAATTTCATCATTCAACTCCACATTTGTCAAGAAATATCTCCATTTACAGGCAAACCAAAGTTTTTTTAAGGACTACTTGAGTGTATCACCACTTGGTCCGCGGAGGCATTTAGTGGTTCTTTACCTTAAGACAGCCTAGTTTTACTTATTAAAGTGATTTTTGCACTTTTTTCAATACTACTATGTATATGCAGCACACAACAATCAATTCTAGACAAATTGTGCATGAATTCTAGAAAAAATGACAAACACGCATATGCGCCTTTAAGGAGAAATTTGGCCAGCACCTGCAAAATATTATGAATAGTGATTTTAAATTGGGTTGTATTTGTGAAAAACTATTTCACTGAACACTAATTATGCTTTAGATGCCTAATAATGTGTCTATTCTTCATTTTTAATCACAATTACTCCTGTCTGACACTAAAATAAGGTCAATTTTGGCATAAAAATGTCAATTTTAGAAGAAAAAAATCTGAAATTTTCTAGATTTTCATGATAAAAATCCAAATTTTCACTTTTTTAGACAATTTAAACAGATAAAAGTGGTCAAAACCCTATCTGGGATGCATTTCCATACATTTGAATGCAAAAAAATGAAAACATGAATTTACTAGAATTTTGCCCTTCTTTAGGTTAGAAACCACCAAATAGATTTGCTCTATAGCTCAATGTAAATTGGCCATAGTAGGCCCCAATTTTCAACTTTTTTTAGTCTATGGCCACCTGGACCACATATATCATTGTAAAGAGGGGCATTTAAGCTTCAAAATAATGAAATAAAAAAGGGGGGTCATGTATCTTCTAAGAAAGTTTTTGTCCTTCAAACACGGTCTATCCGTTTTTACGCATGTCCGGATTTATGAGTTCTGGGTGTTAGCCTAGTCTACTTTCACTTTGGTATCAAGAACAAAATAGTGGAATAATACAAATATTACAGTTTTACTACACCACATGCATATTTACCAACCATTTAAACTCAATTTCATCATTCAACTCCACATTTGTCAAGAAATATCTCCATTTACAGGCAAACCAAAGTTTTTTTAAGGACTACTTGAGTGTATCACCACTTGGTCCGCGGAGGCATTTAGTGGTTCTTTACCTTAAGACAGCCTAGTTTTACTTATTAAAGTGATTTTTGCACTTTTTTCAATACTACTATGTATATGCAGCACACAACAATCAATTCTAGACAAATTGTGCATGAATTCTAGAAAAAATGACAAACACGCATATGCGCCTTTAAGGAGAAATTTGGCCAGCACCTGCAAAATATTATGAATAGTGATTTTAAATTGGGTTGTATTTGTGAAAAACTATTTCACTGAACACTAATTATGCTTTAGATGCCTAATAATGTGTCTATTCTTCATTTTTAATCACAATTACTCCTGTCTGACACTAAAATAAGGTCAATTTTGGCATAAAAATGTCAATTTTAGAAGAAAAAAATCTGAAATTTTCTAGATTTTCATGATAAAAATCCAAATTTTCACTTTTTTAGACAATTTAAACAGATAAAAGTGGTCAAAACCCTATCTGGGATGCATTTCCATACATTTGAATGCAAAAAAATGAAAACATGAATTTACTAGAATTTTGCCCTTCTTTAGGTTAGAAACCACCAAATAGATTTGCTCTATAGCTCAATGTAAATTGGCCATAGTAGGCCCCAATTTTCAACTTTTTTTAGTCTATGGCCACCTGGACCACATATATCATTGTAAAGAGGGGCATTTAAGCTTCAAAATAATGAAATAAAAAAGGGGGGTCATGTATCTTCTAAGAAAGTTTTTGTCCTTCAAACACGGTCTATCCGTTTTTACGCATGTCCGGATTTATGAGTTCTGGGTGTTAGCCTAGTCTACTTTCACTTTGGTATCAAGAACAAAATAGTGGAATAATACAAATATTACAGTTTTACTACACCACATGCATATTTACCAACCATTTAAACTCAATTTCATCATTCAACTCCACATTTGTCAAGAAATATCTCCATTTACAGGCAAACCAAAGTTTTTTTAAGGACTACTTGAGTGTATCACCACTTGGTCCGCGGAGGCATTTAGTGGTTCTTTACCTTAAGACAGCCTAGTTTTACTTATTAAAGTGATTTTTGCACTTTTTTCAATACTACTATGTATATGCAGCACACAACAATCAATTCTAGACAAATTGTGCATGAATTCTAGAAAAAATGACAAACACGCATATGCGCCTTTAAGGAGAAATTTGGCCAGCACCTGCAAAATATTATGAATAGTGATTTTAAATTGGGTTGTATTTGTGAAAAACTATTTCACTGAACACTAATTATGCTTTAGATGCCTAATAATGTGTCTATTCTTCATTTTTAATCACAATTACTCCTGTCTGACACTAAAATAAGGTCAATTTTGGCATAAAAATGTCAATTTTAGAAGAAAAAAATCTGAAATTTTCTAGATTTTCATGATAAAAATCCAAATTTTCACTTTTTTAGACAATTTAAACAGATAAAAGTGGTCAAAACCCTATCTGGGATGCATTTCCATACATTTGAATGCAAAAAAATGAAAACATGAATTTACTAGAATTTTGCCCTTCTTTAGGTTAGAAACCACCAAATAGATTTGCTCTATAGCTCAATGTAAATTGGCCATAGTAGGCCCCAATTTTCAACTTTTTTTAGTCTATGGCCACCTGGACCACATATATCATTGTAAAGAGGGGCATTTAAGCTTCAAAATAATGAAATAAAAAAGGGGGGTCATGTATCTTCTAAGAAAGTTTTTGTCCTTCAAACACGGTCTATCCGTTTTTACGCATGTCCGGATTTATGAGTTCTGGGTGTTAGCCTAGTCTACTTTCACTTTGGTATCAAGAACAAAATAGTGGAATAATACAAATATTACAGTTTTACTACACCACATGCATATTTACCAACCATTTAAACTCAATTTCATCATTCAACTCCACATTTGTCAAGAAATATCTCCATTTACAGGCAAACCAAAGTTTTTTTAAGGACTACTTGAGTGTATCACCACTTGGTCCGCGGAGGCATTTAGTGGTTCTTTACCTTAAGACAGCCTAGTTTTACTTATTAAAGTGATTTTTGCACTTTTTTCAATACTACTATGTATATGCAGCACACAACAATCAATTCTAGACAAATTGTGCATGAATTCTAGAAAAAATGACAAACACGCATATGCGCCTTTAAGGAGAAATTTGGCCAGCACCTGCAAAATATTATGAATAGTGATTTTAAATTGGGTTGTATTTGTGAAAAACTATTTCACTGAACACTAATTATGCTTTAGATGCCTAATAATGTGTCTATTCTTCATTTTTAATCACAATTACTCCTGTCTGACACTAAAATAAGGTCAATTTTGGCATAAAAATGTCAATTTTAGAAGAAAAAAATCTGAAATTTTCTAGATTTTCATGATAAAAATCCAAATTTTCACTTTTTTAGACAATTTAAACAGATAAAAGTGGTCAAAACCCTATCTGGGATGCATTTCCATACATTTGAATGCAAAAAAATGAAAACATGAATTTACTAGAATTTTGCCCTATTTTAAAGACAGCCTAGTTTTACTTATTAAAGTGATTTTTGCACTTTTTTCAATACTACTATGTATATGCAGCACACAACAATCAATTCTAGACAAATTGTGCATGAATTCTAGAAAAAATGACAAACACGCATATGCGCCTTTAAGGAGAAATTTGGCCAGCACCTGCAAAATATTATGAATAGTGATTTTAAATTGGGTTGTATTTGTGAAAAACTATTTCACTGAACACTAATTATGCTTTAGATGCCTAATAATGTGTCTATTCTTCATTTTTAATCACAATTACTCCTGTCTGACACTAAAATAAGGTCAATTTTGGCATAAAAATGTCAATTTTAGAAGAAAAAAATCTGAAATTTTCTAGATTTTCATGATAAAAATCCAAATTTTCACTTTTTTAGACAATTTAAACAGATAAAAGTGGTCAAAACCCTATCTGGGATGCATTTCCATACATTTGAATGCAAAAAAATGAAAACATGAATTTACTAGAATTTTGCCCTTCTTTAAAGACAGCCTAGTTTTACTTATTAAAGTGATTTTTGCACTTTTTTCAATACTACTATGTATATGCAGCACACAACAATCAATTCTAGACAAATTGTGCATGAATTCTAGAAAAAATGACAAACACGCATATGCGCCTTTAAGGAGAAATTTGGCCAGCACCTGCAAAATATTATGAATAGTGATTTTAAATTGGGTTGTATTTGTGAAAAACTATTTCACTGAACACTAATTATGCTTTAGATGCCTAATAATGTGTCTATTCTTCATTTTTAATCACAATTACTCCTGTCTGACACTAAAATAAGGTCAATTTTGGCATAAAAATGTCAATTTTAGAAGAAAAAAATCTGAAATTTTCTAGATTTTCATGATAAAAATCCAAATTTTCACTTTTTTAGACAATTTAAACAGATAAAAGTGGTCAAAACCCTATCTGGGATGCATTTCCATACATTTGAATGCAAAAAAATGAAAACATGAATTTACTAGAATTTTGCCCTTCTTTAGGTTAGAAACCACCAAATAGATTTGCTCTATAGCTCAATGTAAATTGGCCGTAGTAGGCCCCAATTTTCAACTTTTTTTAGTCTATGGCCACCTGGACCACATATATCATTGTAAAGAGGGGCATTTAAGCTTCAAAATAATGAAATAAAAAAGGGGGGTCATGTATCTTCTAAGAAAGTTTTTGTCCTTCAAACACGGTCTATCCGTTTTTACGCATGTCCGGATTTATGAGTTCTGGGTGTTAGCCTAGTCTACTTTCACTTTGGTATCAAGAACAAAATAGTGGAATAGTACAAATATTACAGTTTTACTACACCACATGCATATTTACCAACCATTTAAACTCAATTTCATCATTCAACTCCACATTTGTCAAGAAATATCTCCATTTACAGGCAAACCAAAGTTTTTTTAAGGACTACTTGAGTGTATCACCACTTGGTCCGCGGAGGCATTTAGTGGTTCTTTACCTTAAGACAGCCTAGTTTTACTTATTAAAGTGATTTTTGCACTTTTTTCAATACTACTATGTATATGCAGCACACAACAATCAATTCTAGACAAATTGTGCATGAATTCTAGAAAAAATGACAAACACGCATATGCGCCTTTAAGGAGAAATTTGGCCAGCACCTGCAAAATATTATGAATAGTGATTTTAAATTGGGTTGTATTTGTGAAAAACTATTTCACTGAACACTAATTATGCTTTAGATGCCTAATAATGTGTCTATTCTTCATTTTTAATCACAATTACTCCTGTCTGACACTAAAATAAGGTCAATTTTGGCATAAAAATGTCAATTTTAGAAGAAAAAAATCTGAAATTTTCTAGATTTTCATGATAAAAATCCAAATTTTCACTTTTTTAGACAATTTAAACAGATAAAAGTGGTCAAAACCCTATCTGGGATGCATTTCCATACATTTGAATGCAAAAAAATGAAAACATGAATTTACTAGAATTTTGCCCTTCTTTAGGTTAGAAACCACCAAATAGATTTGCTCTATAGCTCAATGTAAATTGGCCATAGTAGGCCCCAATTTTCAACTTTTTTTAGTCTATGGCCACCTGGACCACATATATCATTGTAAAGAGGGGCATTTAAGCTTCAAAATAATGAAATAAAAAAGGGGGGTCATGTATCTTCTAAGAAAGTTTTTGTCCTTCAAACACGGTCTATCCGTTTTTACGCATGTCCGGATTTATGAGTTCTGGGTGTTAGCCTAGTCTACTTTCACTTTGGTATCAAGAACAAAATAGTGGAATAATACAAATATTACAGTTTTACTACACCACATGCATATTTACCAACCATTTAAACTCAATTTCATCATTCAACTCCACATTTGTCAAGAAATATCTCCATTTACAGGCAAACCAAAGTTTTTTTAAGGACTACTTGAGTGTATCACCACTTGGTCCGCGGAGGCATTTAGTGGTTCTTTACCTTAAGACAGCCTAGTTTTACTTATTAAAGTGATTTTTGCACTTTTTTCAATACTACTATGTATATGCAGCACACAACAATCAATTCTAGACAAATTGTGCATGAATTCTAGAAAAAATGACAAACACGCATATGCGCCTTTAAGGAGAAATTTGGCCAGCACCTGCAAAATATTATGAATAGTGATTTTAAATTGGGTTGTATTTGTGAAAAACTATTTCACTGAACACTAATTATGCTTTAGATGCCTAATAATGTGTCTATTCTTCATTTTTAATCACAATTACTCCTGTCTGACACTAAAATAAGGTCAATTTTGGCATAAAAATGTCAATTTTAGAAGAAAAAAATCTGAAATTTTCTAGATTTTCATGATAAAAATCCAAATTTTCACTTTTTTAGACAATTTAAACAGATAAAAGTGGTCAAAACCCTATCTGGGATGCATTTCCATACATTTGAATGCAAAAAAATGAAAACATGAATTTACTAGAATTTTGCCCTTCTTTAGGTTAGAAACCACCAAATAGATTTGCTCTATAGCTCAATGTAAATTGGCCATAGTAGGCCCCAATTTTCAACTTTTTTTAGTCTATGGCCACCTGGACCACATATATCATTGTAAAGAGGGGCATTTAAGCTTCAAAATAATGAAATAAAAAAGGGGGGTCATGTATCTTCTAAGAAAGTTTTTGTCCTTCAAACACGGTCTATCCGTTTTTACGCATGTCCGGATTTATGAGTTCTGGGTGTTAGCCTAGTCTACTTTCACTTTGGTATCAAGAACAAAATAGTGGAATAATACAAATATTACAGTTTTACTACACCACATGCATATTTACCAACCATTTAAACTCAATTTCATCATTCAACTCCACATTTGTCAAGAAATATCTCCATTTACAGGCAAACCAAAGTTTTTTTAAGGACTACTTGAGTGTATCACCACTTGGTCCGCGGAGGCATTTAGTGGTTCTTTACCTTAAGACAGCCTAGTTTTACTTATTAAAGTGATTTTTGCACTTTTTTCAATACTACTATGTATATGCAGCACACAACAATCAATTCTAGACAAATTGTGCATGAATTCTAGAAAAAATGACAAACACGCATATGCGCCTTTAAGGAGAAATTTGGCCAGCACCTGCAAAATATTATGAATAGTGATTTTAAATTGGGTTGTATTTGTGAAAAACTATTTCACTGAACACTAATTATGCTTTAGATGCCTAATAATGTGTCTATTCTTCATTTTTAATCACAATTACTCCTGTCTGACACTAAAATAAGGTCAATTTTGGCATAAAAATGTCAATTTTAGAAGAAAAAAATCTGAAATTTTCTAGATTTTCATGATAAATATCCAAATTTTCACTTTTTTAGACAATTTAAACAGATAAAAGTGGTCAAAACCCTATCTGGGATGCATTTCCATACATTTGAATGCAAAAAAATGAAAACATGAATTTACTAGAATTTTGCCCTTCTTTAGGTTAGAAACCACCAAATAGATTTGCTCTATAGCTCAATGTAAATTGGCCATAGTAGGCCCCAATTTTCAACTTTTTTTAGTCTATGGCCACCTGGACCACATATATCATTGTAAAGAGGGGCATTTAAGCTTCAAAATAATGAAATAAAAAAGGGGGGTCATGTATCTTCTAAGAAAGTTTTTGTCCTTCAAACACGGTCTATCCGTTTTTACGCATGTCCGGATTTATGAGTTCTGGGTGTTAGCCTAGTCTACTTTCACTTTGGTATCAAGAACAAAATAGTGGAATAATACAAATATTACAGTTTTACTACACCACATGCATATTTACCAACCATTTAAACTCAATTTCATCATTCAACTCCACATTTGTCAAGAAATATCTCCATTTACAGGCAAACCAAAGTTTTTTTAAGGACTACTTGAGTGTATCACCACTTGGTCCGCGGAGGCATTTAGTGGTTCTTTACCTTAAGACAGCCTAGTTTTACTTATTAAAGTGATTTTTGCACTTTTTTCAATACTACTATGTATATGCAGCACACAACAATCAATTCTAGACAAATTGTGCATGAATTCTAGAAAAAATGACAAACACGCATATGCGCCTTTAAGGAGAAATTTGGCCAGCACCTGCAAAATTTTATGAATAGTGATTTTAAATTGGGTTGTATTTGTGAAAAACTATTTCACTGAACACTAATTATGCTTTAGATGCCTAATAATGTGTCTATTCTTCATTTTTAATCACAATTACTCCTGTCTGACACTAAAATAAGGTCAATTTTGGCATAAAAATGTCAATTTTAGAAGAAAAAAATCTGAAATTTTCTAGATTTTCATGATAAAAATCCAAATTTTCACTTTTTTAGACAATTTAAACAGATAAAAGTGGTCAAAACCCTATCTGGGATGCATTTCCATACATTTGAATGCAAAAAAATGAAAACATGAATTTACTAGAATTTTGCCCTTCTTTAAAGACAGCCTAGTTTTACTTATTAAAGTGATTTTTGCACTTTTTTCAATACTACTATGTATATGCAGCACACAACAATCAATTCTAGACAAATTGTGCATGAATTCTAGAAAAAATGACAAACACGCATATGCGCCTTTAAGGAGAAATTTGGCCAGCACCTGCAAAATATTATGAATAGTGATTTTAAATTGGGTTGTATTTGTGAAAAACTATTTCACTGAACACTAATTATGCTTTAGATGCCTAATAATGTGTCTATTCTTCATTTTTAATCACAATTACTCCTGTCTGACACTAAAATAAGGTCAATTTTGGCATAAAAATGTCAATTTTAGAAGAAAAAAATCTGAAATTTTCTAGATTTTCATGATAAAAATCCAAATTTTCACTTTTTTAGACAATTTAAACAGATAAAAGTGGTCAAAACACTATCTGGGATGCATTTCCATACATTTGAATGCAAAAAAATGAAAACATGAATTTACTAGAATTTTGCCCTTCTTTTAAGACAGCCTAGTTTTACTTATTAAAGTGATTTTTGCACTTTTTTCAATACTACTATGTATATGCAGCACACAACAATCAATTCTAGACAAATTGTGCATGAATTCTAGAAAAAATGACAAACACGCATATGCGCCTTTAAGGAGAAATTTGGCCAGCACCTGCAAAATATTATGAATAGTGATTTTAAATTGGGTTGTATTTGTGAAAAACTATTTCACTGAACACTAATTATGCTTTAGATGCCTAATAATGTGTCTATTCTTCATTTTTAATCACAATTACTCCTGTCTGACACTAAAATAAGGTCAATTTTGGCATAAAAATGTCAATTTTAGAAGAAAAAAATCTGAAATTTTCTAGATTTTCATGATAAAAATCCAAATTTTCACTTTTTTAGACAATTTAAACAGATAAAAGTGGTCAAAACCCTATCTGGGATGCATTTCCATACATTTGAATGCAAAAAAATGAAAACATGAATTTACTAGAATTTTGCCCTTCTTTAGGTTAGAAACCACCAAATAGATTTGCTCTATAGCTCAATGTAAATTGGCCATAGTAGGCCCCAATTTTCAACTTTTTTTAGTCTATGGCCACCTGGACCACATATATCATTGTAAAGAGGGGCATTTAAGCTTCAAAATAATGAAATAAAAAAGGGGGGTCATGTATCTTCTAAGAAAGTTTTTGTCCTTCAAACACGGTCTATCCGTTTTTACGCATGTCCGGATTTATGAGTTCTGGGTGTTAGCCTAGTCTACTTTCACTTTGGTATCAAGAACAAAATAGTGGAATAATACAAATATTACAGTTTTACTACACCACATGCATATTTACCAACCATTTAAACTCAATTTCATCATTCAACTCCACATTTGTCAAGAAATATCTCCATTTACAGGCAAACCAAAGTTTTTTTAAGGACTACTTGAGTGTATCACCACTTGGTCCGCGGAGGCATTTAGTGGTTCTTTACCTTAAGACAGCCTAGTTTTACTTATTAAAGTGATTTTTGCACTTTTTTCAATACTACTATGTATATGCAGCACACAACAATCAATTCTAGACAAATTGTGCATGAATTCTAGAAAAAATGACAAACACGCATATGCGCCTTTAAGGAGAAATTTGGCCAGCACCTGCAAAATATTATGAATAGTGATTTTAAATTGGGTTGTATTTGTGAAAAACTATTTCACTGAACACTAATTATGCTTTAGATGCCTAATAATGTGTCTATTCTTCATTTTTAATCACAATTACTCCTGTCTGACACTAAAATAAGGTCAATTTTGGCATAAAAATGTCAATTTTAGAAGAAAAAAATCTGAAATTTTCTAGATTTTCATGATAAAAATCCAAATTTTCACTTTTTTAGACAATTTAAACAGATAAAAGTGGTCAAAACCCTATCTGGGATGCATTTCCATACATTTGAATGCAAAAAAATGAAAACATGAATTTACTAGAATTTTGCCCTTCTTTAAAGACAGCCTAGTTTTACTTATTAAAGTGATTTTTGCACTTTTTTCAATACTACTATGTATATGCAGCACACAACAATCAATTCTAGACAAATTGTGCATGAATTCTAGAAAAAATGACAAACACGCATATGCGCCTTTAAGGAGAAATTTGGCCAGCACCTGCAAAATATTATGAATAGTGATTTTAAATTGGGTTGTATTTGTGAAAAACTATTTCACTGAACACTAATTATGCTTTAGATGCCTAATAATGTGTCTATTCTTCATTTTTAATCACAATTACTCCTGTCTGACACTAAAATAAGGTCAATTTTGGCATAAAAATGTCAATTTTAGAAGAAAAAAATCTGAAATTTTCTAGATTTTCATGATAAAAATCCAAATTTTCACTTTTTTAGACAATTTAAACAGATAAAAGTGGTCAAAACCCTATCTGGGATGCATTTCCATACATTTGAATGCAAAAAAATGAAAACATGAATTTACTAGAATTTTGCCCTTCTTTAGGTTAGAAACCACCAAATAGATTTGCTCTATAGCTCAATGTAAATTGGCCGTAGTAGGCCCCAATTTTCAACTTTTTTTAGTCTATGGCCACCTGGACCACATATATCATTGTAAAGAGGGGCATTTAAGCTTCAAAATAATGAAATAAAAAAGGGGGGTCATGTATCTTCTAAGAAAGTTTTTGTCCTTCAAACACGGTCTATCCGTTTTTACGCATGTCCGGATTTATGAGTTCTGGGTGTTAGCCTAGTCTACTTTCACTTTGGTATCAAGAACAAAATAGTGGAATAATACAAATATTACAGTTTTACTACACCACATGCATATTTACCAACCATTTAAACTCAATTTCATCATTCAACTCCACATTTGTCAAGAAATATCTCCATTTACAGGCAAACCAAAGTTTTTTTAAGGACTACTTGAGTGTATCACCACTTGGTCCGCGGAGGCATTTAGTGGTTCTTTACCTTAAGACAGCCTAGTTTTACTTATTAAAGTGATTTTTGCACTTTTTTCAATACTACTATGTATATGCAGCACACAACAATCAATTCTAGACAAATTGTGCATGAATTCTAGAAAAAATGACAAACACGCATATGCGCCTTTAAGGAGAAATTTGGCCAGCACCTGCAAAATATTATGAATAGTGATTTTAAATTGGGTTGTATTTGTGAAAAACTATTTCACTGAACACTAATTATGCTTTAGATGCCTTATAATGTGTATATTCTTCATTTTTAATCACAATTACTCCTGTCTGACACTAAAATAAGGTCAATTTTGGCATAAAAATGTCAATTTTAGAAGAAAAAAATCTGAAATTTTCTAGATTTTCATGATAAAAATCCAAATTTTCACTTTTTTAGACAATTTAAACAGATAAAAGTGGTCAAAACCCTATCTGGGATGCATTTCCATACATTTGAATGCAAAAAAATGAAAACATGAATTTACTAGAATTTTGCCCTTCTTTAAGACAGCCTAGTTTTACTTATTAAAGTGATTTTTGCACTTTTTTCAATACTACTATGTATATGCAGCACACAACAATCAATTCTAGACAAATTGTGCATGAATTCTAGAAAAAATGACAAACACGCATATGCGCCTTTAAGGAGAAATTTGGCCAGCACCTGCAAAATATTATGAATAGTGATTTTAAATTGGGTTGTATTTGTGAAAAACTATTTCACTGAACACTAATTATGCTTTAGATGCCTAATAATGTGTCTATTCTTCATTTTTAATCACAATTACTCCTGTCTGACACTAAAATAAGGTCAATTTTGGCATAAAAATGGCCCCTCATCCAAGCTTTAGTGCAGGATGAAGGGCATTATTGGAATAACGCCGGAGGCTGAGCATGTATACACTGCATTCCTTCTGGGATGCTAACCGTGCGATCGCTGATTTAAAGATTTCAAATTTAGCGCCATACGCCGCGCACCTGCGCATCCGGTGTGCGCAAACCACCAATATAATACAAACCTGTCACTCTTTAACAAACACGTTTTTGTTACTATAAATTAAACTGGGAAGGGTAATACTAAAAGTATTAAGTATATCAGAAAAAATTATTACACATAAATAACAGGGGATGGGTGTATACATGCTCAGCCTCCGGCGTTATTCCAATAATGCCCTTCATCCTGCACTAAAGCTTGGATGAGGGGCCATTATTTTCACAACGCCTTCGGCATCACATGTATACACTGCATTTTCAAAGTCAACAAAAACGTTGCACTCTACAACCTTTAATAATCCCCACATCAACCTTTCAGATAACAACTGTGTCTATGACAATAGTACACAAAAAAAACCTTACACATCACATCTGTAATACAGTATTATTAAAAGAAAGATCATTACTGGACATCTGATGTCTACAATAATACTTCCTGAAATTCTTATCAGAAGTCCAATCTGCAGTTTGAAGGATAGTCTTCAAACTACAACCCTTGTGAAAGGCTGCTGAAACAGAGGCTCCTCTAAAGGAATGAGCCTTAAACAAATTAGTGTCAATACCAGCAGATACTAAAACACATTTTAGCCACCTAGCTATAGTACTAGTAGTCACATTTCTAAAGGTTACAAAAGACACGAATACTTTCCGTGATAACCTAACCTGCTTGGTTATATAAATGTATCTCAATAAAGTGTGCATAGCACACAAAGACTCATCCTGAAAATGTTCAACTTTCAAGGTAAAACTATTACCTACTCTAGAAGTCTTTAGTAAATTAGTAAACCCAAATAACACATAATTATCACTTTTCACCATATTATCTAGATCCAAGGATACCAAAGTCTGAGCTCTCGGAGCATTGGCTAAGGCTAACAAGGCCACAGTCTTAAAGGTTAACATTTTCAAAGATAATCTATGCAAAGGAAATAAGGTCTTTAGATATTTTAATACTACAGATACATCCCAAGTCAACTTATATCTGGGTTTATTTGGCTTATGAACAAAAACACTCCTCATGAATCTACTAATCAAGTTATGGTCTTTAATCCATGTATTACCAAAGAAGGGAAGAGTCTGTAACAACATGGCCTTATGAGTGTTAATTACAGAATATGATTTTCCGCACTGAAACAAATAAAATAAATAATTTAGGACTTCAGTTTCAGACGTTTGAAAGGAATCACCAAACCTGATCGAATTCCAAACACACCACTTGTTCCAAGCAAACCTGTACTGTTTGGCTGTTCCTGTTGACCAAGACTCAATGATGAAGTCTGCAAGCTGCGTTGAAAATCCCTTATCCTGCATGGCTTTCCTGATACAATTGCTGTGACAATTCTCATCTTTTTGGCCAATGGATGTAGTTGGTTGTCGTGAGCCATAGATAACACATCCTTGTGTCTGGGAATTCTAACCGGAAAAGAACACAAGCATTTCAGTAATATTGGAAACCATGATTGAGATGGCCAATATGGAAATACTAAAATAGCCTCATCCACATGGTCCTGAACTAGTTTATTCAATACTTTCCCAATAAGGTTGAAAGGTGGGAATAAGTAGGGACGGAATGTTTCCCAGGATATAGAAAAAGCATTAGTAAATGTAGCTTCAGGTTCAGGAAACCATGAAACGTAACACTCTAACTGTCTGTTTAGTCTGGATGCAAACAGATCAATATCTGGTTCAAAAAATTGGTGACAAATACGGACAAACATATCCTGTTTAAGCATCCATTCAGTGGAGTTTGAGAAATTTCTTGAATAATAATCAGCAAAGAAATTCAATTTACCAGGTATATGAATGGCAGAAATATAAATATTCCTCCTCAAACACCAATGCCAAATATCTTGAGCTAAACTATCAAGTTTATAAGAATGCATCCCACCAAAATTATTGATATAAGATACCGCTGTTACATTGTCTGATTGAATTTCAATATGAATATCTAGACACTCATAATAAAGAGACTTCAATGTATAAAAAATAGCAAGTAACTCTAAATAATTGATTGCATTGGTTGCTTCCTGAGAAGTCCATCTACCGTTGCCATGGGTACCTGTTGCAACATCATAAAATCCAAATCCCTGTAAACTAGCATCACAACAACACCTTCTTTCTATCTTTTTAGGTCTCACATCTTTACCATTTTTACAAGTAATGTTATCCAACCACCACTGAATTTCAAGTTTACTATTCTCAGACAAAACCATTAACCTGTCAAAATCCATAGTTCCATTCAGTCCTAAAACTTTATCTCTTTCTAGATGTCTATAATGCAACTGTGCTTCAAACACAGCATGAAAAGCATTAATGATAGACCCTATGAAAGAAGCTAATTCATGAACCTTCAATTGGTGAGCTTTTAACAACCTTTTCCCTTTTATAATAATCTTTTTCATTTTCTCTTCAGTTAAAAACACCTTGAAAAGTACTGAATCTATAATAAACCCAAAGAAAATAATTCTCTGAGATGGGATTAAAACGGATTTCTTAAAATTAATTCCAAACCCTAACTTTTCTAGAGTCTGTAACATGAGTTCCGAATTCTTTTGAGTTAAATATTTGTCTTGAGACATGTTTAACGAGTCATCAATGTAATAAGAACATCTGATCTCTTGTAGTCTAAACCAAGAAAAAATTGGTTTTAAAATCTTAGTAAACAAAAAAGGGGCAATAGCAAGCCCAAATGGAAGACAAACAAATTCATAAAGAATATTGTTCCATGAAAATTTCAGAAACTTTCTAAATTCCTGATGAATACTAACTGAATAATAAGCATCTGACAGATCTATCTTGCAGAAAAAGTCATTTCTCTGAATCAAATCTAAGACCACATTGAAGGTTTCTTGTTTGAAATGGTTATATTCTACAAACTGGTTTAAGAATTTAAGATTAATTATCAATCTAAAATCTCCAAGAGGTTTAGGCACAAGAAATACAGTAGAGATAAACTGTCCTTCCTCTGGTATGGATTGAACAATAGCACCTTTCTGTAACAATAGCTCTATTTGTTTATCTACATGGGATCTAAGGTCTGACTTAAAAGGTATCTCATTTGGTACCCTAGTCTGATAGGGTTCAGCAATAAAATCAATTTTGTAACCTGATATTGCATTCAAAATCCACTGATCGGATGTAAACATTTTCCACTCATGTACACAGGTCTGTAACCTACCAACAAAACCACTCACCTCTAATTCTGGCCCTTTGGGCCTGCATAGCCGTTTGGGGCAGGCGCTGTAGCACTAGCCATCTGACCTGGTCGTCTGGATTGTTTGGCTATACCTCTAAATCCTCTGGAGGGATTGTAATTTCCCCTAGAGGGATAAGGAGTATACCTCTGACCTTGATAAGGTCTTCTATATGAAGGACGGCCCCTAAAAGATCTTGTATTCTGCCTATAAGGCATACTAGAATTGAAACTATCCTTTCCCAAATTTATCTGGGAGTCACAGGTCTTTATTTCCTTAGACAAATCGTCACCAAAAAGTTTGTCTGATATAGGGGTTGACATACTACATAGACCCTGATACTTTCTTTTTAATTGGGGCTTAAGATTGTAACGTCTCCTGAGAGATAATGCATACTGAACCTGTCCGAAGACAGTCAGCGAATCAGACACTAATGCTCTCGCTGTTGGGTTTGATTTTAACACATCCTTCAGAACCTCTGTCAATTTTATAATAGGTGACATGCCCACAGAGACCAAATTCTGAATGTCAACAATTGACTTGTCTTGAGCATGGGAAGCTCTATCAAGAACTTTCCAAATTTCTTGGTTAATTAGGGGAGGGGATAACTTTGAACAATTAGATGGAACCTTATATTTTGAGGTAACATGTTCAATATCACATTGCTCGCTACATGCGAGATTAACCAGTTGTGCAAGCGACTCCTGAATAGCAGGGCCCTTTTCCGGAGCTTTCAGTCTGGGCAACTCCCAATCTCCATCGTTCATATTACAACTGCCGTCTTCAATATCTCCCAACAACACATTATCAAAATTTTTGGCCATGCCTTGGTTTAAATTACCCCTACTAATAGGATCAATATTCTCCGTATCAGACACATCGGCAGTCTCAAATTCGACATGGATATTTGGCATTTCTGATAGAGGTCGCCCTAAGGCTTCCTCCTGTTCATAATCATTATCATATGTTGGGGGTTGAACCCCCAGAACAGTCCTAAGACGTTCAATATCTTGATAAGATAATTTTGATATATCAAAGTCCGAAGACTGATTATTTACCAACCCCGACGACGTCGAGGGTTGCGGAATTGGCCGTAACGGTAAGTTAGCTTGGACCGTATCCGAAACTTGCCTATCCGAAGAATGGCAAGTTTTCCTACTAACGTCCGAAGACTTTTTAGTAGGTTTAATAACCTTGGATTTAACTTTCAATTTAGATGCAATTAAGGGAGCTTTACCCTTTTTAGACACCAAGGCTTTTGTTTTACCGGTACCTTTTTTAATAAAAGTACGGGATTTCGAGGTTTCGGCGTCACTTTCAAAACTAGAAAAGCCGTCGAAACTCTCTTCGTCCGTCGCCGTGAGGCTTAAGACGTCTGACATGATTAACAATAAACTCAATATCAACAAATATAAAACTTGTCGAGTATTTACCTTCCTTTATCTATTAACGATAATTGTTTTCGACCGCACACGAGCACGCCAGAATGAAAAGTGACAGGTTTGTATTATATTGGTGGTTTGCGCACACCGGATGCGCAGGTGCGCGGCGTATGGCGCTAAATTTGAAATCTTTAAATCAGCGATCGCACGGTTAGCATCCCAGAAGGAATGCAGTGTATACATGTGATGCCGAAGGCGTTGTGAAAATAATGTCAATTTTAGAAGAAAAAAATCTGAAATTTTCTAGATTTTCATGATAAAAATCCAAATTTTCACTTTTTTAGACAATTTAAACAGATTAAAGTGGTCAAAACCCTATCTGGGATGCATTTCCATACATTTGAATGCAAAAAAATGAAAACATGAATTTACTAGAATTTTGCCCTTCTTTAAAGACAGCCTAGTTTTACTTATTAAAGTGATTTTTGCACTTTTTTCAATACTACTATGTATATGCAGCACACAACAATCAATTCTAGACAAATTGTGCATGAATTCTAGAAAAAATGACAAACATGCATATGCGCCTTTAAGGAGAAATTTGGCCAGCACCTGCAAAATATTATGAATAGTGATTTTAAATTGGGTTGTATTTGTGAAAAACTATTTCACTGAACACTAATTATGCTTTAGATGCCTAATAATGTGTCTATTCTTCATTTTTAATCACAATTACTCCTGTCTGACACTAAAATAAGGTCAATTTTGGCATAAAAATGTCAATTTTAGAAGAAAAAAATCTGAAATTTTCTAGATTTTCATGATAAAAATCCAAATTTTCACTTTTTTAGACAATTTAAACAGATAAAAGTGGTCAAAACCCTATCTGGGATGCATTTCCATACATTTGAATGCAAAAAAATGAAAACATGAATTTACTAGAATTTTGCCCTTCTTTAAAGACAGCCTAGTTTTACTTATTAAAGTGATTTTTGCACTTTTTTCAATACTACTATGTATATGCAGCACACAACAATCAATTCTAGACAAATTGTGCATGAATTCTAGAAAAAATGACAAACACGCATATGCGCCTTTAAGGAGAAATTTGGCCAGCACCTGCAAAATATTATGAATAGTGATTTTAAATTGGGTTGTATTTGTGAAAAACTATTTCACTGAACACTAATTATGCTTTAGATGCCTAATAATGTGTCTATTCTTCATTTTTAATCACAATTACTCCTGTCTGACACTAAAATAAGGTCAATTTTGGCATAAAAATGTCAATTTTAGAAGAAAAAAATCTGAAATTTTCTAGATTTTCATGATAAAAATCCAAATTTTCACTTTTTTAGACAATTTAAACAGATAAAAGTGGTCAAAACCCTATCTGGGATGCATTTCCATACATTTGAATGCAAAAAAATGAAAACATGAATTTACTAGAATTTTGCCCTTCTTTAGGTTAGAAACCACCAAATAGATTTGCTCTATAGCTCAATGTAAATTGGCCGTAGTAGGCCCCAATTTTCAACTTTTTTTAGTCTATGGCCACCTGGACCACATATATCATTGTAAAGAGGGGCATTTAAGCTTCAAAATAATGAAATAAAAAAGGGGGGTCATGTATCTTCTAAGAAAGTTTTTGTCCTTCAAACACGGTCTATCCGTTTTTACGCATGTCCGGATTTATGAGTTCTGGGTGTTAGCCTAGTCTACTTTCACTTTGGTATCAAGAACAAAATAGTGGAATAATACAAATATTACAGTTTTACTACACCACATGCATATTTACCAACCATTTAAACTCAATTTCATCATTCAACTCCACATTTGTCAAGAAATATCTCCATTTACAGGCAAACCAAAGTTTTTTTAAGGACTACTTGAGTGTATCACCACTTGGTCCGCGGAGGCATTTAGTGGTTCTTTACCTTAAGACAGCCTAGTTTTACTTATTAAAGTGATTTTTGCACTTTTTTCAATACTACTATGTATATGCAGCACACAACAATCAATTCTAGACAAATTGTGCATGAATTCTAGAAAAAATGACAAACACGCATATGCGCCTTTAAGGAGAAATTTGGCCAGCACCTGCAAAATATTATGAATAGTGATTTTAAATTGGGTTGTATTTGTGAAAAACTATTTCACTGAACACTAATTATGCTTTAGATGCCTAATAATGTGTCTATTCTTCATTTTTAATCACAATTACTCCTGTCTGACACTAAAATAAGGTCAATTTTGGCATAAAAATGTCAATTTTAGAAGAAAAAAATCTGAAATTTTCTAGATTTTCATGATAAAAATCCAAATTTTCACTTTTTTAGACAATTTAAACAGATAAAAGTGGTCAAAACCCTATCTGGGATGCATTTCCATACATTTGAATGCAAAAAAATGAAAACATGAATTTACTAGAATTTTGCCCTTCTTTAAAGACAGCCTAGTTTTACTTATTAAAGTGATTTTTGCACTTTTTTCAATACTACTATGTATATGCAGCACACAACAATCAATTCTAGACAAATTGTGCATGAATTCTAGAAAAAATGACAAACACGCATATGCGCCTTTAAGGAGAAATTTGGCCAGCACCTGCAAAATATTATGAATAGTGATTTTAAATTGGGTTGTATTTGTGAAAAACTATTTCACTGAACACTAATTATGCTTTAGATGCCTAATAATGTGTCTATTCTTCATTTTTAATCACAATTACTCCTGTCTGACACTAAAATAAGGTCAATTTTGGCATAAAAATGTCAATTTTAGAAGAAAAAAATCTGAAATTTTCTAGATTTTCATGATAAAAATCCAAATTTTCACTTTTTTAGACAATTTAAACAGATAAAAGTGGTCAAAACCCTATCTGGGATGCATTTCCATACATTTGAATGCAAAAAAATGAAAACATGAATTTACTAGAATTTTGCCCTTCTTTAGGTTAGAAACCACCAAATAGATTTGCTCTATAGCTCAATGTAAATTGGCCGTAGTAGGCCCCAATTTTCAACTTTTTTTAGTCTATGGCCACCTGGACCACATATATCATTGTAAAGAGGGGCATTTAAGCTTCAAAATAATGAAATAAAAAAGGGGGGTCATGTATCTTCTAAGAAAGTTTTTGTCCTTCAAACACGGTCTATCCGTTTTTACGCATGTCCGGATTTATGAGTTCTGGGTGTTAGCCTAGTCTACTTTCACTTTGGTATCAAGAACAAAATAGTGGAATAATACAAATATTACAGTTTTACTACACCACATGCATATTTACCAACCATTTAAACTCAATTTCATCATTCAACTCCACATTTGTCAAGAAATATCTCCATTTACAGGCAAACCAAAGTTTTTTTAAGGACTACTTGAGTGTATCACCACTTGGTCCGCGGAGGCATTTAGTGGTTCTTTACCTTAAGACAGCCTAGTTTTACTTATTAAAGTGATTTTTGCACTTTTTTCAATACTACTATGTATATACAGCACACAACAATCAATTCTAGACAAATTGTGCATGAATTCTAGAAAAAATGACAAACACGCATATGCGCCTTTAAGGAGAAATTTGGCCAGCACCTGCAAAATATTATGAATAGTGATTTTAAATTGGGTTGTATTTGTGAAAAACTATTTCACTGAACACTAATTATGCTTTAGATGCCTAATAATGTGTCTATTCTTCATTTTTAATCACAATTACTCCTGTCTGACACTAAAATAAGGTCAATTTTGGCATAAAAATGTCAATTTTAGAAGAAAAAAATCTGAAATTTTCTAGATTTTCATGATAAAAATCCAAATTTTCACTTTTTTAGACAATTTAAACAGATAAAAGTGGTCAAAACCCTATCTGGGATGCATTTCCATACATTTGAATGCAAAAAAATGAAAACATGAATTTACTAGAATTTTGCCCTTCTTTAAAGACAGCCTAGTTTTACTTATTAAAGTGATTTTTGCACTTTTTTCAATACTACTATGTATATGCAGCACACAACAATCAATTCTAGACAAATTGTGCATGAATTCTAGAAAAAATGACAAACACGCATATGCGCCTTTAAGGAGAAATTTGGCCAGCACCTGCAAAATATTATGAATAGTGATTTTAAATTGGGTTGTATTTGTGAAAAACTATTTCACTGAACACTAATTATGCTTTAGATGCCTAATAATGTGTCTATTCTTCATTTTTAATCACAATTACTCCTGTCTGACACTAAAATAAGGTCAATTTTGGCATAAAAATGTCAATTTTAGAAGAAAAAAATCTGAAATTTTCTAGATTTTCATGATAAAAATCCAAATTTTCACTTTTTTAGACAATTTAAACAGATAAAAGTGGTCAAAACCCTATCTGGGATGCATTTCCATACATTTGAATGCAAAAAAATGAAAACATGAATTTACTAGAATTTTGCCCTTCTTTAGGTTAGAAACCACCAAATAGATTTGCTCTATAGCTCAATGTAAATTGGCCATAGTAGGCCCCAATTTTCAACTTTTTTTAGTCTATGGCCACCTGGACCACATATATCATTGTAAAGAGGGGCATTTAAGCTTCAAAATAATGAAATAAAAAAGGGGGGTCATGTATCTTCTAAGAAAGTTTTTGTCCTTCAAACACGGTCTATCCGTTTTTACGCATGTCCGGATTTATGAGTTCTGGGTGTTAGCCTAGTCTACTTTCACTTTGGTATCAAGAACAAAATAGTGGAATAATACAAATATTACAGTTTTACTACACCACATGCATATTTACCAACCATTTAAACTCAATTTCATCATTCAACTCCACATTTGTCAAGAAATATCTCCATTTACAGGCAAACCAAAGTTTTTTTAAGGACTACTTGAGTGTATCACCACTTGGTCCGCGGAGGCATTTAGTGGTTCTTTACCTTAAGACAGCCTAGTTTTACTTATTAAAGTGATTTTTGCACTTTTTTCAATACTACTATGTATATGCAGCACACAACAATCAATTCTAGACAAATTGTGCATGAATTCTAGAAAAAATGACAAACACGCATATGCGCCTTTAAGGAGAAATTTGGCCAGCACCTGCAAAATATTATGAATAGTGATTTTAAATTGGGTTGTATTTGTGAAAAACTATTTCACTGAACACTAATTATGCTTTAGATGCCTAATAATGTGTCTATTCTTCATTTTTAATCACAATTACTCCTGTCTGACACTAAAATAAGGTCAATTTTGGCATAAAAATGTCAATTTTAGAAGAAAAAAATCTGAAATTTTCTAGATTTTCATGATAAAAATCCAAATTTTCACTTTTTTAGACAATTTAAACAGATAAAAGTGGTCAAAACCCTATCTGGGATGCATTTCCATACATTTGAATGCAAAAAAATGAAAACATGAATTTACTAGAATTTTGCCCTTCTTTAAAGACAGCCTAGTTTTACTTATTAAAGTGATTTTTGCACTTTTTTCAATACTACTATGTATATGCAGCACACAACAATCAATTCTAGACAAATTGTGCATGAATTCTAGAAAAAATGACAAACACGCATATGCGCCTTTAAGGAGAAATTTGGCCAGCACCTGCAAAATATTATGAATAGTGATTTTAAATTGGGTTGTATTTGTGAAAAACTATTTCACTGAACACTAATTATGCTTTAGATGCCTAATAATGTGTCTATTCTTCATTTTTAATCACAATTACTCCTGTCTGACACTAAAATAAGGTCAATTTTGGCATAAAAATGTCAATTTTAGAAGAAAAAAATCTGAAATTTTCTAGATTTTCATGATAAAAATCCAAATTTTCACTTTTTTAGACAATTTAAACAGATAAAAGTGGTCAAAACCCTATCTGGGATGCATTTCCATACATTTGAATGCAAAAAAATGAAAACATGAATTTACTAGAATTTTGCCCTTCTTTAGGTTAGAAACCACCAAATAGATTTGCTCTATAGCTCAATGTAAATTGGCCATAGTAGGCCCCAATTTTCAACTTTTTTTAGTCTATGGCCACCTGGACCACATATATCATTGTAAAGAGGGGCATTTAAGCTTCAAAATAATGAAATAAAAAAGGGGGGTCATGTATCTTCTAAGAAAGTTTTTGTCCTTCAAACACGGTCTATCCGTTTTTACGCATGTCCGGATTTATGAGTTCTGGGTGTTAGCCTAGTCTACTTTCACTTTGGTATCAAGAACAAAATAGTGGAATAATACAAATATTACAGTTTTACTACACCACATGCATATTTACCAACCATTTAAACTCAATTTCATCATTCAACTCCACATTTGTCAAGAAATATCTCCATTTACAGGCAAACCAAAGTTTTTTTAAGGACTACTTGAGTGTATCACCACTTGGTCCGCGGAGGCATTTAGTGGTTCTTTACCTTAAGACAGCCTAGTTTTACTTATTAAAGTGATTTTTGCACTTTTTTCAATACTACTATGTATATGCAGCACACAACAATCAATTCTAGACAAATTGTGCATGAATTCTAGAAAAAATGACAAACACGCATATGCGCCTTTAAGGAGAAATTTGGCCAGCACCTGCAAAATATTATGAATAGTGATTTTAAATTGGGTTGTATTTGTGAAAAACTATTTCACTGAACACTAATTATGCTTTAGATGCCTAATAATGTGTCTATTCTTCATTTTTAATCACAATTACTCCTGTCTGACACTAAAATAAGGTCAATTTTGGCATAAAAATGTCAATTTTAGAAGAAAAAAATCTGAAATTTTCTAGATTTTCATGATAAAAATCCAAATTTTCACTTTTTTAGACAATTTAAACAGATAAAAGTGGTCAAAACCCTATCTGGGATGCATTTCCATACATTTGAATGCAAAAAAATGAAAACATGAATTTACTAGAATTTTGCCCTTCTTTAGGTTAGAAACCACCAAATAGATTTGCTCTATAGCTCAATGTAAATTGGCCATAGTAGGCCCCAATTTTCAACTTTTTTTAGTCTATGGCCACCTGGACCACATATATCATTGTAAAGAGGGGCATTTAAGCTTCAAAATAATGAAATAAAAAAGGGGGGTCATGTATCTTCTAAGAAAGTTTTTGTCCTTCAAACACGGTCTATCCGTTTTTACGCATGTCCGGATTTATGAGTTCTGGGTGTTAGCCTAGTCTACTTTCACTTTGGTATCAAGAACAAAATAGTGGAATAATACAAATATTACAGTTTTACTACACCACATGCATATTTACCAACCATTTAAACTCAATTTCATCATTCAACTCCACATTTGTCAAGAAATATCTCCATTTACAGGCAAACCAAAGTTTTTTTAAGGACTACTTGAGTGTATCACCACTTGGTCCGCGGAGGCATTTAGTGGTTCTTTACCTTAAGACAGCCTAGTTTTACTTATTAAAGTGATTTTTGCACTTTTTTCAATACTACTATGTATATGCAGCACACAACAATCAATTCTAGACAAATTGTGCATGAATTCTAGAAAAAATGACAAACACGCATATGCGCCTTTAAGGAGAAATTTGGCCAGCACCTGCAAAATATTATGAATAGTGATTTTAAATTGGGTTGTATTTGTGAAAAACTATTTCACTGAACACTAATTATGCTTTAGATGCCTAATAATGTGTCTATTCTTCATTTTTAATCACAATTACTCCTGTCTGACACTAAAATAAGGTCAATTTTGGCATAAAAATGTCAATTTTAGAAGAAAAAAATCTGAAATTTTCTAGATTTTCATGATAAAAATCCAAATTTTCACTTTTTTAGACAATTTAAACAGATAAAAGTGGTCAAAACCCTATCTGGGATGCATTTCCATACATTTGAATGCAAAAAAATGAAAACATGAATTTACTAGAATTTTGCCCTTCTTTAGGTTAGAAACCACCAAATAGATTTGCTCTATAGCTCAATGTAAATTGGCCATAGTAGGCCCCAATTTTCAACTTTTTTTAGTCTATGGCCACCTGGACCACATATATCATTGTAAAGAGGGGCATTTAAGCTTCAAAATAATGAAATAAAAAAGGGGGGTCATGTATCTTCTAAGAAAGTTTTTGTCCTTCAAACACGGTCTATCCGTTTTTACGCATGTCCGGATTTATGAGTTCTGGGTGTTAGCCTAGTCTACTTTCACTTTGGTATCAAGAACAAAATAGTGGAATAATACAAATATTACAGTTTTACTACACCACATGCATATTTACCAACCATTTAAACTCAATTTCATCATTCAACTCCACATTTGTCAAGAAATATCTCCATTTACAGGCAAACCAAAGTTTTTTAAGGACTACTTGAGTGTATCACCACTTGGTCCGCGGAGGCATTTAGTGGTTCTTTACCTTAAGACAGCCTAGTTTTACTTATTAAAGTGATTTTTGCACTTTTTTCAATACTACTATGTATATGCAGCACACAACAATCAATTCTAGACAAATTGTGCATGAATTCTAGAAAAAATGACAAACACGCATATGCGCCTTTAAGGAGAAATTTGGCCAGCACCTGCAAAATATTATGAATAGTGATTTTAAATTGGGTTGTATTTGTGAAAAACTATTTCACTGAACACTAATTATGCTTTAGATGCCTAATAATGTGTCTATTCTTCATTTTTAATCACAATTACTCCTGTCTGACACTAAAATAAGGTCAATTTTGGCATAAAAATGTCAATTTTAGAAGAAAAAAATCTGAAATTTTCTAGATTTTCATGATAAAAATCCAAATTTTCACTTTTTTAGACAATTTAAACAGATAAAAGTGGTCAAAACCCTATCTGGGATGCATTTCCATACATTTGAATGCAAAAAAATGAAAACATGAATTTACTAGAATTTTGCCCTTCTTTAGGTTAGAAACCACCAAATAGATTTGCTCTATAGCTCAATGTAAATTGGCCATAGTAGGCCCCAATTTTCAACTTTTTTTAGTCTATGGCCACCTGGACCACATATATCATTGTAAAGAGGGGCATTTAAGCTTCAAAATAATGAAATAAAAAAGGGGGGTCATGTATCTTCTAAGAAAGTTTTTGTCCTTCAAACACGGTCTATCCGTTTTTACGCATGTCCGGATTTATGAGTTCTGGGTGTTAGCCTAGTCTACTTTCACTTTGGTATCAAGAACAAAATAGTGGAATAATACAAATATTACAGTTTTACTACACCACATGCATATTTACCAACCATTTAAACTCAATTTCATCATTCAACTCCACATTTGTCAAGAAATATCTCCATTTACAGGCAAACCAAAGTTTTTTTAAGGACTACTTGAGTGTATCACCACTTGGTCCGCGGAGGCATTTAGTGGTTCTTTACCTTAAGACAGCCTAGTTTTACTTATTAAAGTGATTTTTGCACTTTTTTCAATACTACTATGTATATGCAGCACACAACAATCAATTCTAGACAAATTGTGCATGAATTCTAGAAAAAATGACAAACACGCATATGCGCCTTTAAGGAGAAATTTGGCCAGCACCTGCAAAATATTATGAATAGTGATTTTAAATTGGGTTGTATTTGTGAAAAACTATTTCACTGAACACTAATTATGCTTTAGATGCCTAATAATGTGTCTATTCTTCATTTTTAATCACAATTACTCCTGTCTGACACTAAAATAAGGTCAATTTTGGCATAAAAATGTCAATTTTAGAAGAAAAAAATCTGAAATTTTCTAGATTTTCATGATAAAAATCCAAATTTTCACTTTTTTAGACAATTTAAACAGATAAAAGTGGTCAAAACCCTATCTGGGATGCATTTCCATACATTTGAATGCAAAAAAATGAAAACATGAATTTACTAGAATTTTGCCCTTCTTTAAGACAGCCTAGTTTTACTTATTAAAGTGATTTTTGCACTTTTTTCAATACTACTATGTATATGCAGCACACAACAATCAATTCTAGACAAATTGTGCATGAATTCTAGAAAAAATGACAAACACGCATATGCGCCTTTAAGGAGAAATTTGGCCAGCACCTGCAAAATATTATGAATAGTGATTTTAAATTGGGTTGTATTTGTGAAAAACTATTTCACTGAACACTAATTATGCTTTAGATGCCTAATAATGTGTCTATTCTTCATTTTTAATCACAATTACTCCTGTCTGACACTAAAATAAGGTCAATTTTGGCATAAAAATGTCAATTTTAGAAGAAAAAAATCTGAAATTTTCTAGATTTTCATGATAAAAATCCAAATTTTCACTTTTTTAGACAATTTAAACAGATAAAAGTGGTCAAAACCCTATCTGGGATGCATTTCCATACATTTGAATGCAAAAAAATGAAAACATGAATTTACTAGAATTTTGCCCTTCTTTAGGTTAGAAACCACCAAATAGATTTGCTCTATAGCTCAATGTAAATTGGCCATAGTAGGCCCCAATTTTCAACTTTTTTTAGTCTATGGCCACCTGGACCACATATATCATTGTAAAGAGGGGCATTTAAGCTTCAAAATAATGAAATAAAAAAGGGGGGTCATGTATCTTCTAAGAAAGTTTTTGTCCTTCAAACACGGTCTATCCGTTTTTACGCATGTCCGGATTTATGAGTTCTGGGTGTTAGCCTAGTCTACTTTCACTTTGGTATCAAGAACAAAATAGTGGAATAATACAAATATTACAGTTTTACTACACCACATGCATATTTACCAACCATTTAAACTCAATTTCATCATTCAACTCCACATTTGTCAAGAAATATCTCCATTTACAGGCAAACCAAAGTTTTTTTAAGGACTACTTGAGTGTATCATCACTTGGTCCGCGGAGGCATTTAGTGGTTCTTTACCTTAAGACAGCCTAGTTTTACTTATTAAAGTGATTTTTGCACTTTTTTCAATACTACTATGTATATGCAGCACACAACAATCAATTCTAGACAAATTGTGCATGAATTCTAGAAAAAATGACAAACACGCATATGCGCCTTTAAGGAGAAATTTGGCCAGCACCTGCAAAATATTATGAATAGTGATTTTAAATTGGGTTGTATTTGTGAAAAACTATTTCACTGAACACTAATTATGCTTTAGATGCCTAATAATGTGTCTATTCTTCATTTTTAATCACAATTACTCCTGTCTGACACTAAAATAAGGTCAATTTTGGCATAAAAATGTCAATTTTAGAAGAAAAAAATCTGAAATTTTCTAGATTTTCATGATAAAAATCCAAATTTTCACTTTTTTAGACAATTTAAACAGATAAAAGTGGTCAAAACCCTATCTGGGATGCATTTCCATACATTTGAATGCAAAAAAATGAAAACATGAATTTACTAGAATTTTGCCCTTCTTTAGGTTAGAAACCACCAAATAGATTTGCTCTATAGCTCAATGTAAATTGGCCATAGTAGGCCCCAATTTTCAACTTTTTTTAGTCTATGGCCACCTGGACCACATATATCATTGTAAAGAGGGGCATTTAAGCTTCAAAATAATGAAATAAAAAAGGGGGGTCATGTATCTTCTAAGAAAGTTTTTGTCCTTCAAACACGGTCTATCCGTTTTTACGCATGTCCGGATTTATGAGTTCTGGGTGTTAGCCTAGTCTACTTTCACTTTGGTATCAAGAACAAAATAGTGGAATAATACAAATATTACAGTTTTACTACACCACATGCATAATTACCAACCATTTAAACTCAATTGCATCATTCAACTCCACATTTGTCAAGAAATATCTCCATTTACAGGCAAACCAAAGTTTTTTTAAGGACTACTTGAGTGTATCACCACTTGGTCCGCGGAGGCATTTAGTGGTTCTTTACCTTTTGATACATCAAAACGTTTAAGTCGCCAATACTTGTCCAGTTTTGTTTTAAAATCAATAACATCCTTTGCATTCACCATATATTCTGGAAGTCCATTCCAAACTGTTCTGTGAGAGTGCTGGGTTTTCCTTGCACGCAGTTTAGTTAATTTCAAGTTTTGTCCTCTAAGATGGCCTCTAAGTAAGTCTAAACAACTTGAAATTTGTCCATACCTGCTGATATCACTTGCTGATGTAGAAAATTATTTCTTATGCAATCAACAAAATGAAAAGATACATTCTTTTCTCATCTGCTTACTGTCCATGTGTTCCGGTCTACTTCTTGAACGTCCCGGACAATAAGCTTGTGCTTGTAGTTCATACCCGCTGCTTGAGTGATAATATTATTCAAGTTATTATGGTTAGTAATATCACTACTTGGCGACTTGTAAATACCTCCTATTAGGTTTTTGTCTTTAACCTCAGTTCGATCCGAACAGCATCTATAAAATTACCATAATTCAAGACTGTGCAATAATCTGCTAGCAAGGTTTCTTTTACACACACAAGTACTCCTCTGGAACAAAACTTAATAATGTTAAAAAATAATGTAAAACCCTTTATTTTATACTCTTTTTTTGTATATCTGCCGGTTTACTGTTTTAGGAAACACTTCGGTAACTACAGTTACACCTGGATGTAGAATATTGATCAATATTTAAAGTTATCCAAATAAACTGAAGCGAAAAATGATCTTATGGACATGAAAGCATAATTGTTTTCAGTGTTTGGTTTAAAAAAAAATTTTCTTCAGATGTAGCTCGAATACACTTTAATGCTCAGGTGAAGGTTATCTGTCAATATTTGCTGTATCACTACTTCGTGCTCCATCTTTTTATCTTCTACAGTCTTTTTGTTACTTTCTGACAGGGAGGTTTACGTTACTTAACCGCCTTAACCTCTATATCTTTCTCTTCTCTTAAAACTTCCCTTCCCATATCCTTATCTGAGGTACCTGCTTGGACACTACTTCCACAGGGTCCATTTACAGTTGCTTGCTCCATTTGATCAACATCTCTTAAATATTTGCTATTTTCGGTATCATGTTTTTCTTTATTTCTGACAAGGCTATTCTGCAGTGAAAACAAGTCCCCAAAACTCCCTCATCCTTTCCAATGTCATTCAACAAGCTGGATCTAAACTTGGAACATTTTCCACTGTACACAGAGGTGCAGAAATCACATTTAATACACATACAACCTTTACTGTTCAAGTCAGAGTCACTTATAATCGCCTCCCTTTATGGCTAATTATGCACAAATATCAAAGTCCACGGTGTGTCATTCATTGCGGTGTGAGCATATAAAGCTTGCTTGAAGCATCCACTTTTGGGGACGTGGATGGCTTGTTCTATGTCTGACTCTTGCGTGTGTGGCTAGGCGCTGCCGCCGCAGCAGTGTGGCTTTGGTTTGTGTCCTGTACTATTTGTATTCAGTACAGCTTCGTTTGTTGGAACTCATAGCGTTCGTAGCGTCCGTTTATAGAAATCTAAAAAAAAAATTCAAGCAAAAATATCCTTTCCCACATAAAGATCGATGATCAATTTAATGTAATTAATAGTCTGCATCGTTATATTTCCTGAATAATCACATATTTCACGGATTTATCCAGATTTGAAACATCGTATTTTTTTCGCCTTTCAAAAACCGGAAGTGTAAGATGATAATATATACAGCATCCATGCAATAACATATATGTAAAACATTAACTGCACAATACCTTTCTTTTTGTGACTAGAGTTTCATGACATGCTTTTGCAGTTTTCCACCCTGTAACGTTTTTATCGATTTTATATTTATTAGAGGGGAGGTAATCCAATTGGGATTTAGAAAAGTCAGCATTTCGATAATTAAAATAAATTGAGCTGAGTAAATTGATCTTGCTATTCATGCGACACATTCTGGGCTGATCATATGTTACAATTTAATATACACGCTGTGTTTTCAATATACGTTGTATTAAATATTAATTAATAGTCAAGATATACATAATGATTGTGGCCCTCTTTGTTTTTAGCCGTTGTCTAGGATTTATAAGGATGTATAGCCCAATTTGATTTATAATCCTAAAAGTGTATAAAATTGTAATAAAATTCAATAAGACCAATTGTCTTCCATTCTAACCCTTTTTCCCCTGAAACTTGTGTTTTTTTACTGTAAATTGCATGTGTACTGTTATACAAATTTATTAAGAAAATAAAGATATTTAAACTGAACTTGCTGCTCACTTTCTTCATACATGAAGCATAATTCTAACCAATAGACCTCTTTGACCTCATGTTTCATTCATTTTATGCATGTAGCTCCATGTACCTAGGTACATGCCTTTCAACATATGCCTCAGTAGTTGACTGCCTTTGTATCAGGGGCATGTATGTAGCTTCATTGCTGATTTCATTATGATTTAAAGCAGTATATACATTATGTTTGTCAGATTCGGGTGCTACATTGCACGCAGCATGGACCATATCATCGGTCACAAATCTATAATATCCATCTGTAGAGTTTATGGCATCCACAGCATCAGTAACCGTTGTTGCGTCATCGTACTCGTTCGAATTTGACGCAACATTGTCCAGATGGACTTTAGCACGGACCGCTTCATCAGTCCTGGGTTGAGTTCCGTCAATCGTCGAATAATAGTGAGGTTCTGAGTCTCTAGAACCTGTTGTTGCCAAATCATGTACATCCGCTTGTTCGGGAGATGCCTCGTGGTTAGTCGTAGCTTTTCTTCTTTTCCTTTAAAGTATATGAATGCAAAAAATTGAACATATATAGTGCTGATTTAACTAAAATGGTGATCAGTACCAAAATAGAGATTCACCAATCTCCAGGAAGACCTGCTATTTTTACATTCCCTATCTTTGATAGGGGTGAATGCTATATGACTGTCGTTCGGTTGACCAAATAGTTTACGTCTTACAACTCAAGAATACCGAGCCCTATGGTCATCTACTGTTGCTTACCAACCGTCATGTAGAATATCCTAGTGTACAGTATTCTTAAAGTGTATAGAGCTATATTCTAACAGTCATTTAATATCAAAATAATTACTTGCATCCTTTTTAGTGTGATACTAGACTATCTTAATTTCAAATTAAAACTTTGGATGGGTTCCGTGTACTTTGATACAATCGTTGAAAAATAGACGATTCTTATAATTTCAAAGGGTGTTCTAAAATACTTTCGTCCGAAAATGGACAGTTCGCATGTCCAATAAATCACAGAGAGGGCTTCTGTTAAAACTTAAGCGAAACATGATCTAATGGATATGAAAGCATAATTGTTTTTCAGTTTTTGAAACTTTTCAAAAAAATATCGTCCGATATAGCTCTATACACTTTAAGCAAATGATTTTGGGGGTGAGCAGGTCAATAAATCAAGAATGCTTTACTATCTATCCAATACTATATATTAACTTTAAAACTCCCCATGAGTTATGTCGAAATCACATATTCCGTTGCTATGGTGACCAATTTAGGAAAAGTACTGCGATTGAGAAAAACGAGGAATAAATTGGTTAAAGCAGTAATATCATGTAATATTAATGCAAACAATTTCAATTCTGATACAGATTTGAAATAGCATAGCATAATAAACGTGCTGTCGTTTTGAACAATGAATGTCAATAATGCTCTAGCTTATAATGAGAAGGTCGTCACTTACGACCTTATAACTTGAAAGTTATAAGACAAATGCATATTTGAAATCTACACCATGAAGTGCTTCTTATGAGCCTATTTTCATGAAAATCGGCACTTGTCATGTTGACCAGCTTGTTTTACCATAAGTAAAGATTGATTGTCAGACAGTTTTCTTCTTTTCTCAAAATATTGATTTTGTAGTTACGACCTTCTCATTCTAAGCCAGCGAATTGTCAAACGGTGTAATTATAAAGTACTTGTTGCAGCAACGTCGAATGACGTTTGCAACGTCAGACAAAAAGCTCAGAATACTATTTGATCTATTTGAAAGTTTGGCGAAGGAAGTCTGGCGAAGGCAATTAAAAAGTACGTTGAAGCAATATTAAGAAAATATACACACCTCCATATGCATAGAACGAGTCCAATTACAATAACAAAAATGATGACAACGCATGGGACGATGATATACCATTTTAATGTCGAAGGAGGTCCTTCTGAAACAAAATGACATCATTTTACAATCTGTTGAGATGTTTGTAAAACACGTATGTCCTCATGGCACACTAATTGTCTAAAATTGTAAAGGACACAACAAGCCACATCGCGTGAATGCATTTGATATATATACAACATCATGGCTACCTAAAAATGTGACTAGTCTGCAATTGTCCGAGTATTTATTCCATTGTAATATGAATTTACCTTTGCAAAACTATCTTTTGTCCACTTAATACATCAAATTTGATTGTGGGTACTTGGTTAATAAAAGAAAATGGCATACAAGCCTACTCGCAACAATGGTGTTCTTTACAATTTAAATTTTCGTTTTGCCTTTGCAGGTCCATATATGATTTTACAGTCAGTACAAGACCATTTTTTTATGGATCACGTGATTCCTCGCTGTTGTTTTTCTTGGCTGTTGCCATTTCCCACGTGACCAGATGCTGAAATATAATATCGAGTACACTACAGTATAATAATTTGAGAAAATAAGGGTAAATGAACTTACGATTGTAAACATCGGTAGTTATTCTGAAGTATGGTGTAGGGGTGTAGCCCTCAGTAGAAGTGCTGTAGTCGGGTGTATCGTCTGAAAAAATAATACCGCCCAATGTATGTACGTACATATACGTGTAATACCAGTGTCAGAACATCCCAAAGGCATCTACTAATGCCATGTCCAAACCTACCTACCTATCTAATCCTCTTCGGACGGGTTCGCCCCTAAGGCCAATGTCATGTCCAAACTTCATACAATTTGTAAAGCCGTATGCCGAATCGAGCTTTTCACATGGATAAGAAACGTGACATTGACACCAATCACTACTTCTGATCATGACTAATCTACTATATATACCATGTTTGAGGATCATATGCCATGCTGAAGACATTGCCCGGAAACCGTTTGGTTTACACGAATGCTAATGACGTGTGTGAATGTGTTACTTATGTATCAGTCAATTGAAACCACGGTCCCAAACCCGGGGATGTTTATTTATTATTTTTTTAAAAAACCTGGTAAAATCCAGGGCTATTAAGATTGTCATCCCGACCAATTGTACAGTTACTCCTATACTCAGGATAAAGTCACTTCCATATTTCGTCGAAATTCCCGTGGTTTGGAGTGTGGTTTCAATTGACTGGAGCATAACGTCTGGAATACGGTGGCCTCGGCATATGTACCATATATACCTTCTGTGGAATCCAAACACTGTCTCTCACAGTCAGTCCTTGTGTTAAATCGGTTTTCATTTCCACCACAACCTCCATATATAAACTTCAAACATTCCTGACGACTAGTATTGTAGTACCAACGTATATATTTAGCACGACATCTGCCGGTCACGCGTGGCTGTTGGCAAACATCTATAACAAGCAAGGCATAATTGATATAATTATAGACAAATCAAATTGACAGATTAATAAAACTAAGGAAAACAGCCATTGGACCTTTAGATCTAACAATAATAGTTTCTCTAACCGAGCTAGTCATTGTGGGGTTAAATGGAGAATAGTTCCACCGCGTGTATCTTGAAGTTTCTAATGATGCTTTTTATTAAGTTTTATAACTTGTTTGAATATGCATGTACATATATGTATTGCCTAGTAGACGAAACCCCGTGCCTTTTTGGAAAGTGATAAATGCGATACAGGTACAATTCGGTTAAAAAAAGTTTCGGCTACAGTAGACTCAAAGTTATTACATAATTAAAGGCATGCAATGATCGCCTGATTTCCCGAATCATTGTTTTGTATTATAATTATTGAATGAAACTGGAAAAGGATTTTGTAAATATTGCGTTATTTTCTTGTGTGGCGGCAAAATGTCAAATTTATGTTTTGAATGTCTGCATTATTCAATTTTAATATTTAAATATAATGGCTCCCTTTCAAGTTAATCAAACTATAATATTAAAGTTGGATACATTTTCAATGCAATTTAAATTTTCCTTTTGCATTTGCTGGTCCATATTATGGATCACGTGATTCCTCGCTGTGGTTTTTAGGCTGGCGATTTCGCGCCAGACTATTACAATCCTAAATCAAAGCACTGAAAGTACTGATGTGTGGCGAACTGATGTCATTTTGACCATTCAAATAAAGACTGCACCAACATGCTGTGTCAGAGTTCTGATAAGCCCAGACTCACTCGAATGTTTGTGCTGCTCTCAAGACACCAAGCGTCAGTGTCAAGATGAGTGACTGGGTAGTCTCCATACAACTGATGAACTGGGAATTAAAACACAACAAACGAGATGCCCCCCCCCCCGCTATGGAAACAGGACTAGGTAGAAATATATTGGGAAAATTAAATAAAGGGAGGTAATTAATAAAATAGAACCAGATTTCAGTAGAAGGAAAATATAAGAAAATGATATCAATGGTAATATCATGACTTTTTTTTGGTTGAATGAAATAATTCAAGAACGGAACCAGATAGAATTATGGTTTCATGTCACATCACTTCTCTTAGATGCCATATATATATATATTTAAAGTCGATCAATTGAATTTAGGTGGACAAGTGGTCCAGTGGTAAGGGCTATTGACTACTGATATGATTATAATGAAGGTTGTCCGTACTCCCGCCGGATCAAGAGCAGAAATGTTTTTCGGAGTAACATAACTAAATTTACGAACAGACTTTCGGACCATACTCAGCGTAAATTGTATAGCATTCTGTCCGATATGTTAATACAATCGTATTTAAAACAGGTCAATTATGAGTGACTGGGTAGTCTCCATACAACTGATGAACTGGGAATTAAAACACAACAAACGAGATGCCCCCCCCCCCCCGCTATGGAAACAGGACTAGGTAGAAATATGTTGGGAAAATTAAATAAAGGGAGGTAATTAATAAAATAGAACCAGATTTCAGTAGAAGGAAAATATAAGAAAATGATATCAATGGTAATATCATGACTTTTTTTTGGTTGAATGAAATAATTCAAGAACGGAACCAGATAGAATTATGGTTTCATGTCACATCACTTCTCTTAGATGCCATATATATATATATTTAAAGTCGATCAATTGAATTTAGGTGGACAAGTGGTCCAGTGGTAAGGGCTATTGACTACTGATATGATTATAATGAAGGTTGTCCGTACTCCCGCCGGATCAAGAGCAGAAATGTTTTTCGGAGTAACATAACTAAACTTACGAACAGACTTTCGGACCATACTCAGCGTAAATTCTATAGCATTCTGTCCGATATGTTAATACAATCGTATTTAAAACAGGTCAATTATATATTTTGGAATATACTACAAGTTATTTTTTGAAAATCTGACGATTATTTGTGTATTGGTTATTATTTAAATATTGCGTATTCTGTTCCGAAATATGAACTCGCGCTAATCAGCGGGTGATATTTATTATAGCTATAATGTTGTATTTAGCATATTTTTATGCACCAGTCAGTGTGCGACCATGGTCCCATCCCAGGTGATGGGCAGTGGATAGCTGATAGTTTTCAAATATAGTATTTTTTATTAAATCCATATCAAGAAGAATGTATTTAACTTCTAAATTCTGAGTATCGAAGTTGTAAACCCTTTTTTATACCAGTAAATTTTATGACCCTAAATTCCTAACTTCTGCAGCTGTCTCCAAATCAACTAACAAGAACCCGATATAAAACCCATTCAAGTAAAAATAGTTTTAACGGTCTATTTCCTGTCTCATGGTGTGTTCAATCCCTTGTAAAAACATAGATCCCTGTGTTACATGACCCCCAACTGTCCCAAAACAAGTTACTAACGACCTACCAATATACAACCCCTTGAGGTTTACCAGATTGTATGATCAATTTTCTGCCTCATGCAGCTTCAATAATTGATTACAAATTTCTTGTCAAAATATAGATCTAGCTAGGATTATGTAATGTTACATAATAAGGAGGGGCTAATTAAAAAATGCATAGATAATATTGCACAACGTGGCTTGTGGGAGGAGCTAATTAGATATGCATTAATGGGCTTTATAACTGCACATTAAGTGGGAGGAGCTTATTAATTATTTATAATTATTGAAGTATGTTTGCCCAAAGACCTGTAATTTAGGTCTCTGGTTAAGAATTTGGTTTGCCCAACGTGTATATACTAATTAACGGCCTTTTAATCCAATTACCGTTAACTTTTCAATTCGAAACCTTGTGAAAATATATTACCGCTTTAAAAGGCATATTAGTTCGCATGTTGCGCGTTTAAACTCGCCGTAGAGTGTTTATTAAATGAGATCTATATGAAAGTCGCACATCTAAATGAAACTGAACGTATCGTCTTTAAAATAGCTTTTAGTTGTTAATGTTACTTGGAAAGTAAAAATATAATTGGTGATTTACGACACCAGGTTGTTGCTAAAAATCGCGCAATTCATGAATAGAAAATGTAAGTGCTCGCTGTTTAACTCGTCAGCATTAGTTCATTTATTTTATAACCGCAAACTAAATTGATATAAGTGATCTTTAATATGTCATAGTATTGACAATTTCTTTTAATCCGAAAATACTTTACTGAATTCTCGTTTATTGCTTAATTATTCTTTCTCAATTCAAATCCTAAATAGCGTTACGTGTTGAAAATAGCCGCTATGAATAGCACAATTAGTTCGCACGATGCGCGTTTAACTCGCTGTCATGTGCTTATTAATTGAGACCGATATAAATGTTGCACATTTTCTTGAAGTTGAAAGTTTCCTCTTTTCAGTGAGGTATTATTTGTTTATGTAAATTAGAAAACAAAATTGTTACTGACGATTTAAAACCTCAGGTAGTTCCGAAAATTTGCGCAATTCGCGAATAGAAAATCTAGGGACTCGCTTTTTAACTCGCCAATGTGAATTCATATTATTTTATAATTTAAATTTAATTTGATATTAATAAATTGAAATATCTCATGGTATTGACAAAATTTATTTTGTCAAAATCCGATAGTAATTGACGGAACTGCAATTAATTGAATATTGCGTGACAGTACTGCTAAACCAGAGATCTATTAATATAGTAGATATCAAGTTAGTGTATCGATCGTCTGCTAGCGGTTAGATAGACTGTATATACTGTCCTTGAACTAATTACCAGTGAAAACATGTTGTTTCTATTTATAGCATCAATGTTTGTAAACAACATAATTAGGTCATCGTCTACAAATGTTCAGCGGCGGAGTGATTTTAATAGACACATTTCAGTTCACCCGTGTTCCACCAGAAATCTATTGGCTGAATAAACAATACAAACTTGTCACTGACCAATAGCTCGTTGTATATCAATTTGCATATGAATGCCCCGATATGTAAACATGAAACCGTGGGATTACTTTCTCAACCTTCTTGAGGGTCGTTGGCGGTTCGCAGGCCTTTGATAGTAGGAATATAGTCCATGCGGAATGATTTGCTATAAAATTAAAATATCCTCAAAAAATAAAAGTCTGATGTAATTGTTGGTCTTAATATAAATAAATGTTGGTAATGTAAACAAATCGGGTTCAATGATACGTGTAACTTGTGTAGCATGCTTGTAATATTGTTCAAATCATAGACCTATTTATTGGTGTAGGAATAAAGGCGTTAACTTCATAGTATATATAAATAAAAAAAAATTGAAAGATAGTTATTACATTGTGTGGCTTTATCGCCACACAAAAATGAAATCCACTAAGATGAATTTACTCCCAAAACTGACAACACAGAATCTATACACTCGATGCAAATAGTTCCTCCTCGTTAGTCAGTTTTGCAAGATAAGAACATTCAACTTTCCTTGTTTCATTTATTCTGTTCGATTGTAATATATTAGTTTCTTCTTGTAATGGAAGGAAATTGTATGAAATTAAAAGAATAGGTGTTTAAATGCGTTGATAATTATTACTACGCGTTATATACTAACGCGATATAGCGCACGCAACAATGATTTTATTATTGTTAATTATTTAAGTCAACATTCTTCAACGAGATCGTGGTCGAGTGGTTGAGCAACTCGCTTAGTAATTTTCTGATGCTAAGGTCCAGCGATCGAATCACGGCCGCTTCAAATTTTTTATATTTTTATTTTTTTTATTTTTTGTTAAGTCCAGCACTTACCTCTCTTTCGACTTAGAAAACCACTTGATGTTATATTACTTGAAAAGCTATTGTTCCTTAGCAGTTCGCCAGCCTGTCAGTACTTTCAGTACTTTGATTCTTGGCTGTTGCCATTTTCCCGCGTGACCAGATGCTAAAATATGATACTTATATCGAGCGCACTACAGTATAATAATTTGAGAAAAAAGGGTAAATGAACTTACCATTGTAAACATCGGTAGTCGTTATGATGAAATGTGGTGTAGGGGTGTAGCCCTTTGTAGTTTTGTTGAAGTGTGGTGTAGGGGTGTAGCCCTTTGTAGTTATGTTGAAGTGTGGTGTAGGGGTGTATCGCTCATGAGTAGTGCTGTAGTCGGGTGTATCATCTGAAAAAAGAATACCACCCAATATAATTATGTATGTAAACATGTTATACCAGTGTCACTCGTCATAGTTCAAGACAAAGTAAGAACATTACAAAGAAACCATATATGTGTAGCCTTGAGTGTGTATGAGCAGCACAGGAAATGTCGAACTAAGTATGGGAAGAATGCAATATAAGTAGGAGCAGAATGATAACAACACATAATGAGATTGAAAAGGGGCATTTATTTTAATGCCATTAAACGAGAACAAGCGTGTAGCATAACACGTTTGTGTAAACAAGAATTATAGCATATTATAGCATGAATGACCATATCTGGGCGAAAGACGCGCCACCGAGGGGAACACGTCCACTGTCTATGTTAATCGTTATAATACAGTAGATATGAATAACCATACGCGGAAAGCGCTATGTAGCACTACTTTTTCTCTTACAAATCATCTCATCAATGCTTTCTTAAGAATATGAGAGTGACCAATTTCCCGAAATATCTGCAGCCTGTTATTCAAGTGGAAAAATTGGTATTTATAAAATGAGTGTTTGTACGCTCCATGTGCGGTTGAACATCATACATATATACCATTCATGTTAATTTTTGTGACCATACCTTGACATTTGACCGAACAAACTTAAAGTGTATATATGCCGCCTACTAATGACATGTCTAAATGTCCTAAAATGTTTGAGGGCTGTATACCGACTCGACCTTGATGGTTCAGGTTTTTTCACACATTTATTATGATACATGAACACTGAGCTACTAAAAAGAATCCCCATCCACCTGTACCATTGTTCCAGTATTTATTTTCATTTTTCCAGTATAATTGAGTTTCTCCTGCTTTTATTTTTACTATACGCATATTTTATAACTTCCTGTCATAAAGAGAACTCTTGTTGTCTTATTATCTAATACCAGGGCCTCTTGTAAACTAATTAACATGCTGTGCAATGTTACATAACATTATGTAATAGGGTACACTATGGTCAGATATCTTTAAAATCTGGAACCACATGCTGAGAAAGTAATGACCAAATTTAGTTGGCTCAAAGCCAAAATCCAGGTCTTTAAAGCCCTACATTCTCCCTTCTTTGTTTCTGGTCCAGAACTTTATAGAGAGATCAGCATGATGCCAGCATTGTGCCAGCATGAGATCACTATCAGTGATTATCTGGGGTCATAAAACACTGTAACTGGTCAGTGTAAGGGATCAGAGGCCCATATTATAGCTACTGATAATCAATAATGTGCTACTGTAATATGTACCCTTGAAAATATGTGTTACATTGTGTGTTTGTTTAATTTGTATAATTACTAATTAATTAGATATATTTCTTTGCTTTTTGTTTCCATCTGGTTTAAGTGTGTAAAAACTATTTGTCAAAATATTTACTATTTTAGTTATTAATATTCCCTCAGAGTTATTAAAATAAATACACACCCAAACCAGATACAAATAAAACTAAGCAACTATACCAAAGAGGTACACAATATCAATTCTGATTGTTTGTCTGTGAATATACTTTTTTTATAAATATAACATAACATAATGCTCATAGATCTAGTTAATAAATTAAAAAAAATTAATTCAAAACATCAAAACCAACATCAAAAATAACATTTTTATATCTTATGAATAATATCAATTCACTCATTTCATTGAATACATTATTAAGAAATGTTAATCATGAGGCATACAGCTACCGGTATATAAGTTAAATATGTTCAGATTTTTTAAACACTTTTATAATAAATTATTGTGCATTAATTTGCATGCTTTGTTTAATCACACGACAGTCGTTTTCAAGCATCACAAACAAAATTATGTCAATCTTGATGGTTCAGGGTTTTTTTTCACAATAAAATATTACAAAAACTTATATATCAATTTAATTTTACTATAGGCCTACATATATTTTATAACTTCCTGTCATAAAGGGAACTCTTGTTGTCTCTTATCTAATACTAGGGCCTCTTGTAAACTAATTAACATGCTGTGCAATGTTGCATACTATTATGTAATAGGGTACAATATGGTCAGATATCAGTAACCACATGCTGAGAAAACTATGACCAAATTTGGTTGGCCCAGTGCCAAAATCCAGGTCTTTAAGGATAATAAATATGACCTTGAAACAAAGCACGTCTACTGATCGTGATTAATCTACGATATACCATGTTTGAGGTTGAAGACACTGCCCGGAAACCATTTGGTTGTATACACTGACAATGTGGTGTGTGAATATGTGACTAACGCACCAGTCAAATGAAACCACGGCCCCAAACCCCGTGTTTTTTTTGTATTTTTAACCCCCTGGTAAAGTCATTGTCACCCCACCAATTGTACTATTACTGCTAAACTGAGGGTAAAGTCACACTCATATTTCGTCGCCATTCCCCGTGGTTGGGAGTGTGGTTTCAATTGACTGGAACATCACGACAGGAAGCCGTTACCTCGGCATCCTGACACCCCATACATACCTTCTGTGGCATCCAAACATTTTCTCTCACATTCATCCCTTGTGTTAAATTGGTTATCATTTCCGTCACAACCTCCATATATAAACTGCAAACATTCCCGACGACCAGTATCGTAGTACCAAAGTTCAAATCTAGCACGACATCTGCCGGGCTCGCGTGGTTGGTGGCATTCATCTATAACAAGCAAGGCATACACATTGATAGAATTATAGACAAATCAAATTGACACATTAAAAACTGAAGAAAACAGCCATGCACACTCATAGGTTCTTTAACCGAGTGAGTCGTTCTAGGGTTAAACGGAGAACAAAACAGTATAGTATCATGTTTTCATTGAGGTGTTCTTACATGTATAAGTGAGGTTTTATAGTTACTCGTTAGAACATACAAGAAGGCTCAAACAAGTACTCATCCATCTAATTACATCTACCCATTATCTTGCTCTCTGTAGCATTTGTTAAAAGTAATTCTAACATACACATCTTTTTTAAAACATGTTGTTCCACCAAGGCATGCATTGATTGCCTGATTTCCCTTTTTTTTGTATTATAAGTATTGTAAGAAATTGGAAAAGGATTTTGTAAAAAGAACTTTATTTCCTTGGGTGGCGGCAAAATGTCATATTTATGTTTTGAATTTCTGCAATATACAATTTTGATATTTAAAGTGTATAGAGCTATATCGGAAGATATTTTTTTAAAAAGTTTCAAAAACTGAAAAACAATTATGCTTTTATATCCATTAGATCATTTTTCGCTTCAGTTTTAACAGAAACTCTCTCTATGGTTTATTTGACATGCGAACTGTCCATTTTCATAGGAAAGTATTCTAGAACACCCAATGAAACTATAAGAATCGTCTATTTTTCGGCGATTGAATAAAAGTACACGGAACCCATCCAGAGTTTTAATTTGCAATTAAGATGCAGTCTAGAATCATACTAAAAACGATGCAAGTAATTATTTTGACATTGAATGACTGTTAGAATATAGCTCTATACACTTTTAAAAACATGGCTCCTTTCAAGTTAATCAAACTGATATACTTAATTTTGATATATATATTTTACGTGAGCCAGCAATAAAAACATGTATTTTTTATCTATAAAATACGTGTTAAACCTAATAGCAAATTAGTGACATTACTTATGGTCTTATGTGTATTCATATATCACATGAATTTCCTTGTATCCGGGTGAGTATAGCGAGTACGTATAATATTATTCGTAACATGTGTGATATAAGGTAAACTACATGGGCGTGTTTTTCCAATAATTTGATGCGTATTTTGCGTTTTTAGTCTCATATGATATAAAGAATCTATCACTCGTTGTCAATTGATATATTTACATGTATATTAAACTCGTTCAGGAAACATTATTCAGCGAGCCTCGGGCGAAAATTTCTGAAACTCCTTTAATATAAATTCACATCAATTAACAACTCGTGATAGATCCTCTATGTCAAACATACATTTATAACCAAATAGTATACTACTTGATCTGATGATAATAGTTATCACTTATCACTTCCTAGTGCGTACTTGTTATTGATCATGCAACTACCATGGAAACTGCCTGATAACACATGACCTGAGAAAAGTATGTGTTCTCAGGTCAATAGCCTGAGAACACTTTTTGGCTCCGCTCACAAATGACGGACTATTTTACATTTTGTCATTCCGTCTTAAATTGACATAAATATCATTGAAAACAACAGAATTATGCATTTAATAGCTATTATTTATTCAACGTTTAGGTTTACAATCCAGAAAAGCAATACTTTTTCGCCAGGTAGGGCTACGCACATTGATGACGTTTCATTGATGAATCATTCGGAAAAAAACCAGCAAAAAATCATGAGCGGAATTTTATTCTACTTTTACGACACGATGTTCTTATTTTGATAATGCTTATGATTTGCTTAGATTTCTTGTTTTGACTAACACATTGAAATAAATCTTATTTATTTTTTAATATTTTTTTAATTGAACTGCGTAGAATTGAGAACTATATTTTGTGTACGGAAGCAAATGAAGTTGTGTTAATCGGCGGGCGGTCTAGGAACGATCGACAACTTTAACCAGTTTAAAATTTAAAAAATATGCCTCTAAATTGTGCCCCGTTGTTGGTTTCATGATAAATAGAAACTCGAACAATGTTATCAGGCTTGGCAATATCGCCCGGGATGGCTTGGTAAACCTCGCCACCCGAACGATATCACCTCGCCTGATAACATTGTTCTCACCGGACAGGGACCCGAGTTTCTCTATATATATATTATAGTACATGTAGATAGGCCTACCCATTATGAGAAACTATTTATATTTACAACAATATTTCTAGGGACGTTGAATAATTCATATATTTGTGTATTCATCTGATCAAAATCGTATGTCTGTGCATAAAAAAGTACATTTTACTTGTATCATTACAATAAAAGATGTTCATATTTACCCAAGGCGTGACTCATAAATCTTCCAATTGGTATTCCTATCAAATAAACAATCAAAACATAATTATAAAGAAACATGTTAGAATTATATTTTGTGATTTCTGTTCTCAATCGCTCATTCTGCCCACGCACAACTACACTTAGGACGTTTAATTTAAAGTCAACTTTTAATTTGACTGCGCTGTTCATACACAAACAGGACATTTGTAGAAGTACTCAAGTTATTAATTACTGTACATCCGGTATATCTAGAATTTTAAGTTACTGATTTGTGTTTTTGATATGTGATGCGTGTAAGTACAATAATATAAGTACACGTATATGTATAATGGATATAATCAATTAATTAAAACGGAAATATGATTGTACGGAAAGATGGTTGTATAGCTTGGCTTTTTTTACCTGACCCTGACCTTAATGCAAAAATATATTACACGGTTCTTGCTTTGAATATATCAATTTCCGCAAACAAATCGTGCTCTATCGGTATTTCATATTTGTGTTTGTATTACATCTCGAGCGTCTTCGTGATACTCCCCGATCATGAAAACGTACAATCGGTGTCGTAAATGTAGACAATATATCGACTGTTAAATTATGCTAATCAATAGGTCAGGCTCATGTCAATGGGGCAGAGCTATACTTCAAATAGCTCATGCTGAAGGAAGAAGAACACCCGAGAGCTGCAGACCAATGCGTTTACTAAAGTGCACTGAGTATCTCTGGGAGCGTCGTGTCGTGGTAGTAACCCCAGTACATAGTCTGGTTCACGACGTTGCACGTCTGGCACTAACTAGAAATTGCACGACACGAACTGGAGTTTACTGTCTTCCATGGTTTGATTCTGTTGTAAATCAAAAAGCAATACCACGTATTACTAAAATAATCCAAGTAAACATTAATTTTTTTTTGTTATGTCTAAAACCGATTACTTTGTTTGCATTCAAATCATGAAGTTGCACCATTTCATCATTGGCTATGTATATGTATTAGATAAACATCATTAATATCACGAGCGGCGCTAGCCTAGTGGATGGGAAGCTCGACTCCCACTCTCACGATCCTGGTTTAATTCTTCCCTCATGCCATTTTCTTAATTAAACATAATTGATTTTATTTTTCTAAAATGGATGACACCGAATTTACATATGCTCATGTGGGCCCCACTGCGCCTAGTCACACACGCAAGAGTCAGACATAGTACAAGCCATCCACATCACCAAAAATGGATGCTTCAAGCGAGCCTTATATGCTCACTCTGCAATGAATGACACACTGCGGACTTTGAATTTTGGGCATAATTAGCCATAAAGGGAGGTAATTATAAGTGATAACTACACTGAAGTGAAGTACGGGACGACTATTTACAGCCGCCATAATATGCTACATTCTGTACATAGTCTACAGCGATTAGGCTATGCAAAATTTGAAGCTTGCAAGTTAACAAGTTAATTATTTAATATTCAAATTTAAAAAGTGTTCGGTTTGAAGTTTTGTCTCGTATATATTGTGTTCATCAAAACAATGCATGAATCCACAACAATACTAATATAGAATTGGAATCTTAAGAACATGTCTAGCAGACTAACGTTAATTATAATGAGAATTTTATTACGTGTGTTCAGGTAACGGGTCTTTGCGAAAAAATAAAGAAATCGGTCAAATTTTATTTACAAAAAGGCTGAAATAATTACTAGACTACAGTAAGTAGGCTATGGAATGAATCTATCATTTTACGGTACGTACACGAGGGCTTCAATGCGTGGTCACGTGTTTACAATTTCATACGCGTGTTATCAAGGTAAATATAACATTCATATCAATAATGTTCTCGGAATAAATCCATGGATAAGTGGTATATAATACTTTGATACAAGTTTGATACATATGACCCTAGGGGTCTCTCTGGTTGGTTATACACACGGCGTGTGGTTCCCTAATCTCAGAACACGTGTACAAGATAAGACAACGAGATGTTGGAACCAGTCAAATTTCCTTACTTAATGAGAAACAGACTTCCGGTTTAAATAACAAAAAGGGAATATACTAGGATACGGATATAGAGGTAAATATAGTTTGATTATACCACAGTACTGCAATAATATTTTTGTTTTATTTCTTAGTTTATAATTAAACACGTGTGTATGTGCGTTATTGCTATAATACAGAAATATTGACAGCTAATTGCTCGCGTCTGTACTTAAGTGCTCGGCAAACTGCTAGTTTACGGTTTCTGTAATGTACAAACTCTCGGCTGTTTGTTCAACATCCAGAACATATCATTAATAGCCTCTGTTTGTTTGCGTATAGAGGAAGGAGTATATTATGTAAATGCTATGCATACGGCGTCAGTAAGGTTTTAATAAGAACGTGGGAATTTAGTTAGCTGCGTTTCCAGAGAACAAACCTATATACTAACATCTTTCTTGACTGTCCAAATCACATGCTTTTCGCAATGTATTGGTATAATACTCATATGTTTGCATATTTAAATGCACTATGATGCAATTATCATGCTGACCGTTATGCTGCACATGTATCGTTAAGATTCAGTGATTAATAGTAGCGTAACGGTTTATAGTCGGACAGACAATTTTATCTGAAATACGCGTATTCGAGTATGGCACAGACAGATTATAACCCAAAATTGTATTTCACCATTCAAATAGACATGTATTGCACTTAACACGCGTTTGCTAACGAACTCGTTAATTTATCACCATGGTAACGTGGGAAATTCTCGTGTACCGGTACCATTAATCCTGACCTGTCAGGAATCTGAACAGCATTGTTGTTCTATGTGTTATGGTTTTCTTTGTCGGGTAAATCAAAGACCTAAATTAAGACCTGTAATTTAGGTCTTTGGGTAAATGTAATTATGCATTACTACCTCTCCAGAGCGGCCCTCTGTATTTAGTAACAACCTCTCTATATATCAGAGCAACATGTTGCTGCTTAATTAAATATCTCTTTTTATATACTGTATTTCTTTTCAGCAACATGTATATTATAATTATTTCATAGTAGTTCAATGAAATATTGTTAAGGTAGTCTTTGATAAAACCATAGCGCGTGTCTGTATTTATTTTATGAGCTATTATAATAAAATTACCCAAACTAAAAAAAACCTCTGTAGAGCAATAAGCTCTAAATAATGGACTGTATCTAAAGAGGTTGGTTATATTGTATAATATACAGATAATTTATTGTGTATTTATGAAACAACCAATATGTTTTCACAACTTTACTGATATCCTTTTGTATCCTCAAACATAAATACAATGTTTAGATAATCAGAACAAAAAGCTCACCTACTGTGGATTCAATAAGTAATACTTATGAGGGATCTGTCCCATTTGAAGGAATATAGCGGGGACTACAGTTAACTCAGGTATTCACAGTAAAACCTTGGTAAACACAGTTTACCTGATGGACGATATATTTTACAACCGTTATCATTTAACTTTGACCGGACTGTAACGTATATAATATTCTGGCTTCATGGCTACATTTACTGATTTATTCAATTAAAATATTATTCAAATGTACGAGAAGACCAAAAAACTTTTCTTAGACGGTAGATAGAAAAAAAAATCACAGTTTAACTCTCCAATTTTCATGCACACACAGCTGACATCGACAAAGAGATGAATTAAACATTCTTCGACAGCGTTGTACATTTGATTTAATAATTCTTTCATTTTAATAAAACATGTTGCTTAGATCTAAAGAAATAGTTTACGTATGCATGTATTTAGATATTTGCATGTTGTTAGCAAATGTTTTGCCAAACCAACGGTGACTTTTAATTACAACAGGCGGCGTTAACATAAACACATATATGTATGCTCAGTACATCTAGAAACGCAACGTTTTCATCATTGTTTTTTTCTTACTTCCAATGCTCATACTTTTGTGTAATATTGCATAATTGTATAGAAACTTGGCTATTGTCCAAATTTTATCGATCGGGTTACGTAACTCCCGTGCGTCAAGAAAATGCAAAAACGCACGAATTCCGCGTGCACCATTTATGCATGATAAAATTTGGAGTAAATTGCTTCGAATCCTTTGTAAGGTTTGCCAATGGATAGAAAATCACAAAAGAAAAGTTGTAGGCTTCAAAATAAAAGTATCAGGATATTCCGAACATGGGCCAAATCAAGCGATTCGGACGCCTATGACGGATATGTCAACTGGGAGGTTTCTTTTTGGCTAAATTGCCATGAACCGACAATGTTTCATATGTTGACACTCTACTAGCACTTTGGCACCGTCTACAACTATCCACGTCCAGGTCATCCTTGTGAAACAACTCTCCGACAGGACCAGTAACTCCACATGTACCATCTCTAGGCAAAGTTCACAACTGGTTTAAACACTTCTAATCAATTTGTTGGACGTCAAGCATATGTAATCAATAAATAATTAATGAATACTTTATCTTTTCACTTAGAACAACGATTCTGAAAAAAATAGGATTTTACTTATTTGTGTTCCGTTACTTTTTAGCCGCACTATACATACTAGTACATTCAATTGCATCGATAGCACTGTATGAAAACAATGCTACAGAAGCAATGTTCATGGAATAAAATGTCATCAAGTAAATGCAGTTTGGTTGCCAATCATACAAAGTTTGAAAAGTGTTGACAGAAACCCTAGTGTTTCGTTTCTAGATGCACTCAGCATAGATAATGAAACACCTGGTACTTGATACTCACAGTCTATAAACCATAGAGAAAAAGTGGAGAACACTATGTACATGTAGTTGTTTAAAATTTAAAATCATTAGAGATATGTCGTGTAATAAAGCGTTAGATCTATATAAAAATGTACTGATAGTTTCAGCAGTAATTATATCACAATGGTTCAAATATGCTATAACAAGGATGTTGAGTCAATGAAATCATGGAAAGGATTACTTTCATGTAACTAAATTGTCTATATGGGCATACAATATATTTTAATTGGTGTGCAAGTAAAATACCAAGCGACAACGTGTGAGTAAATTGTTCTGAAACTCGTTTTACGGAATACTGTAATTTGTGACGGAATTTGTGACGGAATTTGTTCGGTTCGTAGCGTAGTACATTTTTTGCATAACCTTCACCGGTAAACAAATTATTATATCGGATTTTCTGTAGAATAGACAAAATGAGTACAGTGGCTGAAACCCAGGTTGAAGTAGCGGACGAACCTGCGGACTGTCTGACGCCAATGAACGTGTCTGTAGATGAGGCTAATGATACAACGAAGCAAGATATATCAATGGAGACCAACTTTTCTAAAGATTCGCCTGACATCACCAGACAGGTAAGTAGGTGTATGTGTGACCGTAGTGTTATAATATTATATGCCGAACATAGCCTTGATTTGCCAGTCAGCTTTCTGCTGAAATATGACAGGTATATATGAGTGCTTCCATCCGGATTTGAACCCAGATTGGACATATGTACGACTTCTATCACTCTTTCTAGTTATCATGTTCCTCACAGTCATTTTTGTCTTTTAATAGGCTACTATATCACATGACTTTCCTTGTATCCACTATCCAGGTTAGTAAAGCGAGTACGTATAATCTTATACGTACCACGTGTAGTATAATACATTCGATGCGTATTTTGCGTTTTTAGTCTCATGTGATATAAAGAATCTATCACTCGTTGTCAATAGATATATTTGTATTAAATTCGTCTAGGAAACATTATTTAGCCTACCAGAGGCTCGCTTAAGAAAATTTCCAAAGCTCGTTTAATATATCAAATGACAACTCGTGATAGATCGGATTTGATCCTCTATGTATCAATACAAAGATCAACATGCAATATTATTTGACAAATATTTTATAGCAAATGAGTATGGATCAATCGTACTTGTAACACTTAAATGTAGATTTTTTCTCCTAGGAAATTAACATAGATATGGGAGCACGAGGGGACAATGGAGAGGACCCTATGTCTAGACTGGAACCCTTATTACGTTACCTTCATCTTATATCACCGCTACAATTGTTGATATATATAAGACTGACACTGGGACATCTCTACCAGAGACACAAAACAAAACTAGCATGGATACTTATAATATGTCTCGTAGTTTTGTATATTGTATATCTTGGTGTCGCATTTAGGTAAGTCGAAAAAAATACTTTGGCTAAAACGTGTAAGTGTTTTGATAAATTATAGTGCTAGACTAAGTTAATGCACTGTTTTGTTCAATTTATTTATATCGCAGCGTGTTTCGTGCTCTAAGTCTTGGTACACAGTGTTGTTCATTTTAATATGTTAAATTACGAGGGTCATTTAATACATGTATACGTATCATGCGAACTATCAATTATCTCTAAAGTGGCCAAGATCATTGAACAAAAAACTCACATTTATAGTAAATATTAATGTCCATTTAATTTTTGTTTTGTTCAGAAAAAGGACCATAACGCCATGCACGCCATCAGTGTGTGCATTCGTGAATCAAGGTCGTAATTCACTCTCTCTTTTAATGTGTTAGGTTTTTTTTGAAGATTGATAATGTATTCACAGTTATTTCGCAATCCAAATCCGCTGGCTTGTTGACCATTATACATGTAACTAGATTTCAAATTTGGTTTGACTGAAATACGGACTATGGGACAAACAGGCATTGCATGTTTTCATGAAATGTATCTTTTTTGAAATATAGTTACAGATTTGGTGATGAAGGCTCGTTAAGATTACTTGTGATTACTGTACTTGTAATACTTGGTCTGGTATATCATTATGTGAAAAAGTTATACGGTGTATATATATACAATATGTACATCAAACCTATGTCGTGGAGGTATAAAGTCTACCGGAGACTAATCATTGCGTAAGTACACATTATTCAAAGTTTTCTAAGAAGGTATGAGGAAATAGGACAGGGAAGGCAGCACTCAACTTGAACAGCCGAGCACAGAAATCAGTAACACCTCAACACAATTAGACTAAGCAATGCCCACGCATACGCCAGAGAAACAATTAAAGTCCGAGTCCCCACCGAAAAAATGCAGGATGACCCAACTTTACATAGAAATGATATAATAGCGGTGATTCCATGAGACCGAATGAAACGCAGCAAAGACCCGACCAAGTCCCCGCTGTAGGACGATCATGATTGGGTAGATTTTGTAGGGTCCGCCTTTGGGACTGGAAGTCGAAGAGTAGAACTCCGATGCTGGTTCGTTCGGATAACTTAAATGCTGTAGTCAGTGCTAAACCGTAGCTTGTTAAATAGTTGCTACCGTAATTCTACTGTAACGGACATGAAAACAGTTTTCCTGGAGCCTATGGTGTATCCGTATCAATTTGCTCATTCCAAAAATAACCCATGTATATGGTAAACATGGATGAAGTCATTGTCGGCTCAAAACGTATATCATTATGTGCCAGAATCAGTCGATCTTTTATCTACATTTTATACTCAAATGACACCGTCATACATACATGTACTAGTATTTTAACATTTTGGACTTTGTCTTGTTTTCAGGGTATCAACACTGGTAGTTGCGGTAGCTGTTATATTATTTGTTCTCGTTGATACTTTGCTACGGAGACCAGAATCTCTGACTAGTGCATTCGGTATCGTGATATTCATATTACTGATGTTCTTTGCTTCCCACGATCCAAGACAGGTTTGTATAATCCAAGTTAGTGTAGTATCTTTCCTACTAAGACCATCTGCTGTCCTAAAGGACATTGAAGCCAAAATTCACCAAACCGGGTTGGTCCGGCATATATTTTCGCTATGTTCCGAAATCCTAACGAATCATTTCTGTACCAATTTCTAGGTAACCATCTACGCACTGCGGTACCGAAATATCCTCGTAATCCAAATTTTTAACTTTTTTCATCATATCGTTATTAACTCAACATTCCCTGGAAAGCTTCTGTGATGCTTCGTTATCCTTCAGCCATGTTTGGAGCTTTTGCAAGGACCATATACATGTACTTCTTTATGTGGCCAGTAAGTATTTTCTGTTAAAATGATATACAATTTACAATGCAACACCGAATCATTGTCGAAGGAGGTGTCATCTTCATCTCGGATTGCATGGAACAAGGTACTTTACTGTCCATACTAACATTGCCATCTTCGTCCGTATTTAATTTGCTCTTCTATATTGTTCCGTATTTTTCTACACTTTCAGGTGCATTATTCACTCCTTTCTACTTATTTTCTTAGTCCGTATTTAAATATTCTTCCATATTTTCCGTATTTTTCTACTATTTCACTCCTTTCTTCTTATTTTCCAGGTAACCTGGCGTCCGGTTTTATGGGGTCTGTTATTACAGCTGATATTTGCCTTGGTTGTATTGCGGACACAATGGGGTTACGATGCGTTTGTATGGCTAGGTGATAGGGTGACGTCATATTTATCATATGCTGACGCCGGTGCCAAGTTTGTGTTTGGTGATAACTTTATGGAACACTTCTTTGCTTTCTCGGTAGGTACATGTACTATATAATTAGGTTCCAACGTGATATTTCTAAGTATCGGCAAAAATTCAGTCGTTTGTTGCAACAATCCAAAATATAAAACAAGTTATAATGTATACAAGCATAATTATAATTAATCAAATATATTCACAATACGTACGCTGCACATTGAAAGCGAAGTCTGTAGTCTGTAGCATCAACATTAGTGCTTGAAATTCTTAACTGATTGCACACACAATTTTGTAATATCAAAAGCCGTTGTTTCTATTTTACCTATTCACTAGAAATATCCATTTGTTTGATAATGTACACTTATGTTGACTACAATGTTGAACCGACCACGTTCCACAGCAAAACTTACACACCAAGTCCGTTCTTACTTGAATCCTAAATAACTTGCATTTCGTCTTCTTTTAACCATAAAATAACCTTCTGTTAGGTAAGGCACTGGGAACTAACACCATACATGTCAAGTACTCCTATTAAAGTGGAGTTACACCTATTTTCATTGATAAATTGCTGGTTTCCAAGTTCACCTACCTTGCCTAAAAGTACACTTGGTTCATTTTATTATTTTCTGTCCCATATTTATAACAACAAGAATCACTAAATTCCTTGTTTATGCATCTCAATTCCTCTTAAATCACATTTAAGTGCATCTTGTAACATGTTTCTCTTTATCACTCCTATTTTTTTATCTAACTTACTTGGTAGGTATGCTAAACACCCACCACACTATCTTAAAGTGTATAGAGCTATATTCTTACAGTCATTTAATATCAAAATAATTACTTGTGTCGTTTTTAGTATGATACTAGACTACCTGAATTGCAAATTAAAACTTTAGATGGGTTCCGTGTACTTTGATTCAATCGTCAAAAAAATAGACGATTCTTATATTTTCATAAGGCGTTCTAGAACACTTTCGTATGGAAATGGACAGTTTGCATGTCCAATAAATCACAGAGAGAGTTTCTGTTAAAACTGAAGTAAAAATGATCTAATGGATATGAAAGCATATTAATTGTTTTTCAGTTTTTGAAACTTTAAAAAAAAATATCGTCCGATATAGCTCGAATACACTTTAATGTGATTTGTCATTTCAGGTGATGCCAGTACTGATTTTCTTCAGTGCCAGTATAAGTGTACTGTATTATCTCGGAGTGATTCAAGCTCTTATAGAGAAGATAGCGTTCATCATGGAGTACAGTTTGGGTACTGGGGCCATGGAATCTCTGCACGCGGCAATAAATATTTTTGTTGGCTGGGTAAGTCAGTAAATTGGTAATCATATAGCCAGGCATTTCTTATTCCAATTTTTACACAACAACAACAACAACAACAACAACTTTGAGGAAAAAGAAGCTATTTCAGTTCCGTTATTTTGATGTAAAATCTCGGAAAATGAACATACATAGGATCAAACTTACAACATGTACTCAGGTGTAGAAAACTTGTATAGTTTGGCAGGACTAAAGCTCTTATTAAGGTATTTGAAAAAAGGCAGAAAAACTGAGCAGTTAAGCAGTATACTAGGACCCCATCATGTTGTCAACTTCTTTAGTTGACACTCTGTCTGTAATTTTTATTCACCTTAATAAAGATATTAGTTGGATTCATTTGATAACATCAACATTTTCGTAAAGATGAAATAACATTTTTTGAATATTCGGACAATCACTCAGAATCAGACAGTTGTCGAATAAAGACACGTGACTTTAATGTCAACTATAAATAATAGAGTTTTAGCCTTATTTATGATACAGGCAGAAGCAATAACAATTGTCCGTCCGTTCCTAGACAAAATGTCTCTATCCGAATTACATACAGTTATGACGAACGGATTTGCTACTGTAGCTGGGAGTACGTTGGCAATCTACATATTATATGGGGTATGTATACATTAAACCGTTCTACTTTAATACCATGAACTAATACCAGCTTCCAAAATAAAATATGACATCGACTTAGTTATTCATCTGCATTTTGTTGTTAGAACCTTTCTTTTCGTCATGTAAATACCCAGGTCCAGAATCTGCCACTTCTGTTAAAATATCTTCCAGGATCAATTTCAAGTTTATTATCAGATTAAACAACCATTTGTTGACGTTCACTGACGTGTACACATCCGATCTTTAGGAATACATTGGATAACGTCCCGAGAGTGTTAACGTCGTGTCATATCCAATCAGAGTGCAGGGATTTGCTCACTTTGGAATTTTAACACACACAACAATAAAAACGTAACAAAAGAAACAAAATTAAGTGCTCAAAACTCAAATAACGTAATTTCCTACTCAGTTCATTTTATGTTATTAGTGGAACCATTGTATTTCAGGCTCCGGCGAATCATTTATTGTCCGCGTCAGTTATGTCTGCTCCAGCTGCTCTAGCAATGTCTAAACTGTTCTTCCCAGAATCTAGAGAAAACAGACATCGGAAAATAGATGTAGGGAAAATACCCAAGTAAGTACATGACGTACATCATACTTAAAACGAGAATGCATGATGCATTGCTCGCACACATGGGGTTTTTGTATTTAACTGTCACCTAAAATGTCCCAGTTAGAATATTTTTCTAGGCTAGGAATTACAATCAATACTTACGATCAGCACTAAAATACAGTTTACAAGGTGACACATCGGCAAAGACAAATATACGCTTCAGGTGATACTTCCGCGAAAATGAATATACGCGTCCGGTATTCCTTAATTAGTTATCGTTCAATATTTTCTCAGCGGACCGTAAATGCCGTCCGGAATTCGGAATTCAGGGAGTCCGGTATTGCGGAAGCTTTTTAAGTTGACTTTATAAGAAGAAATACGGGACCTAAGAAATCGTCCGGTTTTATGAGGATTCCGGTTTTGAGAGAGTCCGATATTGAGGGAGTCTACTGTACGTACTAGTATTTCCCTAAATCCGGGCCTTTCTTATGATCTTCAGAGGTGTGGCTTATGGCTGTATCGTTTCGATCTGAATGAGACTTTGTTGAACAAATCGTAGTGGTTCATCATCAATTGTCACATATGCCTGTCATATCTAACATTTAAAAATGTAAAAAACCTAGCAAATCGTATTTACAATATTAATGACTTGGAATTTACATAAACGCTATGTTGAATAAAAAAAGATATAATCTATAATATTTGACTATAATTGTTGCACTCGTAACTACAAAGTTAATTATGTCCATGTTCACAGATTGGGTACCGGTATTATAGATGCAGCATCAGTCGGGGCTGTAGGAGCCATATCTATCGTGGCTCATATTCTAGCCAGTGTCATAGCATTCTTCTCCTTACTCCAATTTCTCAACTCCACTTTACAATGGTTTGGTGAAAGGGTCGGACTGTCACCTCCTGATTACCCATCCTTGTCATTTGAAGTAAGTATGCTTTCAATAGTTTGTAAAGCCTTTACAATATCACTAGCATGTATCAACTTTACAACTTGTACCCATAAGATTTATATAAATTATTGTCAAGCTCAAGAAGAATGTCTGCTTAATTAATGTGCGAGATGTGTTTGTGTCGAGATGCTCACCAAAGATGGCGTATGACATAATGGTACCGGTCCTTACATTTGTTGGTAATCGGGGAATTAAATAGGGAAACATAATACTTATTTTATATGAAAATGTGGGGTGTTGAAACTGTTTATGTCGCAGAACTTGTCTTACAAGACACAAACCCTAATACGACATGTAGCCACTTATCACGCACTATCTCTTTAAAACGAATGTCCCAACTGTATTGAGCGGACAGTAATGTTTGATAGAAACATTTTTTATAATATTTTGTTTTCGTATTCTTTTTTTAGCTCATCTGTTCCTATTTATTTTGGCCAGTGGTGTTTTTGATGGGTGTTGCTCCAGAAGATTGCAGAGTTGTTGCCCGTATGGTCGGAATAAAAACATTTGTAAACGAATTTCTAGCCTATGAAGATCTAGGCAAAGTGCGCAAGAATAGAGTTGAGTTGTATGATTTAATAAGTCGAGGTTATACAGGGAACTGGACGGAAACTGGAAGTAATGATCTTGTTTTGTCAGGGACGAATATCACCCTTGTTGGAGGAGTTATATCAGTAGGTTATGTTTATGTTTTACCTATCATTGGCTTCTTAGTTTAAATATTTTTCTAAATATCGTTATATTGCTGATGTTTGGTCCTCTTAAACAGCTGTACATGTTTTGTATTATATTTCGTGGAATGGTCAAATAGACGATGGCCCATAACTCAAACTTACTTAAAAGTCTTAAAACATTATAAATAACCCTTGATTTATAATTGTAAAAATGTTAAATGTAGAATTATCCAAATATGTGCAACCGTCTTTTCTTTAGTGAAGCTTTACTTTTATTACAACATTTAGCACTATTCTGCTATTCTCTTTCATTTTCAGCCTCATTCTGAAATGGTGGCAACATACGCACTGTGTGGATTCTCCAATATTGTAGCACTAGGTATCATGATAGGGGCACTGACTGCTGTGGCCCCTAATAGAAAGGACGATATTCTCCGTGTATCATTGAGGGCTCTAGTAGCTGGTAGTATGGCGTGCTTTATAACTGCTAGTGTTGCAGGTAAGCACTTTGTTAGTACATATTTGTGTTAAAATTTGGCTGCTTTTCATTCAGTCTACTTGGATATTCTTTGTAAAATTGAGTTATACTGCCTTTTTGTGGCGGGGACTTGGATTTTTTCTATTTGTTTTGGCTTATATGCGGGAATTGCTCAGTGTAGTTGTTTTGTGGTGTTGCTGATTTCTGAGCTCGGCTGGTAAAGTTGAGTAATGCCTTCCTTGTCCGATTTCTTAATACCTTTTTATCTTCCAATCTAGTATGCGTGCCCTTATGACCTTTGTGTCTGTTTGTTATGGACAATACGTATTTTGCCTGTTGTTTATTTTGTAGGGTGGGCGTGGCGTGTTGTGTGCCTTTTGCTGTAATCATTCCGGTGATTACAACACACATATTTAACCAGGGTTTTATATTAACACAAACCATTTGTAATAAAAACTAATAATAGATGTATATAAATGATTTGTACCTTCTTAAGATGTTTGTTTGTTTATAGGTCTCCTTGGTGACAGATGAAACAATGATGTAAGAAATGGTACATCTTCTCAGGAACATTCTGATGCTCACATCCTTCTGTATTTCATAATACATAGTCACATGCGTTTCAAATGAACACTATGCCTTGCATTGCCTTGGTCATATTGAGCATGTTTTGCCTCGGTGATATTCTCCCAATTTTAATGCAGGGGAAACGTCGAGGAAGTTATAACAATATTTTGGTATTCCGTGTTTCCAACTTCTCCCGGAAGTCATTTGGTTCCATTGTAATGCATTTATTGAGTATTACTGTCAGTGTAAAAACTTGTAGTCTGTGTTCCAAAATGTTTACTCGATTATGGACTCTGTTCTTACCGAAATGTGATTGCAACTATTGAATTACAGTGTATGGTTAGTTTAAGGGCGATATATAATATTGCGTAAGTCTGAATTCAAGTATACCAAGTTCATTTGACCACGAAGAGTTGTGATGTCTCATTAATTCTGTTCATAATCTAAATATAGATTGACAGAGTACTGTCACTATCAAACTTATGTAACTAAAACATACATAATATATACGTTTATAGCAAGTTCTATGGTTTGTACCAATGGTGTAGCTATTAGAGAAGAGAAAGTGTTTCGTGGTGCTTTTGCATGTTTTTTATATTAAACTTATATACATGTTGTGGTTTATAAGTATGTGGCCATTTTGCTTCGTATAAGTGTTGGTCGATTTCATTCATGCATGTCTCGTGTTGTTTTATAATGTACAATGTATAACAACTGTAATATGTAATAAAATATATGTTATTTTAATGATGTCATCCTTCGTAGTGTTTATTTCGCTTTTGTATCAATTTGATGTAGCGACCTAATATACGGCTTATACAAGTACCCGTATTGGCACCCTCTCTGTGCAACCAATGTATTTGTGGACACCAGTCGACAAGAGAGGGAGGACATTCATTGCTTATGCCAAATATGCAGATATAAGCTTAAAAAACGATAGCCCACGGAACAACCCGATAATTAACCACATTCGAACAAGTGCACCCGGTCAACATTTTATTTTAGTCTGAACTTGTGCAAAACAACATGAGGACAGTGGTTAATAAATTGGGATGGTCCGTGTACTGTCGTTTTTAAGCACACATCTGTAGTTTTAACAAAAAACCTCAATTATTTTCTTACCTCTCCGGTCAACTTAGAAGTGTCACTCAGTAGTGTCCTCAAAACATTGTTTGGCACAGAGAAAGTCCCGTGCCAGTACAGAGAGGGTGTCGATACGGGTATAAGCCGTGTATAAGCAAGCTAGATTCAATAATTATGCTGCAAGTCGGATCTAGTCTGTCTAGCTAAACAACAATTATTGGTTAATAAACGGAATATTTAAATGGATAACCAAGACGTTGTACGTAGATCAGGGAAATGTCAGACAGTGGAGATCAATGACGATGGAATGAATGAGACGATTTTGATATAACTAAACAAGTAAACGCTGTGTGCTTCATTTTTCTTCATTCATACATTTACATAGTACAGAACTTGAGAGCATAGGCGAATCAACACACATACGTATAGAAGAAGTGCGTTTCAAGCAACAATAAGAACAAATTCTTACAATACAGTTTTGAAATAGACCATCAAGGTCCATGTTTAAGAAATCTTAACTACGAATAAATTTTCACCCTCGAAATTGACGTAAAGTTACGAAAACAATTATCACAGGGAGTCATAACATAACGATATGTACATAATTTAAATACTAGTAATAATCGCATATAGGGATTATGTCAAAATAGACACATCAGCGAAATATGATGATAAAATACAATAGGTTATTTCATGGCAGTTGAGGGTCAGTAAAATTGTCCTATAAAATGATATTCAATATTAGTTCCGGTTGTTCTCATTATAAGGAATATTCTTCTAGAACAAATGTCAAGAGTCAGGCAGGTGGTCGTATTAGTGACATTTTTAACCATTATTCACCGCCGCCTCGATATCCTAGTGGTTATGCATTCGTTTCGAGTGCGAGAGGTCCCGGGTTCGATCCCAGGCCGCGTCATACCAAAGACGAAAAATAGTACCAGAAATTCCCTTACTTGACGCACATCATATAAGGGAAACTGGCTTCTCTTCTCTCATACCCTCGTGGAGAACATCAGGAATGAGGTGTCGAGAGTGATAAAAATAATTGAGAAAAAAACTTGTTTCACAATCGACCTGAAATAAATAAGTATAAACTAAACTTAACCAGTTTGGAACTTACAAACTTCCTGTTTAAGAGCGGACACTACAGGTATTCAAATCTTTGCATCCAGTCCCAGGGTTGGTGTCGGAACATATTTGCCACAAACACAGACATTTAAAGATGTTGGAAAGTTCGTTTAACGCAGTAACATGTATTGCATCAAGTGAGGTAAGAATATCCAGTTTGTATAAGATGACTACCTCACTGTCCAAGTTTCTCTCTATTGTGTGGTTCCATGAAATCTAGATCTGGTCCAATCGGTACTATTCCATGTGGATTGATGGTTTTGTGAGATTCCTAAAATAACAGAAATATAAGTTCGGTTGTCTGTACAGGTGTAACGCCTCCTCTCAACATACTATATTATGAGTTGCATAACATACTTGTGGTACTCATATATGAGAATTGTAGTACCTTAATGTCTCTTGTAATTCAATTTTGAATGGTTATGTACATTTGATATGTTTTTATTACGATATGAAATTTTATGTGTACACGTAAATGTACATGAATGAGACGTAAATAAAGAATATATGTACCTGTCAAACTAGTTAACTCCAAAACAGGAGTGATAAACATATGTCAAAAGATGCACTCAAATGTGATTTAAAAGGGATTTAGATGCATAGACAATGAATGTTTTAATCCTCGTGGTTGAGTTATAAATATTGAATAAACATAAAATGAATCACATGTACCTTTGTTCAAGTAAGGTGAACATGAAAAACCAAAAATTAACAACGAAAGTAGGAGTAACACCACTCTTAAAGGAGTAATTGGCATGGGTATGACTTATAATATACAGCGGTTGGTATCGATGTACCTGATAATCTGTTTCCTAAATTATATCTTAACCAGAATTAACTTACCCTTTCACAAATAACCAGCAACTCTTCCGCATGGGAAGAACATACGCTCGTGCACTAAAAAGGCGATGAGATTCTATTTATCGCTTGCCACATGTCGGCTCGACAAAAAAAGTTTATATTGAACACATCGGAGTAAACTATGACACCGGACATATCAGGTCCCGATATCCAGGAGCATCTCCTCAATTGTAAATCTCATCTCAAATTTAGATTTTGTTTAAATCAGAGTCTGGCGTTTAGATCAATCTGAAGTCCAAACTCTTTAAATGTTACTGTTATAAATTAAGTATAGTGTTTTCTGTTGTTTTTTATGCAAATTTTGAGTCCAGCGACCTAAAGAAAATATCTAACTGATGTCATGGCAATGTTTGAGATGAGATTTAGCTCATATCGAGATGCTTATGGAGATCGGGTCCAGGACTCATGTCGGGAGTGAACACTCTGACCGCTTGTTTAAACGGTGGTTGCCTGACTCTCATAGCCATAGAATGGCACAAACAGTTAATTCATTTAGATACTCACATGATAATGTCGTCTGATATGTTCCTTGTTTGTTGTTTCAGAGAATGCCTTCATTTGATAAAGGTCCCTTGTAAAACCCCAAATGTTTGGATATTCTCTAAGTTGCTTCTTGTTACACTGAAAAAATATTTATGCACTGAAGTATTTTAATCATCCGTTTCTAATCATTTGTAGTCATTAAACAGATATGTGGTAAGAGATTTTAGTAAAAAGGAGTTTAAATAATTGAAATCATATGAGTTAAGCATATCTATAGGAATAAAAGCAGTCTTTTCAACTTACTAATAGTCAAGTCAAAGACATTATATATCGATGCTTGTTTTAAAAGTCTCTCATTATATTCATGCATATCCTTAGGGATTAATACATCAGGCTTGAGTTTCAAATCTTAAATAGTCAAGCGAGAGTCTCGATGTTTGTCGAGCAGACGGCTCGATATCAGTCAACGGCGCATTCACCATGGTTGTCTAGTACTGTTTGGTGTATAATGAACATATAGGGTGCTCAGCGTGTATGTAAATGCAAAAGTGTAAGTATACGGTGCGAGAAACACTGTCATGAGCATCATACCGATGCGTTGTACATATAAGTTATTAAGCACCAACCATCTTGTTTTTCTTAACTTGAAAACAAATGTATGTCATTTCCTATAAATCATCTTGTAAAGTTACATATAGATTCTATGTGTACGTATGTTTCCAATATATTTGCTAACATAATCATACATCCAGACCATATTGATAACCCTACTAACCTTGAAGTGTAGATGGTATACCCAATCAAACCTGATTAACGTCGTGAATAGTCTGACATCAGCTTCTGTAAGTGTTGCTCCTGTCAGGTAACGTGTCTTTGATAATATCTCTTCCACCTACAGAAAACAACACGTATTGGGGAAACATTAATTTATTTTAATTGGCAAATATTTCTGAAGAACTTCAGCCCACATAACACACTATCAGCTTGGTACCACGTGTCATTGCTGGTATTGCTCCTTTATTTGTAAACATATGTGGCCACCTGTTGATTCAAGTTTAACTTATCAAATCTACTAATCTTAAGTTTCTTTAATTATCACAGTGTACAATCTGTATAATATATAATGATTTATTATCATTTTTATCTAGAGAAGGGGACCGAAAAGTCTATCTTCTCCTGTCAGGTATACGACTTGCCATGCTATATGTGCTTAATCATGTCCTCCTAATGGGCAAGCAGTTGTCAGATGCTTGCTGAAGAGCATGTACGTACTGGTTGGCTATTCATAGAGGGTGGTCAGGTCAACTGAAAGCGACGTATACAAACCTGACTAAAACGATAAGTAACACGAATTGAATCAAATGCAGAACATGAGAAATGGTTTTGTAGAGAGCCATACGTACTTTGTCGAGATGTTCGAACACACCAGTAACAGCCGTGTTGTAGGCTTCCTGGGATGTTGCAAAACCCGATCTATATACACCATTGTTAATGTACCTAGAATAATACAACATACACATACTAGTAAAGTAAGCACTTTTTAGCTCTCCAACTCTGGAGGTAATAAAAATATTATTATTGCAAAAATGATTGAATTTCAAAGCGGTTAGAAGAAGGCAAACGAGAACTGGTTTATTTACATTGTTTATGTACCTAGAATAATAAAACATACAAATACCAGTAAACACTTTTCAGTAGAAGCATCTTTACGCTATACAACATGCAATGATATTTGGGAAAAAAATCAAATAATACAAAAAATGTAAACGGCCTTAAGTTGAAATTTACTAACTAATCAGGCCAAAACAATACCACATCAACCTAGATATGAGCGATTTGTCCTAAGGTTAAATTCGATTCAGGTGTATTGCAATACATTTTGGAGAATTAGCATTTTTTTTAGATTAAACTAAAAAGTTGCGTACATCTATTAACTTGTGAAATATTTAGACCATTAATGACGTCACATAGTTACGTGCCATGTAACTCAGGTAACCGTTTAATTACTCAAGATAAATAAATAAATTTTTACGTTCACGAATCATTGAAACAAAATTACAAATCACAGGCACACGGTTTCGTCGATTTTAACAACTTAGTATGAATTTTTATTTCAACTACTTTCATAAACACAAAATCGACGAAACCGTGTGCCTGTGATACAAATATGATAACATCTCCGAGTCAACGTTTCGTGTAAGTAATTGTTTCAGTTGAGTTGTTTTATTAATCCAGTATCACTACTGCGCTTATTAATATTGATATAAATATTACATAAATACAACATATAGATGATGACACTTGGCGTTTCTTACATGCCATATTTTCCTGAAGCCTATGCAGGAGATTGCTGATGGAAATGCAGGAAATTTATCCAACTTGCTCAAACTTTAAATGAAGTTAATATGCAGTTTTAACTTATTTTTCTTGTAGGACATTACAATGCATGCTTCATAAAGCTATTTTAATCAATATTCGTAATCATGTTCATTATGCACACTAACAATTTCAATGTTCCAGTACTCTGAGAAATGCAGGAGCTTTGACCAATTTGACTCCTAAGATCGTCTCAAATACTTACGGATAGATCCATGTGTTTAAGGCATCTATTTGTTCTCGGAGTTGTTCTGGGTATAAATCTATCTTCTGTTGTTCTTCTGTTTTACAGAAAGCGTTGAATGCACTGTTTAGTATCCGTAATATTTCACTGGACTCATTGTTCACTATCGTATTCTTCTGTTTATCCCAGAGTAATGGTACAGTATAAGGGCCATTGAAATCTAAAACATAATAAACGAAACTGGTAAATAAGTAACAAAGAAAGCAACCATGCGGCCCGGGGGTTTCACTAGGAATTCATGTACAAGGCTTTTTGTACATTTGAGGTGGCCAAGATGCCTGAGCACTGAAGATGGAAGGCAGCTGTGGGTAAATTTGAGGCGGTCCAAATATAATTTGAGGCAGTCAAATTGACCTCCTGTCGCCTCCTAATGCCAACCCTGCGATGATGACCTGTGATTAAAACATTAGAGAACGTACTCCATGCTCAAATCCGTACCCCATACTTCAATTGGAACAAGTTCTAAGCTACAAAAAATACTCTAATTATTACTGCTCTTATAACTGATTGAATACATATAATATTGCGGTTAATTTTCTGAATTGGACCGTTTGCTACAAGTTGGTGTGGGTTCTGATGCAAACTTGTGAAATAGCTGTTTGCGTATAAGAATGAGAACACGTTTATAATCACCGGGTCAGATAGTGGTAAGTAAGGAGTAACAAAATAGGTATGAGAAAATCCGACAGGGAAGGAGTAACAACGACCTAAATTACATGTATTTTAAGTCTTTGGTGATAATTACTAGTTTTGTAATAAAATCCATAATTAAACTTAGTTAAAAACTGAAAACGTTCACTTATTTAATTGACAAAATATGATCATCTTAAATCTAGTCGGTTGCCTATCTGACTTATTCACGTGAAATGAAACGTCAAGCTTTCTCAGGATCAACTAACGAAAAAAACAAATGCAGAAAGTATATTCACAAAATAGCTGAATTATCATCGTTAGACATCTTTTATTTATGGTATGCTTTATAATATAACTCAAATAATGCATTTGTTCACTTTGCGTACCAGGTCATGTATATTGCTCATAATATGGTCGATGTAATTCATAATGTTCAAAATTATAGGCGACTGGTACGCGATATCACAAAATACTTTTCTAGAGCATTTGACTATGAAGATCTTGATTATGTACCTGTAAGTCAACGCTTAATAATTTGAATACGAGTGTTTAATAAAGGTACATTAACATGAACTCGATGGAAAACAGTACGACTGATGCAACCAAACATTGCCAAACTAAGTAGGTGTGCAGCTTTATACTAAAGCAATTATTATAACATGACATGTACCCGTATAAGATTATTTTGAAAAAAAGGTCTTCATTATTTGTAATTGAATTAAAAAGTTTTGAATAATTAGAATCTTCGACGTTTTCAGCCTCATACGTTATAAGGGAACTATCTTTTACAAAATTGCGCAAAAGAAACATATTTTTATGTCATACCTGATTGAACTTTGTGGTAGACCTCACGTATGAATGTACAATTGTTAACTGTGTCTAGTGTACTACCGGGAGTCTGAAAATATAATACATTAACATTATATGATAGTTATTTGAATGTTTGTTAATATATCACAATATTTATGATAACATTGCAGCTTTGACAGGGTCCCGGAATCACGGACGCCGACATCATATTATCGACGGAGTGTGCTTACCTGGTCACGAGCACCATATAATGGATTGGGTATGTTTCCCTTCGCGGTACATACTCCATACACGACCATAGGGTAGCATAATGGTCCGGTGATAAAAGCTCTTGGAAACTTATTCGAGGTCTTTGGTTTGAATCTGGCCGGGGCACTGGATATTTTAGCAATGTTTTTCAGTGGTTTCCAGCAATCAAAGATGAACTTGTTGGCAACCCAATGGTAGTCTCGCGTTTATCGGTTCTATTTATCGGGAACGTGATGAAATTGAGACGGATTTTGTCTCTTCCACATGCTGTCTCTTCAGCAAAACACACAAGCGCATTACCCCATTAGAAATAAGTGCTTGTACATTAATGACTAATCCTTGAACGAAAGTTCTAAATAATTACGCACGAACATACACAGACACCAGAACATATTTCGCTGGCTTAGAATGAAAAGGTCGTAAGTAATACTAACGATCTTTTATGACGAACCAGCATCACGGGGTGCATCTTATGAGTCTATTTTCATGAAAATCGGATCTTGTCATGGTAACAAACTTTTTTTCTTCCACAAGATGCCCAAACTTATCCGTCCTCGGGCGCTAACCGAAGAAACGGTTTCAGTTTCAGTTTATTAGCATAAGAACATTATTTATGTTCGTCGCCTTAAACAAACAATAGGCGGCTTGCAATTAACACAAGAAGAGCATGTACAAAATACAATGAGCAATGTGAACACAACGAATTGGTATGGCCTTACTATGTATGAACTTACCTTATCAGTAAAACGCCAGCCTTCATCGAAGTTTAGCATCCAATCAACTACATTGACAGTGATTACATCTTCAAGACCCTTCAGCTTTCTAGTTATAAGACATCGATGTGCCCATGGACAAGCATACGACACATATAAATGGTAACGGCCTGCTTCAGCCTTGAATCCACTCGAACCATCAGCTGATGAAAGATTAACACAATCTATATTTTAGCCTTGCACTTACGTTGACCAAAGTAAATAGATTCCTGAATGTCAAAATTGAACTACATGTATAATTTTTCAGAAATATCTAATTTATACGATTTATTTCCCACAATCGAGCTACAATTGTTCCAGAACGTTACCATGAATCACTGATGTTAATCGCACTTTAAAATATGACTTTCAAGTTAAAAAGTGACAACTTTTCGAGTGATTTTTTTTCAGATGTTAAGCCGCTCAGCCACCTTTTAACCTCCCCTGGTCATTGGGCTACCTAATGAAACATACATTCGAGTTTCCCTGTGGAGATTAATTCTCTCCTGTGGATGTGACAGCCAACACCTACCTGCAGCGCACAGGAATAGACACTGCCCTAACATATATATAATTATATTATAGTTTTTTTGTATACCAAGGAAGCTTTGAACATTTTAATAAAACATGTAATTTAGTATAATCAAAAATTCTTACGAAGACGTCTGCTATCTATAATTTGTAATGCTACACGTTTTCTTGTTAGCCACCTTTTAATCTGCTAGATTTACATCATAACCTGTACATATTTCATGTATATGTATAGCTAGTTTGCGATAGAAAAAAATCGTGTTTTTGTAAATATTTCTCTGCAATTACTACACCTACAAGTATGAAATTTTGCACGAATAAATGAAATATATCTACCTAATACACACTAAAATTTCAGCAACATCAGAAATGAGTTAAAAAAGTTTTGTTCATAAGTTCTATGTAACATTTTTGTAGTTTTGTATAAAAAATCAAGTTAGAAGACTTGATACTTGCAACAGCCAATTTACGGTCAAATGATACGCATAACGGTATATTTACGTATTTGCAACCTACTTAATTTAACACATGCGAGGCCCGTCTGTGAATATGATTAAATACATGTTATTGCTGTACATTGTTTACAAGCGACACACCTAAATAAACCGAATAACAAGGGCCTCCCAAGTCTTGTCTTTATAACAGCTATCTCAATCCCGCTGATCACGGATTGTAACGGTTAAATAATTGATAGTAAATCATCAATGGAATACCAGATTACCTCCCTGCGTTAAACTGTAAATACGCATGTAATTTCAATATGTAATAAAGAATAAATATCTTTTAATTGGTGACTAAAAATTATGAAATTCAAAATGAGACTAGGTAGGAAGTTATTGTAGTTCTGTGTAATTTTTTACCAAAATCTGATGACTAGATTTTTAGAAATCTTTAAAAAACACGATTTTTTTCTATCGCAAACTAGCTATATATCATACTTCAGTAAATACTTTAATTTATAATGAAGAAATAAACTTCTTCTTTTTCTATAATGAAGATGCTGGAGGTAAAATACAACCATAACTCTAAAGGACTGATAGTGCATGTTATGTTCGCTGACATAAATGTAGTATGCGCTATAACCCTGTAAAATATACCTGCATACAGGTCAAAAGGTTAAGATCAGATCAGATAGCACCGTACTTCAAAACGCTACGTGAACAACTGATAAATCCCATATATAGTATAGCTTGCACACATTGACATGAGCCTGACCTATTGATTAGCATAATTTAACAGTCGATAAATTGTCTACGTTTATAACACCGACTGTATGTTTTCATAATCGGGGAGTATCACGAACACGCTCGACTTGTAATTTAAACACAAATCTGAAATACCGATATTGCACGATTTGCTTGCTGAAATTGATATATTCAACGCAAGAACCTTGTAATATATTCTTGCATAAAGGTCAGGTTCAGTTCAAAATAACCGAGCTATATAACCGTTCCATTACTAAACGGCATGAAATAGAAAGCATTTACCTGTTACAAAATTCCGGAATATTGAAGCCTTCCGTATAAATTCTCCAGTCTTATTCACTCTCTCAAGCAACGACATGTTGAACTACCAAAACAATCTATAATATAGACGTAACGTCAAAAGGTGAGGCACGCAAGTGTAACGTTTTTGACGTCGAACAGCCTTTTGTTAAAAACGTCAGTGTCAGTAATAAGTACGACGGTTAAGAATCCGCACAAAATTAAATTGTTAAATTTTAAGTTGCAAATATATAAATACTAAATACACAAAGGGTCGTATGGGCTTTTCAACGGAATCTCTATTCATACTACGAGTAATGTAAAAGGCATCTTTTGTCGGAATTCCCGTCGACGTCATAATTCGAACTAATTTGACGTCGTTGGACATTTTGTAGACGCAAGGAAAAAAATTATATCTTTTTTATTTATAATTCAATCCACTTGAAAATCGCTATGCTTGTTCTACGGAAAAAAAGTAATTTTTTGTTTATTTGTCATTGGAATAACTATGGATCGACCAAATTTGCATACGTTTAAAAATTGAACTTTTTTAAAAATTCACTTTTTTACCTATTTTGGACATTTTGTAGACGCAACCTCATCTTCAAGAAAACTTTCGTTTTTTATGGTATCAAAATAATTTTTTAACCAACACATCTACAGAAAAAAAGTATTTTTTTAAGAAAAAAATTACGCACGTGCACACACACATATTTAAGTTATTCACCTTAAAAGATAGACATTTTAAAATTACGTCACGAAAATACGAAAGTCTCGCTTTTTGCCGTTGCCCTTATTCCACTTAATTTTTAAATATTTTGACGGAATCGCACGAAACTAACATGACAGCATGTTCCAAGCATGCTTTAACCGGTGACGGTGTTTCTCTGTGAATCTGTTCAGTAGTTATTACTTTATTATAACTTTTACCTAATCGACCCTGTGTTTTTGTTACAAGTCTCGCTACGTTTTTCGCGAAATATTCAAACAAAATAACGCTTGATGCATTTTACGTTTATTATTTCCATTTATCTGTGTACATTATTAAATGCACATTTTATTTCTGCGTTTAATGATATAATTTACAGTTTGCTAGGCCGATTAAAGCAATAATTATCGTTGGAAATTGTTCGCTGTTGGTGGCGTTTTCGCGTGTGCCTCACCTTTTGACGTTACGTCAAAGCACTCACTTGATGATCAAACTGTACATGTGTTTTACGATACTATACGATACGCTCTATATATACCACTAGGGTATCAACAACACAGTGACGTAGTAGACCATGAATGTTCTAGTTTATAACACAGTGTTATATGGAGATAGCTGTAAAATCTTTTAATTTCGATGGGACAAAAATTCGTGGTTTGGGTATAAAAGATAATTTCAATGGGATCTTAATTCGTGGCCTTTTCTTTTCAGGTACTAAATACAAGGGTCAAAATAGTGTTCGATGGTATTTACTTTCGTGGTTGTAGGTGAACCACGAAATCCACGAAAGATAGTCCCCCACGAAAATTAATAATTGTGCAGTACTCAAGGATTTTATTTTATGTTCTTCTAAGCTAGGACGCAGAACTTGGAACTTAGTATGGCTTGTATGACTGAATAACATATTTAACCAATTAATTACATGCATGCTTTCTGTATATTAAAAGCTTTATTTACTATACACAAGATAGTCCATTTTATGCACCAGACAGTTGCACCCACGACACCTATCCCGGGGATAGGCGGAGATCTTTCAGCTGCCCTCGACAGTACTTTCCCAGTACTTCCGGGGAAATGATGAGGATTGTTTTCTCCGAACCAATACTCCGGGACATATTAAGTTGTGGCCAGTGGTCGGGGAAATACCGGAGATTTTACCATCAGCTGTCCCCCGCAGGATGGAGAATGGGGGTGTTTAAGACAACCCTAAATTAAAAATATCCGACCATATCCGGGATGCGGGTCGTGTATCCAACTGACTGGTGCATTATGATATGTCGGTGTTTGTATAATTGCACCATAACTGCACGCTGTATAGATAATTTATCCTCACCGACTTATCTTTCTTGCGCAAGTAACCCAAAATTATGGATTTATTTCTCGAGGAAATGAAATAAAATATCTATATAATACTTGTGTATAATATAACGGTTAATAAAACAGCATTATAAATATTAATTTTCTTATTTCATGAATAAAGAGCAGGAATAGGAATCGATGACTAGAGCATATAACTAGGACGCTGTTCTCATAAAACACTTATAGCGTACAACATTTCAGTATTAGAACAACGTCCCAGATATTGTATCATATTATGTTATTTATTGTAATATTAACACACCATTGATTGTTTACAATAAGGCGATATAGATCGGAACCGTAGCTGTACTTTTAGCAGTAAAGTTTTAGTGAATAGTGGTTAAGAGGACATTATTATACCTGTATATCATCGGCCGTTTCCCATGTATGGGAGTGTATACACTCATACGCACAATATTTATTAAACAATTAAAATACTTATAAGATACTGTTCAGAACAATTATTGTAACGCTTATGTACATAATGTAATATACACACAAACAGCCCGCCCCCTATAATCAACTCTGACTTCTTCAAAATTAATGTTCCTTTACCCCCAATACTTCACTCCTGTGTAAAGCCCCTCCCCCGACCCGGCTGATTGTGAATAGTGCAAAGTACTAGTATATTAATAATACTTTTTATCTTTACCGTTTTGCTATTTTAGCTATTTTTAACATTTTAACCATAGTTCTATAGGTCAAGTTCTTGAAGAAACTTTATTGGACTCGTGTACCTACGTTTATTGGTAAAGTCAGATAATTTGGAACAGCGAACATGTCCTGAATAATGTTTTAGAACAATTAATGCGCTTATATAAACACATGTAAAGAGAATGTTAACATTGCCTTCTTGTTGCAATATATTCACATTTTCCATGATTTCCGTAGTTTTCTTACCATTGCACTCACTAGTATCACGACCTGAGAGTAGTTTAACAATTTTACTCATCAACAGTGTTTTCTCTTTAATTTAACTTAGCTGTACTGTTGAATGTCGGTATAGATGTTTGAATTACTGGTAACAATGTCTGACTATAATACGTTCAATATTTTCCAGGTTTTTAGTTCCAAACCATTTGCCTGATCTGTTCTATTATTTAAACATTCTCACTGCTGACATGCCATGTGTACGACATCTGTCAACTGGTAGCGGTTCAGTATCATGGAGAATGGACAATTCGTTAACGGTCTTTCGCATCACAAGCAGCACCAACCAGTCGATAGCTGTCAATGCTAGATACCTAGATATCCCTAGCTGAACACTGCTCCAACGCCAAGCTGTTGGTGGTCCACAAAAATACCCACATACTCGTTAACATACCGGCAGATACCTTATCCAACCCACCATCCACCAAGACACGGACCATCCCTCCATGTACCCCCACCCTCTGCCACACGCAATTCTTCTAGCATTTCTTCCCCTCTCTATGCGACTTTAGATCCTACTCCCTGAGCAAGCCACCATGGTCGACAGCATTAATCCCTTCATTAGAAGTCTGGACAGAGATAAACCAGGTTGAGTCTACGTTTTTGTAAAAAATACTTTACTCTTTTCATTGTTAACTTCAATATAATAAGGTGGTACTAGTATACAACCAATAACAATGGACCTACTCCGAATCTCCACTAATATGTAGGTACAGATAGAAAACTAGGCCAAATTTGTTTTCATGTAAAGTGAGGGGGATTGGGGAACCCCCTTGCACAGAGTTTCCGATACCAACTGTTCGAATTGATAGAAGTAAAAAAACAAACAAATAAATGATTGTAAAGACATGTCTGGTCTTCACAAAAGTCAGCACATCTGACAGTATTTAGTTCACACATTGATCTTGCACTTGACATATCTCAACTAACTTCTGTATGCTAGCATATGACAACAATTAACGAATCCGGATATACAACAATTAACTTAAGGGGGAGGGGGGGGGGGGTAACCGATGCATCCGGCGTTTGTACAGCGGATATTATATATCTAAAGCTTGAATTTCAATTCAGTTAAACTTCCTTTTAAGTTATGCGCCGGTGTAATGAGCGAACGAAGCATAAATTTCTAATATGTTTCATTATATTTTGTTTATTTACGTGATAGGAATACCAAATGGAAGGTTTGAGAGTCATGCCTCGGGTAAATATGAACATTTTTGTAGCAATACTAAGTATTCATTTAAGTGTACATGTATATATACAGGGTTGATCATACGTTTGCACGACTAACTTTCTGATCAATATTGCTTCATACTAATAACGAAATATTCTCATAATTGTTATACAGCTATACATGTACTGGGGTGATAACGGTCTTTAATCTATAATAAGTTAATAAATTAGTTAATAAAACAATGTATGACACAATCATGTATAATGATGTCTCGTAAAAATATAATACCCGGAAGTACATATAGTTGTATACGGTCACCTACATGAATATTTCGGGGGGGGGGGGGGGTAATTTTGTGTAAGACTTCAAAACAAATTTACTTCCTTAATCGTATTATTATATATACTCCACGACCAAGTACCAACACGTTTAAGTCAGTGATGATATCAGCGTATGTTTAATATTTACTGACGATCCTATATATACGTATATCCGATGTATGGTGATCTGTTATGGTAGACAGGAAGTATAATGTTGCTCACTTGATTAGTGAATAAGAGGTTGATTTACTATGAATATATATCCAACGAATGATGATAGTTTGTGGTAAAGTTCGAACCATAATTGGATAAGTATAACATGAACCCTTCTATACAAGTCATTGGTGTATCGATGAAGGAGCCGGGTCCTTGGGGGTAGCCATCCATAATGCCAGGACAGGGAGGCAAAATATGCCCTCCCGCATTAATGCAGACCAATTCATCATTTTCGCCCTGAACCTGGTATTTTAAAGAGTTTACCCAGCCCCACGGGGATCCAACATATTGATACCAAAATGGGTTACGCATAATGTCGTATGTCGAAATGGTCTACATATGTTGCACACATTTTGACGAAAAAAAATGCGAGAGTCTTATTTGTTATCGATTGATGTTAAAATAAAATTGTTTTGCCCAAATATCTCAATGCAGTGCCACTCTTTATACATTTCCAAACATGTACATGTAGTTATTTTAGCAATGACTAAGAAAAACTGATTCTCCGTCAGGCGGCGTGCCTGAAAATTCGCGACAGTTTGACCAACACGAAAAAATCTTTTATATTTTTACTTCAGTGGTTTGATTTTTGTTATAGAAATATAACATACCTTTCATTACACACATGTATCAAATATAACGGCGATTTGTTGGCTAGAAAAGTATTTATTGTAAAAAATAGCATGCTCTGTATATGTTGTACGTGTTTTGCATATGATGGATTGAAAATGTTTAATTTGTGGCTTTTATATTGAGTTTAAATATATTTCCTGGAACAAACACAAATTGACATCTGTTTAAGATATATTCATAGCATTTCGTACTCGTTATACCAACTTATTTACGCACTTACATGTATTTTTCATTTCAGCAAATGTCTGCATATCTAACTAATCAAAATGTTTGCTAATTGCAGACTAGAACTGTTATGCACGAGGGTCATTCAAAAAATACGTAGACAACATCGATTGTCTAACTATTTATCATCCGAATTTCATCAAAATTGGTAGAAATGAGGTTCTACCGGTTAGGAATTCAGTGCGTATATTTATCACGAAAATATATGTTATATTCGAAAATATGGTAGTTTTATCAACGTAAAATTGAACACATGGGGCAACCCATCGATTTATCCCGTAGAAAATTGGTGTTGATTTCTTCACTCCATCACCTATCTTTAACGGTTGCGAAACCTTTCGAGAATTAATGTGTGTATCGTTTGAGACTATTTAGTTCTATGTTTCAAATTATTGTGTCATATTTAACAGGGTTATAGAGATTTTGGTTATCACACAAGATCACTCTTAAAAGCCAAAGAAAACGTGACGTCGGGGCAACGCACAATCCTGAAATTATGTGTTGCCCTTGGTATAAGCAGTTTTAAAAACACATACTTACTTGAATCGTGGCCGAAAACTGGAGATTTCACCTAGAGGAAGTGCCGGAACATCATGTAATACATACAGTTCCAGGGTTGTATATATTTCTTGATTTAATCAGCTTAAACCTGTCCCCTAGAATCCAAATTTCGCTTTTCTGGACGTCAAGACTTTGATATTGGCGCGTTTGAAACGAGTGGTACCGCGAATCGGCTTCATTACCATGTGTAATATATAGACAATTATGAAGTGGGCAATGGCAATTAATTTGCGTTTTTTGAGTTTGTGTTTCGATTGTGTTGGCTTAAAACTTATTTTGACATATAATTTGAACCACAGTGGTCCAAGCAAATTTGTGTTCGACCGATTGACCGACCGACTTACCGATCGACGACAGATAAATGCAAAGCCATATATCCCCTTCATCTAGGATGGGGCAAAATTACAGTGAAACCTGCGAACAAAGACTACTCTATCACACATTTTAGCCATATTTTACCTTGAATACAGAAGAATCATGTAAAGATATTGTCTCTATGGGGACTAAATGTTCCGGAACATGTGGTCACCGAAACATGTAAATACAAAACGTAACTTAGAAACTAATTAAATAAGAGATGTTCGGCGTTATATAATCCCAATTGTCGTAAATAGTAAAGATCACGATGACCTTGACTTACTGACCCAATTTACTGTTACTGGCTAACCTCCGAGTACAGTTGGACGATACAAGGGAAAAGCGTTCTTCAGTTTTGAACGGAAGCATTTGGTCTAAAAATGGTTCGGATCACAGTGACCTTTGACCTGCGGACCTCAAAATATCTTGGGGTCATCGGTTTTTTCTGATCAACCTTCATGCAAAGTTTAAAGATCCTAGGGCAAAGTGTGCTTGAGTTATTGAACGGAAAGCATTTGGTCAAACGACAGGCAGACAGAAAAACGGACAGTCACCAGAAAAGCAATATACCGCTCATCGATGGTGGCATGATAACTTAAACACATTTCAGTTTCGGTTTCAAGGAAATCCATTTAAAGTTTTAAACTCAACATAAAATCAGCAAATTAAACATTTTCAATCCAACATTTGCAAAACACGTACAACATATATAGAGCATGCTGTTTTTACAATTAATACTTTTCTGGCCATCAAATCGCCGTTAAATTTGAAACATGTGTGTAATGAAAGGTATGTTATATTTCTATAACAATAATCAAAGAAATGAGGTGAAAATACAAAAGAGTTTCTCGTGGTGATCAAACTGCGGCGAATTTTCAGCCACACCGCCTGACGGAGAATCAGTTGTCCTCCGTTATTGCTACACGTACAGATGATATAAATACACGTACATGTTTGGAAATGTATAAAGGGTGGCACTGCATTGAGATATATGGGCAAAACAATTTTATTTTAACATAAACCAATTACAAATAAGAATCTTACCTTTTTTTCGTCGAATTACCAATTTTGGTATCGATATGTTGGATCCCCCACCGTGAGCCCTGAAATAGTCTCGTAATATGCTATTTATTTGCCTTTAATTTTCGATTTCTTGGTGAACACTTGTATCCCCGGGGATGGGCGGTGGGTAGCCAGGGAGAGGGTCATGATTTTACCTTCCAGCTGCCCCCGCACTGCCGGGCGAATGTTAGGCTTTTATTCTCGAAACAGAGGAGACGTACATAGCCGTGGATTTTACCATGCAAAACGTTCACTTCCGAATTTCACGTGCGACGGCAATAACAATCATAAACCCAACAAGTGACACTTATTCTGTATTTTCTAGATATTTAACATTGTAGTCTAATAAGGCAACACTATGCACATATCTTGTAATGTTTTGACACAAGAGAATAGTATATCCCAGGGTTTTTACTTTTAAACGCCCCCACATGCCCTGAGTGTGTATATTACCATCAGAATACTCCTGCAGGGCGGGTGATGGCGAGGATTTTGACAACCCAAAAGTAAAAATCCCCGCCCATCCTCAAGGATGATGGATGTAACTGACTGTTGCGTTAGGTTTATAATAGCCCTTATTTAACCCCTTGTCATTAATAAGGTTAACCGTCTCAGGATAAGGGCGTTGGTGCAAATATCTGTAAGATGAATTCCAAAGTACTTAAAGCTGCTTGGTTTTATAATATAATGCTTGTACTGTTTATAGATACCAAATATCACAGAAAGCTCGTAATGTACCAGTTTGAGCTATTGTTTTGAAAACTTTCCCGACGGAGCATGCCCTCAGAACCCGCTGATATGCAATACGGTTCGAATAACTACTAGTATGCATTTTTCAAGTTTTAATACCTCAGCAGACCAGACATACCTTGTCTCAGTTATTCATACCACAAACATTCACAATACCAATTTAAGAGAGCTGTTGAGCGGTTCAACCATCCTTTCATATTTTAACTTCACCTCGTCATTGGGCTACCTAATGAAACCTGCATTCGAGCCACTCCCTTCTAGGGAGACTATTTCCAAAATCGATCTGCGGTGCCCATGATTATGTATGACCCTCATACCAATTTACTCCTTGGTGGAGTGGAACATGTGTGTTTTTCTTGCTCAGACAAATTAACTAAGTGGTCCACCGTCAATATGGTTCGCCAAATCTAAAAAACAAACCCCAATTGTTGCCCCCTGTTCCTCGCACCACCAATGTCGAAGACACCCATATGCCCATGTCAAGACACCTGTGTACTGTTTTATCAAAGCAAATACGATAAACATCAACTTACGGTCAAATTCGAGTAATTTACAACTCATTAACTGCTACAATTTCTTGTAAAGCGGTTTTTAATAATAATAGGTAATTTAACCAGTTAACGATTTCAAACAAAATATTTGCCCCATTTGCAGATGCAAAAGTATCATAAGGAATTTAAATTCGGGCGTAATGTTAAGATAAGTACTTTGATAAAGCAGTACCCAGGTATATTTATATAACATGCAGTTTACGGTATGTTATAATAAAATAAGTTCTTTTTCTCGTACTTTTCAATGTTCTTTTTTTTTCAGAAGAGGCGTGTACGTCGTTGAACTGTACATTTGATGCAGGCGTATGTTGCTGGGATTCACCCACTGGTTATGAATGGAAGGCGTTCAGCGACGGTACAACCTATTCCTATCCTGGACCAACGGAAGACCATACAAGCGGAGGTAATTCTTTGCAAAGTAAATTGAGTGAGTTATATTGTTATTCTGGACATGAAAATAAAATTATCCTAACTTATATAATTTGTATCCATAATTGGAATACTTCAGACGGAGACTATATGTATGCACTGGTTGAAGGCAAATCCGTTGTTAAGGAATTGACCAGTCCGGAATTGAAGGCTGGTACATACTGTCTATCAATTTGGTACCAAATATATGGAGTGAATATCGAACTGGGGGTATGGAAGGATGGCTGTATTCATCAAGATATATATACCAAGCTAACCCACACCTCTGATAAAACGTGGCAACAAGAACTTCTTGAAATCAATATCGAAGAGGATTGTAAAGTGAGTAAACGCAAACTATTGAAGACGTTTGAGCATGTAATCGGGAAAAATACCGATTCCAGTGTTAAAAGTATGACGTCAGGTGTTGTTTTGGAACGAACACATTAGTACTGTTTTGTTAAGTTATTCCTTGAAAATTAGTTAACTGGCAATTCTATATGCATAAACAATTGTTTAAAATGGCATAACAGTGACAGAAATATACAGCTTCCATTTTTGTCGGGTTTTGGCAAATGCTGTTGATTGTCAATGCAAAGGACGCATTTAAAAGTAATTAATCCATGAAATACTTATGCAACAAATGCGTACACACTTAGAGCTGTAGCTAAAGACACATTTATAGATCATTTATTCCGACCCAACTGACAAAACATACCAGTCAGTCAGTCACGAATACTTGTATGGGCGGGCGTCAATGCTTGACTGTGGCGCTTTTCTCTGCCCATATATGTTGTAACGTAAACTTTTTCTGTCATATACTGTATTTACGTTTTGATTCTGTTTTGTCTCTTTTCATTCAGTATATGACTTTTCGAACTTATACTGTGTATAAAAGTTCGCGGCTTTAGTCAATAAAGCCCAATTTCAATTTCAATCTGTGTCGCTCTTATTACAACATACTAGCTACACCATCACCACAAGGATTATAATAGGTTCTTGTTCTGCACTTCTCCTAAGAGTAACGAACTAACGAGCTAGTGATTCTTAGTAGATTAAATGACATTGGTAAATACGGTTATATTCACTTTAAGCTATGATGTGAACATAGAACAAATGTTTAACTTATATTTATGTGTTTTGTATGCTTAGATTCTTATACGAGGTGGATTTGAAAAAACGAATTATGTCAGTAACGGTGTAATCGCTATTGACGATGTGACAGCAACAAACACCCCGTGTCCAGGTAGTGTAGATGGTACGTTTATACAGTTCAAGCTTTTATATGCATTAATATCTAGTATGAAAATACTATTTCGAGTAGAATTAAGGTGTTAAATCAGTCTTCCCCTTCTTCGTCTTCGTCGTCGTCCATGTGCTGAGCTGGTCATTTGATGCTGGTAGGTGTATTCAGTCACATCAGTAACATCAGTAACATCAGTATCACTGTGTTCAAGGCCTGATGTGACTATTTGATATTATTTTTGAAAGTTATTGTGAGACGTCGCGACGTCAGTGTTACGTACAAGCATAAACATCCAATCATTTCCAGGTCATATTATCCTAATCAACGGTACTGAAACTGGAGTGGATAAATCTATAGAAAAGTCATTTCTAATCTTGAGTAGTTATTTAAGTTAATTACAGTTACTTGATACCAAAAAACAATAAAAGTAGCTACTGTCATTTTTCTTTGTCTTTTTCAGAGGTTGCGTGTACCTCCTTGAACTGTACATTTGACACAGGTGTGTGTTGTTGGACTCAAACTGTTGGCAATAGATGGAATATATATAAATCTAGTGATATAGTAGGCGCGTCATACAAGGGACCTAAACAGGATCATACAACTGGAAGTAAGTTATTATCGAAAATTGATCTTGCATGTGCGTGTATATGTTTTCATAATTGAATGGCAAAACACTTCTTTCCCAATCATGCTGACAGTGTCCTAAAATAAAACCGAAATTAGTCACCAACACTACCTATCGATGCCATTTTTTCAAATGGACCCAATTCTGTGCAATTACTAGTAGCGAAAACACAACCAGAATCCGCGTCAATTGACAGATGATGGAACATGTATTTCGAAGGAAGGACAAATGTGTCAGTCGATACCACTACAGAGTCTTCTGTCTAAACCATCATTGTTTTACTACACCAAGACATACAGTGCTATTTCTTCAATGGTAGATCGGAACCATACTACCGGTATAACACGGTGTATACCCGTATCGGTACCCTCTTGGTGCAAATGGCTATATCGGGACCCTCTCAGTGCTGGCACGGGACTCTCTTTGTGCAAAGACATTGAATTTTGAGGCATGAGATTGATGAAAATCAAGCCCATCAATATGTTTGTACTTATACTATACGTATGTATAGTTTGATAAGAATTCCAGTCATAATTACTAGACACTGATCTGAATGTGCGGGATATAGTGCACAATGGCAACTATTTTCATTTATATATACACTTGCATTTCAGATGGCGACTACATGTATGCACTAATTAGTGAGAGTAACGAGAAGGCAGAACTGATTAGTCCGTCTATGAAGGGTGGTACATATTGCCTCTCAGTTTGGTACAATATATCTGGAACCAATTTATCACTCAAAGTATCGAAAGCAGACCATGCTGAAACTTATTTCATGACGTCAAACAGCATTGATAGTATGTGGGAAAATTCCCTGATAGAAGTCATTTTGGCAGGAAACAGTCAAGTAAGTAGTCACATAGTTTGATATTATAGTGAAATATACTAGTTTCAAAAAGTCCAGGCATTTAACTCGAATCACGGAAATACATAAATTCCATGCACAACGGCAGGTTTGATTAACTCAATGGGGGTAACGTATGGGGTCAGAAGTGGATACTCCGACAATTTAAATGGCCGTTTTACGGCGATTCGGTAAGTAAATCTTGACTTTTCATTGCTTAGTAAGGCGTTTGAAATTAAAACAAGCTGACCAAAGTAACCGGCCAGGTTTCTAGTTTGCGACCCATGGTTGTTTTCCCTCCAAGCGCCTATAATTAAGCAGAACACTTGCGCAAAGTGCGGTTTTGGTTACAGAGACCTTGATTGAATATCATTATCTGTAATATTTACTATTTCTCCCGATTTTCATGCTTTATGGATTGTTTATGGGCCTTATTTCATTATTTATATGATTATAAGTATGCATGTGCAAAACAAATTGCGATGCCATAATATATTGAGGCGAAACATACGAAAGATCCGCTATGATACCCCTGACTCGTGCCGTTTGGGGCAAACACCCCTGACAAGTAAGAAATGTGGTATAATAAAAACAACATGCGACTTGATTATAAACTGAATATTACGCGCAAATGATAAAAACGTACATTGTGAATACCAGATAAGTTTACTACATAATCATATTAATAATGAAACTAGGCCCATAAACATCCTTTAAACCATGAAAATCGGGAGAAATAGGAAATATTACAAATAAAATTATTCAATAATCAAGGTATCTGTAACCAAAACCGCACTTCGCGCGAGTGGACTGCTTAATTATAGGTGCTTGGAGGGAAAACAACCATGGTTCACAAACTAAAAACCTGGCCGGTTACTTTGGTCAGCTTGTTTTTATTTCAAACTCCTTACTAAGCAATGGAAAGTTAAGATTTACTTACCGAATCGACGTAAAACAGCCATTAAAATAGTCGGTATATCCACATCCGACTCCATACGTTACCCCCATTGAAATAACCCATTCAGATCGATTTCTCGTAGATAAAATCGTTGGAAGACATAGTAGGGAAATATCAGTGTATTTTGTAAGAAGATTGATTATGTCATTTTGGCTGTCACGAAACTAGGACGAAAAAAGCATACAGTTGTCATTACACGGGAGCACATCGACTTTTATCGCATTGCAACAGTTTATTTACCAAAGAAAACAATTCTTGGCGTTTCAGATCATATTTCTGAACTTTCGAGGTAATGTGTCTGTTGCGTAAGCTACTTCCAGCATGGGACTAGCTGAGTCCCATCGAAATTGATTATCTGGTTAAAATATTATGTCGTGAAATGTAGGAACTATGTCCATCACTAAGGTGCATTAACAATTATGAAAAACAAAACACACCTAAATGACAGTCTCGTCAATATTCCTACCAATGGACCCTCTTAAAAAGATACAAATTTAACAACAAGAATCCCTTTACTCAGTATAATAATAATAATAATATAATAATGACTTTATTTTACGAGGTTAACACATTTGCATAAAAACACAATCTTCCATGCGGACCTCATATGTATGATACAGTTCCCTGTGGCTTGTACATGAATACTCTAAAGGATACTCTAATGTTTCTTTTGTTACTATTAGATTGTTATACAAGGCACAAAACAAGCAGCAAATAAACCTAGCAATGGTAGTATCGCCATAGACGACGTGGGAGTCAGCAAATCAAGATGCGCTTTAGGTATCGTATATTCAGTTTGTAATCAGGTTGGACAACCTTGAACGTAAATGTCTTTGTTAGTCCGGCCCCAAGTCCGAGGTACCTTGCAGTGGAGTATTTTTTCTTTGCTGATTTTGGTAGACATGACCTTCGGAATGAAAAATCCGGTTGATGACATTTTGTCACCCTTGAGCATTTATGAGAAAATGGGGCTAAACCATTAAAAATATAAACGAAACTGCGAATTTTTGGAATAAGTGAACTAAAATTTCATTTATTATCGTATTTTAAAATAAATCACAATTAAATGTAGCTATTTAGTTACAGTTGAAGTATGCAAAATTTTAGAGTCATGCGTTTGTGCAAAATTAAGTATTTTTGGGGTAAAACATGTACAAGTGCATGGAAAAGTGCGTCTTTTCGGAATAAGTAGTGTTTAATTGTCATTTTCCATTTTATTTTGTAAATAATCGCTGTGATAATTTATTGTGAGTTGTAATTAAGATATCAAACATCTTGAGGTTTAGAACACAAAATACAAATATGTTATTTTTGGGGTAAAATGTTAGAAAGTATGAAGGAATCGTGAGGATTTTTGGATTTGGTATGGAATTTGAAACGAGTTATTTTATTTGTATATTTAGTAATTTAGCATTTGTAGTTACTAAGATAGGTTTTGCAGTAATGTGTTTTGATAATTATGTACCAATCAGCTTAAATCATTATAATGACAAGTAGTTGTATGATAAAACATACAAAATGGAAATGAAAAGTGCGTATTTTGGGAATAGTTTCACTACATTGTCAAAGACAATTTTACTTAATGGTCTTTCACTGAGAGAGGTACATCTCATTATATAGTTCAAGCTAACCCATCTAATTCCATGCTTTGGACAAAATGCGATCTATCGGGGATAAGGCATCTCTAAATATGTGTATAAAAATGTGGGGAGTTGATAATCTATGGACAATTTTTAGTCTGGTACCGCTTCATAAAGCCGTTTCCGACCGCATACTTTTTATGTATTACGGTACTTATTTTTAGTACTCATAAAACACAGGCATCACGTGCACTATGGAGTAATCACCACCACTGAGTGCAAGCTTGATTGACCCAATAGAATACAAACACCACCAGTAAGTCCAACCATTCATTGCCCTATGAGCACGTCCTTTACAAGTACAACCGTTATAAGACCTACTGAACACTGAACTCTACATGATGAAAACATTTAAGACAGTAGCCTTGCAAAGTTTTCACCTGGCCTTATTTGGTACATGTCACTGTGTACAGCTTATCTAGTGCTTCAAGATAAATTTTGAGTCTGATACAGACTAACATACAAATGGGGGGTCGAGAGGTCCCGGATTCAACCCCGGTCGGGACCACTGGTTAATTTCTCTGAGCAAGAATAACCCTATTCCTAGGCGCCGCAGATCGATAGTTTCTCCAGGAAGACACAAACGTAGGTTTCCATAGGTAGCACAACGACCAGGGGAAGTTACAATGTCAAAGGATGCCTGAGCGGCTTAATAGCTGAAAAGAGCCCCTAGGCTAGCAAATATATACTTTTTTACAGCGATTTGATATACACAGTGGTACGGTTCTGAACAGTCATTCGTCGCACTATGAAATCCCTAACACTGCATATCACAATCATCCCTATTGCTATAGATACTAAATACTGCTGAGAAACCACCAGTCATTAATAGTCTAGTTAAGTGACAAAGTGTCGGAATGGCTGAATCCCAGGTTTACAAGGTTATACAAAAGATGAAATAAATATGGCATTAGTAATTCCCTTGCTAGACACCTGCATACAAAGAAAGTGGTTTCTCTCTTATACCTTACAAAATAGCATACAAAATTAGGCCTTGTGTGATTAATTACTTTAAATTGAAATAACTGGTTTCACAATTAACCATAAATAAACTAGAAGGTGCATGTATATATAAACATAAGCTATTATTACTAGACATCAAGGGCCACTGGACTATTAAGGTGCCTGTATTTTTGTTTGTATGGTGTGCCTTATGTTTTTATAAGATCGATAAATTATTATACTGCATGACAAAGTCATTCCTGACTTTATATGGTATCCGACACTGATTGAGACTGCCCTTTATAGGTAATGCAACCAATCCACCCCTAAGTCCAAAGGGTAGCACATACTTTATCACCTAAATGGCATTCTTAATACTGTTGGGAGTTGTTAATCCTGGATGTATGAGGAATCGGAATTACATGCCAAGGAAACCCTTGTTAAAACGCCGACAGACTGGTTACTGACTTCATTTAATTAACAGTACCGATTGACATAGCCATCCGTGAATCTATAGTGTATCAAACAATGCATGCCATTACTATTATTTGCTATATTTGGCCAAATTAGTGGTCTGAACATTCACTCCTGGCTTTATATGATACACAAACACAGTTTACAACTGTTCTTTGTTGCTCTGTCAGGGTGTATAACACCTATTCTAACTGTATAGGGCACCTAACCTGACATTCGGAACATAGCATTTATTTGCCAGTCAGCTTTCTGCTTAATCATGACAGGCATATGAGTGCCTCTGTCCCGATTTGAACCCGGGTCGCCAGGTCGCCAGGTCGTTGCTATTCATTAGAATCGGTTTTTCTGATCGAGTGCCATAGTATACCTTAAACAGCTCGGAGTAGCTATTCCTGGATCTGTTGGAGTGTTCTTATTGTACAGTTGCCCTTATTTAATGATGCCGGACAATGTCATTTCTGACCTTATAGGGTGCCAATTGTTGCATAGAACAGCCTTTGTATGGTATCTTACTCAGCTATGAACAAACATTCATGGTTTTAGGAGGGTAACAAAACAGAGACTAGTACCAATATACAGATGGTCGTTCCTAGCTGTACATGATACCAAATACTGCCTTATATTGTTATTTATTTAATTACTTCTTCATGTACTCAGCTCTAGGTAGAAGTTATTCCTGGTTCTGTTGAAACCTATCCCTGGCTTACAAATATTTCTTGGTGTTTATTGAATTACATTATACTAGTAATGCTAAGCATAACTATTAATAATTTAATGGTTTGACTTAAACTGCCGAAACTATATTATTTTCTTGAAATTTAACTGTTTGGGCTACATTTATACAGTCATTATGTACGCGTGGTCAATAGGATTAAAGAATTAAATGATAAATAACTGTGAAGTCCCGTAACTAACAGTTATTCTAAAAATTTACCCGTTTCCAGTAAAAAAGTTCCCCTAAAATCTCACATTTTGCACAATAGTCTTGCAGTGTGGCAATTTCGCGATAATTTTGGCTACAACACCAAGACGAAAAATGCTTCAATACGAAAACAAATATAGCCGTAAGTAGTTCATCTCTATACGTATTTCTATAAAACATATGTCTCGCCAAGGGAAACGTGTAAGGTTACAATGAAATACAAGATCCATATAAGAGGTTCGGTCGTTTTTTCTAGCAACCTGAAAAAATGTTATGAAAAAACTTATAATGTAGACCGACACTCCAAAGGGTTCATAGATCGTTTGGAAACATTGACCGACTACGATATATATACACATGTATAATACTATACAGTATCTTGCGGAATGCTTTTAGTTTCCATTAGGGTGGCGTATATTTCATAAAATTTGGTGTGTCTTTTGTAGCCAAAAGTCCAGAGGTATTGTTAGACTGCTTGATGAGGATGTTTAGTGTCTAAAATGTAACTTTCTTTATAACATTAACAATAATTCATTATCAAATAAAATAATCGGATTTCTTACAGATTCCAGAATCTCCCACTTTTTTTTTATAAATTCGTTGGTTTTAGCCCAAAAATACCGCAGTTTGACCATATGCAAGTTAAAAATGTTGGATATATTAATTGCAAATCATTATAAAACTATCTCAGCGATTTTAGTCAAAATAAAATTACAAATGACAATTAAGTCCATAAATTGCGAAAATTCGCACTTTTTCATGCACTTTTTAAGGTTTTACCTAAAAAATACCTACTTTTCCATTAGTGCACGATCCTCAAATTTTGCATACTTCATTTGCAACTTATAAATTAATTTAATTGTGATGTATTCTAAAATACGACAATAAATGACATTGTAGTTCACCGATTCCAAAAATTCGCAGATTCGTTTATATTTTTAATGTTTTAGCCCAATTTTCTCAAAATGCTCAAGGGTGACAAAGTGTCATCAACCGGATTTGTCATTCCGAAGGTCCAGTCTACCGAAATCAGCAAAGAAAAAAACCTTTATACTCCATTGCAAGGTTCGGTCAAGTTTTGGGGATTTCGGACCGGACTATGTACAATATCAATTAGAACAAAGATTGTTATCTCTTAAAATTAATAAGTGGAGGGGGGGGGGCAAAGAGGGAATATATTATATAAATTTATAATATGCATGCAGGTACGTGTTTTGTTTATCAAGATTAAAAGTCTGTTTTTTGGGGATTCGACCTAAACCAAAAGATCGATCTAGATCTACAAGCAGTAGCTTTGCCAATTATTCTAACTTGGTCGATATACGTAAATTACTATTTCGAATATGTGATTCTGATTGGTGGAAATACACCCTTTCCTTGAATTATTTTATAATAAAAGTATAGTTATACCGAATGAGTGTGGTTTATCTACACTTGTACTGTCAGTAAATGATTGTTTTACTCCCTATCCATGTGTTGATTAAATACCAAAATTAATACATTATAAAAACACTGTATTAGTATTATTGACATAATATTCCGTTTCAGATTGTTCATTTGAAAATGGGTGGTGTGCATGGAAAAATAGCATACATACAAGCGCCTTTTGGAATATGAGGACATATGAAAATAGCAATTATGGTATATTTCACTCTTGGATAGGTTTTTCAACAATATTATAAATATAGATAAAAGCTAAGTTATTCGTATATAACTGTGAAATGATACAGAACAACATGTCCGATATTTCAATTATCTGTATTCGTGTACATTAAAACTGAGAGAGGGAGTAATACTCTAGGTGGTCCGGAGAATTATAACCAATACTTGCACTCGGCACTGCACCACTCAAATATTGAATTTCAGCATTTTGAGGCTAATAGCCACACTGAAACCAAGAAGTTGTCAAAATGTTAAATAGGAACATCATATTATCTTTAGATTATTACATGTTGCAGTTTGGTATACTGGTAAGATATTGATTTAATTTATCAGTATTTGTGCTGAGTGTGGCACTCAGATTCAATAAGTTCATTCTTTCCTAAGATAGTACAAAATGGAAACTTAATGAAAATATCAAATGTTTTTTCCAACATTCAAATAGCAGTCACATTCATGTTCTTCGCCGATATTTAACAAACTTAATACTAACTGATCATATGAAAATTTCAATATTTAAGTATTGGTTAAAATTCCGGGCACTGGTGTGATCTCATTCGTCTGTTTTCTCATATACATAAATGTTCGGGTCTTCAACCTGCCGGGACATGTTTCGAATGGCCAACATGCTAAGATCTTGCTATTCGGGATTTGCTAAGAATCCACAAGATAGCAGAGTGGACATACGAGTGGCTTAAAGCTGGTAGCTGTCGACAGGACAAAACCCTTCATTGGCACCACGATTGAACCCCGACGGACATACAAACTTCATATAGAAAAGTTGCAATATACACTGTGTATGTCCTTAAAAAGCTTATACTCATGTAACAACTTAGTAGAACAAGTAACCTGTTGTGAACTGACTAACACATGGCCGTTCTAAAGTAGAATATGATGATGACGTGCTTAAATCGGCAAGTGCGTGGTGTCTGCGTGCGTAGTCAGTATGGCATCCGTACGTTTTTCGGACCACGCACAAACGAAGCAGCACTTTTGGGGTAAGAGGAACTTTCGATGTGTTTGACCTGCGTTCTCTCTACGTGTTCGATCCCGTACGTGCGACGCGCGTACGACGTGTGTGCCTTCTACTGCCAACTTTCAAAGCAAGTACAGCGTACGATCTCCGTACCATAATTTGGTAATCATCCGGAGATTGTGCGCAATGCGCACGTTGTAAGTAAATGTATGAACAATGGTCAAGGAAAGCCGTGCATGTGGCGTGCGTCGACGTACTTCCTACGTACGCCCTTCCCACGTTTTTCGAAAATAACAACGTAGCGACCGTAGCCTTGCAAAAAATGTACGTGCTAAAACACGCACGTCCGGATGAGACCAGACCTTTAAATAACTGGAGATACAATATGTTTTTGTTCATTTAAACACCGAGGTTTTATAACCAACAATTCTTGTTGTAGACCACTATCTCCACATAGTCAACCCCACAGTCTTTGCAAGCACAGCTAAGATGGTAAGCAGCTGGCAGAAACCTGGACCTAAATGTCTGTCGATCAGGTTCCGCATTCAAGGTGCGGCAGCTAACAATCTAACCGTGTATTTAGAAAGATATAGAAAGAAGAATGAATGGATACGTTCCCTGACGAAAACGATGACACCAGAAGCTTATATTGATATTCAAGCCTCAGAAAATTACAAGGTATTTACATGAAATTTTTGCATAATTAACAATGATATTGTCATATTCCGTTTTTACCACAGTACAAAATGGCATGCAAATTAGTCTCCGCTCTCGTATGAGCTTTTTAAATATATTGGCAGCAGTACACTACACCAATAGTAGATGGCATATGTTAACAATGTTAAATAAGTTTCTGCCCCCAAAACAAAACGAAATTAAAATACATCGGAAAGGGATGACGACACTCAAACTAAAAAAGGTCTGCCACAAAAACACATAAAAACAACACATATCATAATTATGAGGCACATACTCGGGGTTGTAAGAGCCATGAATGTTCACAAGGTGTTTAAAGCACCAAACTTGGCACATTTGCTCAATAAGTCAGTCTGATGAAAAAAATCCAAAGAGACAATCATTAGAGGCCCTGTCTCCTGTACATATGAGACTACGAAAGGTATGTGAATTTCCACTTACCCGCCAGTATTTGCCACATTAAAATCGCTATCAATTGTACGTATATTTCATTGACTTCACGAATTTCTTATTTCACATGCCCAGTCTCATTTGCTTAACTAGATTCCTGGTTGTAATAGATACTCTTCAAATACGGATGACAATAAAGACTATATCTATCTGAATACATGTGTTGAAAGAAACAAACGATGCATGGAACTTGATTGTAAAACAATTAACGATTCAATATATTAGAATGCACACTTGGTAAAGGCGATTCTCAGCGAATACAAATAAAACACATTGTTACTTTTAGAGATGTTGAGATAATGCGGCTGACTTGCTTAAAAGATTTATTTATTTGAGTGATATGAATAATTAATTGGATTGCATATATTTTCATATTATACATATTATCAGTCCGTGATTGCAGGTCATACTGGTTGGCGAAGTCCAACATGGCAATGGTGAGGACATATATATAGAAAATATTGCTAGCACTACAGGGCCATGTCCAATAGGTAATAACTGCCTTCACAATCTTATTGTTATATGTTTTACTTATGCAATTTCCAGGTACGCTTTTATCATTGTTTTTTGGTTTTGGATTTTGAAACGTTTACCCCCAATGACACCCTGGATATTCGACTACTTGCTACTTGGATAGCTACTCGATTTATTAAATTTATATACGAGGGGTGATCAATATATTCGAGGACTTTTTATCTAGCAATTTCATATTGCCAGCAAGGCTTAAAGCCATTTAACATCATTCGGAGTAAGATGCTCCGACCGAATGCACAAATAAAGTTATTTGATTCATACATTGGACGTCACGTGACGTCATTCAAAGCGTCACCGTTTGAGCAGCACATAGCTCTTTTCTGGACTGATACCCGGTCCCATGTATGAGACTGGTTTTCTTTTAATACTGAAATAAGTAGTAAATAGTCAATTCCGGAATGTGAGGTGGAATAAAAAGAGTATCGATGCGTTATTGGAAACAAAACTCGGAATAGGTCGGTTGGCTTTACAGGACTGGATTATTCCAATGAAGAATGAAACACGACCTAGCAAATTAAGGGCACAATATCGAAATAACCCTTTTGATCTGTGCTCAACGATTTAATGTTTGGTAGTATATACTAGTCTTCATTTAAGCCAGTAACATTTGGTTCAGATCTATGCGTCTTATTTCGCAGAATTTATCGAAAATTGTCCCTAACGCTGTGTTTTTTGCAGTGTATCAATTATACAATTACATAAATCTCAAAACGAGCAGTTTCGAATATGCGTTTAGAGGCACAAGATTCGAAGCAGTGTTATAATGAAACTGGCAAGTTAATAATTCAATCATTTTATTACTCCATGACTCCATGATTATCTCTCTTTGAACATAAAAATACACCATGTCCATAATAGACCAGGTTTTTATTATTTAAGTGGTTGTGCGCGAAAAGGTGTAAAGGCCCCTAAAAAGTACCTGAAGTTTGCATAGCCTTTCTGCAACAACGGGACAGCATCCCACTAGCATTCAATGAACGTTCCATACGATTAATACGCCGTATATGCACAAGATGAATCGCTCCTGGCGGTGGTTTTAAAAAATTAAAAAATGCGACTTTCTGTTTTATACTGACCCCAAAACAATTGGTTAAAAAACTATGTTGCTAAACAACTTTTACTGATTCGAAGTGATATTCATGTGTCACTTGCATATATCTATGTTATAAAAACATGTCGCGATGCTTACATACTTATCAAATATGTTATGCTGTACTATGTAAGTGTTGCGTTTTCATTGCCACTCAGTGTATGTTAGGCGACGGAATAGGGTATTTATGCGTTTCTTTGAAGAGGTTTGGAAGGAAAGAACTACGTTATAGCACTTTGAGTAATAAATTGTATTGTTAAATTTACTGTACCATTTACGTTGTGTAGGAAACACTGGTTGAGCAAGGAAACACAGGTTGGTAACCCCAAAGCAAACCAAACAACGTTCATAGTAATTTTACTTGTGTCTGTCGGGCGTTGCGTATAACTTATCAACAATTATCAAATTTAGTATGTACGTTATTTCTTAATATCTTTTTATTTCAAAAGATTGCTACTCCAGTCCATGTTTCAATGGAGCGACCTGCATACATAACAGTACCGATAACACTTACACGTGTGCCTGTGCGAAGGACTGGACAGGAAAATATTGCAATGACACTGTATCAATTACAGGTAACTATACGTTTATTGGATGATGCTCTTCCTGTATGTGTACACCTGCAGGCTGTTTCGTTTCTTTAAAAAAGACAGGATTTGTGTATGTTGAGTGTTGCTTTGTGGGTTGCCCTCGAGATATATGATCGTCCTTCGTGGCTTCTGGCCCATGCTCCGTAGTTGTTCGACTGACTGAGGTGGATGGCTGTCGGAGTAGAGGGGATGTCGTGTTTTAGCTGCTCAATTCAGATGCTTTTTTATTTTTATTTTTGAAGTTGTCATTTTTAATGCCTTTCGCGACCACTTCTCCCCTTTCCGATATGATTATATCGTTTGTTGACAACCATTGAAAGACATATCAGAAGCTGCATGGTATGTGTACTTTATATTTATACGTGGGGTGTTCCACAATTAATAGGACTTTTTTCATAGCAGCACGGCAAATCAGAAATTAAGAAAACTAATTGTATATAATTAAACTTTGATCTTTCACTGACAGTGATATGCCAAATATCAAAGTAATTGGATGAACAATAAGAAATTTATTAAACATTAAATATGCTATGTATCAAGGAGGCGGGTCGCACCGCGACTTTATTATGACGTCGCATTTCAAGCACAGTATTTTGTTATAAAGAAACTTATTATTATTAAAATATTTTTGTTTATAGCCATTCTGACTTTCTAAACAGATCTAATAACACTGTTCCGAGTGTTTAGATGTGTTTCCGTAACCATGTTCACAAAAATGTCTTGCAATGATGTTAGAAATTGCCCAAACCTTGGAGCGTCTATCAGGGTACAAACAGTGTTTATTAACGTCAACTTAATTTTCTATTACCTCACCTGTGCTTACTTGTAAGTTTATAAATCCGCGATCTGTATACAGTTTGAGCCAACAGAATATAAGTGACTGCTTAATGCCACTACGTTTTATGAATTTCATCATTTCATTGATTAGCACTGTTGGTTTTCCCAATGTATACCATTATTTGACAATCGTGCGATTTCTGTTTATTTGCGTTGACGTCATTTTCACCCATGACGCGATTGCATACATACCCTTGATTACTGACTTGTGATAACAAACACGAACCGATTTCTTCGAAAGTTAGCATGTACATGTCAAAGTCATCCACGTAATGTCATACAATTAGGCGTTAACATTTATCAAGAGGTTATTGAGATATTCACATTTTTAATAAGGATGATAATGATAATGACAAATAATAGTGTGACCCGCCTTGGTGTTACATGGTTTCTATGACAACCTTTTTGTATGAGCATCATCAGCAACAACGAAATTCTGGTGCTACCAATATGTAGAGCATACATTGCTAAGCATATGAGAAAAATTTCATTAAAATGTAAATGTTGAGTAAGAAGTTATGAGAAAAGTCCTATTATTTCTGGAACACCCCTCGTACAAGTGTCTTGTTGACTGCATTGACAAATGTGTGTTCTTTTTTTGTGGCATTGTGCTTTAAGATGGATGATGTCTTCCTTGTCCAATTTGTTATTACCATTTTCTATTGTCATGGCTTTACTGTACAAATATATTAATAGCATGTCTGGCATTGTTAAAGTATTACAAAGTATGTGTTGTTGTATAACGCATAATCTATTCTTAAGTGCTGCATTTGTGAATTATATAGAGGGTCTTACATTATTGACTTTTCATATTGAATTTATTAAACGAGTTGGATAAAAGTGATAAAATACGAGGTTCTGCCGAGTATTTTATTACTTTTATCCAACGAGTTTTATACATTCAATATGGTAAGACACGAATGTAAGATTCTTTTTATCACATAAACAAAATAAGCCATTTAAATGTAGAAAACTAAAAATAGTAGACCCGCTGCCCCTTAAGAAAGAAGAATATTGAGGTGAGTAATGCGGTTATGAATAAATGAGCATCTAAACATAGTGCAACACAGTGACTTTATTTCAATTACATTTAATTCAATGTTGAAAATGAAAATGAGCCAAGACGGGAATATTTGTATTAGATACAGTACTAGTTTTCGTTCAAAAGTGTCTTCTTACAAGCGTTATTGTACAGTTTCGGAAGGACAAACAACATAATTGTCCGAGGCGAAGCCGAGGATAATTTGTTGTTCGTCCTTCCGAAACTGTACAATAACACTTGTAAGAAGACACTTTTGAGCGATAACAAGTTCTGTATCTGACTTATACTCCGATAAAAAGCAAAATGATCCCCAGAGAGAACATGGTTATCCAAAAGTTCCATGCACAATCCATGAACGGAGCATCGTTTTCAGCATAGAAAATATAGTTCTAATGTAAAAATGTGCTTGGCCTATAATGTACCAAAGGGATTAAGTTAACTGTCAAAAAATGTCCATTCATAGGTTAAATTAGCTTGTGATTAAAATTCACACAAGTGTCAATGTGTTTATACACCTTATAAGTGCTTATAATACACTTGCATCTAGTTTTCTTCATTCATTGATGAAGGACTTAGTGCACAAAGGTAGAAATTTATGCATCTTATTTTCACAATTGTCATATTTCTATGAAAATATTGGTATAGTTTTATTTCTAATACACATAAGGTTATATTTGTACTGCCCATGTTGACGCTCACAGTCATATTAATATATAGAATAAAGTTCACCTGATAGACAATTATAGTAACTATTTGTATTCTGTATATATTCAGGTTTCTTGTGCATGTAATTAATTGCACAATGAATTTTTACAGCTAAATCTTAAATTCGCTTAAATTGTTACAAATACTTTCAAAAATACTGTAAAAGCACTGCTTTTCTTGGGAATAATAAGAAAATAAATTTTGCTTAGTATGAATATTCTGTAACTTTGCTTCAATTGCTATAATTAATTTCTACTTTTCTTGGTCATTACAAGAATATAAATTTTGCTCCCCATTTTGCGGTATACAAAACAATAAACAATTTCTCTAAAATTTGTTCTAGCCTAAATAAATCAAGAATATTGGAATTCATGATTTAGTTATCTTCACTATTGATTCAGTAAAAGCCACAAATAAGATGGTTTTACAGTAGTACAGTCTAATATTGCACTATCTTTGGGTGGACTTACAATTTTCTAGCTACATGTTTTTGACGAGTAAAAATAATTAAATTTCAATGTGACAAAATTTATGGATTTGGTGAAAAAGACCATTTCGTGGAAAGTTCAATGTAATTTAAAGGATTTTCGTGGTTGAAATCATCCACAAAATTAACAAAATTAAATGGCCTTATAATATTATTGATTTTAAAGTATAACATTTATTTAACTGTTCATGTAGTTATAAGCGGATTTGCCATGATTGACCAATTATTTTCTGAGTAAATGTTTTGTACAAACAACTTCTTACAAATCAAAAAGTGTACACTTACGAAAATAATGTACACTTTATCAATGGAGTCACAGGGCGTATCGGAGTATAAGAACGGTAATAACGTCACAGACCTTTTTACTAGGCCCTTTCCAGTCTTGAAATTAGTTAGGTAAGGGGAACAAATTCGTACTAAAAACGGGAAACGTCACGTACATTGTGACGTCATGTTTATGTTTTGTGACGTCATCACTACTTCGAATATCCGGGATGAGATTGATGAATTTTAAAGAGATGCGATTTTGAAACTCAAAATGCATTAAAATTGTGCAGGAAGAGTTAGCCTATGCTATGTTCAATAAATAAATGTAGGCATGTGTTTATTTATTATATTTGAATTGAATTGCCTTTGTAAATTCTGCATGATTTTTAGATTTCTTTTGTCTATTGATCTTACCTGTACCGCTGACGATAAAATCACGGTCGGCCATATTTGGTTTTTTTTGACAGTGCGTATGAATACATAAAAATAGTGATTAACCCCCCTCATTTGCATAGTTATTATTAATTATTCAGTAGTGTAATATCGTTTTTATATAATGGGCTTTATTACACTCCCACACAATGGTTTATGTGATAAATCCATTTATTACACCTCATAAGAGGTCATTCAGACATATTTGTGAAGATGTCTTTATATATGAATGCGCTTTTAGTCCACTATATATCATATTCTACTTTTGTTTCAAAAGATTGCAACTCAAATCCCTGTTTGAATGGAGCAACTTGTGTATACAGTATTACCGATAACACTTACACGTGTGTATGTCCGTATGACTGGACAGGAGAACATTGTACTGACATTGTAACGACAACAGAGGCAACATCTACTGCAGGTTGCTTATCAATATTTTTATTCTATTTTGTATGTGACTATGTCAGGGTATGTGAAGTTTATATTATAACCACCATAATGGTTCGTTATTTTTCCAATCGAAATTCATAGAAAATAGCATTGCAATCCTATACCACTGGCTTAGAATTAAGAGGACGTAAGTACAAAATCAATATTTTGATAAAACTCGCAAATTTTTTTTTGGTAAAACAAGCTTTTACAATTTCATTTTGGTCAACATGACAATTTCACATATTCATGAGAAAATAGCTCATAAGAAGCGCCTTATGATACAGATTTGTCATTGTCATCTTGAAATGACATTACTATTAGATGAAGTTTTAAATCCGCTCATATCGGTGTTTTTATTGGCACAAAATGTAGGTTACTGTAAAGTCATTAATTTTCGTGGGGGATTAAATTTCGTGGATTTCGTGGTTCACATAAACCACGAACTTTAATCCCAAGTTGAATAACTTTACTGTGCCTATTGTATTTCAGTATTTTATGTGTATCTTTGATTAGGGGAACTGCTTTCCACATGTCGGTCGATACGTCAGTCTGTCTGTCGGTTGACCAAATGGTTTTCGTTCAATAACTTATCATTGAACCCTTTCTCCTAGGAAATGAAGACTTTACATGGAGGTTAGCCAACAGTAGATACCCTATTGATATTGGGTTAATTAGGTAAAAGGTAAAGGTCACTGTGAACCCTACCATTTTAGACCAATTGCTTTCCGTTCAATAAGTCAAAATCGCTTTGTCCTCGGACCATTAACCATTGCATGGCAATTGGACAGCCCCAGTAGATGACCCCTAGTGATATTGAGCTCATTAGGTAAAAGGTCAAGGTAAAAATAATTAGACCAAATGGTATCCGTTCAATAACTCAAGAACGCTTTGTCTTCGGACCTTCAAACTTTACATGGCGTTTGGCCAGCACCAGTAGATGTTGAGTGCATTGTGGGTCACATGTCAAGGTCACTATGGCCTTTACCATATCCCACTGTTGGGCTGCAATGGGGGAATATGTGTTTCACAAACATCTCTTGTTTCTTATCTGCTAACAGGAGTAGAGACTTCCAAGGATTCCACTCAATCAAACAACAAGCGAGCTGGAACTGCTGAAGGTTTGTGTCTTCTGATTGTGTTGTAGAGCTATTTATTATTCATACTTGCAGAATATTTGTACACATAAAGTGTAAGAAAGCTTATAACATATGGATTTGATAAGAAATATTTCTGTTCGAAAAATCATTTATTGCATTTGAAAATAAATACGTGTGTACGAGTTCGTACTAGTGCATAGATTCATTTTATCATATCAATATGTCTTTGATACGATTACTGTTTAATTTCATTTCACGGACATACAAAAATAATAATTTATATAGTTAGACTAATATGTGTTATCAACGGTATTGCATGCAGCTATGATAAAGTTTCATCTTGAGAAAAGTTGATAAAACGGACATTGTGTGCTACAAGTCCATATACATACATAAGGCTCAATTTACAGCTGCAGTACTACATGTATGCTTTTAACAATTTTCCGCGTATCAAAATGAGATGTTTGCCTTGTTGAATTCTCAGATTCAAAATTACCTATCTATGTTGTACATAGGCTCAATGGCAAATTGATGTACAGCAGCAGTACAATGATTTCATACAACATTTTATGCACATTATAATAACATGATCGCCTTTTTGTATTCTCAGATTCCAAGTCACCCATCTTGTACATCGTAGTTGGTGGTGTAGTGTTGCTGTTGATTGTTGCAATAGCTGTCGTATTGATTCTAGTACGGAGGTAATACACCAGTCAGTTGCATCCACGGCCCAAGCCCCGGGGATGGGTGGTGGATAGCCGGGGAAAACGGCCGTGTTTTTACTTTCCAGCTTCCACCTTCTGCACTGCCGGGAAATGTTGAGATTGTTTTCCGAGCCAATGCTTCGGGAACAATATTTAGTTGTCAGGGGCCGGGGAAATACCGGAGATTTTACCATCAGCTGCCACCCACAGGGCCGTGGAAGGGCATGGATTTTGACAACCCAAAAGTAAAAGTCGCGGCGCATCCCCGGGGTGGTGGTGTGGATGCAACTGACTGGTGCATAAATATATATATATAACATAGATTAATTTCTTTGTTGCATACTGTCTTCAGTGTATAACGTACAATTAGGGTCATAAATACGTGACCCAGCATACTGCTGAAAGGCCTACAGCACACAACACACAGCACACAGCACGCAGCTTGTCACACGCTTTCAGAATGATGCAACAATTTAAGTATCATGCTGAAAGTTTTTAGCATTATTCAGGGTCTGGTATTTATTACCCAAATCGCTCGCACATCCCCTTCCGATTTATTATTATCTCAATGTCATATTCTCTTTCACAGTGCATCTTTGGTAGTGGTGAAAATGCATTCTCTGTAGCTGGTTAGGGGATCGTTTGTTTTTAATTTTTCTGATATTTGTTTGTTCATTAATTCTTGCCATCGCTAAGAGGCTTATCCAACACATGTCGGTGGTTGGTGCCAACCAGATCTTCTTACTCAAAGCCAGCGAAATGTCCAACAGGGTTGCATGATGCAAGATCCATCTGTTTTAGCATAACGTTTTATAATTGTGATTAAAACAAACACATTACGCCAAGTTATCAAAAGCACCGGAAGTAAAGACAATCAAACTTGTATAAATTACATGGTATAACATTTCTTTACTCAGACGAAGAAAACGAAGATTAGATAACATGGGTAACAGACAGCGGAAGGCAGATAACACCAATGAGATTGATGAAGCCAATGAACCAATGTATGAACAACCTGATGCGGAGAATCCAGACGACCGCCTTCAACAAAGAAGCCACGGTGAAGATGAAAATGAGTATTCCGAAGCGCAGTACTCGCATACCGGCGAAATCCCTGAAACGAAGACAGAAGAAGAGGTTTACAATCATTTGAATCAGGCTAAGCCAGAATCCAACGCCGATCAGACGTATTCACATATACCGAACACGAAACCAAACGAATCCGTAGTCGACCAAACATATTCACATATTCCAAGCACAAAACCGAACGAATCCTTCGTCGACCAAACCTACTCGCATATACCGAACACAAAATCTAACGAATACGTGGTCGATCAAACATATTCACATATACCGAACACAAAACAAAAAGGAAACCAAATAAACAATGCCAGCAACATTGATGACGAAAGTTACGATCTCCTAGAGACTTCAATAAATGATAATAAAACTAAAATAGAAGCGAAGCAAGTCGTGTGTGATCAAGAGGATGAGCATGAGCATATCGGGAACAAAAATAAAATTTGATGCAATGAACACAATACACCGGCATCTTGGCACAAAACGTTCAGTAAAGTAAGAAGGAGAAAACATCATACTTAAACAACATATTTCGACAATTATGTAGAGGATGTGGTTTTTGGGCTTTTTGAAGGTCAAACACTTCGAACGAATCACCAAGAATACGTTGAAGAAGCATGGTTACCGTTTTATGAAGCTAATCAGTAGTTCTAGTCTCTAGAATGGTGTTTTTGTTTGTTGCTATCATAAGTGAAATTAATCGAAATATTGAAAAAATGCCGAAGTGTCAATTTCTTGAATAATCGTACGCATATAACCGATAATCAAAACGTTCAATTAACGCAGGTGTATCCCTCGGAACTGCCAAACAAGTAATTTCGCAAATATTAAATGCCAAACTCTATTTGAGAAATAGCATCTACGAGCCTACCAAGAAGTTGAAATTTCCTAGACTGTTGCATAACATGTGATGTTATTCATTCTACAAAGGGACAAAATAGCGCACGGTTCTATGCTTCTTTTGTTAAAAAACACGTTTGTACCAAATATGTCCCACATATCTTTCCTGGCGACAATGTCCGAATCATGGTGTTTTGATCAAGGCTCAACTTCATAACACAACACAATTGCACCAGTCGGTACCATAAGAACAGGTATTACAAGACAGGTCAATACCAAAGTCTAACAATACTGCATCCATAGACTTTGGAAATTCAAGGATAAAGCAACATTGAATGCACTCGATAAATTGTTACACCATTACATGGACGTTTTTGGTCACCAAACAGCTAAAAACTAAGCCCCTACAAAAATGTTAATTTTGGGTTCGAACTTAGTTGCAAATATAAAACACTGAGGTATATACGTGGCACATTGGTGTATATGACAAAATAAAGTGGTTTTTTTTCTCAAATATATAGTGTCAAATTGAAAATATCAGATGTTCTTTACGGTTCAACTATAAGTGGGACACCTAAACTCCCCAAGTGGTTTCGTAAAATAGATATGTGTAGAATATGACTTGTGATAAACTTTACTACGAAATCACAAGTTCATGATTTGTTCATATTGTACATTATTGTTGTTATGTCGCTGCATTTCCTTTTCTCTCATTGGCATGTTTTCTTACTTAACTTATTCTCTTTTCATAAAACACGTCAATTATTTCATTGAAATATATTTTGTATACAACACGTACTAGTATTGTAAAAAGCACAACACATACTTGTACTTGTGTATATAATATATATTATATTCATACACAAAACAAAGGGTCAAAATGATTGTTTACATTTTTTACACGTCAAACTGTCTACTTCTCTAGGCTTGCATGGTCGGATATATTTTGAAAAACGTGTAAAAGTCATGAAATGTTAATATGTTATAGTTTGACTAATATCAACTTTTGTGCTTTGACAAGTTTTAAAATGGGAAATGTATCAAATATTTGACCGATTTTTGGTGCAGTTTTTGTTTAGTGTTAAGAGCTATCTGACCAAAAGATATACTAGTACATTGGTTGCGAGCGGTGACCTAGAGATAGGGCACGCATTTCGGGATCGAGAGGTCTCGGGTTCAACCCCCGTCTGGGCCACTGGTTTAAAATTTCTATGATCAAGAATAACCCATCTGATCCAAGGTGTATCTGTGAGGGCAGTATCTATTCCTGGGAGCCGCAGATCGATGTTGGTTGCCACATCCATAGGAGAGAGACAGGCTCCCCAGGGAGACACGAACGTATGTTTCCATAAGTAGTCCAATGACCAGGGAAGTTAAAATGTTAAAGGGTGCTTAATAGGCTTAACAGCTGAAAAGAGTCCTGGAAAATTGGTAACTGTCACTTTTTTACATGTGTGTAGCATTGTGTGTTATGTGAATGTTTTAGCAGATGTTTTATTGTCAGTGTTATTTAACTTATCATCTCATTTGTATGCACATATATGGTGCTAGTAGTTCATATTTTTCTGTTAATAAAACATATCTTTACAAATGGTTGGTTTTACTTGTGTCACTTCGATGATATTGTTAGTCGATGTGAGGTGTTAGCATTGTTGGTTCCTTATCAACCATTGTTAGTTTGATTATACCATGTAACGTCATTTCTGGAATTTTCAACTCGATGTTCGTCATCTATAGAGCCATTCTCCATGACTACAACTTTGCCCGTATAAACATAAGTCGAAGTTATGGTTTACCAATTACAATTTCTGGAATTTTCAACTCGATGTTCGTCATCTATAGAGCCATTCTCCATGACTACAACTTTGCCCGTATCAACATAATTCGAAGTTATGGTTTACCAATTACAATTTAGCACCAACTGTTATTAATTGGCTTATTCGAGTTGATTGGTTTTATCATTCTGAGACATGACCTTATTGTTTTTCGCCTGATAGATGATTTGCTGGAATAAACACGGACACTATGACACAAACTATATACAATGTACATGTAATACAATGAATATACAATAACTTATCATTACTAGACGGTGAAGGCGTTGATTTATTTATATGCTGATGACACAAATGACTAGCAAAATGTATCCACCCTGATGAAAAGTTTCCAATGATGTGGGGAAAAATAGTTTTTCGCATAGCCGGTAGCAAAGATATGCAGTTTGTCGCATGTTCGGGAGAAAAACATAGTTTGTCGCATGACCGGTATCAAAGATGTAGTTTGTTACATGGTCGGGAGGAAAAATGTTAGTCCTAATGTACACACCCAACCCTTCCCTCTGGACATTAAATGGTCGTCCCCTAAGTAAGTATGCAGTGACCTAAGATCATGCATTTGCTGTGAATTCAGCGTGTAATGTCACGGTTCAACCAATACCACAATCGTGTGACTCCATAGGGTTATGTGTGCTTTATTTTCAATATTTTACAACACAACTTCGATACTTTCATTGGCCAAATCAAATCATCCATTTACAAGTGCCGCAAGGTCAAGAAAATGTACAAACAGAAACACAATACTCACTTACAAGAATAGAATATGCCAGCACAACAATCCTTCTTTTTCGAGAAAACCAAACAAACCTGAAAATTGCTAATTTCTTTGCGAAAACAGCTTTTTCTATTTCAGTACGGTCAATGTGACATTTTTCGTTTTTCATAAATAAGGTTCGAAAGAGGGGCAAAAGCAATGCAGATTTAAATATTAGGGGTATTTTAAAGTCGTGAGCGACACTATTAACTAGCGACATTATTCTTCTGAGCTAGCACCATGTACGTCATATCAAATGTTAATAAAGTATGTTGAGGACACAAGAATAAAAATATAATGTATTATCATTCTCTTTCGTGGTTCATACAGTTTGTTTATTTTGGTAGAAGTTTGTCAATTTCGTGAATTCTTGAATCAATGACAAGTAGGAAGGAATCCATTTCTTACGTTTACTAAATGACATGCAAAAGTTCAATTTTATTTCTTGGTCAATTTCATCCACAAAATCACTGAAAATTACATCATTCACCTAAAAGAATAATTGTTCAAACTTTAAAACATTAATTTTGATAACATTTTGAATTTTATTTACGTAATATTTACACAATATTTAGGTTCTATATTTTGTTATACATTTTTATTTTATAAGGATTTATTTCTACTTGCCATATTTTCTGAGATGTTTCGATTTTATTGCGGGCAATGGCGTGGCTAAGAAGTCCGCGGATGGTTTGTCCATGTTGTGTTGTAAAACTCGATGTTTGACAAATGTTTCTAGGTCTACCATTAGCTGGTTTTATGCCACACTTTCAGCTACTTGAAGCATGAAATAAATAGAATATTAGTATATTACCGTGTGGGATCGTCTGATAATTCACCTCTTGGGCAGCTGACTTATATTTTCACTCGTGACTAACGCATTAAAATATAATTCAACGCTATGTAGCATAGGGTGGTGTTTAAATGCCGAGAAAAGCCGTTACCTAATTTAAGGACGGTACAACATGTTCGGTACTGAACAGTAGTTTTCAACAATAGCTCCTTTGGTCGTAATATTAATTGTAAGACTACTTATGTATTCATTAGACATACGAGTAGTTTTGTAATTAAAACGTCTACAAAAACTGTTTCTACATATATGAGATATTCTTTTGGCTGTATAATATAACATTCTAACACGATTCGCGGATTAATCCAATACACAAAGAACGAACCGAACCATGTTTTATTGCCCCCATAAAACATACCTATCAAATTGGCTGTTTCTATTTACGCCCAGTATCACTTGACATATTTATGAATGAATGAACGTAAACTTTATAGTAAAATTTACTTCGAGTCACGATGACAAGGCGAGTTGCACGAGAATCTAGTGTTACATCTATGACGCATCTATTTTTAGAAACTCCAATGTACTCTAGAAACCAAGTTTTATTAAAGCTTCTGATAATCCATCCATTTATATTTTCCATTTTATGAAATAGATACCATATAATCGTGTTATTCAAATTGTTTCAATGTTTAAATTGTGGTATTGCCTTCAGAAAATTACGAAGGTCGTTTTCATTAACGAGGGAGGTAATTGTACCAGCTAATAAGCCACTCATTTTCATCGTGGAATTATGTTCAATGTCAAATGGGTGAAAATGGAATGCGCGCAGTTAAATAGTGCGGGATATTATCGTATTTAGAATCGAAATAAAAACTCTGTTCTTGTATATTGTCGGTGAATAAAACACGGGCACTCGTTCGGATGAGTACAAACATTATTCATTTCATCACTTGATTCTCCATACTGATCGTATAGTGTGATTTAACACGGGTGTTTCACAATCCCAATTTTCACCCATTCATAAGAGAAAATGAATAGATGTTTAATGGATGAAACTTTTGGAAGTAAAAAGTGAAGTTTGTGATATAATTTCTTAAGCCTGTGGATTAAAAAACAATCAGTATGTTAGAGCAAAAGAAATCATTGGTATCACCAAAATAAAATAATAGTTAATAGAAGACGTTAATGGGGTCGAGAACCTCTATCTCGTAGTAACTTGCAGTTCCTTGACTTTACCCTCTGAGTTATAGTGTCAGATAGATTACTTAGTTCATTGTTCTTGTTTTTGAAATTTCATACAAATCAAGCGCCTATTGACAATGAGTAACCCCTTTATATATCGTCGCCTAATTAATGTGTCAATGTTATCGTGTCATCATATTTCAACCGCACTATACCAATGGCTTAGAATGAGAAGGTCGTAACTACTACTTACGACCTTATCAGACTCATACATATTTGAAATCTCCAGTGAGCCTATTTTTAATTAAAATCCTGCATCAAGCTTGATATACTTTTTACTCTTTCCTGTGCGTTGTAAAGCCTTCAGCATTATGCTGGGGTTTGCATTTATTACCATAATAGTACGTCATACAGAGAAGGCAGAGTTCAACAAGGAAATCAAAATAGGTTATAAATATACATGTATACAGTGCCATACCCAACATTGGGACTGGACATGCCATAACTTGGATTTTTCCAAAGGGGTGCGAAATCGGTAGTGATTGCCAAACGGGGTATTTACAGGAGGGGACGTCCAAGTTCATTCTGTATATACAGTGAATATTTTCGATGTATTTGACGAGCGAAGCGAGCCAGAAAATGGACTATTTGTGGAAGGTAACACACATTTCTTCTCCACATAATATTTATAATCGCATAATTATTGCAAAAAATGCACTATCCGAGCACCCTGTCCGAGCCAACACAAATTATGGTAAAACATGATATTATAAATGCTCATAAATTATTTTGCGAGCGCAGCGAGCGACAAAAATGCACTATATGTATTTGTATCAACCCACACAATTCGTTCACTACATGATATTGTGAATGGTGATAAATTATTTGGCAAGCGATGCGAGCCAGAAAAAAACTATTTGTACGAGCCCCACGAAATTCGTTGTCTACATGATATTATTAATGGTTACAAGGTATTTGGCGAGCGAAGCGAGGCAGAAAAAAATGCAACAAAACTCGTGTGATTAGTCCTTAAAGATGCATGATTTGCCATAGCTCACACAAACTCGTTCTCTAAATGGTATGATTAAACCTCGCATTATTAACCCGAGCTGCATGCCACATAAATTCGGTCTCTACACGAACTTATGAAGCATTGATGTTATGTGCCAAGCAAAGCGAGCCAGAGAAAATGCTCTGTTTCTCCCAGTTGAATGTCATACAAACTAACAAAGACCACTTAAATCGGTGTATAAAAGGGGTACGTTTGCGTCCGATGCACCCTTACTTATGACCAAGTAGTGATCCGGGGTACTAGGTTTTGAACTAGGTATATTACCGTTGAGGTGCAAATCTAGTGCCTCAAGTTGCACTAGGTATATTTCCATTAAGGTGCAAATCTAGTGCCTCAAGTTGCACTAGGTATATTTCCATTAAGGTGAAAAACTAGTGCCTCAAGTTGCACTAGGCATACTACTATAAAGGTGAAAATCTAGTGCCTCAAGTTGCATTATGTATACTACTATTTAGGTGAAAATCTAGTGCCTCAAGTTGCACTAGGTATACTCCTATTAAGGTGCAAATCAAGTGCCTCAAGTTGCATTATGTATACTCCTATTAAGGTGCAAATCAAGTGCCTCAAGTTGCACTAGGTATACTACCATTAAGGTGAAAAACTAGTGCCTCAAGTTGCACTAGGTATACTCCTATTAAGGTGAAAATCTAGTGTCTCAAGTTGCACTAGGTATACTACTATTTAGGTGAAAATCTAGTGCCTCAAGTTGAAATCTTTGTATATAACTTGCTACAGCTTGTAATACGTTTTTGTTATTCAGGCATTATATTACACATATAAGTTGAAGATATATTTCCATCAAAAGGTAAGGTACGCAAATTTTAGCCGTGGCAGCTGCCTCGGCTGCCTCAGTGTAGTTACGGCGCTGCATATTAAAAAATAGTGTTTCAATCTACTATGCCTAGAGCTTCTGTAGTTGGAATGAAGCATCATCTTGTGGTCCCCTACAAAGTTTGCCCAAATTATGCATCGGGGCGAAAATTGTCCCATTCCCAGGGTTACCGTTTTACATTCACTTATATAGGGAAAACATATAAAAATCTTCTCGTCTAAAAGTACAATGCCTAGAGCTTTGATATTTGGTATATAGCATTATCTAGTGGTCCTCTACCAAGATTGCTCAAATTATGCCCCTGAGGTCAAAATTGGCCCCAACCCGGGGTCACCAATTTTTCATAGACTTGTATATAAAAAAATTCTTGTTTAAATCTACGATGCCTAAAGATTCTGTAATTGGTATGTAGCATCATCTAGTGGTCCCCAACCAAGTTTGCCCAAATTATGCGTCGGGGCGAAAATTGTCCCCGCCTCGGGGTCACCGTGTTACATTGACTTATGTAGGGACAACATATAAAAATATTCTCGTCCAAAACTACAATACTTAGAGCTTTGATATTTGGTATGTATCATCATCTAGTTGTCCCCTACCAAGATTGCTCAAATAATGCCCCTGTTGTCAAAATTGACCCCACCCCGGGGTCACCGTTTTACATAGACTTATATAGGGAAACATATTTTTTTATAAAAATCTTCTTGTCTAAAACTACAATGCCTAGAGATTCGATATCTGGTATGTAGTGGTCCTCTACTAAGATTGTTCAAAGTATACACCTGGGGTCAAAATTGGCCCTGTCCTGGGGGTCAACAGTTTAACATAGTCTTCTATAGTGAAACAATACGAAAATATTCTCTTTTTTATATACACTGAGCGGCAATGAAAACGCAAACTTTTTTAAACTTGAATATTTCGGTAATCTGTTAACTTATAAACTTGAAATTTTGTATTATCACTTCGATATATATTATCTACAGAATACAGCTATTCCGTGAAAATACCTTAAGAATCACTCGCCAAAACCGCATTTTCCCGCGTGCTGATAGGTCGCTAGAGATTTGCTCGCATATGGTGCAAGCATTTTGAAGAATATGGATGAATTAGTCGGAAAAACAAAATTACTAGTAGAAAACACATGGTGCATATGTCAAAGGAAGACTCCAAAAGATCGGTCGTTATGCTCAATTGTGGGGTATCCGTACTAAAAATCAAAGTTTCGTTAATTTAAATTACCGAAGTCATTATTTCATTTATTTAACACAAGTTTGAATACATATACACCTGTTAAGAAAGCTAAAAATGCATTAGAAATCATAGGATGTAAGAAAAATGTTTAAGTCAAGTGCGACAACTCTTGGATAAGTATACTCACTTTTTTAGATTAATCACCAAACTTTTACACTAAATTGTATTACTGGATATTACTGAACTAGTGTACTTGCTCAAGTTATGATGTTCATTAATATTTAGACGTAAATTGTGTTTTGAAAATTAAGCACGCTATTCGAAAGCGCATTTTTTCTCCATTAAATGCAATTATCCGTCTTAAAAGAATACCTATTGCGTCCACGCAATTTATTTCCGATTACAAATGGTGAAACTTTCACCATCCTTGGGACAAATATAATACAATTTTATTAGTCGCAAAACGAACAGTTTCGCATATGCATTTAGAGGTGCAATACTCTAAGCATTGTTATAAAGAAACATGCAAGTTAATTATTTAATCAATTTATTACTCCACGATTATCTCCCTTTGACCATAGAATATAGACCATGGCTATAATAGACTATGTTTTTATTATTTTAGTGGTTGTGCGCGAAATATTGTACAGGCCCCTTATCAGAACCTAAAGTTCACATAGCCCATCTACAACAATGGAACAGCATCCCATATTCATTCAATAAACGTTTCATACGATTAATACGTCGTAGATGCACACGATGGATCGCTACTGTCGGTGGTTTTAAACAATTTATAAAATGCGACTTTCTGTTTTATACTGACCCCAAAACAACTGGTAATAAACTATGTTGCTCAAAAACTTTTTCTGATTCGAAGTGATATGCATGTGTCACTTGCATATATCTATTTTTGCCAAAATTTCGCGATGCTTACATACTTATCAAATGTGTTATGCTGTAATATGTAAGTGTTACGTTTTAATTGCTGCTCAGTGTATATATATTTTTATTCATTTTTTTTAGATATATACATACACTTCAAAAATAAAAACCAGTGCAATACACACAGAAACAACAACAATACATATTAACACAATATAATATAAACTTCAAACGCTATACTTGTCGTTATTAGTTTGTGTACTGACTTACTTGTAGAGAAGTGGAGAGAACAAAGGCGAATAGTGGTGAGAAGGAAAGAGGGTGTAAGAAGGGTGTGAGCCTTTCAGTCAGTATATATTTTTCTATAGTGATGTGATAGTGATATGGTATCTAGATATTAAATCCATTCCATTTTGTTTCAAACAATTAGTTTGTCTTTTTTCGTTGCAATGATTCTTTCGATGTATACGCGTCGTGTAAGATAATGTTTGAAATGTTCTATTGAAGGAGTTGATTTGTCGTACTTACAATAGCTTTTGAAGTATTTTGCCAATATCAATATAAAATTAGCTATGTTTTTGGTCGTGCTATCTTTTTCGTTTTCCAGCCCTAGTGTTATGGTTATATAATTTAGTATATTTACAAAGATGTCGTTACTGTTCATGTATTCTTGTACGTATGTTAAGCCAAAAATGTTCGATTGTTTGACATTCCCAAAAGAGGTGTTTTTGTGTTTCCGTGTTCATTAAACAGAAGTCACACAATCTAGAAGTTGTTAATTTGCATTATAAAGATAGTCATTATTAGGTGTTTATTTCATTAAGAATTTATATTGATACTCTCTTAGTTTGGTGCCTATGGTGCAATGTAATGGTGTAGTAAATATATTTTTCCATGTGATTGGTCTTTCTTGACATTCATTTTCCCATTTAATAACTGCTTTTGCATTCACATTTTTTGTTTTGATGTGTGTTTCATACAACATTTTATTTCCCATATTACTAGATGTGAGCTTGTCAAATAGGTATTCAGGTTCTAATGGCGGTAGCTTGTCTTCGTCTATTAATTGTCTTCCCAGTGTTTTATTTATAGACTTCATCAGTGATAAGTAGTTGAGAAATTCTCCATTTTCGATACCATATTCATTTTGCATTTATTCGAAGGTAAGAAAGTCTTTTACTTGGAAGTCATAAATTTGATCTATGAATATGATGTCCTTCTCCAACCATTTTTATATAAAAACATATTACCATTTGTATGATTAATATTCGAGTTATTCCATATAATTTCTTTTGGGAGGTTATTCATATACTGTGTAGTATAGCTAATTGAACACCATGATTAGATAATAATTTTCAGAAATGTATGGTTAAAGTTTAGTTTATTTGCATCTGTTTTACAAATGTTACATATGAATATATCATATCCATGTTTTGAGAGCTCCTTATTATAAAGTACATTCCATTTAGCTTCAGGTCACAAACCACCAAATAGAGTTGTTCTTTAACTCAATGTAAAGTGACCTAGGTCAGCCAAAAAAAATGTCAACTTTTTGTCCATGGGGCCCTCTCAAGTTTTTTTAATCAATAGAAATAGGATCCAGCTTGAAGAAAATGAAAAAAAAATGGGGGGTCATGTATCATATAAGAAAAATTTGGTTCGTCAAACGCAGCGAACAGATTTTCTCACATGTACGGATTTTCTCACTGTCCGTTAGCCCCAACCTTACTTTCACTTTTATATTTTAGCCAGAATACAAAATATTTCTGAATAAAACCATTTCACTACATCACATACATGCATACAAAGCATTTAACACCAATTTCATGATTCTGATGCTGATTTGTCAAGACATACCCCCATTTCCAGTCGCTTTAAAGTTTTTTAACGGACTATTTGACTGTATCTGAATTTGGTCTGCGTAGGCATTTAGTGGTTATTTACCTTAAGGCAACCCTTTTTGGGTTGTTTAAGTGTTTTTTGCACTTTTTTCAATGCTACTATATATATGCAGCACAAAACAATCAGTTCTAGACAGATTGGGCATGAATTCCAGAAAAAAATCCAAACCCGCATATGCGCCTTTAAGGAGAAATTTGGTCAGCGCCTGTCAAATGGTATGAATAGTGACATGTGATGGGGTTGTATTTGTGCTAAAATGGTATTCTGAACCCCAATTTTGCTTTAGATGCCTAATAGTATGTCTATTCTTCATATTTAATCACAATTATCCTTGTCTGGTACTAAAATAAGGGCAACATTCACATAAAAATGACAATTTAAGAAAAACAAAATCTGAACTTTTCTGGATTTTTCATGATGAAAATCTAAATTTTCACTTTTTTAGACATTTTACACAGATAAAAGTGGTTAAAACCCCATCTTGAGTGCATTTCCATCCATTTAAATGAAAAAAAATGAAAACATGATTTTAAAGGAATTTTGCATGTCTTTAGGTCACAAACCACCAAATAGAGTTGTTCTTTAACTCAATGTAAAGTGACCTAGGTCAGCCAAAAAAAATGTCAACTTTTTGTCCATAGGGCCCTCTCAAGTTTTTTTAATCAATAGAAATAGGATCCAGCTTGAAGAAAATGAAAAAAAAATGGGGGGTCATGTATCATATAAGAAAAATTTGGTTCGTCAAACGCAGCGAACAGATTTTCTCACATGTACGGATTTTCTCACTGTCCGTTAGCCCCAACCTTACTTTCACTTTCATATTTTAGCCAGAATACAAAATATTTCTGAATAAAACCATTTCACTACATCACATACATGCATACAAAGCATTTAACACCAATTTCATGATTCTGATGCTGATTTGTCAAGACATACCCCCATTTCCAGTCGCTTTAAAGTTTTTTAACGGACTATTTGACTGTATCTGAATTTGGTCTGCGTAGGCATTTAGTGGTTATTTACCTTAAGGCAACCCTTTTTGGGTTGTTTAAGTGTTTTTTGCACTTTTTTCAATGCTACTATATATATGCAGCACAAAACAATCAGTTCTAGACAGATTGGGCATGAATTCCAGAAAAAAATCCAAACCCGCATATGCGCCTTTAAGGAGAAATTTGGTCAGCGCCTGTCAAATGGTATGAATAGTGACATGTGATGGGGTTGTATTTGTGCTAAAATGGTATTCTGAACCCCAATTTTGCTTTAGATGCCTAATAGTATGTCTATTCTTCATATTCAATCACAATTATCCTTGTCTGGTACTAAAATAAGGGCAACATTCACATAAAAATGACAATTTAAGAAAAACAAAATCTGAACTTTTCTGGATTTTTCATGATGAAAATCTAAATTTTCACTTTTTTAGACATTTTACACAGATAAAAGTGGTTAAAACCCCATCTTGAGTGCATTTCCATCCATTTAAATGAAAAAAAATGAAAACATGATTTTAAAGGAATTTTGCATGTCTTTAGGCAACCCTTTTTGGGTTGTTTAAGTGTTATTTGCACTTTTTTCAATGCTACTATATATATGCAGCACAAAACAATCAGTTCTAGACAGATTGGGCATGAATTCCAGAAAAAAATCCAAACCCGCATATGCGCCTTTAAGGAGAAATTTGGTCAGCGCCTGTCAAATGGTATGAATAGTGACATGAGATGGGGTTGTATTTGTGCTAAAATGGTATTCTGAACCCCAATTTTGCTTTAGATGCCTAATAGTATGTTTATTCTTCATATTTAATCACAATTATCCTTGTCTGGTACTAAAATAAGGGCAACATTCACATAAAAATGACAATTTAAGAAAAACAAAATCTGAACTTTTCTGGATTTTTCATGATGAAAATCTAAATTTTCACTTTTTTAGACATTTTACACAGATAAAAGTGGTTAAAACCCCATCTTGAGTGCATTTCCATCCATTTAAATGAAAAAAAATGAAAACATGATTTTAAAGGAATTTTGCATGTCTTTAGGTCACAAACCACCAAATAGAGTTGTTCTTTAACTCAATGTAAAGTGACCTAGGTCAGCCAAAAAAAATGTCAACTTTTTGTCCATGGGGCCCTCTCAAGTTTTTTTAATCAATAGAAATAGGATCCAGCTTGAAGAAAATGAAAAAAAAATGGGGGGTCATGTATCATATAAGAAAAATTTGGTTCGTCAAACGCAGCGAACAGATTTTCTCACATGTACGGATTTTCTCACTGTCCGTTAGCCCCAACCTTACTTTCACTTTCATATTTTAGCCAGAATACAAAATATTTCTGAATAAAACCATTTCACTACATCACATACATGCATACAAAGCATTTAACACCAATTTCATGATTCTGATGCTGATTTGTCAAGACATACCCCCATTTCCAGTCGCTTTAAAGTTTTTTAACGGACTATTTGACTGTATCTGAATTTGGTCTGCGTAGGCATTTAGTGGTTATTTACCTTAAGGCAACCCTTTTTGGGTTGTTTAAGTGTTTTTTGCACTTTTTTCAATGCTACTATATATATGCAGCACAAAACAATCAGTTCTAGACAGATTGGGCATGAATTCCAGAAAAAAATCCAAACCCGCATATGCGCCTTTAAGGAGAAATTTGGTCAGCGCCTGTCAAATGGTATGAATAGTGACATGAGATGGGGTTGTATTTGTGCTAAAATGGTATTCTGAACCCCAATTTTGCTTTAGATGCCTAATAGTATGGCTATTCTTCATATTTAATCACAATTATCCTTGTCTGGTACTAAAATAAGGGCAACATTCACATAAAAATGACAATTTAAGAAAAACAAAATCTGAACTTTTCTGGATTTTTCATGATGAAAATCTAAATTTTCACTTTTTTAGACATTTTACACAGATAAAAGTGGTTAAAACCCCATCTTGAGTGCATTTCCATCCATTTAAATGAAAAAAAATGAAAACATGATTTTAAAGGAATTTTGCATGTCTTTAAGGCAACCCTTTTTGGGTTGTTTAAGTGTTTTTTGCACTTTTTTCAATGCTACTATATATATGCAGCACAAAACAATCAGTTCTAGACAGATTGGGCATGAATTCCAGAAAAAAATCCAAACCCGCATATGCGCCTTTAAGGAGAAATTTGGTCAGCGCCTGTCAAATGGTATGAATAGTGACATGTGATGGGGTTGTATTTGTGCTAAAATGGTATTCTGAACCCCAATTTTGCTTTAGATGCCTAATAGTATGTCTATTCTTCATATTTAATCACAATTATCCTTGTCTGGTACTAAAATAAGGGCAACATTCACATAAAAATGACAATTTAAGAAAAACAAAATCTGAACTTTTCTGGATTTTTCATGATGAAAATCTAAATTTTCACTTTTTTAGACATTTTACACAGATAAAAGTGGTTAAAACCCCATCTTGAGTGCATTTCCATCCATTTAAATGAAAAAAAATGAAAACATGATTTTAAAGGAATTTTGCATGTCTTTAGGCAACCCTTTTTGGGTTGTTTAAGTGTTTTTTGCACTTTTTTCAATGCTACTATATATATGCAGCACAAAACAATCAGTTCTAGACAGATTGGGCATGAATTCCAGAAAAAAATCCAAACCCGCATATGCGCCTTTAAGGAGAAATTTGGTCAGCGCCTGTCAAATGGTATGAATAGTGACATGAGATGGGGTTGTATTTGTGCTAAAATGGTATTCTGAACCCCAATTTTGCTTTAGATGCCTAATAGTATGTTTATTCTTCATATTTAATCACAATTATCCTTGTCTGGTACTAAAATAAGGGCAACATTCACATAAAAATGACAATTTAAGAAAAACAAAATCTGAACTTTTCTGGATTTTTCATGATGAAAATCTAAATTTTCACTTTTTTAGACATTTTACACAGATAAAAGTGGTTAAAACCCCATCTTGAGTGCATTTCCATCCATTTAAATGAAAAAAAATGAAAACATGATTTTAAAGGAATTTTGCATGTCTTTAGGTCACAAACCACCAAATAGAGTTGTTCTTTAACTCAATGTAAAGTGACCTAGGTCAGCCAAAAAAAATGTCAACTTTTTGTCCATGGGGCCCTCTCAAGTTTTTTTAATCAATAGAAATAGGATCCAGCTTGAAGAAAATGAAAAAAAAATGGGGGGTCATGTATCATATAAGAAAAATTTGGTTCGTCAAACGCAGCGAACAGATTTTCTCACATGTACGGATTTTCTCACTGTCCGTTAGCCCCAACCTTACTTTCACTTTCATATTTTAGCCAGAATACAAAATATTTCTGAATAAAACCATTTCACTACATCACATACATGCATACAAAGCATTTAACACCAATTTCATGATTCTGATGCTGATTTGTCAAGACATACCCCCATTTCCAGTCGCTTTAAAGTTTTTTAACGGACTATTTGACTGTATCTGAATTTGGTCTGCGTAGGCATTTAGTGGTTATTTACCTTAAGGCAACCCTTTTTGGGTTGTTTAAGTGTTTTTTGCACTTTTTTCAATGCTACTATATATATGCAGCACAAAACAATCAGTTCTAGACAGATTGGGCATGAATTCCAGAAAAAAATCCAAACCCGCATATGCGCCTTTAAGGAGAAATTTGGTCAGCGCCTGTCAAATGGTATGAATAGTGACATGAGATGGGGTTGTATTTGTGCTAAAATGGTATTCTGAACCCCAATTTTGCTTTAGATGCCTAATAGTATGGCTATTCTTCATATTTAATCACAATTATCCTTGTCTGGTACTAAAATAAGGGCAACATTCACATAAAAATGACAATTTAAGAAAAACAAAATCTGAACTTTTCTGGATTTTTCATGATGAAAATCTAAATTTTCACTTTTTTAGACATTTTACACAGATAAAAGTGGTTAAAACCCCATCTTGAGTGCATTTCCATCCATTTAAATGAAAAAAAATGAAAACATGATTTTAAAGGAATTTTGCATGTCTTTAAGGCAACCCTTTTTGGGTTGTTTAAGTGTTTTTTGCACTTTTTTCAATGCTACTATATATATGCAGCACAAAACAATCAGTTCTAGACAGATTGGGCATGAATTCCAGAAAAAAATCCAAACCCGCATATGCGCCTTTAAGGAGAAATTTGGTCAGCGCCTGTCAAATGGTATGAATAGTGACATGAGATGGGGTTGTATTTGTGCTAAAATGGTATTCTGAACCCCAATTTTGCTTTAGATGCCTAATAGTATGTCTATTCTTCATATTTAATCACAATTATCCTTGTCTGGTACTAAAATAAGGGCAACATTCACATAAAAATGACAATTTAAGAAAAACAAAATCTGAACTTTTCTGGATTTTTCATGATGAAAATCTAAATTTTCACTTTTTTAGACATTTTACACAGATAAAAGTGGTTAAAACCCCATCTTGAGTGCATTTCCATCCATTTAAATGAAAAAAAATGAAAACATGATTTTAAAGGAATTTTGCATGTCTTTAGGTCACAAACCACCAAATAGAGTTGTTCTTTAACTCAATGTAAAGTGACCTAGGTCAGCCAAAAAAAATGTCAACTTTTTGTCCATGGGGCCCTCTCAAGTTTTTTTAATCAATAGAAATAGGATCCAGCTTGAAGAAAATGAAAAAAAAATGGGGGGTCATGTATCATATAAGAAAAATTTGGTTCGTCAAACGCAGCGAACAGATTTTCTCACATGTACGGATTTTCTCACTGTCCGTTAGCCCCAACCTTACTTTCACTTTCATATTTTAGCCAGAATACAAAATATTTCTGAATAAAACCATTTCACTACATCACATACATGCATACAAAGCATTTAACACCAATTTCATGATTCTGATGCTGATTTGTCAAGACATACCCCCATTTCCAGTCGCTTTAAAGTTTTTTAACGGACTATTTGACTGTATCTGAATTTGGTCTGCGTAGGCATTTAGTGGTTATTTACCTTAAGGCAACCCTTTTTGGGTTGTTTAAGTGTTTTTTGCACTTTTTTCAATGCTACTATATATATGCAGCACAAAACAATCAGTTCTAGACAGATTGGGCATGAATTCCAGAAAAAAATCCAAACCCGCATATGCGCCTTTAAGGAGAAATTTGGTCAGCGCCTGTCAAATGGTATGAATAGTGACATGAGATGGGGTTGTATTTGTGCTAAAATGGTATTCTGAACCCCAATTTTGCTTTAGATGCCTAATAGTATGTCTATTCTTCATATTTAATCACAATTATCTTTGTCTGGTACTAAAATAAGGGCAACATTCACATAAAAATGACAATTTAAGAAAAACAAAATCTGAACTTTTCTGGATTTTTCATGATGAAAATCTAAATTTTCACTTTTTTAGACATTTTACACAGATAAAAGTGGTTAAAACCCCATCTTGAGTGCATTTCCATCCATTTAAATGAAAAAAAAATGAAAACATGATTTTAAAGGAATTTTGCATGTCTTTAGGTCACAAACCACCAAATAGAGTTGTTCTTTAACTCAATGTAAAGTGACCTAGGTCAGCCAAAAAAAATGTCAACTTTTTGTCCATGGGGCCCTCTCAAGTTTTTTTAATCAATAGAAATAGGATCCAGCTTGAAGAAAATGAAAAAAAAATGGGGGGTCATGTATCATATAAGAAAAATTTGGTTCGTCAAACGCAGCGAACAGATTTTCTCACATGTACGGATTTTCTCACTGTCCGTTAGCCCCAACCTTACTTTCACTTTCATATTTTAGCCAGAATACAAAATATTTCTGAATAAAACCATTTCACTACATCACATACATGCATACAAAGCATTTAACACCAATTTCATGATTCTGATGCTGATTTGTCAAGACATACCCCCATTTCCAGTCGCTTTAAAGTTTTTTAACGGACTATTTGACTGTATCTGAATTTGGTCTGCGTAGGCATTTAGTGGTTATTTACCTTAAGGCAACCCTTTTTGGGTTGTTTAAGTGTTTTTTGCACTTTTTTCAATGCTACTATATATATGCAGCACAAAACTTTCAGTTCTAGACAGATTGGGCATGAATTCCAGAAAAAAATCCAAACCCGCATATGCGCCTTTAAGGAGAAATTTGGTCAGCGCCTGTCAAATGGTATGAATAGTGACATGAGATGGGGTTGTATTTGTGCTAAAATGGTATTCTGAACCCCAATTTTGCTTTAGATGCCTAATAGTATGTCTATTCTTCATATTTAATCACAATTATCCTTGTCTGGTACTAAAATAAGGGCAACATTCACATAAAAATGACAATTTAAGAAAAACAAAATCTGAACTTTTCTGGATTTTTCATGATGAAAATCTAAATTTTCACTTTTTTAGACATTTTACACAGATAAAAGTGGTGAAAACCCCATCTTGAGTGCATTTCCATCCATTTAAATGAAAAAAAATGAAAACATGATTTTAAAGGAATTTTGCATGTCTTTAAGGCAACCCTTTTTGGGTTGTTTAAGTGTTTTTTGCACTTTTTTCAATGCTACTATATATATGCAGCACAAAACAATCAGTTCTAGACAGATTGGGCATGAATTCCAGAAAAAAATCCAAACCCGCATATGCGCCTTTAAGGAGAAATTTGGTCAGCGCCTGTCAAATGGTATGAATAGTGACATGAGATGGGGTTGTATTTGTGCTAAAATGGTATTCTGAACCCCAATTTTGCTTTAGATGCCTAATAGTATGTCTATTCTTCATATTTAATCACAATTATCCTTGTCTGGTACTAAAATAAGGGCAACATTCACATAAAAATGACAATTTAAGAAAAACAAAATCTGAACTTTTCTGGATTTTTCATGATGAAAATCTAAATTTTCACTTTTTTAGACATTTTACACAGATAAAAGTGGTTAAAACCCCATCTTGAGTGCATTTCCATCCATTTAAATGAAAAAAAATGAAAACATGATTTTAAAGGAATTTTGCATGTCTTTAGGTCACAAACCACCAAATAGAGTTGTTCTTTAACTCAATGTAAAGTGACCTAGGTCAGCCAAAAAAAATGTCAACTTTTTGTCCATGGGGCCCTCTCCAGTTTTTTTAATCAATAGAAATAGGATCCAGCTTGAAGAAAATGAAAAAAAAATGGGGGGTCATGTATCATATAAGAAAAATTTGGTTCGTCAAACGCAGCGAACAGATTTTCTCACATGTACGGATTTTCTCACTGTCCGTTAGCCCCAACCTTACTTTCACTTTCATATTTTAGCCAGAATACAAAATATTTCTGAATAAAACCATTTCACTACATCACATACATGCATACAAAGCATTTAACACCAATTTCATGATTCTGATGCTGATTTGTCAAGACATACCCCCATTTCCAGTCGCTTTAAAGTTTTTTAACGGACTATTTGACTGTATCTGAATTTGGTCTGCGTAGGCATTTAGTGGTTATTTACCTTAAGGCAACCCTTTTTGGGTTGTTTAAGTGTTTTTTGCACTTTTTTCAATGCTACTATATATATGCAGCACAAAACAATCAGTTCTAGACAGATTGGGCATGAATTCCAGAAAAAAATCCAAACCCGCATATGCGCCTTTAAGGAGAAATTTGGTCAGCGCCTGTCAAATGGTATGAATAGTGACATGAGATGGGGTTGTATTTGTGCTAAAATGGTATTCTGAACCCCAATTTTGCTTTAGATGCCTAATAGTATGTCTATTCTTCATATTTAATCACAATTATCCTTGTCTGGTACTAAAATAAGGGCAACATTCACATAAAAATGACAATTTAAGAAAAACAAAATCTGAACTTTTCTGGATTTTTCATGATGAAAATCTAAATTTTCACTTTTTTAGACATTTTACACAGATAAAAGTGGTTAAAACCCCATCTTGAGTGCATTTCCATCCATTTAAATGAAAAAAAATGAAAACATGATTTTAAAGGAATTTTGCATGTCTTTAGGCAACCCTTTTTGGGTTGTTTAAGTGTTTTTTGCACTTTTTTCAATGCTACTATATATATGCAGCACAAAACAATCAGTTCTAGACAGATTGGGCATGAATTCCAGAAAAAAATCCAAACCCGCATATGCGCCTTTAAGGAGAAATTTGGTCAGCGCCTGTCAAATGGTATGAATAGTGACATGAGATGGGGTTGTATTTGTGCTAAAATGGTATTCTGAACCCCAATTTTGCTTTAGATGCCTAATAGTATGTCTATTCTTCATATTTAATCACAATTATCCTTGTCTGGTACTAAAATAAGGGCAACATTCACATAAAAATGACAATTTAAGAAAAACAAAATCTGAACTTTTCTGGATTTTTCATGATGAAAATCTAAATTTTCACTTTTTTAGACATTTTACACAGATAAAAGTGGTTAAAACCCCATCTTGAGTGCATTTCCATCCATTTAAATGAAAAAAAATGAAAACATGATTTTAAAGGAATTTTGCATGTCTTTAGGCAACCCTTTTTGGGTTGTTTAAGTGTTTTTTGCACTTTTTTCAATGCTACTATATATATGCATCACAAAACAATCAGTTCTAGACAGATTGGGCATGAATTCCAGAAAAAAATCCAAACCCGCATATGCGCCTTTAAGGAGAAATTTGGTCAGCGCCTGTCAAATGGTATGAATAGTGACATGAGATGGGGTTGTATTTGTGCTAAAATGGTATTCTGAACCCCAATTTTGCTTTAGATGCCTAATAGTATGTCTATTCTTCATATTTAATCACAATTATCCTTGTCTGGTACTAAAATAAGGGCAACATTCACATAAAAATGACAATTTAAGAAAAACAAAATCTGAACTTTTCTGGATTTTTCATGATGAAAATCTAAATTTTCACTTTTTTAGACATTTTACACAGATAAAAGTGGTTAAAACCCCATCTTGAGTGCATTTCCATCCATTTAAATGAAAAAAAATGAAAACATGATTTTAAAGGAATTTTGCATGTCTTTAGGTCACAAACCACCAAATAGAGTTGTTCTTTAACTCAATGTAAAGTGACCTAGGTCAGCCAAAAAAAATGTCAACTTTTTGTCCATGTGGCCCTCTCAAGTTTTTTTAATCAATAGAAATAGGATCCAGCTTGAAGAAAATGAAAAAAAAATGGGGGGTCATGTATCATATAAGAAAAATTTGGTTCGTCAAACGCAGCGAACAGATTTTCTCACATGTACGGATTTTCTCACTGTCCGTTAGCCCCAACCTTACTTTCACTTTCATATTTTAGCCAGAATACAAAATATTTCTGAATAAAACCATTTCACTACATCACATACATGCATACAAAGCATTTAACACCAATTTCATGATTCTGATGCTGATTTGTCAAGACATACCCCCATTTCCAGTCGCTTTAAAGTTTTTTAACGGACTATTTGACTGTATCTGAATTTGGTCTGCGTAGGCATTTAGTGGTTATTTACCTTAAGGCAACCCTTTTTGGGTTGTTTAAGTGTTTTTTGCACTTTTTTCAATGCTACTATATATATGCAGCACAAAACAATCAGTTCTAGACAGATTGGGCATGAATTCCAGAAAAAAATCCAAACCCGCATATGCGCCTTTAAGGGAGAAATTTGGTCAGCGCCTGTCAAATGGTATGAATAGTGACATGAGATGGGGTTGTATTTGTGCTAAAATGGTATTCTGAACCCCAATTTTGCTTTAGATGCCTAATAGTATGTCTATTCTTCATATTTAATCACAATTATCCTTGTCTGGTACTAAAATAAGGGCAACATTCACATAAAAATGACAATTTAAGAAAAACAAAATCTGAACTTTTCTGGATTTTTCATGATGAAAATCTAAATTTTCACTTTTTTAGACATTTTACACAGATAAAAGTGGTTAAAACCCCATCTTGAGTGCATTTCCATCCATTTAAATGAAAAAAAATGTAAACATGATTTTAAAGGAATTTTGCATGTCTTTAGGTCACAAACCACCAAATAGAGTTGTTCTTTAACTCAATGTAAAGTGACCTAGGTCAGCCAAAAAAAATGTCAACTTTTTGTCCATGGGGCCCTCTCAAGTTTTTTTAATCAATAGAAATAGGATCCAGCTTGAAGAAAATGAAAAAAAAATGGGGGGTCATGTATCATATAAGAAAAATTTGGTTCGTCAAACGCAGCGAACAGATTTTCTCACATGTACGGATTTTCTCACTGTCCGTTAGCCCCAACCTTACTTTCACTTTCATATTTTAGCCAGAATACAAAATATTTCTGAATAAAACCATTTCACTACATCACATACATGCATACAAAGCATTTAACACCAATTTCATGATTCTGATGCTGATTTGTCAAGACATACCCCCATTTCCAGTCGCTTTAAAGTTTTTTAACGGACTATTTGACTGTATCTGAATTTGGTCTGCGTAGGCATTTAGTGGTTATTTACCTTAAGGCAACCCTTTTTGGGTTGTTTAAGTGTTTTTTGCACTTTTTTCAATGCTACTATATATATGCAGCACAAAACAATCAGTTCTAGACAGATTGGGCATGAATTCCAGAAAAAAATCCAAACCCGCATATGCGCCTTTAAGGAGAAATTTGGTCAGCGCCTGTCAAATGGTATGAATAGTGACATGAGATGGGGTTGTATTTGTGCTAAAATGGTATTCTGAACCCCAATTTTGCTTTAGATGCCTAATAGTATGTCTATTCTTCATATTTAATCACAATTATCCTTGTCTGGTACTAAAATAAGGGCAACATTCACATAAAAATGACAATTTAAGAAAAACAAAATCTGAACTTTTCTGGATTTTTCATGATGAAAATCTAAATTTTCACTTTTTTAGACATTTTACACAGATAAAAGTGGTTAAAACCCCATCTTGAGTGCATTTCCATCCATTTAAATGAAAAAAAAATGAAAACATGATTTTAAAGGAATTTTGCATGTCTTTAGGTCACAAACCACCAAATAGAGTTGTTCTTTAACTCAATGTAAAGTGACCTAGGTCAGCCAAAAAAAATGTCAACTTTTTGTCCATGGGGCCCTCTCAAGTTTTTTTAATCAATAGAAATAGGATCCAGCTTGAAGAAAATGAAAAAAAAATGGGGGGTCATGTATCATATAAGAAAAATTTGGTTCGTCAAACGCAGCGAACAGATTTTCTCACATGTACGGATTTTCTCACTGTCCGTTAGCCCCAACCTTACTTTCACTTTCATATTTTAGCCAGAATACAAAATATTTCTGAATAAAACCATTTCACTACATCACATACATGCATACAAAGCATTTAACACCAATTTCATGATTCTGATGCTGATTTGTCAAGACATACCCCCATTTCCAGTCGCTTTAAAGTTTTTTAACGGACTATTTGACTGTATCTGAATTTGGTCTGCGTAGGCATTTAGTGGTTATTTACCTTAAGGCAACCCTTTTTGGGTTGTTTAAGTGTTTTTTGCACTTTTTTCAATGCTACTATATATATGCAGCACAAAACAATCAGTTCTAGACAGATTGGGCATGAATTCCAGAAAAAAATCCAAACCCGCATATGCGCCTTTAAGGAGAAATTTGGTCAGCGCCTGTCAAATGGTATGAATAGTGACATGAGATGGGGTTGTATTTGTGCTAAAATGGTATTCTGAACCCCAATTTTGCTTTAGATGCCTAATAGTATGTCTATTCTTCATATTTAATCACAATTATCCTTGTCTGGTACTAAAATAAGGGCAACATTCACATAAAAATGACTATTTAAGAAAAACAAAATCTGAACTTTTCTGGATTTTTCATGATGAAAATCTAAATTTTCACTTTTTTAGACATTTTACACAGATAAAAGTGGTTAAAACCCCATCTTGAGTGCATTTCCATCCATTTAAATGAAAAAAAATGAAAACATGATTTTAAAGGAATTTTGCATGTCTTTAGGTCACAAACCACCAAATAGAGTTGTTCTTTAACTCAATGTAAAGTGACCTAGGTCAGCCAAAAAAAATGTCAACTTTTTGTCCATGGGGCCCTCTCAAGTTTTTTTAATCAATAGAAATAGGATCCAGCTTGAAGAAAATGAAAAAAAAATGGGGGGTCATGTATCATATAAGAAAAATTTGGTTCGTCAAACGCAGCGAACAGATTTTCTCACATGTACGGATTTTCTCACTGTCCGTTAGCCCCAACCTTACTTTCACTTTCATATTTTAGCCAGAATACAAAATATTTCTGAATAAAACCATTTCACTACATCACATACATGCATACAAAGCATTTAACACCAATTTCATGATTCTGATGCTGATTTGTCAAGACATACCCCCATTTCCAGTCGCTTTAAAGTTTTTTAACGGACTATTTGACTGTATCTGAATTTGGTCTGCGTAGGCATTTAGTGGTTATTTACCTTAAGGCAACCCTTTTTGGGTTGTTTAAGTGTTTTTTGCACTTTTTTCAATGCTACTATATATATGCAGCACAAAACAATCAGTTCTAGACAGATTGGGCATGAATTCCAGAAAAAAATCCAAACCCGCATATGCGCCTTTAAGGAGAAATTTGGTCAGCGCCTGTCAAATGGTATGAATAGTGACATGAGATGGGGTTGTATTTGTGCTAAAATGGTATTCTGAACCCCAATTTTGCTTTAGATGCCTAATAGTATGTCTATTCTTCATATTTAATCACAATTATCCTTGTCTGGTACTAAAATAAGGGCAACATTCACATAAAAATGACAATTTAAGAAAAACAAAATCTGAACTTTTCTGGATTTTTCATGATGAAAATCTAAATTTTCACTTTTTTAGACATTTTACACAGATAAAAGTGGTTAAAACCCCATCTTGAGTGCATTTCCATCCATTTAAATGAAAAAAAATGAAAACATGATTTTAAAGGAATTTTGCATGTCTTTAGGTCACAAACCACCAAATAGAGTTGTTCTTTAACTCAATGTAAAGTGACCTAGGTCAGCCAAAAAAAATGTCAACTTTTTGTCCATGGGGCCCTCTCAAGTTTTTTTAATCAATAGAAATAGGATCCAGCTTGAAGAAAATGAAAAAAAAATGGGGGGTCATGTATCATATAAGAAAAATTTGGTTCGTCAAACGCAGCGAACAGATTTTCTCACATGTACGGATTTTCTCACTGTCCGTTAGCCCCAACCTTACTTTCACTTTCATATTTTAGCCAGAATACAAAATATTTCTGAATAAAACCATTTCACTACATCACATACATGCATACAAAGCATTTAACACCAATTTCATGATTCTGATGCTGATTTGTCAAGACATACCCCCATTTCCAGTCGCTTTAAAGTTTTTTAACGGACTATTTGACTGTATCTGAATTTGGTCTGCGTAGGCATTTAGTGGTTATTTACCTTAAGGCAACCCTTTTTGGGTTGTTTAAGTGTTTTTTGCACTTTTTTCAATGCTACTATATATATGCAGCACAAAACAATCAGTTCTAGACAGATTGGGCATGAATTCCAGAAAAAAATCCAAACCCGCATATGCGCCTTTAAGGAGAAATTTGGTCAGCGCCTGTCAAATGGTATGAATAGTGACATGAGATGGGGTTGTATTTGTGCTAAAATGGTATTCTGAACCCCAATTTTGCTTTAGATGCCTAATAGTATGTCTATTCTTCATATTTAATCACAATTATCCTTGTCTGGTACTAAAATAAGGGCAACATTCACATAAAAATGACAATTTAAGAAAAACAAAATCTGAACTTTTCTGGATTTTTCATGATGAAAATCTAAATTTTCACTTTTTTAGACATTTTACACAGATAAAAGTGGTTAAAACCCCATCTTGAGTGCATTTCCATCCATTTAAATGAAAAAAAATGAAAACATGATTTTAAAGGAATTTTGCATGTCTTTAGGTCACAAACCACCAAATAGAGTTGTTCTTTAACTCAATGTAAAGTGACCTAGGTCAGCCAAAAAAAATGTCAACTTTTTGTCCATGGGGCCCTCTCAAGTTTTTTTAATCAATAGAAATAGGATCCAGCTTGAAGAAAATGAAAAAAAAATGGGGGGTCATGTATCATATAAGAAAAATTTGGTTCGTCAAACGCAGCGAACAGATTTTCTCACATGTACGGATTTTCTCACTGTCCGTTAGCCCCAACCTTACTTTCACTTTCATATTTTAGCCAGAATACAAAATATTTCTGAATAAAACCATTTCACTACATCACATACATGCATACAAAGCATTTAACACCAATTTCATGATTCTGATGCTGATTTGTCAAGACATACCCCCATTTCCAGTCGCTTTAAAGTTTTTTAACGGACTATTTGACTGTATCTGAATTTGGTCTGCGTAGGCATTTAGTGGTTATTTACCTTAAGGCAACCCTTTTTGGGTTGTTTAAGTGTTTTTTGCACTTTTTTCAATGCTACTATATATATGCAGCACAAAACAATCAGTTCTAGACAGATTGGGCATGAATTCCAGAAAAAAATCCAAACCCGCATATGCGCCTTTAAGGAGAAATTTGGTCAGCGCCTGTCAAATGGTATGAATAGTGACATGAGATGGGGTTGTATTTGTGCTAAAATGGTATTCTGAACCCCAATTTTGCTTTAGATGCCTAATAGTATGTCTATTCTTCATATTTAATCACAATTATCCTTGTCTGATACTAAAATAAGGGCAACATTCACATAAAAATGACAATTTAAGAAAAACAAAATCTGAACTTTTCTGGATTTTTCATGATGAAAATCTAAATTTTCACTTTTTTAGACATTTTACACAGATAAAAGTGGTTAAAACCCCATCTTGAGTGCATTTCCATCCATTTAAATGAAAAAAAAATGAAAACATGATTTTAAAGGAATTTTGCATGTCTTTAGGTCACAAACCACCAAATAGAGTTGTTCTTTAACTCAATGTAAAGTGACCTAGGTCAGCCAAAAAAAATGTCAACTTTTTGTCCATGGGGCCCTCTCAAGTTTTTTTAATCAATAGAAATAGGATCCAGCTTGAAGAAAATGAAAAAAAAATGGGGGGTCATGTATCATATAAGAAAAATTTGGTTCGTCAAACGCAGCGAACAGATTTTCTCACATGTACGGATTTTCTCACTGTCCGTTAGCCCCAACCTTACTTTCACTTTCATATTTTAGCCAGAATACAAAATATTTCTGAATAAAACCATTTCACTACATCACATACATGCATACAAAGCATTTAACACCAATTTCATGATTCTGATGCTGATTTGTCAAGACATACCCCCATTTCCAGTCGCTTTAAAGTTTTTTAACGGACTATTTGACTGTATCTGAATTTGGTCTGCGTAGGCATTTAGTGGTTATTTACCTTAAGGCAACCCTTTTTGGGTTGTTTAAGTGTTTTTTGCACTTTTTTCAATGCTACTATATATATGCAGCACAAAACAATCAGTTCTAGACAGATTGGGCATGAATTCCAGAAAAAAATCCAAACCCGCATATGCGCCTTTAAGGAGAAATTTGGTCAGCGCCTGTCAAATGGTATGAATAGTGACATGAGATGGGGTTGTATTTGTGCTAAAATGGTATTCTGAACCCCAATTTTGCTTTAGATGCCTAATAGTATGTCTATTCTTCATATTTAATCACAATTATCCTTGTCTGGTACTAAAATAAGGGCAACATTCACATAAAAATGACAATTTAAGAAAAACAAAATCTGAACTTTTCTGGATTTTTCATGATGAAAATCTAAATTTTCACTTTTTTAGACATTTTACACAGATAAAAGTGGTTAAAACCCCATCTTGAGTGCATTTCCATCCATTTAAATGAAAAAAAATGAAAACATGATTTTAAAGGAATTTTGCATGTCTTTAGGTCACAAACCACCAAATAGAGTTGTTCTTTAACTCAATGTAAAGTGACCTAGGTCAGCCAAAAAAAATGTCAACTTTTTGTCCATGGGGCCCTCTCAAGTTTTTTTAATCAATAGAAATAGGATCCAGCTTGAAGAAAATGAAAAAAAAATGGGGGGTCATGTATCATATAAGAAAAATTTGGTTCGTCAAACGCAGCGAACAGATTTTCTCACATGTACGGATTTTCTCACTGTCCGTTAGCCCCAACCTTACTTTCACTTTCATATTTTAGCCAGAATACAAAATATTTCTGAATAAAACCATTTCACTACATCACATACATGCATACAAAGCATTTAACACCAATTTCATGATTCTGATGCTGATTTGTCAAGACATACCCCCATTTCCAGTCGCTTTAAAGTTTTTTAACGGACTATTTGACTGTATCTGAATTTGGTCTGCGTAGGCATTTAGTGGTTATTTACCTTAAGGCAACCCTTTTTGGGTTGTTTAAGTGTTTTTTGCACTTTTTTCAATGCTACTATATATATGCAGCACAAAACAATCAGTTCTAGACAGATTGGGCATGAATTCCAGAAAAAAATCCAAACCCGCATATGCGCCTTTAAGGAGAAATTTGGTCAGCGCCTGTCAAATGGTATGAATAGTGACATGAGATGGGGTTGTATTTGTGCTAAAATGGTATTCTGAACCCCAATTTTGCTTTAGATGCCTAATAGTATGTCTATTCTTCATATTTAATCACAATTATCCTTGTCTGGTACTAAAATAAGGGCAACATTCACATAAAAATGACAATTTAAGAAAAACAAAATCTGAACTTTTCTGGATTTTTCATGATGAAAATCTAAATTTTCACTTTTTTAGACATTTTACACAGATAAAAGTGGTTAAAACCCCATCTTGAGTGCATTTCCATCCATTTAAATGAAAAAAAAATGAAAACATGATTTTAAAGGAATTTTGCATGTCTTTAGGTCACAAACCACCAAATAGAGTTGTTCTTTAACTCAATGTAAAGTGACCTAGGTCAGCCAAAAAAAATGTCAACTTTTTGTCCATGGGGCCCTCTCAAGTTTTTTTAATCAATAGAAATAGGATCCAGCTTGAAGAAAATGAAAAAAAAATGGGGGGTCATGTATCATATAAGAAAAATTTGGTTCGTCAAACGCAGCGAACAGATTTTCTCACATGTACGGATTTTCTCACTGTCCGTTAGCCCCAACCTTACTTTCACTTTCATATTTTAGCCAGAATACAAAATATTTCTGAATAAAACCATTTCACTACATCACATACATGCATACAAAGCATTTAACACCAATTTCATGATTCTGATGCTGATTTGTCAAGACATACCCCCATTTCCAGTCGCTTTAAAGTTTTTTAACGGACTATTTGACTGTATCTGAATTTGGTCTGCGTAGGCATTTAGTGGTTATTTACCTTAAGGCAACCCTTTTTGGGTTGTTTAAGTGTTTTTTGCACTTTTTTCAATGCTACTATATATATGCAGCACAAAACAATCAGTTCTAGACAGATTGGGCATGAATTCCAGAAAAAAATCCAAACCCGCATATGCGCCTTTAAGGAGAAATTTGGTCAGCGCCTGTCAAATGGTATGAATAGTGACATGAGATGGGGTTGTATTTGTGCTAAAATGGTATTCTGAACCCCAATTTTGCTTTAGATGCCTAATAGTATGTCTATTCTTCATATTTAATCACAATTATCCTTGTCTGGTACTAAAATAAGGGCAACATTCACATAAAAATGACAATTTAAGAAAAACAAAATCTGAACTTTTCTGGATTTTTCATGATGAAAATCTAAATTTTCACTTTTTTAGACATTTTACACAGATAAAAGTGGTTAAAACCCCATCTTGAGTGCATTTCCATCCATTTAAATGAAAAAAAATGAAAACATGATTTTAAAGGAATTTTGCATGTCTTTAGGTCACAAACCACCAAATAGAGTTGTTCTTTAACTCAATGTAAAGTGACCTAGGTCAGCCAAAAAAAATGTCAACTTTTTGTCCATGGGGCCCTCTCAAGTTTTTTTAATCAATAGAAATAGGATCCAGCTTGAAGAAAATGAAAAAAAAATGGGGGGTCATGTATCATATAAGAAAAATTTGGTTCGTCAAACGCAGCGAACAGATTTTCTCACATGTACGGATTTTCTCACTGTCCGTTAGCCCCAACCTTACTTTCACTTTCATATTTTAGCCAGAATACAAAATATTTCTGAATAAAACCATTTCACTACATCACATACATGCATACAAAGCATTTAACACCAATTTCATGATTCTGATGCTGATTTGTCAAGACATACCCCCATTTCCAGTCGCTTTAAAGTTTTTTAACGGACTATTTGACTGTATCTGAATTTGGTCTGCGTAGGCATTTAGTGGTTATTTACCTTAAGGCAACCCTTTTTGGGTTGTTTAAGTGTTTTTTGCACTTTTTTCAATGCTACTATATATATGCAGCACAAAACAATCAGTTCTAGACAGATTGGGCATGAATTCCAGAAAAAAATCCAAACCCGCATATGCGCCTTTAAGGAGAAATTTGGTCAGCGCCTGTCAAATGGTATGAATAGTGACATGAGATGGGGTTGTATTTGTGCTAAAATGGTATTCTGAACCCCAATTTTGCTTTAGATGCCTAATAGTATGTCTATTCTTCATATTTAATCACAATTATCCTTGTCTGATACTAAAATAAGGGCAACATTCACATAAAAATGACAATTTAAGAAAAACAAAATCTGAACTTTTCTGGATTTTTCATGATGAAAATCTAAATTTTCACTTTTTTAGACATTTTACACAGATAAAAGTGGTTAAAACCCCATCTTGAGTGCATTTCCATCCATTTAAATGAAAAAAAAATGAAAACATGATTTTAAAGGAATTTTGCATGTCTTTAGGTCACAAACCACCAAATAGAGTTGTTCTTTAACTCAATGTAAAGTGACCTAGGTCAGCCAAAAAAAATGTCAACTTTTTGTCCATGGGGCCCTCTCAAGTTTTTTTAATCAATAGAAATAGGATCCAGCTTGAAGAAAATGAAAAAAAAATGGGGGGTCATGTATCATATAAGAAAAATTTGGTTCGTCAAACGCAGCGAACAGATTTTCTCACATGTACGGATTTTCTCACTGTCCGTTAGCCCCAACCTTACTTTCACTTTCATATTTTAGCCAGAATACAAAATATTTCTGAATAAAACCATTTCACTACATCACATACATGCATACAAAGCATTTAACACCAATTTCATGATTCTGATGCTGATTTGTCAAGACATACCCCCATTTCCAGTCGCTTTAAAGTTTTTTAACGGACTATTTGACTGTATCTGAATTTGGTCTGCGTAGGCATTTAGTGGTTATTTACCTTAAGGCAACCCTTTTTGGGTTGTTTAAGTGTTTTTTGCACTTTTTTCAATGCTACTATATATATGCAGCACAAAACAATCAGTTCTAGACAGATTGGGCATGAATTCCAGAAAAAAATCCAAACCCGCATATGCGCCTTTAAGGAGAAATTTGGTCAGCGCCTGTCAAATGGTATGAATAGTGACATGAGATGGGGTTGTATTTGTGCTAAAATGGTATTCTGAACCCCAATTTTGCTTTAGATGCCTAATAGTATGTCTATTCTTCATATTTAATCACAATTATCCTTGTCTGGTACTAAAATAAGGGCAACATTCACATAAAAATGACAATTTAAGAAAAACAAAATCTGAACTTTTCTGGATTTTTCATGATGAAAATCTAAATTTTCACTTTTTTAGACATTTTACACAGATAAAAGTGGTTAAAACCCCATCTTGAGTGCATTTCCATCCATTTAAATGAAAAAAAATGAAAACATGATTTTAAAGGAATTTTGCATGTCTTTAGGTCACAAACCACCAAATAGAGTTGTTCTTTAACTCAATGTAAAGTGACCTAGGTCAGCCAAAAAAAATGTCAACTTTTTGTCCATGGGGCCCTCTCAAGTTTTTTTAATCAATAGAAATAGGATCCAGCTTGAAGAAAATGAAAAAAAAATGGGGGGTCATGTATCATATAAGAAAAATTTGGTTCGTCAAACGCAGCGAACAGATTTTCTCACATGTACGGATTTTCTCACTGTCCGTTAGCCCCAACCTTACTTTCACTTTCATATTTTAGCCAGAATACAAAATATTTCTGAATAAAACCATTTCACTACATCACATACATGCATACAAAGCATTTAACACCAATTTCATGATTCTGATGCTGATTTGTCAAGACATACCCCCATTTCCAGTCGCTTTAAAGTTTTTTAACGGACTATTTGACTGTATCTGAATTTGGTCTGCGTAGGCATTTAGTGGTTATTTACCTTAAGGCAACCCTTTTTGGGTTGTTTAAGTGTTTTTTGCACTTTTTTCAATGCTACTATATATATGCAGCACAAAACAATCAGTTCTAGACAGATTGGGCATGAATTCCAGAAAAAAATCCAAACCCGCATATGCGCCTTTAAGGAGAAATTTGGTCAGCGCCTGTCAAATGGTATGAATAGTGACATGAGATGGGGTTGTATTTGTGCTAAAATGGTATTCTGAACCCCAATTTTGCTTTAGATGCCTAATAGTATGTCTATTCTTCATATTTAATCACAATTATCCTTGTCTGGTACTAAAATAAGGGCAACATTCACATAAAAATGACAATTTAAGAAAAACAAAATCTGAACTTTTCTGGATTTTTCATGATGAAAATCTAAATTTTCACTTTTTTAGACATTTTACACAGATAAAAGTGGTTAAAACCCCATCTTGAGTGCATTTCCATCCATTTAAATGAAAAAAAAATGAAAACATGATTTTAAAGGAATTTTGCATGTCTTTAGGTCACAAACCACCAAATAGAGTTGTTCTTTAACTCAATGTAAAGTGACCTAGGTCAGCCAAAAAAAATGTCAACTTTTTGTCCATGGGGCCCTCTCAAGTTTTTTTAATCAATAGAAATAGGATCCAGCTTGAAGAAAATGAAAAAAAAATGGGGGGTCATGTATCATATAAGAAAAATTTGGTTCGTCAAACGCAGCGAACAGATTTTCTCACATGTACGGATTTTCTCACTGTCCGTTAGCCCCAACCTTACTTTCACTTTCATATTTTAGCCAGAATACAAAATATTTCTGAATAAAACCATTTCACTACATCACATACATGCATACAAAGCATTTAACACCAATTTCATGATTCTGATGCTGATTTGTCAAGACATACCCCCATTTCCAGTCGCTTTAAAGTTTTTTAACGGACTATTTGACTGTATCTGAATTTGGTCTGCGTAGGCATTTAGTGGTTATTTACCTTAAGGCAACCCTTTTTGGGTTGTTTAAGTGTTTTTTGCACTTTTTTCAATGCTACTATATATATGCAGCACAAAACAATCAGTTCTAGACAGATTGGGCATGAATTCCAGAAAAAAATCCAAACCCGCATATGCGCCTTTAAGGAGAAATTTGGTCAGCGCCTGTCAAATGGTATGAATAGTGACATGAGATGGGGTTGTATTTGTGCTAAAATGGTATTCTGAACCCCAATTTTGCTTTAGATGCCTAATAGTATGTCTATTCTTCATATTTAATCACAATTATCCTTGTCTGGTACTAAAATAAGGGCAACATTCACATAAAAATGACAATTTAAGAAAAACAAAATCTGAACTTTTCTGGATTTTTCATGATGAAAATCTAAATTTTCACTTTTTTAGACATTTTACACAGATAAAAGTGGTTAAAACCCCATCTTGAGTGCATTTCCATCCATTTAAATGAAAAAAAATGAAAACATGATTTTAAAGGAATTTTGCATGTCTTTAGGTCACAAACCACCAAATAGAGTTGTTCTTTAACTCAATGTAAAGTGACCTAGGTCAGCCAAAAAAAATGTCAACTTTTTGTCCATGGGGCCCTCTCAAGTTTTTTTAATCAATAGAAATAGGATCCAGCTTGAAGAAAATGAAAAAAAAATGGGGGGTCATGTATCATATAAGAAAAATTTGGTTCGTCAAACGCAGCGAACAGATTTTCTCACATGTACGGATTTTCTCACTGTCCGTTAGCCCCAACCTTACTTTCACTTTCATATTTTAGCCAGAATACAAAATATTTCTGAATAAAACCATTTCACTACATCACATACATGCATACAAAGCATTTAACACCAATTTCATGATTCTGATGCTGATTTGTCAAGACATACCCCCATTTCCAGTCGCTTTAAAGTTTTTTAACGGACTATTTGACTGTATCTGAATTTGGTCTGCGTAGGCATTTAGTGGTTATTTACCTTAAGGCAACCCTTTTTGGGTTGTTTAAGTGTTTTTTGCACTTTTTTCAATGCTACTATATATATGCAGCACAAAACAATCAGTTCTAGACAGATTGGGCATGAATTCCAGAAAAAAATCCAAACCCGCATATGCGCCTTTAAGGAGAAATTTGGTCAGCGCCTGTCAAATGGTATGAATAGTGACATGAGATGGGGTTGTATTTGTGCTAAAATGGTATTCTGAACCCCAATTTTGCTTTAGATGCCTAATAGTATGTCTATTCTTCATATTTAATCACAATTATCCTTGTCTGATACTAAAATAAGGGCAACATTCACATAAAAATGACAATTTAAGAAAAACAAAATCTGAACTTTTCTGGATTTTTCATGATGAAAATCTAAATTTTCACTTTTTTAGACATTTTACACAGATAAAAGTGGTTAAAACCCCATCTTGAGTGCATTTCCATCCATTTAAATGAAAAAAAAAATGAAAACATGATTTTAAAGGAATTTTGCATGTCTTTAGGTCACAAACCACCAAATAGAGTTGTTCTTTAACTCAATGTAAAGTGACCTAGGTCAGCCAAAAAAAATGTCAACTTTTTGTCCATGGGGCCCTCTCAAGTTTTTTTAATCAATAGAAATAGGATCCAGCTTGAAGAAAATGAAAAAAAAATGGGGGGTCATGTATCATATAAGAAAAATTTGGTTCGTCAAACGCAGCGAACAGATTTTCTCACATGTACGGATTTTCTCACTGTCCGTTAGCCCCAACCTTACTTTCACTTTCATATTTTAGCCAGAATACAAAATATTTCTGAATAAAACCATTTCACTACATCACATACATGCATACAAAGCATTTAACACCAATTTCATGATTCTGATGCTGATTTGTCAAGACATACCCCCATTTCCAGTCGCTTTAAAGTTTTTTAACGGACTATTTGACTGTATCTGAATTTGGTCTGCGTAGGCATTTAGTGGTTATTTACCTTAAGGCAACCCTTTTTGGGTTGTTTAAGTGTTTTTTGCACTTTTTTCAATGCTACTATATATATGCAGCACAAAACAATCAGTTCTAGACAGATTGGGCATGAATTCCAGAAAAAAATCCAAACCCGCATATGCGCCTTTAAGGAGAAATTTGGTCAGCGCCTGTCAAATGGTATGAATAGTGACATGAGATGGGGTTGTATTTGTGCTAAAATGGTATTCTGAACCCCAATTTTGCTTTAGATGCCTAATAGTATGTCTATTCTTCATATTTAATCACAATTATCCTTGTCTGGTACTAAAATAAGGGCAACATTCACATAAAAATGACAATTTAAGAAAAACAAAATCTGAACTTTTCTGGATTTTTCATGATGAAAATCTAAATTTTCACTTTTTTAGACATTTTACACAGATAAAAGTGGTTAAAACCCCATCTTGAGTGCATTTCCATCCATTTAAATGAAAAAAAATGAAAACATGATTTTAAAGGAATTTTGCATGTCTTTAGGTCACAAACCACCAAATAGAGTTGTTCTTTAACTCAATGTAAAGTGACCTAGGTCAGCCAAAAAAAATGTCAACTTTTCGTCCATGGGGCCCTCTCAAGTTTTTTTAATCAATAGAAATAGGATCCAGCTTGAAGAAAATGAAAAAAAAATGGGGGGTCATGTATCATATAAGAAAAATTTGGTTCGTCAAACGCAGCGAACAGATTTTCTCACATGTACGGATTTTCTCACTGTCCGTTAGCCCCAACCTTACTTTCACTTTCATATTTTAGCCAGAATACAAAATATTTCTGAATAAAACCATTTCACTACATCACATACCCCGTCTCTAGATATGCCATCCTAATTAGACAAATGCCGTGGAAATCCATGGATTTCCACGGAAATACACGTAAATTAACGTGGCAATTGATAGAATTCCACGGAAATCCATGGAATTCCTGAAGAACATATATTTTCCATCAAAATTTGCCGCGGATTTCCATCAACTCCCTTAAAATTGCCATGGAATTCCACGGAAAATACAAAAACTGCCACGTAAAGTTGGACATAGTCAAAATCTGACATGGAAAATAACATGGAAAAAGAACTCTAACTTTTTGGAGGATGGAAAATGATGGAAGCTGACACTTAGAAAATTTTGTGGAAAAATGGTCTCAAAATGATATTTCTTTTACTGGAAAAAGTCAATAATTTTATAAATGTGTAATTTAATTTCATCAACACATTAAATATTTAACAAAAATACTAATTATTGATAATTTGATGCATTAATATTTTGTACATGTATGTGTAAGCTAATGACAGAAATACCATGTTGCACCAGTCTATGATCAGACTCAAATACTTGAAATCCTCACTCTACTGGTGATAGTTTGTGATTAAAAGCTTTTATTTCTTTTTTCTGACAGCAATGCATTTGGGGTGCCTTATAATATTTCACCTCATTTAGTACTGTGATTATTAATTGATTGACCAAAGTATAGATGAACCATGTTTTTTGAGCCGTGACTAATTCATGCAGGGATGTTTATTTGCCCTCAAAGGGACGTATAGGTATAGGATATGCATTAAGACTTAAGGTGATTCACCTGTGTTGAATTTTTACGTACAAGCTAATTGAAGCTATATAAACCTGTTATATTTATAAAAAAAACATTTACAGCAATCATTCTGTAAAATCCCAACAGTTTTGCTCGGCTAGTTTTTAAGGTATTCTTTCATTTTGGGGACAACCCCTAAAAAATGAAAATTGTAATTTACCTAAAAAGTTTTGATTCAATCCTCATAAAATTTGGTATACATAAAATTTCGTATATAAGGAATCAAACATTAAAGTTTATGTTATACTGTGCAAGTTATATTATTGTTAAATGATATTTTAAAATATGTAAACTTTTGTTTTTGAGTTTAACATGAAAAATGCATGCAACAAGTAGAGAAATATTGAAGTTTCATGCAAAATTTCATGACGATTGATTGGCTAGTTTTTTTTAATTGCACTTTAAATGATTTCAGAAACGCTGAAAACAGGGTGGTTACAACATTAATCAACGTTTTGCATCCGTTGTATTCGTATTTTACGATTATTCTATTTTCAAAATTAGTGCACAATTCAACGTGCTGACAGTTTTAATTCGGGTACTTCTGCGTGTATTAGTTTATATTTTTCAGGAATAAATGCAAAAGAACCGTCTACTAAAATGCTCGGGATATTGTTGTTAAAAACTATTGAATAATTTTGATATGGGCGCATAGAAGTACTACGTGTAACTACGTTGTAACCAATTCGCTAGATTAGGTGTTTTATACCATTTGGAATAAATCATTCGTAGGGATTAGAGCCAAGTGTGATTCTGTATTTTCAATGAAAGTATATAATCGTAATAACTATTCAGTACAATTGCGATTTTAAGACAAGGGAAGATGCTGAAAAATCAATTTTAAGCATTTTGTATTATTTGATTTCGGTTGTAGGTTAGAAACCACCAAATAGATTTGCTCTATAGCTCAATGTAAATTGGCCATAGTAGGCCCCAATTTTCAACTTTTTTTAGTCTATGGCCACCTGGACCACATATATCATTGTAAAGAGGGGCATTTAAGCTTCAAAATAATGAAATAAAAAAGGGGGGTCATGTATCTTCTAAGAAAGTTTTTGTCCTTCAAACACGGTCTATCCGTTTTTACGCATGTCCGGATTTATGAGTTCTGGGTGTTAGCCTAGTCTACTTTCACTTTGGTATTAAGAACAAAATAGTGGAATAATACAAATATTACAGTTTTACTACACCATATGCATATTTACCAACCATTTAAACTCAATTTCATCATTCAACTCCACATTTGTCAAGAAATATCTCCATTTACAGGCAAACCAAAGTTTTTTTAAGGACTACTTGAGTGTATCACCACTTGGTCCGCGGAGGCATTTAGTGGTTCTTTACCTTGTAAGACGTTCACAATACACCTAAGTTACTGTGATTTTTTAACTTCCACCAAACTCAAAAGCGGTGAAACACCTTAAGCATTATAATTAATTTGTGATCAATGAGAGTAATCAATCCATGGCTATGGAACACCTTAACTGTCTCATATTAGCAAACAGTTCGATAGTATGTCATTATCGCAGAACATAAATGCATGCGACCACTATATAATGGCAAAATTTATATATGTATATAAATGTAAAAGATGAATATATAATGACAAAAGATTAATATTGTTTGTTAATAAATGGGCGATTTGATATTAGCCCTGATATTTGTTCAACGTCTGTCCCGAGGACAAATAACAGGGTTAATATAAAATAACCCATTGACAATTTAATTAAATAAGTATCAATTATTTTAAAATTTTCTTCGCATGTAACTGCGTAAAATTTCAGATTTTTGCATCCAAATAAAGACCAAATTGTAGCAAATGAACTAACTAAGAAAATGAATACCCATATGGCATGTTTCCGTTCAATAATAAAAACGTTATAATATATATACATTTTAGTGAGTAAAAATCGATTCTCCATAATTTCAGCTGAAAATCTATATAACTTTTTGGCATGTCTATCAGCCAATCAGATCGCTTCATATGCGGGCAAATATTAATATCACTTTTCGGTCGCACGCATTTATGTTCAGCGATATTGACATTATATCGAACTGTTTGCTAATATAAGACAGTTAAGGCATTCCATACATGGTGTTTAACCAAATATATTCACATACCATGACTGCAAAATGTGATGTTCTGTCACGGCTCAAAAAACATGGTTTATCTATAGTAGATATATTCTTGTGAACACTCATACATAAATAAAACCCTGGGGAGTATTTATCAGACAGAGCACCTTAGGTAAACTGAAACCATACATCTGGTCTTAATGAACTCACCGCTGGAAATCTGATTAGCCATCCAACATACACAGTGGAAGGTTCCATTGATACAGATATGTGGGGGAGTTTAAGACACTAGCTTTGTAAAATGACCATTATTATGAATTAAGCAATATTTTTGAAAATGAGAAATACAGAATTATATTGAGAAAGTCCACTTTCTAAGTCAATGTTTGATAATACTACCAGAGAATTCAATTTATCATGCATCTTTTGAAAACAATCCACATTTTCAAATGGGCTCACCCAGAGCAAATGTTACAGTCATTGTCTGACCTACATATTCAAATATTTTGGAGAAGGTCAGTGCTAAATGTGGTTTAACATAGAGGGTTTTGTAGTGTTTGATTATAGATTTGCATGTGTACAAATGACTTCACTTTTTTACTGATGGCAGGAGTTGTTAGTGTTATAATTAAATTGTGAATAAAAATGAACTAACTTGAGAAACTTGGGAGGATTTTAAACAAGAGAAGAAAGTTTTAATTCAGTAAACAATGCTGTGGAACAACAATGTATGGTAAGTATGCTTTTCCCTCAATTTCAAGAATTAATCTTAAGATTCTCATGTAAACTTAAATACAAAGCTTTATTATTCATTATTTAAAGTATGCTAAAGAGTTTCCTATTGCCAAACAAAATAATACATAAAATTATGTTAAGATAGCCAACTTGTGGCACTCTGATAGTTTAAAAAAAATAGATTACAAACTCTTAAACATAGAAAAAATGTCACTGACTTAAACTGATTGTTGTTATTTTGTGATTTTTTTATCTGTAATTTTATTTTTCTAGGTCCAAATCATGGCCAACTGCAGTTTATTTCACACCTCAGAATGGAGCATCTTGGTGGCCCGTTTCATCTTCATCTCACAGCTGATTATACAGACCAACAACCACTCATTGTTTGAGTTCTAGAAAAGAGTCTGATTTTGGCCAGGAATGGAAGTTAATGACTTGAGACTTTTTGAGGGTAAGAGCTGAATGAATATATTGCTAATTATAATGATTTAGAATACAACTGTATCGTTACTATTTACAGAATTTTAAATAATGGTGACTTCTAGATTGCATATGTTTAAGCTGTGTGATGCTGCTATTACACAACTTATAGTTAATTACTTTTAAATTAAAAAATAATCATTTGATATTGATTGCAGATCAAGTTTAGTTATACTTACTTATTTTGATGATTTATTTATTTACTTCATGAAGTCTTGATTACTGTAGCAGCTCAGACCGAGATGTCACAAAAGTGGGCAATATTATGAACCAGCATTTACCTCCACTGGTTAGGATTCTGGGAATCTGAGTTACCCCTACATTGAAGGGAGTGGATGTTGACAGTATACAATAAGTTTTAATATTGACAAAATAAGTCAAACTTCAGCTATTTATTAGTAAATTGGTTCTGTTTGAAATTATCATATAAATGAAACTATTTTCTTTTTACAGATCTCTGTGAGTGCTTGCTAAAGAAGCAGCCTTCTACACCAAAATGTGACATACAGATGATCATTGGATATCTACTGAAGCTATCAAGAAGTTCAATAAAAAAAATGGAGTTTTCAGATGATTATATTTCCTCATCTTTAAGTGCTTAACATTATAATAGATATTAACAAACTGAAATGACATTATTTATTTAGATGAAAACAGCTAGAATTTGTATACCTAAGGAACAAATATTATCAACTAGTGTTGCCATAATGGTATATTATGTTATGTTATATTAATAATTAATATGTATCAAAATGACAGGCAGTTGTTATCACTTTTATATTATATTAAGTTGAATGTGTGCATTTATGTTTTATACATGAATCAATGTATTTTTTACTCTTAATTAAACCCTGTATTAATGATAATAACATTTTGTTTTTTTATTTAGCTAAGCAATCCCAGGCATTGAGGGAACCTGGAATTGATGGAAACGCCGTGGAATTCCGTGTAATTTGTCATGGAATGCCGTCCCAATACTCCACGGCGTTCCGCGTAATTCCACGGCAAGCCGTGGAAAAACGTGGATTGCCGCGGAAACACGTGGAATGCCACGGAAAACACGGAATGCCGCGGAAAAACACAGAATGCCGCGGACACACACGGAATTCCGCGGAAATACACATACTGCCATGGAATCCTTTTTTTTCTTTCTTTTTTCCATCACTTCGAAAAGTTGATGGAAAAAAGTCTCAATACTCCGCGGCAGATATTTACAGGGAAATCCGCGTAAATTCCGTGGAATTCCGCGTAATATCTAGAGACGGGACATGCATACAAAGCATTTAACACCAATTTCATGATTCTGATGCTGATTTGTCAAGACATACCCCCATTTCCAGTCGCTTTAAAGTTTTTTAACGGACTATTTGACTGTATCTGAATTTGGTCTGCGTAGGCATTTAGTGGTAATTTACCTTAAGGCAACCCTTTTTGGGTTGTTTAAGTGTTTTTTGCACTTTTTTCAATGCTACTATATATATGCAGCACAAAACAATCAGTTCTAGACAGATTGGGCATGAATTCCAGAAAAAAATCCAAACCCGCATATGCGCCTTTAAGGAGAAATTTGGTCAGCGCCTGTCAAATGGTATGAATAGTGACATGAGATGGGGTTGTATTTGTGCTAAAATGGTATTCTGAACCCCAATTTTGCTTTAGATGCCTAATAGTATGTCTATTCTTCATATTTAATCACAATTATCCTTGTCTGGTACTAAAATAAGGGCAACATTCACATAAAAATGACAATTTAAGAAAAACAAAATCTGAACTTTTCTGGATTTTTCATGATGAAAATCTAAATTTTCACTTTTTTAGACATTTTACACAGATAAAAGTGGTTAAAACCCCATCTTGAGTGCATTTCCATCCATTTAAATGAAAAAAAAATGAAAACATGATTTTAAAGGAATTTTGCATGTCTTTAGGCAACCCTTTTTGGGTTGTTTAAGTGTTTTTTGCACTTTTTTCAATGCTACTATATATATGCAGCACAAAACAATCAGTTCTAGACAGATTGGGCATGAATTCCAGAAAAAAATCCAAACCCGCATATGCGCCTTTAAGGAGAAATTTGGTCAGCGCCTGTCAAATGGTATGAATAGTGACATGAGATGGGGTTGTATTTGTGCTAAAATGGTATTCTGAACCCCAATTTTGCTTTAGATGCCTAATAGTATGTCTATTCTTCATATTTAATCACAATTATCCTTGTCTGGTACTAAAATAAGGGCAACATTCACATAAAAATGACAATTTAAGAAAAACAAAATCTGAACTTTTCTGGATTTTTCATGATGAAAATCTAAATTTTCACTTTTTTAGACATTTTACACAGATAAAAGTGGTTAAAACCCCATCTTGAGTGCATTTCCATCCATTTAAATGAAAAAAAAATGAAAACATGATTTTAAAGGAATTTTGCATGTCTTTAGGTCACAAACCACCAAATAGAGTTGTTCTTTAACTCAATGTAAAGTGACCTAGGTCAGCCAAAAAAAATGTCAACTTTTTGTCCATGGGGCCCTCTCAAGTTTTTTTAATCAATAGAAATAGGATCCAGCTTGAAGAAAATGAAAAAAAAATGGGGGTCATGTATCATATAAGAAAAATTTGGTTCGTCAAACGCAGCGAACAGATTTTCTCACATGTACGGATTTTCTCACTGTCCGTTAGCCCCAACCTTACTTTCACTTTCATATTTTAGCCAGAATACAAAATATTTCTGAATAAAACCATTTCACTACATCACATACATGCATACAAAGCATTTAACACCAATTTCATGATTCTGATGCTGATTTGTCAAGACATACCCCCATTTCCAGTCGCTTTAAAGTTTTTTAACGGACTATTTGACTGTATCTGAATTTGGTCTGCGTAGGCATTTAGTGGTTATTTACCTTAAGGCAACCCTTTTTGGGTTGTTTAAGTGTTTTTTGCACTTTTTTCAATGCTACTATATATATGCAGCACAAAACAATCAGTTCTAGACAGATTGGGCATGAATTCCAGAAAAAAATCCAAACCCGCATATGCGCCTTTAAGGAGAAATTTGGTCAGCGCCTGTCAAATGGTATGAATAGTGACATGAGATGGGGTTGTATTTGTGCTAAAATGGTATTCTGAACCCCAATTTTGCTTTAGATGCCTAATAGTATGTCTATTCTTCATATTTAATCACAATTATCCTTGTCTGGTACTAAAATAAGGGCAACATTCACATAAAAATGACAATTTAAGAAAAACAAAATCTGAACTTTTCTGGATTTTTCATGATGAAAATCTAAATTTTCACTTTTTTAGACATTTTACACAGATAAAAGTGGTTAAAACCCCATCTTGAGTGCATTTCCATCCATTTAAATGAAAAAAAATGAAAACATGATTTTAAAGGAATTTTGCATGTCTTTAGGTCACAAACCACCAAATAGAGTTGTTCTTTAACTCAATGTAAAGTGACCTAGGTCAGCCAAAAAAAATGTCAACTTTTTGTCCATGGGGCCCTCTCAAGTTTTTTTAATCAATAGAAATAGGATCCAGCTTGAAAAATAATGAAAAAAAAATGGGGGGTCATGTATCATATAAGAAAAATTTGGTTCGTCAAACGCAGCGAACAGATTTTCTCACATGTACGGATTTTCTCACTGTCCGTTAGCCCCAACCTTACTTTCACTTTCATATTTTAGCCAGAATACAAAATATTTCTGAATAAAACCATTTCACTACATCACATACATGCATACAAAGCATTTAACACCAATTTCATGATTCTGATGCTGATTTGTCAAGACATACCCCCATTTCCAGTCGCTTTAAAGTTTTTTAACGGACTATTTGACTGTATCTGAATTTGGTCTGCGTAGGCATTTAGTGGTTATTTACCTTAAGGCAACCCTTTTTGGGTTGTTTAAGTGTTTTTTGCACTTTTTTCAATGCTACTATATATATGCAGCACAAAACAATCAGTTCTAGACAGATTGGGCATGAATTCCAGAAAAAAATCCAAACCCGCATATGCGCCTTTAAGGAGAAATTTGGTCAGCGCCTGTCAAATGGTATGAATAGTGACATGAGATGGGGTTGTATTTGTGCTAAAATGGTATTCTGAACCCCAATTTTGCTTTAGATGCCTAATAGTATGTCTATTCTTCATATTTAATCACAATTATCCTTGTCTGGTACTAAAATAAGGGCAACATTCACATAAAAATGACAATTTAAGAAAAACAAAATCTGAACTTTTCTGGATTTTTCATGATGAAAATCTAAATTTTCACTTTTTTAGACATTTTACACAGATAAAAGTGGTTAAAACCCCATCTTGAGTGCATTTCCATCCATTTAAATGAAAAAAAATGAAAACATGATTTTAAAGGAATTTTGCATGTCTTTATTAAGGCAACCCTTTTTGGGTTGTTTAAGTGTTTTTTGCACTTTTTTCAATGCTACTATATATATGCAGCACAAAACAATCAGTTCTAGACAGATTGGGCATGAATTCCAGAAAAAAATCCAAACCCGCATATGCGCCTTTAAGGAGAAATTTGGTCAGCGCCTGTCAAATGGTATGAATAGTGACATGAGATGGGGTTGTATTTGTGCTAAAATGGTATTCTGAACCCCAATTTTGCTTTAGATGCCTAATAGTATGTCTATTCTTCATATTTAATCACAATTATCCTTGTCTGGTACTAAAATAAGGGCAACATTCACATAAAAATGACAATTTAAGAAAAACAAAATCTGAACTTTTCTGGATTTTTCATGATGAAAATCTAAATTTTCACTTTTTTAGACATTTTACACAGATAAAAGTGGTTAAAACCCCATCTTGAGTGCATTTCCATCCATTTAAATGAAAAAAAAATGAAAACATGATTTTAAAGGAATTTTGCATGTCTTTAGGTCACAAACCACCAAATAGAGTTGTTCTTTAACTCAATGTAAAGTGACCTAGGTCAGCCAAAAAAAATGTCAACTTTTTGTCCATGGGGCCCTCTCAAGTTTTTTTAATCAATAGAAATAGGATCCAGCTTGAAGAAAATGAAAAAAAAATGGGGGGTCATGTATCATATAAGAAAAATTTGGTTCGTCAAACGCAGCGAACAGATTTTCTCACATGTACGGATTTTCTCACAGTCCGTTAGCCCCAACCTTACTTTCACTTTCATATTTTAGCCAGAATACAAAATATTTCTGAATAAAACCATTTCACTACATCACATACATGCATACAAAGCATTTAACACCAATTTCATGATTCTGATGCTGATTTGTCAAGACATACCCCCATTTCCAGTCGCTTTAAAGTTTTTTAACGGACTATTTGACTGTATCTGAATTTGGTCTGCGTAGGCATTTAGTGGTTATTTACCTTAAGGCAACCCTTTTTGGGTTGTTTAAGTGTTTTTTGCACTTTTTTCAATGCTACTATATATATGCAGCACAAAACAATCAGTTCTAGACAGATTGGGCATGAATTCCAGAAAAAAATCCAAACCCGCATATGCGCCTTTAAGGAGAAATTTGGTCAGCGCCTGTCAAATGGTATGAATAGTGACATGAGATGGGGTTGTATTTGTGCTAAAATGGTATTCTGAACCCCAATTTTGCTTTAGATGCCTAATAGTATGTCTATTCTTCATATTTAATCACAATTATCCTTGTCTGGTACTAAAATAAGGGCAACATTCACATAAAAATGACAATTTAAGAAAAACAAAATCTGAACTTTTCTGGATTTTTCATGATGAAAATCTAAATTTTCACTTTTTTAGACATTTTACACAGATAAAAGTGGTTAAAACCCCATCTTGAGTGCATTTCCATCCATTTAAATGAAAAAAAAATGAAAACATGATTTTAAAGGAATTTTGCATGTCTTTATTAAGGCAACCCTTTTTGGGTTGTTTAAGTGTTTTTTGCACTTTTTTCAATGCTACTATATATATGCAGCACAAAACAATCAGTTCTAGACAGATTGGGCATGAATTCCAGAAAAAAATCCAAACCCGCATATGCGCCTTTAAGGAGAAATTTGGTCAGCGCCTGTCAAATGGTATGAATAGTGACATGAGATGGGGTTGTATTTGTGCTAAAATGGTATTCTGAACCCCAATTTTGCTTTAGATGCCTAATAGTATGTCTATTCTTCATATTTAATCACAATTATCCTTGTCTGGTACTAAAATAAGGGCAACATTCACATAAAAATGACAATTTAAGAAAAACAAAATCTGAACTTTTCTGGATTTTTCATGATGAAAATCTAAATTTTCACTTTTTTAGACATTTTACACAGATAAAAGTGGTTAAAACCCCATCTTGAGTGCATTTCCATCCATTTAAATGAAAAAAAAATGAAAACATGATTTTAAAGGAATTTTGCATGTCTTTAGGTCACAAACCACCAAATAGAGTTGTTCTTTAACTCAATGTAAAGTGACCTAGGTCAGCCAAAAAAAATGTCAACTTTTTGTCCATGGGGCCCTCTCAAGTTTTTTTAATCAATAGAAATAGGATCCAGCTTGAAGAAAATGAAAAAAAAATGGGGGGTCATGTATCATATAAGAAAAATTTGGTTCGTCAAACGCAGCGAACAGATTTTCTCACATGTACGGATTTTCTCACTGTCCGTTAGCCCCAACCTTACTTTCACTTTCATATTTTAGCCAGAATACAAAATATTTCTGAATAAAACCATTTCACTACATCACATACATGCATACAAAGCATTTAACACCAATTTCATGATTCTGATGCTGATTTGTCAAGACATACCCCCATTTCCAGTCGCTTTAAAGTTTTTTAACGGACTATTTGACTGTATCTGAATTTGGTCTGCGTAGGCATTTAGTGGTTATTTACCTTAAGGCAACCCTTTTTGGGTTGTTTAAGTGTTTTTTGCACTTTTTTCAATGCTACTATATATATGCAGCACAAAACAATCAGTTCTAGACAGATTGGGCATGAATTCCAGAAAAAAATCCAAACCCGCATATGCGCCTTTAAGGAGAAATTTGGTCAGCGCCTGTCAAATGGTATGAATAGTGACATGAGATGGGGTTGTATTTGTGCTAAAATGGTATTCTGAACCCCAATTTTGCTTTAGATGCCTAATAGTATGTCTATTCTTCATATTTAATCACAATTATCCTTGTCTGGTACTAAAATAAGGGCAACATTCACATAAAAATGACAATTTAAGAAAAACAAAATCTGAACTTTTCTGGATTTTTCATGATGAAAATCTAAATTTTCACTTTTTTAGACATTTTACACAGATAAAAGTGGTTAAAACCCCATCTTGAGTGCATTTCCATCCATTTAAATGAAAAAAAATGAAAACATGATTTTAAAGGAATTTTGCATGTCTTTAGGTCACAAACCACCAAATAGAGTTGTTCTTTAACTCAATGTAAAGTGACCTAGGTCAGCCAAAAAAAATGTCAACTTTTTGTCCATGGGGCCCTCTCAAGTTTTTTTAATCAATAGAAATAGGATTCAGCTTGAAGAAAATGAAAAAACAATGGGGGGTCATGTATCATATAAGAAAAATTTGGTTCGTCAAACGCAGCGAACAGATTTTCTCACATGTACGGATTTTCTCACTGTCCGTTAGCCCCAACCTTACTTTCACTTTCATATTTTAGCCAGAATACAAAATATTTCTGAATAAAACCATTTCACTACATCACATACATGCATACAAAGCATTTAACACCAATTTCATGATTCTGATGCTGATTTGTCAAGACATACCCCCATTTCCAGTCGCTTTAAAGTTTTTTAACGGACTATTTGACTGTATCTGAATTTGGTCTGCGTAGGCATTTAGTGGTTATTTACCTAAAGGCAACCCTTTTTGGGTTGTTTAAGTGTTTTTTGCACTTTTTTCAATGCTACTATATATATGCAGCACAAAACAATCAGTTCTAGACAGATTGGGCATGAATTCCAGAAAAAAATCCAAACCCGCATATGCGCCTTTAAGGAGAAATTTGGTCAGCGCCTGTCAAATGGTATGAATAGTGACATGAGATGGGGTTGTATTTGTGCTAAAATGGTATTCTGAACCCCAATTTTGCTTTAGATGCCTAATAGTATGTCTATTCTTCATATTTAATCACAATTATCCTTGTCTGGTACTAAAATAAGGGCAACATTCACATAAAAATGACAATTTAAGAAAAACAAAATCTGAACTTTTCTGGATTTTTCATGATGAAAATCTAAATTTTCACTTTTTTAGACATTTTACACAGATAAAAGTGGTTAAAACCCCATCTTGAGTGCATTTCCATCCATTTAAATGAAAAAAAAATGAAAACATGATTTTAAAGGAATTTTGCATGTCTTTAGGTCACAAACCACCAAATAGAGTTGTTCTTTAACTCAATGTAAAGTGACCTAGGTCAGCCAAAAAAAATGTCAACTTTTTGTCCATGGGGCCCTCTCAAGTTTTTTTAATCAATAGAAATAGGATCCAGCTTGAAGAAAATGAAAAAAAAATGGGGGGTCATGTATCATATAAGAAAAATTTGGTTCGTCAAACGCAGCGAACAGATTTTCTCACATGTACGGATTTTCTCACTGTCCGTTAGCCCCAACCTTACTTTCACTTTCATATTTTAGCCAGAATACAAAATATTTCTGAATAAAACCATTTCACTACATCACATACATGCATACAAAGCATTTAACACCAATTTCATGATTCTGATGCTGATTTGTCAAGACATACCCCCATTTCCAGTCGCTTTAAAGTTTTTTAACGGACTATTTGACTGTATCTGAATTTGGTCTGCGTAGGCATTTAGTGGTTATTTACCTTAAGGCAACCCTTTTTGGGTTGTTTAAGTGTTTTTTGCACTTTTTTCAATGCTACTATATATATGCAGCACAAAACAATCAGTTCTAGACAGATTGGGCATGAATTCCAGAAAAAAATCCAAACCCGCATATGCGCCTTTAAGGAGAAATTTGGTCAGCGCCTGTCAAATGGTATGAATAGTGACATGAGATGGGGTTGTATTTGTGCTAAAATGGTATTCTGAACCCCAATTTTGCTTTAGATGCCTAATAGTATGTCTATTCTTCATATTTAATCACAATTATCCTTGTCTGGTACTAAAATAAGGGCAACATTCACATAAAAATGACAATTTAAGAAAAACAAAATCTGAACTTTTCTGGATTTTTCATGATGAAAATCTAAATTTTCACTTTTTTAGACATTTTACACAGATAAAAGTGGTTAAAACCCCATCTTGAGTGCATTTCCATCCATTTAAATGAAAAAAAAATGAAAACATGATTTTAAAGGAATTTTGCATGTCTTTAGGTCACAAACCACCAAATAGAGTTGTTCTTTAACTCAATGTAAAGTGACCTAGGTCAGCCAAAAAAAATGTCAACTTTTTGTCCATGGGGCCCTCTCAAGTTTTTTTAATCAATAGAAATAGGATCCAGCTTGAAGAAAATGAAAAAAAAATGGGGGGTCATGTATCATATAAGAAAAATTTGGTTCGTCAAACGCAGCGAACAGATTTTCTCACATGTACGGATTTTCTCACTGTCCGTTAGCCCCAACCTTACTTTCACTTTCATATTTTAGCCAGAATACAAAATATTTCTGAATAAAACCATTTCACTACATCACATACATGCATACAAAGCATTTAACACCAATTTCATGATTCTGATGCTGATTTGTCAAGACATACCCCCATTTCCAGTCGCTTTAAAGTTTTTTAACGGACTATTTGACTGTATCTGAATTTGGTCTGCGTAGGCATTTAGTGGTTATTTACCTTAAGGCAACCCTTTTTGGGTTGTTTAAGTGTTTTTTGCACTTTTTTCAATGCTACTATATATATGCAGCACAAAACAATCAGTTCTAGACAGATTGGGCATGAATTCCAGAAAAAAATCCAAACCCGCATATGCGCCTTTAAGGAGAAATTTGGTCAGCGCCTGTCAAATGGTATGAATAGTGACATGAGATGGGGTTGTATTTGTGCTAAAATGGTATTCTGAACCCCAATTTTGCTTTAGATGCCTAATAGTATGTCTATTCTTCATATTTAATCACAATTATCCTTGTCTGGTACTAAAATAAGGGCAACATTCACATAAAAATGACAATTTAAGAAAAACAAAATCTGAACTTTTCTGGATTTTTCATGATGAAAATCTAAATTTTCACTTTTTTAGACATTTTACACAGATAAAAGTGGTTAAAACCCCATCTTGAGTGCATTTCCATCCATTTAAATGAAAAAAAAATGAAAACATGATTTTAAAGGAATTTTGCATGTCTTTAGGTCACAAACCACCAAATAGAGTTGTTCTTTAACTCAATGTAAAGTGACCTAGGTCAGCCAAAAAAAATGTCAACTTTTTGTCCATGGGGCCCTCTCAAGTTTTTTTAATCAATAGAAATAGGATCCAGCTTGAAGAAAATGAAAAAAAAATGGGGGGTCATGTATCATATAAGAAAAATTTGGTTCGTCAAACGCAGCGAACAGATTTTCTCACATGTACGGATTTTCTCACTGTCCGTTAGCCCCAACCTTACTTTCACTTTCATATTTTAGCCAGAATACAAAATATTTCTGAATAAAACCATTTCACTACATCACATACATGCATACAAAGCATTTAACACCAATTTCATGATTCTGATGCTGATTTGTCAAGACATACCCCCATTTCCAGTCGCTTTAAAGTTTTTTAACGGACTATTTGACTGTATCTGAATTTGGTCTGCGTAGGCATTTAGTGGTAATTTACCTTAAGGCAACCCTTTTTGGGTTGTTTAAGTGTTTTTTGCACTTTTTTCAATGCTACTATATATATGCAGCACAAAACAATCAGTTCTAGACAGATTGGGCATGAATTCCAGAAAAAAATCCAAACCCGCATATGCGCCTTTAAGGAGAAATTTGGTCAGCGCCTGTCAAATGGTATGAATAGTGACATGAGATGGGGTTGTATTTGTGCTAAAATGGTATTCTGAACCCCAATTTTGCTTTAGATGCCTAATAGTATGTCTATTCTTCATATTTAATCACAATTATCCTTGTCTGGTACTAAAATAAGGGCAACATTCACATAAAAATGACAATTTAAGAAAAACAAAATCTGAACTTTTCTGGATTTTTCATGATGAAAATCTAAATTTTCACTTTTTTAGACATTTTACACAGATAAAAGTGGTTAAAACCCCATCTTGAGTGCATTTCCATCCATTTAAATGAAAAAAAAATGAAAACATGATTTTAAAGGAATTTTGCATGTCTTTAGGCAACCCTTTTTGGGTTGTTTAAGTGTTTTTTGCACTTTTTTCAATGCTACTATATATATGCAGCACAAAACAATCAGTTCTAGACAGATTGGGCATGAATTCCAGAAAAAAATCCAAACCCGCATATGCGCCTTTAAGGAGAAATTTGGTCAGCGCCTGTCAAATGGTATGAATAGTGACATGAGATGGGGTTGTATTTGTGCTAAAATGGTATTCTGAACCCCAATTTTGCTTAAGTTGCCTAATAGTATGTCTATTCTTCATATTTAATCACAATTATCCTTGTCTGGTACTAAAATAAGGGCAACATTCACATAAAAATGACAATTTAAGAAAAACAAAATCTGAACTTTTCTGGATTTTTCATGATGAAAATCTAAATTTTCACTTTTTTAGACATTTTACACAGATAAAAGTGGTTAAAACCCCATCTTGAGTGCATTTCCATCCATTTAAATGAAAAAAAAATGAAAACATGATTTTAAAGGAATTTTGCAGTGTTTTTTGCACTTTTTTCAATGCTACTATATATATGCAGCACAAAACAATCAGTTCTAGACAGATTGGGCATGAATTCCAGAAAAAAATCCAAACCCGCATATGCGCCTTTAAGGAGAAATTTGGTCAGCGCCTGTCAAATGGTATGAATAGTGACATGAGATGGGGTTGTATTTGTGCTAAAATGGTATTCTGAACCCCAATTTTGCTTTAGATGCCTAATAGTATGTCTATTCTTCATATTTAATCACAATTATCCTTGTCTGGTACTAAAATAAGGGCAACATTCACATAAAAATGACAATTTAAGAAAAACAAAATCTGAACTTTTCTGGATTTTTCATGATGAAAATCTAAATTTTCACTTTTTTAGACATTTTACACAGATAAAAGTGGTTAAAACCCCATCTTGAGTGCATTTCCATCCATTTAAATGAAAAAAAATGAAAACATGATTTTAAAGGAATTTTGCATGTCTTTAGGTCACAAACCACCAAATAGAGTTGTTCTTTAACTCAATGTAAAGTGACCTAGGTCAGCCAAAAAAAATGTCAACTTTTTGTCCATGGGGCCCTCTCAAGTTTTTTTAATCAATAGAAATAGGATCCAGCTTGAAGAAAATGAAAAAAAAATGGGGGGTCATGTATCATATAAGAAAAATTTGGTTCGTCAAACGCAGCGAACAGATTTTCTCACATGTACGGATTTTCTCACTGTCCGTTAGCCCCAACCTTACTTTCACTTTCATATTTTAGCCAGAATACAAAATATTTCTGAATAAAACCATTTCACTACATCACATACATGCATACAAAGCATTTAACACCAATTTCATGATTCTGATGCTGATTTGTCAAGACATACCCCCATTTCCAGTCGCTTTAAAGTTTTTTAACGGACTATTTGACTGTATCTGAATTTGGTCTGCGTAGGCATTTAGTGGTTATTTACCTTAAGGCAACCCTTTTTGGGTTGTTTAAGTGTTTTTTGCACTTTTTTCAATGCTACTATATATATGCAGCACAAAACAATCAGTTCTAGACAGATTGGGCATGAATTCCAGAAAAAAATCCAAACCCGCATATGCGCCTTTAAGGAGAAATTTGGTCAGCGCCTGTCAAATGGTATGAATAGTGACATGAGATGGGGTTGTATTTGTGCTAAAATGGTATTCTGAACCCCAATTTTGCTTTAGATGCCTAATAGTATGTCTATTCTTCATATTTAATCACAATTATCCTTGTCTGGTACTAAAATAAGGGCAACATTCACATAAAAATGACAATTTAAGAAAAACAAAATCTGAACTTTTCTGGATTTTTCATGATGAAAATCTAAATTTTCACTTTTTTAGACATTTTACACAGATAAAAGTGGTTAAAACCCCATCTTGAGTGCATTTCCATCCATTTAAATGAAAAAAAATGAAAACATGATTTTAAAGGAATTTTGCATGTCTTTAGGTCACAAACCACCAAATAGAGTTGTTCTTTAACTCAATGTAAAGTGACCTAGGTCAGCCAAAAAAAATGTCAACTTTTTGTCCATGGGGCCCTCTCAAGTTTTTTTAATCAATAGAAATAGGATCCAGCTTGAAGAAAATGAAAAAAAAATGGGGGGTCATGTATCATATAAGAAAAATTTGGTTCGTCAAACGCAGCGAACAGATTTTCTCACATGTACGGATTTTCTCACTGTCCGTTAGCCCCAACCTTACTTTCACTTTCATATTTTAGCCAGAATACAAAATATTTCTGAATAAAACCATTTCACTACATCACATACATGCATACAAAGCATTTAACACCAATTTCATGATTCTGATGCTGATTTGTCAAGACATACCCCCATTTCCAGTCGCTTTAAAGTTTTTTAACGGACTATTTGACTGTATCTGAATTTGGTCTGCGTAGGCATTTAGTGGTTATTTACCTTAAGGCAACCCTTTTTGGGTTGTTTAAGTGTTTTTTGCACTTTTTTCAATGCTACTATATATATGCAGCACAAAACAATCAGTTCTAGACAGATTGGGCATGAATTCCAGAAAAAAATCCAAACCCGCATATGCGCCTTTAAGGAGAAATTTGGTCAGCGCCTGTCAAATGGTATGAATAGTGACATGAGATGGGGTTGTATTTGTGCTAAAATGGTATTCTGAACCCCAATTTTGCTTTAGATGCCTAATAGTATGTCTATTCTTCATATTTAATCACAATTATCCTTGTCTGGTACTAAAATAAGGGCAACATTCACATAAAAATGACAATTTAAGAAAAACAAAATCTGAACTTTTCTGGATTTTTCATGATGAAAATCTAAATTTTCACTTTTTTAGACATTTTACACAGATAAAAGTGGTTAAAACCCCATCTTGAGTGCATTTCCATCCATTTAAATGAAAAAAAAATGAAAACATGATTTTAAAGGAATTTTGCATGTCTTTAGGTCACAAACCACCAAATAGAGTTGTTCTTTAACTCAATGTAAAGTGACCTAGGTCAGCCAAAAAAAATGTCAACTTTTTGTCCATGGGGCCCTCTCAAGTTTTTTTAATCAATAGAAATAGGATCCAGCTTGAAGAAAATGAAAAAAAAATGGGGGGTCATGTATCATATAAGAAAAATTTGGTTCGTCAAACGCAGCGAACAGATTTTCTCACATGTACGGATTTTCTCACTGTCCGTTAGCCCCAACCTTACTTTCACTTTCATATTTTAGCCAGAATACAAAATATTTCTGAATAAAACCATTTCACTACATCACATACATGCATACAAAGCATTTAACACCAATTTCATGATTCTGATGCTGATTTGTCAAGACATACCCCCATTTCCAGTCGCTTTAAAGTTTTTTAACGGACTATTTGACTGTATCTGAATTTGGTCTGCGTAGGCATTTAGTGGTTATTTACCTTAAGGCAACCCTTTTTGGGTTGTTTAAGTGTTTTTTGCACTTTTTTCAATGCTACTATATATATGCAGCACAAAACAATCAGTTCTAGACAGATTGGGCATGAATTCCAGAAAAAAATCCAAACCCGCATATGCGCCTTTAAGGAGAAATTTGGTCAGCGCCTGTCAAATGGTATGAATAGTGACATGAGATGGGGTTGTATTTGTGCTAAAATGGTATTCTGAACCCCAATTTTGCTTTAGATGCCTAATAGTATGTCTATTCTTCATATTTAATCACAATTATCCTTGTCTGGTACTAAAATAAGGGCAACATTCACATAAAAATGACAATTTAAGAAAAACAAAATCTGAACTTTTCTGGATTTTTCATGATGAAAATCTAAATTTTCACTTTTTTAGACATTTTACACAGATAAAAGTGGTTAAAACCCCATCTTGAGTGCATTTCCATCCATTTAAATGAAAAAAAAATGAAAACATGATTTTAAAGGAATTTTGCATGTCTTTAGGTCACAAACCACCAAATAGAGTTGTTCTTTAACTCAATGTAAAGTGACCTAGGTCAGCCAAAAAAAATGTCAACTTTTTGTCCATGGGGCCCTCTCAAGTTTTTTTAATCAATAGAAATAGGATCCAGCTTGAAGAAAATGAAAAAAAAATGGGGGGTCATGTATCATATAAGAAAAATTTGGTTCGTCAAACGCAGCGAACAGATTTTCTCACATGTACGGATTTTCTCACTGTCCGTTAGCCCCAACCTTACTTTCACTTTCATATTTTAGCCAGAATACAAAATATTTCTGAATAAAACCATTTCACTACATCACATACATGCATACAAAGCATTTAACACCAATTTCATGATTCTGATGCTGATTTGTCAAGACATACCCCCATTTCCAGTCGCTTTAAAGTTTTTTAACGGACTATTTGACTGTATCTGAATTTGGTCTGCGTAGGCATTTAGTGGTTATTTACCTTAAGGCAACCCTTTTTGGGTTGTTTAAGTGTTTTTTGCACTTTTTTCAATGCTACTATATATATGCAGCACAAAACAATCAGTTCTAGACAGATTGGGCATGAATTCCAGAAAAAAATCCAAACCCGCATATGCGCCTTTAAGGAGAAATTTGGTCAGCGCCTGTCAAATGGTATGAATAGTGACATGAGATGGGGTTGTATTTGTGCTAAAATGGTATTCTGAACCCCAATTTTGCTTTAGATGCCTAAAAGTATGTCTATTCTTCATATTTAATCACAATTATCCTTGTCTGGTACTAAAATAAGGGCAACATTCACATAAAAATGACAATTTAAGAAAAACAAAATCTGAACTTTTCTGGATTTTTCATGATGAAAATCTAAATTTTCACTTTTTTAGACATTTTACACAGATAAAAGTGGTTAAAACCCCATCTTGAGTGCATTTCCATCCATTTAAATGAAAAAAAATGAAAACATGATTTTAAAGGAATTTTGCATGTCTTTAGGTCACAAACCACCAAATAGAGTTGTTCTTTAACTCAATGTAAAGTGACCTAGGTCAGCCAAAAAAAATGTCAACTTTTTGTCCATGGGGCCCTCTCAAGTTTTTTTAATCAATAGAAATAGGATCCAGCTTGAAGAAAATGAAAAAAAAATGGGGGGTCATGTATCATATAAGAAAAATTTGGTTCGTCAAACGCAGCGAACAGATTTTCTCACATGTACGGATTTTCTCACTGTCCGTTAGCCCCAACCTTACTTTCACTTTCATATTTTAGCCAGAATACAAAATATTTCTGAATAAAACCATTTCACTACATCACATACATGCATACAAAGCATTTAACACCAATTTCATGATTCTGATGCTGATTTGTCAAGACATACCCCCATTTCCAGTCGCTTTAAAGTTTTTTAACGGACTATTTGACTGTATCTGAATTTGGTCTGCGTAGGCATTTAGTGGTTATTTACCTTAAGGCAACCCTTTTTGGGTTGTTTAAGTGTTTTTTGCACTTTTTTCAATGCTACTATATATATGCAGCACAAAACAATCAGTTCTAGACAGATTGGGCATGAATTCCAGAAAAAAATCCAAACCCGCATATGCGCCTTTAAGGAGAAATTTGGTCAGCGCCTGTCAAATGGTATGAATAGTGACATGAGATGGGGTTGTATTTGTGCTAAAATGGTATTCTGAACCCCAATTTTGCTTTAGATGCCTAATAGTATGTCTATTCTTCATATTTAATCACAATTATCCTTGTCTGGTACTAAAATAAGGGCAACATTCACATAAAAATGACAATTTAAGAAAAACAAAATCTGAACTTTTCTGGATTTTTCATGATGAAAATCTAAATTTTCACTTTTTTAGACATTTTACACAGATAAAAGTGGTTAAAACCCCATCTTGAGTGCATTTCCATCCATTTAAATGAAAAAAAAATGAAAACATGATTTTAAAGGAATTTTGCATGTCTTTAGGTCACAAACCACCAAATAGAGTTGTTCTTTAACTCAATGTAAAGTGACCTAGGTCAGCCAAAAAAAATGTCAACTTTTTGTCCATGGGGCCCTCTCAAGTTTTTTTAATCAATAGAAATAGGATCCAGCTTGAAGAAAATGAAAAAAAAATGGGGGGTCATGTATCATATAAGAAAAATTTGGTTCGTCAAACGCAGCGAACAGATTTTCTCACATGTACGGATTTTCTCACTGTCCGTTAGCCCCAACCTTACTTTCACTTTCATATTTTAGCCAGAATACAAAATATTTCTGAATAAAACCATTTCACTACATCACATACATGCATACAAAGCATTTAACACCAATTTCATGATTCTGATGCTGATTTGTCAAGACATACCCCCATTTCCAGTCGCTTTAAAGTTTTTTAACGGACTATTTGACTGTATCTGAATTTGGTCTGCGTAGGCATTTAGTGGTTATTTACCTTAAGGCAACCCTTTTTGGGTTGTTTAAGTGTTTTTTGCACTTTTTTCAATGCTACTATATATATGCAGCACAAAACAATCAGTTCTAGACAGATTGGGCATGAATTCCAGAAAAAAATCCAAACCCGCATATGCGCCTTTAAGGAGAAATTTGGTCAGCGCCTGTCAAATGGTATGAATAGTGACATGAGATGGGGTTGTATTTGTGCTAAAATGGTATTCTGAACCCCAATTTTGCTTTAGATGCCTAATAGTATGTCTATTCTTCATATTTAATCACAATTATCCTTGTCTGGTACTAAAATAAGGGCAACATTCACATAAAAATGACAATTTAAGAAAAACAAAATCTGAACTTTTCTGGATTTTTCATGATGAAAATCTAAATTTTCACTTTTTTAGACATTTTACACAGATAAAAGTGGTTAAAACCCCATCTTGAGTGCATTTCCATCCATTTAAATGAAAAAAAAATGAAAACATGATTTTAAAGGAATTTTGCATGTCTTTAGGTCACAAACCACCAAATAGAGTTGTTCTTTAACTCAATGTAAAGTGACCTAGGTCAGCCAAAAAAAATGTCAACTTTTTGTCCATGGGGCCCTCTCAAGTTTTTTTAATCAATAGAAATAGGATCCAGCTTGAAGAAAATGAAAAAAAAATGGGGGGTCATGTATCATATAAGAAAAATTTGGTTCGTCAAACGCAGCGAACAGATTTTCTCACATGTACGGATTTTCTCACTGTCCGTTAGCCCCAACCTTACTTTCACTTTCATATTTTAGCCAGAATACAAAATATTTCTGAATAAAACCATTTCACTACATCACATACATGCATACAAAGCATTTAACACCAATTTCATGATTCTGATGCTGATTTGTCAAGACATACCCCCATTTCCAGTCGCTTTAAAGTTTTTTAACGGACTATTTGACTGTATCTGAATTTGGTCTGCGTAGGCATTTAGTGGTTATTTACCTTAAGGCAACCCTTTTTGGGTTGTTTAAGTGTTTTTTGCACTTTTTTCAATGCTACTATATATATGCAGCACAAAACAATCAGTTCTAGACAGATTGGGCATGAATTCCAGAAAAAAATCCAAACCCGCATATGCGCCTTTAAGGAGAAATTTGGTCAGCGCCTGTCAAATGGTATGAATAGTGACATGAGATGGGGTTGTATTTGTGCTAAAATGGTATTCTGAACCCCAATTTTGCTTTAGATGCCTAATAGTATGTCTATTCTTCATATTTAATCACAATTATCCTTGTCTGGTACTAAAATAAGGGCAACATTCACATAAAAATGACAATTTAAGAAAAACAAAATCTGAACTTTTCTGGATTTTTCATGATGAAAATCTAAATTTTCACTTTTTTAGACATTTTACACAGATAAAAGTGGTTAAAACCCCATCTTGAGTGCATTTCCATCCATTTAAATGAAAAAAAATGAAAACATGATTTTAAAGGAATTTTGCATGTCTTTAGGTCACAAACCACCAAATAGAGTTGTTCTTTAACTCAATGTAAAGTGACCTAGGTCAGCCAAAAAAAATGTCAACTTTTTGTCCATGGGGCCCTCTCAAGTTTTTTTAATCAATAGAAATAGGATCCAGCTTGAAGAAAATGAAAAAAAAATGGGGGGTCATGTATCATATAAGAAAAATTTGGTTCGTCAAACGCAGCGAACAGATTTTCTCACATGTACGGATTTTCTCACTGTCCGTTAGCCCCAACCTTACTTTCACTTTCATATTTTAGCCAGAATACAAAATATTTCTGAATAAAACCATTTCACTACATCACATACATGCATACAAAGCATTTAACACCAATTTCATGATTCTGATGCTGATTTGTCAAGACATACCCCCATTTCCAGTCGCTTTAAAGTTTTTTAACGGACTATTTGACTGTATCTGAATTTGGTCTGCGTAGGCATTTAGTGGTTATTTACCTTAAGGCAACCCTTTTTGGGTTGTTTAAGTGTTTTTTGCACTTTTTTCAATGCTACTATATATATGCAGCACAAAACAATCAGTTCTAGACAGATTGGGCATGAATTCCAGAAAAAAATCCAAACCCGCATATGCGCCTTTAAGGAGAAATTTGGTCAGCGCCTGTCAAATGGTATGAATAGTGACATGAGATGGGGTTGTATTTGTGCTAAAATGGTATTCTGAACCCCAATTTTGCTTTAGATGCCTAATAGTATGTCTATTCTTCATATTTAATCACAATTATCCTTGTCTGGTACTAAAATAAGGGCAACATTCACATAAAAATGACAATTTAAGAAAAACAAAATCTGAACTTTTCTGGATTTTTCATGATGAAAATCTAAATTTTCACTTTTTTAGACATTTTACACAGATAAAAGTGGTTAAAACCCCATCTTGAGTGCATTTCCATCCATTTAAATGAAAAAAAAATGAAAACATGATTTTAAAGGAATTTTGCATGTCTTTAGGTCACAAACCACCAAATAGAGTTGTTCTTTAACTCAATGTAAAGTGACCTAGGTCAGCCAAAAAAAATGTCAACTTTTTGTCCATGGGGCCCTCTCAAGTTTTTTTAATCAATAGAAATAGGATCCAGCTTGAAGAAAATGAAAAAAAAATGGGGGGTCATGTATCATATAAGAAAAATTTGGTTCGTCAAACGCAGCGAACAGATTTTCTCACATGTACGGATTTTCTCACTGTCCGTTAGCCCCAACCTTACTTTCACTTTCATATTTTAGCCAGAATACAAAATATTTCTGAATAAAACCATTTCACTACATCACATACATGCATACAAAGCATTTAACACCAATTTCATGATTCTGATTTGTCAAGACATACCCCCATTTCCAGTCGCTTTAAAGTTTTTTAACGGACTATTTGACTGTATCTGAATTTGGTCTGCGTAGGCATTTAGTGGTTATTTACCTTAAGGCAACCCTTTTTGGGTTGTTTAAGTGTTTTTTGCACTTTTTTCAATGCTACTATATATATGCAGCACAAAACAATCAGTTCTAGACAGATTGGGCATGAATTCCAGAAAAAAATCCAAACCCGCATATGCGCCTTTAAGGAGAAATTTGGTCAGCGCCTGTCAAATGGTATGAATAGTGACATGAGATGGGGTTGTATTTGTGCTAAAATGGTATTCTGAACCCCAATTTTGCTTTAGATGCCTAATAGTATGTCTATTCTTCATATTTAATCACAATTATCCTTGTCTGGTACTAAAATAAGGGCAACATTCACATAAAAATGACAATTTAAGAAAAACAAAATCTGAACTTTTCTGGATTTTTCATGATGAAAATCTAAATTTTCACTTTTTTAGACATTTTACACAGATAAAAGTGGTTAAAACCCCATCTTGAGTGCATTTCCATCCATTTAAATGAAAAAAAAATGAAAACATGATTTTAAAGGAATTTTGCATGTCTTTAGGCAACCCTTTTTGGGTTGTTTAAGTGTTTTTTGCACTTTTTTCAATGCTACTATATATATGCAGCACAAAACAATCAGTTCTAGACAGATTGGGCATGAATTCCAGAAAAAAATCCAAACCCGCATATGCGCCTTTAAGGAGAAATTTGGTCAGCGCCTGTCAAATGGTATGAATAGTGACATGAGATGGGGTTGTATTTGTGCTAAAATGGTATTCTGAACCCCAATTTTGCTTTAGATGCCTAATAGTATGTCTATTCTTCATATTTAATCACAATTATCCTTGTCTGGTACTAAAATAAGGGCAACATTCACATAAAAATGACAATTTAAGAAAAACAAAATCTGAACTTTTCTGGATTTTTCATGATGAAAATCTAAATTTTCACTTTTTTAGACATTTTACACAGATAAAAGTGGTTAAAACCCCATCTTGAGTGCATTTCCATCCATTTAAATGAAAAAAAAATGAAAACATGATTTTAAAGGAATTTTGCATGTCTTTAGGTCACAAACCACCAAATAGAGTTGTTCTTTAACTCAATGTAAAGTGACCTAGGTCAGCCAAAAAAAATGTCAACTTTTTGTCCATGGGGCCCTCTCAAGTTTTTTTAATCAATAGAAATAGGATCCAGCTTGAAGAAAATGAAAAAAAAATGGGGGGTCATGTATCATATAAGAAAAATTTGGTTCGTCAAACGCAGCGAACAGATTTTCTCACATGTACGGATTTTCTCACTGTCCGTTAGCCCCAACCTTACTTTCACTTTCATATTTTAGCCAGAATACAAAATATTTCTGAATAAAACCATTTCACTACATCACATACATGCATACAAAGCATTTAACACCAATTTCATGATTCTGATGCTGATTTGTCAAGACATACCCCCATTTCCAGTCGCTTTAAAGTTTTTTAACGGACTATTTGACTGTATCTGAATTTGGTCTGCGTAGGCATTTAGTGGTTATTTACCTTAAGGCAACCCTTTTTGGGTTGTTTAAGTGTTTTTTGCACTTTTTTCAATGCTACTATATATATGCAGCACAAAACAATCAGTTCTAGACAGATTGGGCATGAATTCCAGAAAAAAATCCAAACCCGCATATGCGCCTTTAAGGAGAAATTTGGTCAGCGCCTGTCAAATGGTATGAATAGTGACATGAGATGGGGTTGTATTTGTGCTAAAATGGTATTCTGAACCCCAATTTTGCTTTAGATGCCTAATAGTATGTCTATTCTTCATATTTAATCACAATTATCCTTGTCTGGTACTAAAATAAGGGCAACATTCACATAAAAATGACAATTTAAGAAAAACAAAATCTGAACTTTTCTGGATTTTTCATGATGAAAATCTAAATTTTCACTTTTTTAGACATTTTACACAGATAAAAGTGGTTAAAACCCCATCTTGAGTGCATTTCCATCCATTTAAATGAAAAAAAAATGAAAACATGATTTTAAAGGAATTTTGCATGTCTTTAGGCAACCCTTTTTGGGTTGTTTAAGTGTTTTTTGCACTTTTTTCAATGCTACTATATATATGCAGCACAAAACAATCAGTTCTAGACAGATTGGGCATGAATTCCAGAAAAAAATCCAAACCCGCATATGCGCCTTTAAGGAGAAATTTGGTCAGCGCCTGTCAAATGGTATGAATAGTGACATGAGATGGGGTTGTATTTGTGCTAAAATGGTATTCTGAACCCCAATTTTGCTTTAGATGCCTAATAGTATGTCTATTCTTCATATTTAATCACAATTATCCTTGTCTGGTACTAAAATAAGGGCAACATTCACATAAAAATGACAATTTAAGAAAAACAAAATCTGAACTTTTCTGGATTTTTCATGATGAAAATCTAAATTTTCACTTTTTTAGACATTTTACACAGATAAAAGTGGTTAAAACCCCATCTTGAGTGCATTTCCATCCATTTAAATGAAAAAAAAATGAAAACATGATTTTAAAGGAATTTTGCATGTCTTTAGGTCACAAACCACCAAATAGAGTTGTTCTTTAACTCAATGTAAAGTGACCTAGGTCAGCCAAAAAAAATGTCAACTTTTTGTCCATGGGGCCCTCTCAAGTTTTTTTAATCAATAGAAATAGGATCCAGCTTGAAGAAAATGAAAAAAAAATGGGGGGTCATGTATCATATAAGAAAAATTTGGTTCGTCAAACGCAGCGAACAGATTTTCTCACATGTACGGATTTTCTCACTGTCCGTTAGCCCCAACCTTACTTTCACTTTCATATTTTAGCCAGAATACAAAATATTTCTGAATAAAACCATTTCACTACATCACATACATGCATACAAAGCATTTAACACCAATTTCATGATTCTGATGCTGATTTGTCAAGACATACCCCCATTTCCAGTCGCTTTAAAGTTTTTTAACGGACTATTTGACTGTATCTGAATTTGGTCTGCGTAGGCATTTAGTGGTTATTTACCTTAAGGCAACCCTTTTTGGGTTGTTTAAGTGTTTTTTGCACTTTTTTCAATGCTACTATATATATGCAGCACAAAACAATCAGTTCTAGACAGATTGGGCATGAATTCCAGAAAAAAATCCAAACCCGCATATGCGCCTTTAAGGAGAAATTTGGTCAGCGCCTGTCAAATGGTATGAATAGTGACATGAGATGGGGTTGTATTTGTGCTAAAATGGTATTCTGAACCCCAATTTTGCTTTAGATGCCTAATAGTATGTCTATTCTTCATATTTAATCACAATTATCCTTGTCTGGTACTAAAATAAGGGCAACATTCACATAAAAATGACAATTTAAGAAAAACAAAATCTGAACTTTTCTGGATTTTTCATGATGAAAATCTAAATTTTCACTTTTTTAGACATTTTACACAGATAAAAGTGGTTAAAACCCCATCTTGAGTGCATTTCCATCCATTTAAATGAAAAAAAAATGAAAACATGATTTTAAAGGAATTTTGCATGTCTTTAGGTCACAAACCACCAAATAGAGTTGTTCTTTAACTCAATGTAAAGTGACCTAGGTCAGCCAAAAAAAATGTCAACTTTTTGTCCATGGGGCCCTCTCAAGTTTTTTTAATCAATAGAAATAGGATCCAGCTTGAAGAAAATGAAAAAAAAATGGGGGGTCATGTATCATATAAGAAAAATTTGGTTCGTCAAACGCAGCGAACAGATTTTCTCACATGTACGGATTTTCTCACTGTCCGTTAGCCCCAACCTTACTTTCACTTTCATATTTTAGCCAGAATACAAAATATTTCTGAATAAAACCATTTCACTACATCACATACATGCATACAAAGCATTTAACACCAATTTCATGATTCTGATGCTGATTTGTCAAGACATACCCCCATTTCCAGTCGCTTTAAAGTTTTTTAACGGACTATTTGACTGTATCTGAATTTGGTCTGCGTAGGCATTTAGTGGTTATTTACCTTAAGGCAACCCTTTTTGGGTTGTTTAAGTGTTTTTTGCACTTTTTTCAATGCTACTATATATATGCAGCACAAAACAATCAGTTCTAGACAGATTGGGCATGAATTCCAGAAAAAAATCCAAACCCGCATATGCGCCTTTAAGGAGAAATTTGGTCAGCGCCTGTCAAATGGTATGAATAGTGACATGAGATGGGGTTGTATTTGTGCTAAAATGGTATTCTGAACCCCAATTTTGCTTTAGATGCCTAATAGTATGTCTATTCTTCATATTTAATCACAATTATCCTTGTCTGGTACTAAAATAAGGGCAACATTCACATAAAAATGACAATTTAAGAAAAACAAAATCTGAACTTTTCTGGATTTTTCATGATGAAAATCTAAATTTTCACTTTTTTAGACATTTTACACAGATAAAAGTGGTTAAAACCCCATCTTGAGTGCATTTCCATCCATTTAAATGAAAAAAAAATGAAAACATGATTTTAAAGGAATTTTGCATGTCTTTAGGTCACAAACCACCAAATAGAGTTGTTCTTTAACTCAATGTAAAGTGACCTAGGTCAGCCAAAAAAAATGTCAACTTTTTGTCCATGGGGCCCTCTCAAGTTTTTTTAATCAATAGAAATAGGATCCAGCTTGAAGAAAATGAAAAAAAAATGGGGGGTCATGTATCATATAAGAAAAATTTGGTTCGTCAAACGCAGCGAACAGATTTTCTCACATGTACGGATTTTCTCACTGTCCGTTAGCCCCAACCTTACTTTCACTTTCATATTTTAGCCAGAATACAAAATATTTCTGAATAAAACCATTTCACTACATCACATACATGCATACAAAGCATTTAACACCAATTTCATGATTCTGATGCTGATTTGTCAAGACATACCCCCATTTCCAGTCGCTTTAAAGTTTTTTAACGGACTATTTGACTGTATCTGAATTTGGTCTGCGTAGGCATTTAGTGGTTATTTACCTTAAGGCAACCCTTTTTGGGTTGTTTAAGTGTTTTTTGCACTTTTTTCAATGCTACTATATATATGCAGCACAAAACAATCAGTTCTAGACAGATTGGGCATGAATTCCAGAAAAAAATCCAAACCCGCATATGCGCCTTTAAGGAGAAATTTGGTCAGCGCCTGTCAAATGGTATGAATAGTGACATGAGATGGGGTTGTATTTGTGCTAAAATGGTATTCTGAACCCCAATTTTGCTTTAGATGCCTAATAGTATGTCTATTCTTCATATTTAATCACAATTATCCTTGTCTGGTACTAAAATAAGGGCAACATTCACATAAAAATGACAATTTAAGAAAAACAAAATCTGAACTTTTCTGGATTTTTCATGATGAAAATCTAAATTTTCACTTTTTTAGACATTTTACACAGATAAAAGTGGTTAAAACCCCATCTTGAGTGCATTTCCATCCATTTAAATGAAAAAAAAATGAAAACATGATTTTAAAGGAATTTTGCATGTCTTTAGGTCACAAACCACCAAATAGAGTTGTTCTTTAACTCAATGTAAAGTGACCTAGGTCAGCCAAAAAAAATGTCAACTTTTTGTCCATGGGGCCCTCTCAAGTTTTTTTAATCAATAGAAATAGGATCCAGCTTGAAGAAAATGAAAAAAAAATGGGGGGTCATGTATCATATAAGAAAAATTTGGTTCGTCAAACGCAGCGAACAGATTTTCTCACATGTACGGATTTTCTCACTGTCCGTTAGCCCCAACCTTACTTTCACTTTCATATTTTAGCCAGAATACAAAATATTTCTGAATAAAACCATTTCACTACATCACATACATGCATACAAAGCATTTAACACCAATTTCATGATTCTGATGCTGATTTGTCAAGACATACCCCCATTTCCAGTCGCTTTAAAGTTTTTTAACGGACTATTTGACTGTATCTGAATTTGGTCTGCGTAGGCATTTAGTGGTTATTTACCTTAAGGCAACCCTTTTTGGGTTGTTTAAGTGTTTTTTGCACTTTTTTCAATGCTACTATATATATGCAGCACAAAACAATCAGTTCTAGACAGATTGGGCATGAATTCCAGAAAAAAATCCAAACCCGCATATGCGCCTTTAAGGAGAAATTTGGTCAGCGCCTGTCAAATGGTATGAATAGTGACATGAGATGGGGTTGTATTTGTGCTAAAATGGTATTCTGAACCCCAATTTTGCTTTAGATGCCTAATAGTATGTCTATTCTTCATATTTAATCACAATTATCCTTGTCTGGTACTAAAATAAGGGCAACATTCACATAAAAATGACAATTTAAGAAAAACAAAATCTGAACTTTTCTGGATTTTTCATGATGAAAATCTAAATTTTCACTTTTTTAGACATTTTACACAGATAAAAGTGGTTAAAACCCCATCTTGAGTGCATTTCCATCCATTTAAATGAAAAAAAAATGAAAACATGATTTTAAAGGAATTTTGCATGTCTTTAAGGCAACCCTTTTTGGGTTGTTTAAGTGTTTTTTGCACTTTTTTCAATGCTACTATATATATGCAGCACAAAACAATCAGTTCTAGACAGATTGGGCATGAATTCCAGAAAAAAATCCAAACCCGCATATGCGCCTTTAAGGAGAAATTTGGTCAGCGCCTGTCAAATGGTATGAATAGTGACATGAGATGGGGTTGTATTTGTGCTAAAATGGTATTCTGAACCCCAATTTTGCTTTAGATGCCTAATAGTATGTCTATTCTTCATATTTAATCACAATTATCCTTGTCTGGTACTAAAATAAGGGCAACATTCACATAAAAATGACAATTTAAGAAAAACAAAATCTGAACTTTTCTGGATTTTTCATGATGAAAATCTAAATTTTCACTTTTTTAGACATTTTACACAGATAAAAGTGGTTAAAACCCCATCTTGAGTGCATTTCCATCCATTTAAATGAAAAAAAAATGAAAACATGATTTTAAAGGAATTTTGCATGTCTTTAGGTCACAAACCACCAAATAGAGTTGTTCTTTAACTCAATGTAAAGTGACCTAGGTCAGCCAAAAAAAATGTCAACTTTTTGTCCATGGGGCCCTCTCAAGTTTTTTTAATCAATAGAAATAGGATCCAGCTTGAAGAAAATGAAAAAAAAATGGGGGGTCATGTATCATATAAGAAAAATTTGGTTCGTCAAACGCAGCGAACAGATTTTCTCACATGTACGGATTTTCTCACTGTCCGTTAGCCCCAACCTTACTTTCACTTTCATATTTTAGCCAGAATACAAAATATTTCTGAATAAAACCATTTCACTACATCACATACATGCATACAAAGCATTTAACACCAATTTCATGATTCTGATGCTGATTTGTCAAGACATACCCCCATTTCCAGTCGCTTTAAAGTTTTTTAACGGACTATTTGACTGTATCTGAATTTGGTCTGCGTAGGCATTTAGTGGTTATTTACCTTAAGGCAACCCTTTTTGGGTTGTTTAAGTGTTTTTTGCACTTTTTTCAATGCTACTATATATATGCAGCACAAAACAATCAGTTCTAGACAGATTGGGCATGAATTCCAGAAAAAAATCCAAACCCGCATATGCGCCTTTAAGGAGAAATTTGGTCAGCGCCTGTCAAATGGTATGAATAGTGACATGAGATGGGGTTGTATTTGTGCTAAAATGGTATTCTGAACCCCAATTTTGCTTTAGATGCCTAATAGTATGTCTATTCTTCATATTTAATCACAATTATCCTTGTCTGGTACTAAAATAAGGGCAACATTCACATAAAAATGACAATTTAAGAAAAACAAAATCTGAACTTTTCTGGATTTTTCATGATGAAAATCTAAATTTTCACTTTTTTAGACATTTTACACAGATAAAAGTGGTTAAAACCCCATCTTGAGTGCATTTCCATCCATTTAAATGAAAAAAAAATGAAAACATGATTTTAAAGGAATTTTGCATGTCTTTAGGTCACAAACCACCAAATAGAGTTGTTCTTTAACTCAATGTAAAGTGACCTAGGTCAGCCAAAAAAAATGTCAACTTTTTGTCCATGGGGCCCTCTCAAGTTTTTTTAATCAATAGAAATAGGATCCAGCTTGAAGAAAATGAAAAAAAAATGGGGGGTCATGTATCATATAAGAAAAATTTGGTTCGTCAAACGCAGCGAACAGATTTTCTCACATGTACGGATTTTCTCACTGTCCGTTAGCCCCAACCTTACTTTCACTTTCATATTTTAGCCAGAATACAAAATATTTCTGAATAAAACCATTTCACTACATCACATACATGCATACAAAGCATTTAACACCAATTTCATGATTCTGATGCTGATTTGTCAAGACATACCCCCATTTCCAGTCGCTTTAAAGTTTTTTAACGGACTATTTGACTGTATCTGAATTTGGTCTGCGTAGGCATTTAGTGGTTATTTACCTTAAGGCAACCCTTTTTGGGTTGTTTAAGTGTTTTTTGCACTTTTTTCAATGCTACTATATATATGCAGCACAAAACAATCAGTTCTAGACAGATTGGGCATGAATTCCAGAAAAAAATCCAAACCCGCATATGCGCCTTTAAGGAGAAATTTGGTCAGCGCCTGTCAAATGGTATGAATAGTGACATGAGATGGGGTTGTATTTGTGCTAAAATGGTATTCTGAACCCCAATTTTGCTTTAGATGCCTAATAGTATGTCTATTCTTCATATTTAATCACAATTATCCTTGTCTGGTACTAAAATAAGGGCAACATTCACATAAAAATGACAATTTATGAAAAACAAAATCTGAACTTTTCTGGATTTTTCATGATGAAAATCTAAATTTTCACTTTTCTAGACATTTTACACAGATAAAAGTGGTTAAAACCCCATCTTGAGTGCATTTCCATCCATTTAAATGAAAAAAAAATGAAAACATGATTTTAGAGGAATTTTGCATGTCTTTAGGTCACAAACCACCAAATAGAGTTGTTCTTTAACTCAATGTAAAGTGACCTAGGTCAGCCAAAAAAAATGTCAACTTTTTGTCCATGGGGCCCTCTCAAGTTTTTTTAATCAATAGAAATAGGATCCAGCTTGAAGAAAATGAAAAAAAAATGGGGGGTCATGTATCATATAAGAAAAATTTGGTTCGTCAAACGCAGCGAACAGATTTTCTCACATGTACGGATTTTCTCACTGTCCGTTAGCCCCAACCTTACTTTCACTTTCATATTTTAGCCAGAATACAAAATATTTCTGAATAAAACCATTTCACTACATCACATACATGCATACAAAGCATTTAACACCAATTTCATGATTCTGATGCTGATTTGTCAAGACATACCCCCATTTCCAGTCGCTTTAAAGTTTTTTAACGGACTATTTGACTGTATCTGAATTTGGTCTGCGTAGGCATTTAGTGGTTATTTACCTTAAGGCAACCCTTTTTGGGTTGTTTAAGTGTTTTTTGCACTTTTTTCAATGCTACTATATATATGCAGCACAAAACAATCAGTTCTAGACAGATTGGGCATGAATTCCAGAAAAAAATCCAAACCCGCATATGCGCCTTTAAGGAGAAATTTGGTCAGCGCCTGTCAAATGGTATGAATAGTGACATGAGATGGGGTTGTATTTGTGCTAAAATGGTATTCTGAACCCCAATTTTGCTTTAGATGTCTAATAGTATGTCTATTCTTCATATTTAATCACAATTATCCTTGTCTGGTACTAAAATAAGGGCAACATTCACATAAAAATGACAATTTATGAAAAACAAAATCTGAACTTTTCTGGATTTTTCATGATGAAAATCTAAATTTTCACTTTTCTAGACATTTTACACAGATAAAAGTGGTTAAAACCCCATCTTGAGTGCATTTCCATCCATTTAAATGAAAAAAAAATGAAAACATGATTTTAGAGGAATTTTGCATGTCTTTAGGTCACAAACCACCAAATAGAGTTGTTCTTTAACTCAATGTAAAGTGACCTAGGTCAGCCAAAAAAAATGTCAACTTTTTGTCCATGGGGCCCTCTCAAGTTTTTTTAATCAATAGAAATAGGATCCAGCTTGAAGAAAATGAAAAAAAAATGGGGGGTCATGTATCATATAAGAAAAATTTGGTTCGTCAAACGCAGCGAACAGATTTTCTCACATGTACGGATTTTCTCACTGTCCGTTAGCCCCAACCTTACTTTCACTTTCATATTTTAGCCAGAATACAAAATATTTCTGAATAAAACCATTTCACTACATCACATACATGCATACAAAGCATTTAACACCAATTTCATGATTCTGATGCTGATTTGTCAAGACATACCCCCATTTCCAGTCGCTTTAAAGTTTTTTAACGGACTATTTGACTGTATCTGAATTTGGTCTGCGTAGGCATTTAGTGGTTATTTACCTTAAGGCAACCCTTTTTGGGTTGTTTAAGTGTTTTTTGCACTTTTTTCAATGCTACTATATATATGCAGCACAAAACAATCAGTTCTAGACAGATTGGGCATGAATTCCAGAAAAAAATCCAAACCCGCATATGCGCCTTTAAGGAGAAATTTGGTCAGCGCCTGTCAAATGGTATGAATAGTGACATGAGATGGGGTTGTATTTGTGCTAAAATGGTATTCTGAACCCCAATTTTGCTTTAGATGCCTAATAGTATGTCTATTCTTCATATTTAATCACAATTATCCTTGTCTGGTACTAAAATAAGGGCAACATTCACATAAAAATGACAATTTATGAAAAACAAAATCTGAACTTTTCTGGATTTTTCATGATGAAAATCTAAATTTTCACTTTTCTAGACATTTTACACAGATAAAAGTGGTTAAAACCCCATCTTGAGTGCATTTCCATCCATTTAAATGAAAAAAAAATGAAAACATGATTTTAGAGGAATTTTGCATGTCTTTAGGTCACAAACCACCAAATAGAGTTGTTCTTTAACTCAATGTAAAGTGACCTAGGTCAGCCATAAAAAATGTCAACTTTTTGTCCATGGGGCCCTCTCAAGTTTTTTTAATCAATAGAAATAGGATCCAGCTTGAAGAAAATGAAAAAAAAATGGGGGGTCATGTATCATATAAGAAAAATTTGGTTCGTCAAACGCAGCGAACAGATTTTCTCACATGTACGGATTTTCTCACTGTCCGTTAGCCCCAACCTTACTTTCACTTTCATATTTTAGCCAGAATACAAAATATTTCTGAATAAAACCATTTCGCTACATCACATACATGCATACAAAGCATTTAACACCAATTTCATGATTCTGATGCTGATTTGTCAAGACATACCCCCATTTCCAGTCGCTTTAAAGTTTTTTAACGGACTATTTGACTGTATCTGAATTTGGTCTGCGTAGGCATTTAGTGGTTATTTACCTTAAGGCAACCCTTTTTGGGTTGTTTAAGTGTTTTTTGCACTTTTTTCAATGCTACTATATATATGCAGCACAAAACAATCAGTTCTAGACAGATTGGGCATGAATTCCAGAAAAAAATCCAAACCCGCATATGCGCCTTTAAGGAGAAATTTGGTCAGCGCCTGTCAAATGGTATGAATAGTGACATGAGATGGGGTTGTATTTGTGCTAAAATGGTATTCTGAACCCCAATTTTGCTTTAGATGCCTAATAGTATGTCTATTCTTCATATTTAATCACAATTATCCTTGTCTGGTACTAAAATAAGGGCAACATTCACATAAAAATGACAATTTAAGAAAAACAAAATCTGAACTTTTCTGGATTTTTCATGATGAAAATCTAAATTTTCACTTTTTTAGACATTTTACACAGATAAAAGTGGTTAAAACCCCATCTTGAGTGCATTTCCATCCATTTAAATGAAAAAAAAATGAAAACATGATTTTAAAGGAATTTTGCATGTCTTTAGGTCACAAACCACCAAATAGAGTTGTTCTTTAACTCAATGTAAAGTGACCTAGGTCAGCCAAAAAAAATGTCAACTTTTTGTCCATGGGGCCCTCTCAAGTTTTTTTAATCAATAGAAATAGGATCCAGCTTGAAGAAAATGAAAAAAAAATGGGGGGTCATGTATCATATAAGAAAAATTTGGTTCGTCAAACGCAGCGAACAGATTTTCTCACATGTACGGATTTTCTCACTGTCCGTTAGCCCCAACCTTACTTTCACTTTCATATTTTAGCCAGAATACAAAATATTTCTGAATAAAACCATTTCACTACATCACATACATGCATACAAAGCATTTAACACCAATTTCATGATTCTGATGCTGATTTGTCAAGACATACCCCCATTTCCAGTCGCTTTAAAGTTTTTTAACGGACTATTTGACTGTATCTGAATTTGGTCTGCGTAGGCATTTAGTGGTTATTTACCTTAAGGCAACCCTTTTTGGGTTGTTTAAGTGTTTTTTGCACTTTTTTCAATGCTACTATATATATGCAGCACAAAACAATCAGTTCTAGACAGATTGGGCATGAATTCCAGAAAAAAATCCAAACCCGCATATGCGCCTTTAAGGAGAAATTTGGTCAGCGCCTGTCAAATGGTATGAATAGTGACATGAGATGGGGTTGTATTTGTGCTAAAATGGTATTCTGAACCCCAATTTTGCTTTAGATGCCTAATAGTATGTCTATTCTTCATATTTAATCACAATTATCCTTGTCTGGTACTAAAATAAGGGCAACATTCACATAAAAATGACAATTTATGAAAAACAAAATCTGAACTTTTCTGGATTTTTCATGATGAAAATCTAAATTTTCACTTTTCTAGACATTTTACACAGATAAAAGTGGTTAAAACCCCATCTTGAGTGCATTTCCATCCATTTAAATGAAAAAAAAATGAAAACATGATTTTAGAGGAATTTTGCATGTCTTTAGGTCACAAACCACCAAATAGAGTTGTTCTTTAACTCAATGTAAAGTGACCTAGGTCAGCCATAAAAAATGTCAACTTTTTGTCCATGGGGCCCTCTCAAGTTTTTTTAATCAATAGAAATAGGATCCAGCTTGAAGAAAATGAAAAAAAAATGGGGGGTCATGTATCATATAAGAAAAATTTGGTTCGTCAAACGCAGCGAACAGATTTTCTCACATGTACGGATTTTCTCACTGTCCGTTAGCCCCAACCTTACTTTCACTTTCATATTTTAGCCAGAATACAAAATATTTCTGAATAAAACCATTTCACTACATCACATACATGCATACAAAGCATTTAACACCAATTTCATGATTCTGATGCTGATTTGTCAAGACATACCCCCATTTCCAGTCGCTTTAAAGTTTTTTAACGGACTATTTGACTGTATCTGAATTTGGTCTGCGTAGGCATTTAGTGGTTATTTACCTTAAGGCAACCCTTTTTGGGTTGTTTAAGTGTTTTTTGCACTTTTTTCAATGCTACTATATATATGCAGCACAAAACAATCAGTTCTAGACAGATTGGGCATGAATTCCAGAAAAAAATCCAAACCCGCATATGCGCCTTTAAGGAGAAATTTGGTCAGCGCCTGTCAAATGGTATGAATAGTGACATGAGATGGGGTTGTATTTGTGCTAAAATGGTATTCTGAACCCCAATTTTGCTTTAGATGCCTAATAGTATGTCTATTCTTCATATTTAATCACAATTATCCTTGTCTGGTACTAAAATAAGGGCAACATTCACATAAAAATGACAATTTATGAAAAACAAAATCTGAACTTTTCTGGATTTTTCATGATGAAAATCTAAATTTTCACTTTTCTAGACATTTTACACAGATAAAAGTGGTTAAAACCCCATCTTGAGTGCATTTCCATCCATTTAAATGAAAAAAAAATGAAAACATGATTTTAGAGGAATTTTGCATGTCTTTAGGTCACAAACCACCAAATAGAGTTGTTCTTTAACTCAATGTAAAGTGACCTAGGTCAGCCATAAAAAATGTCAACTTTTTGTCCATGGGGCCCTCTCAAGTTTTTTTAATCAATAGAAATAGGATCCAGCTTGAAGAAAATGAAAAAAAAATGGGGGGTCATGTATCATATAAGAAAAATTTGGTTCGTCAAACGCAGCGAACAGATTTTCTCACATGTACGGATTTTCTCACTGTCCGTTAGCCCCAACCTTACTTTCACTTTCATATTTTAGCCAGAATACAAAATATTTCTGAATAAAACCATTTCGCTACATCACATACATGCATACAAAGCATTTAACACCAATTTCATGATTCTGATGCTGATTTGTCAAGACATACCCCCATTTCCAGTCGCTTTAAAGTTTTTTAACGGACTATTTGACTGTATCTGAATTTGGTCTGCGTAGGCATTTAGTGGTTATTTACCTTAAGGCAACCCTTTTTGGGTTGTTTAAGTGTTTTTTGCACTTTTTTCAATGCTACTATATATATGCAGCACAAAACAATCAGTTCTAGACAGATTGGGCATGAATTCCAGAAAAAAATCCAAACCCGCATATGCGCCTTTAAGGAGAAATTTGGTCAGCGCCTGTCAAATGGTATGAATAGTGACATGAGATGGGGTTGTATTTGTGCTAAAATGGTATTCTGAACCCCAATTTTGCTTTAGATGCCTAATAGTATGTCTATTCTTCATATTTAATCACAATTATCCTTGTCTGGTACTAAAATAAGGGCAACATTCACATAAAAATGACAATTTAAGAAAAACAAAATCTGAACTTTTCTGGATTTTTCATGATGAAAATCTAAATTTTCACTTTTTTAGACATTTTACACAGATAAAAGTGGTTAAAACCCCATCTTGAGTGCATTTCCATCCATTTAAATGAAAAAAAAATGAAAACATGATTTTAAAGGAATTTTGCATGTCTTTAGGTCACAAACCACCAAATAGAGTTGTTCTTTAACTCAATGTAAAGTGACCTAGGTCAGCCAAAAAAAATGTCAACTTTTTGTCCATGGGGCCCTCTCAAGTTTTTTTAATCAATAGAAATAGGATCCAGCTTGAAGAAAATGAAAAAAAAATGGGGGGTCATGTATCATATAAGAAAAATTTGGTTCGTCAAACGCAGCGAACAGATTTTCTCACATGTACGGATTTTCTCACTGTCCGTTAGCCCCAACCTTACTTTCACTTTCATATTTTAGCCAGAATACAAAATATTTCTGAATAAAACCATTTCACTACATCACATACATGCATACAAAGCATTTAACACCAATTTCATGATTCTGATGCTGATTTGTCAAGACATACCCCCATTTCCAGTCGCTTTAAAGTTTTTTAACGGACTATTTGACTGTATCTGAATTTGGTCTGCGTAGGCATTTAGTGGTTATTTACCTTAAGGCAACCCTTTTTGGGTTGTTTAAGTGTTTTTTGCACTTTTTTCAATGCTACTATATATATGCAGCACAAAACAATCAGTTCTAGACAGATTGGGCATGAATTCCAGAAAAAAATCCAAACCCGCATATGCGCCTTTAAGGAGAAATTTGGTCAGCGCCTGTCAAATGGTATGAATAGTGACATGAGATGGGGTTGTATTTGTGCTAAAATGGTATTCTGAACCCCAATTTTGCTTTAGATGCCTAATAGTATGTCTATTCTTCATATTTAATCACAATTATCCTTGTCTGGTACTAAAATAAGGGCAACATTCACATAAAAATGACAATTTATGAAAAACAAAATCTGAACTTTTCTGGATTTTTCATGATGAAAATCTAAATTTTCACTTTTCTAGACATTTTACACAGATAAAAGTGGTTAAAACCCCATCTTGAGTGCATTTCCATCCATTTAAATGAAAAAAAAATGAAAACATGATTTTAGAGGAATTTTGCATGTCTTTAGGTCACAAACCACCAAATAGAGTTGTTCTTTAACTCAATGTAAAGTGACCTAGGTCAGCCATAAAAAATGTCAACTTTTTGTCCATGGGGCCCTCTCAAGTTTTTTTAATCAATAGAAATAGGATCCAGCTTGAAGAAAATGAAAAAAAAATGGGGGGTCATGTATCATATAAGAAAAATTTGGTTCGTCAAACGCAGCGAACAGATTTTCTCACATGTACGGATTTTCTCACTGTCCGTTAGCCCCAACCTTACTTTCACTTTCATATTTTAGCCAGAATACAAAATATTTCTGAATAAAACCATTTCACTACATCACATACATGCATACAAAGCATTTAACACCAATTTCATGATTCTGATGCTGATTTGTCAAGACATACCCCCATTTCCAGTCGCTTTAAAGTTTTTTAACGGACTATTTGACTGTATCTGAATTTGGTCTGCGTAGGCATTTAGTGGTTATTTACCTTAAGGCAACCCTTTTTGGGTTGTTTAAGTGTTTTTTGCACTTTTTTCAATGCTACTATATATATGCAGCACAAAACAATCAGTTCTAGACAGATTGGGCATGAATTCCAGAAAAAAATCCAAACCCGCATATGCGCCTTTAAGGAGAAATTTGGTCAGCGCCTGTCAAATGGTATGAATAGTGACATGAGATGGGGTTGTATTTGTGCTAAAATGGTATTCTGAACCCCAATTTTGCTTTAGATGCCTAATAGTATGTCTATTCTTCATATTTAATCACAATTATCCTTGTCTGGTACTAAAATAAGGGCAACATTCACATAAAAATGACAATTTAAGAAAAACAAAATCTGAACTTTTCTGGATTTTTCATGATGAAAATCTAAATTTTCACTTTTTTAGACATTTTACACAGATAAAAGTGGTTAAAACCCCATCTTGAGTGCATTTCCATCCATTTAAATGAAAAAAAAATGAAAACATGATTTTAAAGGAATTTTGCATGTCTTTAGGTCACAAACCACCAAATAGAGTTGTTCTTTAACTCAATGTAAAGTGACCTAGGTCAGCCAAAAAAAATGTCAACTTTTTGTCCATGGGGCCCTCTCAAGTTTTTTTAATCAATAGAAATAGGATCCAGCTTGAAGAAAATGAAAAAAAAATGGGGGGTCATGTATCATATAAGAAAAATTTGGTTCGTCAAACGCAGCGAACAGATTTTCTCACATGTACGGATTTTCTCACTGTCCGTTAGCCCCAACCTTACTTTCACTTTCATATTTTAGCCAGAATACAAAATATTTCTGAATAAAACCATTTCACTACATCACATACATGCATACAAAGCATTTAACACCAATTTCATGATTCTGATGCTGATTTGTCAAGACATACCCCCATTTCCAGTCGCTTTAAAGTTTTTTAACGGACTATTTGACTGTATCTGAATTTGGTCTGCGTAGGCATTTAGTGGTTATTTACCTTAAGGCAACCCTTTTTGGGTTGTTTAAGTGTTTTTTGCACTTTTTTCAATGCTACTATATATATGCAGCACAAAACAATCAGTTCTAGACAGATTGGGCATGAATTCCAGAAAAAAATCCAAACCCGCATATGCGCCTTTAAGGAGAAATTTGGTCAGCGCCTGTCAAATGGTATGAATAGTGACATGAGATGGGGTTGTATTTGTGCTAAAATGGTATTCTGAACCCCAATTTTGCTTTAGATGCCTAATAGTATGTCTATTCTTCATATTTAATCACAATTATCCTTGTCTGGTACTAAAATAAGGGCAACATTCACATAAAAATGACAATTTATGAAAAACAAAATCTGAACTTTTCTGGATTTTTCATGATGAAAATCTAAATTTTCACTTTTCTAGACATTTTACACAGATAAAAGTGGTTAAAACCCCATCTTGAGTGCATTTCCATCCATTTAAATGAAAAAAAAATGAAAACATGATTTTAGAGGAATTTTGCATGTCTTTAGGTCACAAACCACCAAATAGAGTTGTTCTTTAACTCAATGTAAAGTGACCTAGGTCAGCCATAAAAAATGTCAACTTTTTGTCCATGGGGCCCTCTCAAGTTTTTTTAATCAATAGAAATAGGATCCAGCTTGAAGAAAATGAAAAAAAAATGGGGGGTCATGTATCATATAAGAAAAATTTGGTTCGTCAAACGCAGCGAACAGATTTTCTCACATGTACGGATTTTCTCACTGTCCGTTAGCCCCAACCTTACTTTCACTTTCATATTTTAGCCAGAATACAAAATATTTCTGAATAAAACCATTTCACTACATCACATACATGCATACAAAGCATTTAACACCAATTTCATGATTCTGATGCTGATTTGTCAAGACATACCCCCATTTCCAGTCGCTTTAAAGTTTTTTAACGGACTATTTGACTGTATCTGAATTTGGTCTGCGTAGGCATTTAGTGGTTATTTACCTTAAGGCAACCCTTTTTGGGTTGTTTAAGTGTTTTTTGCACTTTTTTCAATGCTACTATATATATGCAGCACAAAACAATCAGTTCTAGACAGATTGGGCATGAATTCCAGAAAAAAATCCAAACCCGCATATGCGCCTTTAAGGAGAAATTTGGTCAGCGCCTGTCAAATGGTATGAATAGTGACATGAGATGGGGTTGTATTTGTGCTAAAATGGTATTCTGAACCCCAATTTTGCTTTAGATGCCTAATAGTATGTCTATTCTTCATATTTAATCACAATTATCCTTGTCTGGTACTAAAATAAGGGCAACATTCACATAAAAATGACAATTTATGAAAAACAAAATCTGAACTTTTCTGGATTTTTCATGATGAAAATCTAAATTTTCACTTTTCTAGACATTTTACACAGATAAAAGTGGTTAAAACCCCATCTTGAGTGCATTTCCATCCATTTAAATGAAAAAAAAATGAAAACATGATTTTAGAGGAATTTTGCATGTCTTTAGGTCACAAACCACCAAATAGAGTTGTTCTTTAACTCAATGTAAAGTGACCTAGGTCAGCCATAAAAAATGTCAACTTTTTGTCCATGGGGCCCTCTCAAGTTTTTTTAATCAATAGAAATAGGATCCAGCTTGAAGAAAATGAAAAAAAAATGGGGGGTCATGTATCATATAAGAAAAATTTGGTTCGTCAAACGCAGCGAACAGATTTTCTCACATGTACGGATTTTCTCACTGTCCGTTAGCCCCAACCTTACTTTCACTTTCATATTTTAGCCAGAATACAAAATATTTCTGAATAAAACCATTTCACTACATCACATACATGCATACAAAGCATTTAACACCAATTTCATGATTCTGATGCTGATTTGTCAAGACATACCCCCATTTCCAGTCGCTTTAAAGTTTTTTAACGGACTATTTGACTGTATCTGAATTTGGTCTGCGTAGGCATTTAGTGGTTATTTACCTTAAGGCAACCCTTTTTGGGTTGTTTAAGTGTTTTTTGCACTTTTTTCAATGCTACTATATATATGCAGCACAAAACAATCAGTTCTAGACAGATTGGGCATGAATTCCAGAAAAAAATCCAAACCCGCATATGCGCCTTTAAGGAGAAATTTGGTCAGCGCCTGTCAAATGGTATGAATAGTGACATGAGATGGGGTTGTATTTGTGCTAAAATGGTATTCTGAACCCCAATTTTGCTTTAGATGCCTAATAGTATGTCTATTCTTCATATTTAATCACAATTATCCTTGTCTGGTACTTAAATAAGGGCAACATTCACATAAAAATGACAATTTATGAAAAACAAAATCTGAACTTTTCTGGATTTTTCATGATGAAAATCTAAATTTTCACTTTTCTAGACATTTTACACAGATAAAAGTGGTTAAAACCCCATCTTGAGTGCATTTCCATCCATTTAAATGAAAAAAAAATGAAAACATGATTTTAGAGGAATTTTGCATGTCTTTAGGTCACAAACCACCAAATAGAGTTGTTCTTTAACTCAATGTAAAGTGACCTAGGTCAGCCATAAAAAATGTCAACTTTTTGTCCATGGGGCCCTCTCAAGTTTTTTTAATCAATAGAAATAGGATCCAGCTTGAAGAAAATGAAAAAAAAATGGGGGGTCATGTATCATATAAGAAAAATTTGGTTCGTCAAACGCAGCGAACAGATTTTCTCACATGTACGGATTTTCTCACTGTCCGTTAGCCCCAACCTTACTTTCACTTTCATATTTTAGCCAGAATACAAAATATTTCTGAATAAAACCATTTCACTACATCACATACATGCATACAAAGCATTTAACACCAATTTCATGATTCTGATGCTGATTTGTCAAGACATACCCCCATTTCCAGTCGCTTTAAAGTTTTTTAACGGACTATTTGACTGTATCTGAATTTGGTCTGCGTAGGCATTTAGTGGTTATTTACCTTAAGGCAACCCTTTTTGGGTTGTTTAAGTGTTTTTTGCACTTTTTTCAATGCTACTATATATATGCAGCACAAAACAATCAGTTCTAGACAGATTGGGCATGAATTCCAGAAAAAAATCCAAACCCGCATATGCGCCTTTAAGGAGAAATTTGGTCAGCGCCTGTCAAATGGTATGAATAGTGACATGAGATGGGGTTGTATTTGTGCTAAAATGGTATTCTGAACCCCAATTTTGCTTTAGATGCCTAATAGTATGTCTATTCTTCATATTTAATCACAATTATCCTTGTCTGGTACTAAAATAAGGGCAACATTCACATAAAAATGACAATTTATGAAAAACAAAATCTGAACTTTTCTGGATTTTTCATGATGAAAATCTAAATTTTCACTTTTCTAGACATTTTACACAGATAAAAGTGGTTAAAACCCCATCTTGAGTGCATTTCCATCCATTTAAATGAAAAAAAAATGAAAACATGATTTTAGAGGAATTTTGCATGTCTTTAGGTCACAAACCACCAAATAGAGTTGTTCTTTAACTCAATGTAAAGTGACCTAGGTCAGCCATAAAAAATGTCAACTTTTTGTCCATGGGGCCCTCTCAAGTTTTTTTAATCAATAGAAATAGGATCCAGCTTGAAGAAAATGAAAAAAAAATGGGGGGTCATGTATCATATAAGAAAAATTTGGTTCGTCAAACGCAGCGAACAGATTTTCTCACATGTACGGATTTTCTCACTGTCCGTTAGCCCCAACCTTACTTTCACTTTCATATTTTAGCCAGAATACAAAATATTTCTGAATAAAACCATTTCACTACATCACATACATGCATACAAAGCATTTAACACCAATTTCATGATTCTGATGCTGATTTGTCAAGACATACCCCCATTTCCAGTCGCTTTAAAGTTTTTTAACGGACTATTTGACTGTATCTGAATTTGGTCTGCGTAGGCATTTAGTGGTTATTTACCTTAAGGCAACCCTTTTTGGGTTGTTTAAGTGTTTTTTGCACTTTTTTCAATGCTACTATATATATGCAGCACAAAACAATCAGTTCTAGACAGATTGGGCATGAATTCCAGAAAAAAATCCAAACCCGCATATGCGCCTTTAAGGAGAAATTTGGTCAGCGCCTGTCAAATGGTATGAATAGTGACATGAGATGGGGTTGTATTTGTGCTAAAATGGTATTCTGAACCCCAATTTTGCTTTAGATGCCTAATAGTATGTCTATTCTTCATATTTAATCACAATTATCCTTGTCTGGTACTAAAATAAGGGCAACATTCACATAAAAATGACAATTTATGAAAAACAAAATCTGAACTTTTCTGGATTTTTCATGATGAAAATCTAAATTTTCACTTTTCTAGACATTTTACACAGATAAAAGTGGTTAAAACCCCATCTTGAGTGCATTTCCATCCATTTAAATGAAAAAAAAATGAAAACATGATTTTAGAGGAATTTTGCATGTCTTTAGGTCACAAACCACCAAATAGAGTTGTTCTTTAACTCAATGTAAAGTGACCTAGGTCAGCCATAAAAAATGTCAACTTTTTGTCCATGGGGCCCTCTCAAGTTTTTTTAATCAATAGAAATAGGATCCAGCTTGAAGAAAATGAAAAAAAAATGGGGGGTCATGTATCATATAAGAAAAATTTGGTTCGTCAAACGCAGCGAACAGATTTTCTCACATGTACGGATTTTCTCACTGTCCGTTAGCCCCAACCTTACTTTCACTTTCATATTTTAGCCAGAATACAAAATATTTCTGAATAAAACCATTTCACTACATCACATACATGCATACAAAGCATTTAACACCAATTTCATGATTCTGATGCTGATTTGTCAAGACATACCCCCATTTCCAGTCGCTTTAAAGTTTTTTAACGGACTATTTGACTGTATCTGAATTTGGTCTGCGTAGGCATTTAGTGGTTATTTACCTTAAGGCAACCCTTTTTGGGTTGTTTAAGTGTTTTTTGCACTTTTTTCAATGCTACTATATATATGCAGCACAAAACAATCAGTTCTAGACAGATTGGGCATGAATTCCAGAAAAAAATCCAAACCCGCATATGCGCCTTTAAGGAGAAATTTGGTCAGCGCCTGTCAAATGGTATGAATAGTGACATGAGATGGGGTTGTATTTGTGCTAAAATGGTATTCTGAACCCCAATTTTGCTTTAGATGCCTAATAGTATGTCTATTCTTCATATTTAATCACAATTATCCTTGTCTGGTACTAAAATAAGGGCAACATTCACATAAAAATGACAATTTATGAAAAACAAAATCTGAACTTTTCTGGATTTTTCATGATGAAAATCTAAATTTTCACTTTTCTAGACATTTTACACAGATAAAAGTGGTTAAAACCCCATCTTGAGTGCATTTCCATCCATTTAAATGAAAAAAAAATGAAAACATGATTTTAGAGGAATTTTGCATGTCTTTAGGTCACAAACCACCAAATAGAGTTGTTCTTTAACTCAATGTAAAGTGACCTAGGTCAGCCATAAAAAATGTCAACTTTTTGTCCATGGGGCCCTCTCAAGTTTTTTTAATCAATAGAAATAGGATCCAGCTTGAAGAAAATGAAAAAAAAATGGGGGGTCATGTATCATATAAGAAAAATTTGGTTCGTCAAACGCAGCGAACAGATTTTCTCACATGTACGGATTTTCTCACTGTCCGTTAGCCCCAACCTTACTTTCACTTTCATATTTTAGCCAGAATACAAAATATTTCTGAATAAAACCATTTCACTACATCACATACATGCATACAAAGCATTTAACACCAATTTCATGATTCTGATGCTGATTTGTCAAGACATACCCCCATTTCCAGTCGCTTTAAAGTTTTTTAACGGACTATTTGACTGTATCTGAATTTGGTCTGCGTAGGCATTTAGTGGTTATTTACCTTAAGGCAACCCTTTTTGGGTTGTTTAAGTGTTTTTTGCACTTTTTTCAATGCTACTATATATATGCAGCACAAAACAATCAGTTCTAGACAGATTGGGCATGAATTCCAGAAAAAAATCCAAACCCGCATATGCGCCTTTAAGGAGAAATTTGGTCAGCGCCTGTCAAATGGTATGAATAGTGACATGAGATGGGGTTGTATTTGTGCTAAAATGGTATTCTGAACCCCAATTTTGCTTTAGATGCCTAATAGTATGTCTATTCTTCATATTTAATCACAATTATCCTTGTCTGGTACTAAAATAAGGGCAACATTCACATAAAAATGACAATTTATGAAAAACAAAATCTGAACTTTTCTGGATTTTTCATGATGAAAATCTAAATTTTCACTTTTCTAGACATTTTACACAGATAAAAGTGGTTAAAACCCCATCTTGAGTGCATTTCCATCCATTTAAATGAAAAAAAAATGAAAACATGATTTTAGAGGAATTTTGCATGTCTTTAGGTCACAAACCACCAAATAGAGTTGTTCTTTAACTCAATGTAAAGTGACCTAGGTCAGCCATAAAAAATGTCAACTTTTTGTCCATGGGGCCCTCTCAAGTTTTTTTAATCAATAGAAATAGGATCCAGCTTGAAGAAAATGAAAAAAAAATGGGGGGTCATGTATCATATAAGAAAAATTTGGTTCGTCAAACGCAGCGAACAGATTTTCTCACATGTACGGATTTTCTCACTGTCCGTTAGCCCCAACCTTACTTTCACTTTCATATTTTAGCCAGAATACAAAATATTTCTGAATAAAACCATTTCACTACATCACATACATGCATACAAAGCATTTAACACCAATTTCATGATTCTGATGCTGATTTGTCAAGACATACCCCCATTTCCAGTCGCTTTAAAGTTTTTTAACGGACTATTTGACTGTATCTGAATTTGGTCTGCGTAGGCATTTAGTGGTTATTTACCTTAAGGCAACCCTTTTTGGGTTGTTTAAGTGTTTTTTGCACTTTTTTCAATGCTACTATATATATGCAGCACAAAACAATCAGTTCTAGACAGATTGGGCATGAATTCCAGAAAAAAATCCAAACCCGCATATGCGCCTTTAAGGAGAAATTTGGTCAGCGCCTGTCAAATGGTATGAATAGTGACATGAGATGGGGTTGTATTTGTGCTAAAATGGTATTCTGAACACCAATTTTGCTTTAGATGCCTAATAGTATGTCTATTCTTCATATTTAATCACAATTATCCTTGTCTGGTACTAAAATAAGGGCAACATTCACATAAAAATGACAATTTATGAAAAACAAAATCTGAACTTTTCTGGATTTTTCATGATGAAAATCTAAATTTTCACTTTTCTAGACATTTTACACAGATAAAAGTGGTTAAAACCCCATCTTGAGTGCATTTCCATCCATTTAAATGAAAAAAAAATGAAAACATGATTTTAGAGGAATTTTGCATGTCTTTAGGTCACAAACCACCAAATAGAGTTGTTCTTTAACTCAATGTAAAGTGACCTAGGTCAGCCATAAAAAATGTCAACTTTTTGTCCATGGGGCCCTCTCAAGTTTTTTTAATCAATAGAAATAGGATCCAGCTTGAAGAAAATGAAAAAAAAATGGGGGGTCATGTATCATATAAGAAAAATTTGGTTCGTCAAACGCAGCGAACAGATTTTCTCACATGTACGGATTTTCTCACTGTCCGTTAGCCCCAACCTTACTTTCACTTTCATATTTTAGCCAGAATACAAAATATTTCTGAATAAAACCATTTCACTACATCACATACATGCATACAAAGCATTTAACACCAATTTCATGATTCTGATGCTGATTTGTCAAGACATACCCCCATTTCCAGTCGCTTTAAAGTTTTTTAACGGACTATTTGACTGTATCTGAATTTGGTCTGCGTAGGCATTTAGTGGTTATTTACCTTAAGGCAACCCTTTTTGGGTTGTTTAAGTGTTTTTTGCACTTTTTTCAATGCTACTATATATATGCAGCACAAAACAATCAGTTCTAGACAGATTGGGCATGAATTCCAGAAAAAAATCCAAACCCGCATATGCGCCTTTAAGGAGAAATTTGGTCAGCGCCTGTCAAATGGTATGAATAGTGACATGAGATGGGGTTGTATTTGTGCTAAAATGGTATTCTGAACCCCAATTTTGCTTTAGATGCCTAATAGTATGTCTATTCTTCATATTTAATCACAATTATCCTTGTCTGGTACTAAAATAAGGGCAACATTCACATAAAAATGACAATTTATGAAAAACAAAATCTGAACTTTTCTGGATTTTTCATGATGAAAATCTAAATTTTCACTTTTCTAGACATTTTACACAGATAAAAGTGGTTAAAACCCCATCTTGAGTGCATTTCCATCCATTTAAATGAAAAAAAAATGAAAACATGATTTTAGAGGAATTTTGCATGTCTTTAGGTCACAAACCACCAAATAGAGTTGTTCTTTAACTCAATGTAAAGTGACCTAGGTCAGCCATAAAAAATGTCAACTTTTTGTCCATGGGGCCCTCTCAAGTTTTTTTAATCAATAGAAATAGGATCCAGCTTGAAGAAAATGAAAAAAAAATGGGGGGTCATGTATCATATAAGAAAAATTTGGTTCGTCAAACGCAGCGAACAGATTTTCTCACATGTACGGATTTTCTCACTGTCCGTTAGCCCCAACCTTACTTTCACTTTCATATTTTAGCCAGAATACAAAATATTTCTGAATAAAACCATTTCACTACATCACATACATGCATACAAAGCATTTAACACCAATTTCATGATTCTGATGCTGATTTGTCAAGACATACCCCCATTTCCAGTCGCTTTAAAGTTTTTTAACGGACTATTTGACTGTATCTGAATTTGGTCTGCGTAGGCATTTAGTGGTTATTTACCTTAAGGCAACCCTTTTTGGGTTGTTTAAGTGTTTTTTGCACTTTTTTCAATGCTACTATATATATGCAGCACAAAACAATCAGTTCTAGACAGATTGGGCATGAATTCCAGAAAAAAATCCAAACCCGCATATGCGCCTTTAAGGAGAAATTTGGTCAGCGCCTGTCAAATGGTATGAATAGTGACATGAGATGGGGTTGTATTTGTGCTAAAATGGTATTCTGAACCCCAATTTTGCTTTAGATGCCTAATAGTATGTCTATTCTTCATATTTAATCACAATTATCCTTGTCTGGTACTAAAATAAGGGCAACATTCACATAAAAATGACAATTTATGAAAAACAAAATCTGAACTTTTCTGGATTTTTCATGATGAAAATCTAAATTTTCACTTTTCTAGACATTTTACACAGATAAAAGTGGTTAAAACCCCATCTTGAGTGCATTTCCATCCATTTAAATGAAAAAAAAATGAAAACATGATTTTAGAGGAATTTTGCATGTCTTTAGGTCACAAACCACCAAATAGAGTTGTTCTTTAACTCAATGTAAAGTGACCTAGGTCAGCCATAAAAAATGTCAACTTTTTGTCCATGGGGCCCTCTCAAGTTTTTTTAATCAATAGAAATAGGATCCAGCTTGAAGAAAATGAAAAAAAAATGGGGGGTCATGTATCATATAAGAAAAATTTGGTTCGTCAAACGCAGCGAACAGATTTTCTCACATGTACGGATTTTCTCACTGTCCGTTAGCCCCAACCTTACTTTCACTTTCATATTTTAGCCAGAATACAAAATATTTCTGAATAAAACCATTTCACTACATCACATACATGCATACAAAGCATTTAACACCAATTTCATGATTCTGATGCTGATTTGTCAAGACATACCCCCATTTCCAGTCGCTTTAAAGTTTTTTAACGGACTATTTGACTGTATCTGAATTTGGTCTGCGTAGGCATTTAGTGGTTATTTACCTTAAGGCAACCCTTTTTGGGTTGTTTAAGTGTTTTTTGCACTTTTTTCAATGCTACTATATATATGCAGCACAAAACAATCAGTTCTAGACAGATTGGGCATGAATTCCAGAAAAAAATCCAAACCCGCATATGCGCCTTTAAGGAGAAATTTGGTCAGCGCCTGTCAAATGGTATGAATAGTGACATGAGATGGGGTTGTATTTGTGCTAAAATGGTATTCTGAACCCCAATTTTGCTTTAGATGCCTAATAGTATGTCTATTCTTCATATTTAATCACAATTATCCTTGTCTGGTACTAAAATAAGGGCAACATTCACATAAAAATGACAATTTATGAAAAACAAAATCTGAACTTTTCTGGATTTTTCATGATGAAAATCTAAATTTTCACTTTTCTAGACATTTTACACAGATAAAAGTGGTTAAAACCCCATCTTGAGTGCATTTCCATCCATTTAAATGAAAAAAAAATGAAAACATGATTTTAGAGGAATTTTGCATGTCTTTAGGTCACAAACCACCAAATAGAGTTGTTCTTTAACTCAATGTAAAGTGACCTAGGTCAGCCATAAAAAATGTCAACTTTTTGTCCATGGGGCCCTCTCAAGTTTTTTTAATCAATAGAAATAGGATCCAGCTTGAAGAAAATGAAAAAAAAATGGGGGGTCATGTATCATATAAGAAAAATTTGGTTCGTCAAACGCAGCGAACAGATTTTCTCACATGTACGGATTTTCTCACTGTCCGTTAGCCCCAACCTTACTTTCACTTTCATATTTTAGCCAGAATACAAAATATTTCTGAATAAAACCATTTCACTACATCACATACATGCATACAAAGCATTTAACACCAATTTCATGATTCTGATGCTGATTTGTCAAGACATACCCCCATTTCCAGTCGCTTTAAAGTTTTTTAACGGACTATTTGACTGTATCTGAATTTGGTCTGCGTAGGCATTTAGTGGTTATTTACCTTAAGGCAACCCTTTTTGGGTTGTTTAAGTGTTTTTTGCACTTTTTTCAATGCTACTATATATATGCAGCACAAAACAATCAGTTCTAGACAGATTGGGCATGAATTCCAGAAAAAAATCCAAACCCGCATATGCGCCTTTAAGGAGAAATTTGGTCAGCGCCTGTCAAATGGTATGAATAGTGACATGAGATGGGGTTGTATTTGTGCTAAAATGGTATTCTGAACCCCAATTTTGCTTTAGATGCCTAATAGTATGTCTATTCTTCATATTTAATCACAATTATCCTTGTCTGGTACTAAAATAAGGGCAACATTCACATAAAAATGACAATTTATGAAAAACAAAATCTGAACTTTTCTGGATTTTTCATGATGAAAATCTAAATTTTCACTTTTCTAGACATTTTACACAGATAAAAGTGGTTAAAACCCCATCTTGAGTGCATTTCCATCCATTTAAATGAAAAAAAAATGAAAACATGATTTTAGAGGAATTTTGCATGTCTTTAGGTCACAAACCACCAAATAGAGTTGTTCTTTAACTCAATGTAAAGTGACCTAGGTCAGCCATAAAAAATGTCAACTTTTTGTCCATGGGGCCCTCTCAAGTTTTTTTAATCAATAGAAATAGGATCCAGCTTGAAGAAAATGAAAAAAAAATGGGGGGTCATGTATCATATAAGAAAAATTTGGTTCGTCAAACGCAGCGAACAGATTTTCTCACATGTACGGATTTTCTCACTGTCCGTTAGCCCCAACCTTACTTTCACTTTCATATTTTAGCCAGAATACAAAATATTTCTGAATAAAACCATTTCACTACATCACATACATGCATACAAAGCATTTAACACCAATTTCATGATTCTGATGCTGATTTGTCAAGACATACCCCCATTTCCAGTCGCTTTAAAGTTTTTTAACGGACTATTTGACTGTATCTGAATTTGGTCTGCGTAGGCATTTAGTGGTTATTTACCTTAAGGCAACCCTTTTTGGGTTGTTTAAGTGTTTTTTGCACTTTTTTCAATGCTACTATATATATGCAGCACAAAACAATCAGTTCTAGACAGATTGGGCATGAATTCCAGAAAAAAATCCAAACCCGCATATGCGCCTTTAAGGAGAAATTTGGTCAGCGCCTGTCAAATGGTATGAATAGTGACATGAGATGGGGTTGTATTTGTGCTAAAATGGTATTCTGAACCCCAATTTTGCTTTAGATGCCTAATAGTATGTCTATTCTTCATATTTAATCACAATTATCCTTGTCTGGTACTAAAATAAGGGCAACATTCACATAAAAATGACAATTTATGAAAAACAAAATCTGAACTTTTCTGGATTTTTCATGATGAAAATCTAAATTTTCACTTTTCTAGACATTTTACACAGATAAAAGTGGTTAAAACCCCATCTTGAGTGCATTTCCATCCATTTAAATGAAAAAAAAATGAAAACATGATTTTAGAGGAATTTTGCATGTCTTTAGGTCACAAACCACCAAATAGAGTTGTTCTTTAACTCAATGTAAAGTGACCTAGGTCAGCCATAAAAAATGTCAACTTTTTGTCCATGGGGCCCTCTCAAGTTTTTTTAATCAATAGAAATAGGATCCAGCTTGAAGAAAATGAAAAAAAAATGGGGGGTCATGTATCATATAAGAAAAATTTGGTTCGTCAAACGCAGCGAACAGATTTTCTCACATGTACGGATTTTCTCACTGTCCGTTAGCCCCAACCTTACTTTCACTTTCATATTTTAGCCAGAATACAAAATATTTCTGAATAAAACCATTTCACTACATCACATACATGCATACAAAGCATTTAACACCAATTTCATGATTCTGATGCTGATTTGTCAAGACATACCCCCATTTCCAGTCGCTTTAAAGTTTTTTAACGGACTATTTGACTGTATCTGAATTTGGTCTGCGTAGGCATTTAGTGGTTATTTACCTTCAGTTTTGTGCTGATTCTTTTAACCAAACTTGCTTTCATTGAATTTAAAAATGCATCAATATCTATCATTTTTAGCCCCCCATTTTCGTATCCCTGATAAATCGTATTTCGAGATATTTTGTCTGGTTTGGAATCCCACAAAAAGTCAAACATGATATTTTTATTTTTTTAATTTATTCTTCATCTTGGCTACATTTGTATTTAAAACAGTTAATGGATATACTCGTACTAGTTTTGGGAACGCAAAAGATTAAAGAACGGTGATTGTACCTACTAAAGACAACTTCCAGCTCCTCCGTTTATAAGGAGTATGTTGAAACGCATATATTTTTTTGGGTCTAAGTTAAATTGTAATATTTTATTGGGATTATTTGTAAAAACGATTCCTAGCATTGAAGCTTCATCCGATGTCCATGTGAAGTGTGTTGATTTGCAGTATATTACATTTGTATTTCATAATGATCCTACTCATCTAGACACATTCAATGATAGGCCAGACACCAGATTGAACTTTTAAACGTTGTAATTAGATTTTTGAAAGATTTTTCTGATCCATCTAAGAAGAAGCTTGCGTCATCAGCAAAAGATGTTTGTTTAATTTCGATATGTTTTATCTTGAGACCTTTTATATTGTCGTTTTTGTCAATAGATTGTGATAATATTTCAATGCCTATGACGAAAAGATATGGCGATAAAGGACAGCCTTGCCTCACTCCCTTGTCTATCTTAAAAATGTTTGACAAATTACCATTTACTGTAATACGAAGTATTCTAAACATTTGAATATATAATCGTCATCTACATTATCGAAAGCTTTATGAAAATCCGAGAAAAATATTAATCCTTCTTCATTATCTTTGTTCGATTACATCATATCTATAGTATTCTTACATGTTCACCAATGTATCTACGAAAATATTCTTGTCAAAAACTACAATGCCTAGAGCTTTGATAAGTGGTATGTAGCATCACCTATTGGTTTTCTACCAAGATTGTTCAAATTATTCCCTTGGTGAAAACTGTGCAGCCAGGGCTTCATTTATAATCAGGTCAGCGATATATGGCCATCATGTCACTCTTGTTTCCTTAAATTCGTGGGTGTTTTTACTGTACTTTTCATGTATACTGTTTGTACATCATGTATTTAGAGAATAAAGATATTTAAACTGAACTTGCTGGGCACTTTCTCCATACATGAAGCATACAATCAAATTCTAACCAATAGACTAGTCTCTTTGACCTCTCGTGTCATTAATTTTATGCATTTAGCTCCATGTACATAGGTACATGACTATCAACAGATGCCTCAGTTGTTGACTGCCTTTGTATCAGTGGCATGTATGTAGCTTCATTGCTGATTTCATTATGATTTAAAGCAGTATATAAATTATGTTGGTCAGATTCGGATGCTACATTGCACCCAGTATGGACCATATCATCGGTCACAAATATATATTGTCCATCCATAGAGTTTACGGCATCCACAGCTTCAGTAACCGTTGTCGCGTCATCGTACTCGTTAGAATTTGACGTTACATCGTCCAGATGGACTTCAGCATGGACCGCTTCATCAGTCTTGATGGGTTGAGTTCCGTCAATCGTAGAATAATAGTGAGGTTCTGTGTCTCTAGAACCTGATGCTGCCAAATCATGTGTGTCCTCTTGTTCGGGAGGGTTTGCTTCGTGGTAAGTCGTAGATTTTCTACTTTTCCTTTAAAAATATGAACGCAAAAAATGAAGATATATATAAATATATACATGTATAGTGCTAACTAAATAGTGATTAGTACCAAAAATAGATATTCGCCGTTATCCAGGAAGACCTGTTATTTTTACATTATGTGAATTTGCTCCCTATCTTTGATAGGGGTGAAGGCTATATGACTGTCGGTCGGTTGACCAAATAGTTTACGTCTTACAACTCAAGAATACCGTGCCCTATGGTCATCTACTATTGCTGGAATAAGTTGTTTAAAGCAGTTATATCATACAGTACATTAATGCAAACGATTTCGATTATGATACAGATTTGAAATAGCAAAGCATAATGAACGTGCTGCTGTTTCGAACAATGAATGTCAATACTTGTCAAATGGTGTAATTATAAAGTACTTGTTGCAGCAACGTAGAATGACGTTTGCAACGTCAGACAAAACGCTCAGAATACTATTTGATCAATTTAAAAGTCTGACGAAAGAAGTCTGACGAAGGCAAATAAAAAGTACGTTTGAAGCAATATTAAGAAAATGTACACACCTCCATATGTATAGAACAAGTCCAATTAGAATAACGACAATGATGACAATAAATGGGACGACGATATACCATTTTAATGGCGAAGGAGGTCCTTCTGAAACAAAAGACATCAATTTTATAAGAGATGTTTGTAAAACACGTATGCCCTCATGGCACCCTAATTTTCGAAATAAGTAAAGGACACAACAATCTTGATCTTTGACCTACTGGTCTCAAAATAAACAGGGGCCATCTACTTATGCTGACACGCCTCCGGGTAAAGTTTGAAGATTCTATGGCAAAGCGTTCTGGATTTATTGAATGGAAACCATTTGGTCTACAGACGGACCGACCGACATGTGTAAACACTCTCATCAAGGGTGGGGGAATGAATAGTGATCTGCCGCAGAGGACGTTGAATCGGCGAAGCTGCCGTTAGGAGAATGTGCATTGTAATTGTGACCATAATATCATAGTACCAAATATGTTGATAGTGATTCATTCATTCGGACATAATGGCAGTTCGATTTGGATTATGTTTCCAATCTGTTCGATCAAAGTATGTAAACAATCATGAAACCTATATATTTGCACACTCGGTCACACACGCAAAAACTCTATAGCAACAAATTCGTTTAATTACCTTCGTCGTCGGTCTCAATCTTCGTCGTATTGGTCGGAGAGAATGTCCCTTAAAAGTATCAATATTATTTTCACGATACATGCAATAGCAATCAACAACCTTTGTGAATATATTCTCAATAGTTTAGAAACTATTTTTGGCATGTAATAAGTTAATTCTACGAGGAAATTTCTCAAACTGGAGTGCAACTAAGCTGATCAATTTATTTTAATTTATCATTGATATAATTTTATAACGGACGAACGGTCGACAGGTGCAACACTAAATGTCTCCGCATCAGTAGATGCCGCGACATTAACATACTAAATATTTCCTTATAAAATAAAGGTGGTCCACAAGGTTCCAACAGTGTGAACGATTACATATGCATGTATAGAATGCCTATATGTTATTTTCTATTGATTTCGATTGGAACATAACGAACCATATAACTACGCTATGGTGGCTATAATACAAACTTCATATGACATGGCAAAGTCTAATCCAAAATCGAATGAAATATTAATAAACAACCTGCAATAGATGTTGCCTCGGTTGTCGTTACAATATCAGTACAATGTTCTCCTGTCCAGACATCCAAACATACACACGTGTAAGTGTTGTCGGATTTAGATTGGAATATAACGAACCATATAACTACGTTATGGTGGCTATAATACAAACTTCACATGACCTGGCAATGTCGAATCCAATATAGAATGAAAATATTAATAAACAACCTGCAGTTGATGTTGCTTCTGTTGTCGTTACAACATCAGTACAATGTTCTCCTGTCCAGCCATTCGAACATACACACGTGTAAGTTTTTTCGGTAATACTGTACACACAAGTTGCTCCATTCAAACAGGGATTTGAGTTACAATCTTTTGAAACAAAAGTAGAATATGATATATAGTGGACTAAAAGCACATTCATATATAAAACATCTTCACAAAAATGTGTGAATGACCTCTCATGAGGTGTCATAAATGGCTCCAATGCACCAATGCAGCACTTAAGAATGGATTATGCGTTATTCAACAACAAATAATAGTTTGTTATACTTTAACAATGCCTGACATGTTGTTAATATACACTGAGCGGCAATAAAAACGCGCAACACTTTTTAAACTTGAATATTTCCGTAATGTGTTAACTTATAAACTTGAAATTGTGTATGCTCACTTCGATATATATTATCCACAAAATTCAGCTTTTTCCGTGAAAATACTTTAAGAACCACTCATCCATAGCGGAATTGCCTTAAACCGTATTTTTCCGCGTGCTAATAGGTGGATAGAGATTTGCTCGCATATTGCGCATGAAGAATATGAATGGATTAGTCAGAAAAACAAAATAACTAGTAGAAAACATGGTGCATACGTCAAAGGAAGACTCCGAAAGATCGGTCGTTATGCTCAATCGTGCGGTATCCGTTACGTTGATTTAAATTACCGAAGTCATTATTTCATATATTTAACACAAGTTAGAATACATATACACCTGTTAAGAAAGCTAAAAATGCATTAGAAATCATAGGATGTTTAAGACAAGTGCGATAACTCTTGGATAATTATACTCACTTTTTTTAATTAATCACCAAACTTTCACACTTAATTGTATCACTGGATATTACTTAACTAGTCTACTTGTTCAAGTTTTGATGTTCATTAATTTTGAACCGTAAATTGTGTTTTGAAAATTAAGCACGCAATTCAAAAGCGCATTTTGTCTCCATTAAGTGCAATAATCCGTCTTTAAAGAATACCTATAGCGACCACGCAATTTATTTCCAATTAAAAATGGTGAAACTTACAACATCCTTGGGACAAATATAATACAATCGATTAATCGCAAAACAAACAGTTTCGCATATGCATTTAGATGTGCAATACTCGAAGCATTGTTATAAAGAAACAGGCAAGTTAATTATTTAATCAATTTATTACTCCACGATTATCTCCCTTTGACCATAGAATATAGACCATGGCTATAATAGACAATGTTTTTATTCTTTTAGTGGTTGTGCGCGAAATAGTGTACAGGCCCCTTATAAGAACCTAAAGTTCACATAGCCCTTCTGCAACAACGGAACAGCATCCCACATTTATTCAATGAACGTTTCATAAGATTAATACGTCGTAGATGCACACGATGGATCGCTCCTGGCGGTGGTTTTCTGTTTTATACTGACCTCAAAACAACTGGTAATAAACTATGTTGCTTAACAACTTTTTCTGATTCGAAGTGATATGCATGTATCTATTTTATGACAAAATTTCGCGATGCTTACATACTTATCAAATATGTTATGCTTACTATGTAAGTGTTGCATTTTTATTGCCGCTCAGTGTATCTGTACAGTAAAGCCATGCCAATAGAAAATGGTAAGAACCAATTGGACAAGGAAGACATCATCCATCTTAAAGCACATTGCCACAAAAAAGAACACACATGTGTCAATGTAGTCAACAAGACACTTGTATAAATATAAAGTACACATACCATGCAGCTTCTGATATGTCTTTCAATAGTTGTCAACAAACGATATTATCAAATCGGAAAGCGGAGGAGTGGTCGCGAAAGGCACAAAAGGACGACTACAAAAAGGACAATAAAATTAACCGAGTAGCTATAAAACAACTTCCCGTCTACTCTGACAGCTATCCACCTCAGTCAGTCGAACAAATATGGAGCACATGCTAGATGACAAGAAGGACGATCATACATCTCGAGGACAACCCACAAAGCAACATTCAACATACACAAATCCTGTCTTTTTTAGAAACGAAACAGACTACAGAGGTGCACACACACGTAGAGCATCATCCAATAAACGTATAGTTACCTGTAATTGATACAGTGTCATTGCAATATTTTCCTGTCCAGCCCTTCGCGCAGGCACACGTGTAAGTGTTATCGGTTCTGCTTTGTTTGCAGGTCGCTCCATTGGAACATGGACTGGAGTAGCAATCTTTTGAAACAAAAAACTATTGATAAGTTATACGCAATGCCCGACAGACACAGGTAACATTACTATGAACCTTGTTTGGTTTGCTTTGGGGTTAACAACCAGTGTTTCCTTGCTCAACCAGTGTTTCCTACACAACGCAAATGGCATAGTAAATTTAACAATTCTATTTATTACTCAAAGTGCTATTACGTAGTTCTTTCCTTCCAAACCTCTTAATAAAAGCGCATAAATACCCTATTCCGTCGCCTAACATATTTACTATACATGTGTATAAATTTGATAAATCGAGTACAATGATAAAAGCGTACCTGGAAATTGCATAAGTAAAATATATAACAATAAGATTATGAAGGCAGTTATTACCTATTGGACATGACCCTGTAGTGCTAGCAATATTTTCTATATATATGTCCTCACCATTGCAAGGTTGGACTTCGCCAACCAGTATAACCTGCAATCACGGACTGATAATATGAATAATATGAAAATATATGCAATCCAATTAATTATTCACATCACTCAAACAAATAAATATTTTAAGTAAGTTAGCCGTATTATCTCAACATCTCTGAAAATAACAATGTGTTTTATTTGTATTTGCTGAGAATTGCCTTTACCAAGTGTATATTCTAATATTAAATCGTTCATTGTTTTCCGATCAAGTTCGATGCATCGTGTGTTTCTTTCAACACATGTATTCAGATAAATATATTCTTTATTGTCATCCGTATTTGAAGAGTATCCATTACAACCAGGAACCTAGTAAGGCAAATGAGACTGGGCTTGTGAATTATAAAATACGTGAAGTCGATGAAATATACGTACAATTGTAAGCGATTTTAAAGTGGCAAATACTGGCGGGTAAGTTGAAATTCACTTACACTTTCGGGACCTCATTGGTGCAGGAGACAAGGCCTCTCATGATTGTCTCTTTGGATTTCTTTTCATCAGACTGACTTATAATAGAGCAATAGTGCCAAGTTTGGTGTTTAATAGACCTTGTGAACATGCATGGCTCTCACAGCCCTGAGTATGTACCGGGCAATTATGGCATGTGTTGTTGTTACGGTTTTTGTGCTAGACCTTTTTTAGTTTGAGCCTCGCCTTCATTTTCCGATTTATTTTAAATTTTCGTTTTGTTTTGGGAGCAGAAACTAATTTAATATTTTTTATCTATACCATCTGTGAGTAGCCTCGATATGTTTAAGTCTGGGAGCTGGGTCTTGACTATTATATGAGACTATTTTGCATGCCTTTTTGTACTGAGGCAAAAACGGAATATGACACCCAAGCTTCAGACAATATCATTGTTTTTATGCAAAAACTTCATGTAAATACCTTGTAATTTCTTGAGGCTTGAATTTCAATATAAGCTTCTGGTGTCATCGTTTTCGTCAGGGAATGTAACCATTTATCTTCTTTTCCATATCTTTCTTAATACACGGAGAGAGTGTTAGCTGCCGCACCATGAATGCGGAACCCGATCATTAAACATTTACGTCCAGGTTCCTGGTAACTGCTTTTCATCTTGGCCTTACCAGCTTCGAATTTATGATTGATTATGTGCAGATAGTGGTCTACAACAAGAAGTGTTGGTTATAAAACCTCAATAAACAAAAACGTGTTGTTTCTCCAGTGATATCAAAGGCCTGGTCACAACTGGCATGCGTGTTTTAGTACGTACATTTTTACAAGGCTACGGTCGCTATGTCTTCTCGAAAACATGGGAAGGACATACGACGGAAGTACTACGTCAGCACACGTCACACATACGGCTTTACTTGACCATTTTAGGTACTTACAACGTGCGCATTGCGCACAATCTCCGGACGATTGCCCAGTTATGGTACGGAGATCATACTTGCACGTACTGCTCACAAGCGTTGTACTTGCGTTCACATCGAAAGTTCCTCTTACACGAAAAGCGCTGCGTCGTATCTGTATGCTCCGAAAAACGTAAGGAGGCCGCACTGACTATGTACGGACACTGACGTATCACCTGTGTTTTTGCACGTTGGCACTACGTCCAGTTGTGACCACCGCTGTACTGACGAATGACTATTGTCATCATATCGTGTCGTGTTTTAGTCAGTTCACAACAAATTTCTTGTTCTACTAAGTGTCTACATGATTATAAGTTTTTAAAGGACATCTATTGCAAATTTTCTATATTATGTTCGTACGTCAGCCGAGGTTCAAACGTGTGACAATGAAGGTTATTGTCATGTTGACAGCTAGTTAGCCTGTGGGGTATCGAAACGTGTCCAGGCACGTTGAACACCTGAGCATTTATGTATACGAGAAAAAGGACAGACGTGATCACAATAGTGACCGGAATTTTAACCAATACTCAAATATTGATATTTCTATATGATGAGCTATTGTTTGTTCTAGATAGCAAATATCGGTGGGGAACATGAATATGATTGCTATTTGAATGTTGGAAATAACATTTGATACATTTTCCTTTCCATTTTGTACCTTTGTAGGTAAAAATGAACTCATTGAATATGAGTGCCACACTCAGCACAAAGACTGATAAATTAAATCAATATTTTACAAATATACGAAACTACAATATGCAATAATTTAAAGATAATACGTTGTTCCTATTTAACATTTTAACAACTTCTTGGTTTCAGTGTCTATGAGCCTCAAAATGATGAAATTCAATATTTGAGTAGTGAGTGCTTCGTGTAACTATAGGTTATAATTCTCCGGACCTCCTAGATTATTACCCCCTCTCAGTTTTAATTTACGTGTATACAGAAATTTGAAAACCTCGAACATGTTGTTCTATACCGTTTCGCAGTTATAAAGGAATTACATAGTTTTAACTATATTTTATAATATTGTTGAAAAAACTATCCAAGTGTGAAATTACCATTGCTATTTTCATCCGTCCTCAGATTCCAAAATGCGCTTGAATACATGCTTTTTTTCCATGCGCACCACCCATTTTCAAATGAACAATCTAAAACGGAATACGACGTCAATAATAATAATAATATTTTATAGTACAATCAATATTTACTTGCTTATGTACCCAACACATAATCGAAACAAAAGTATCATAGCGCAAAAATTAGTAAAACTACAAATATTATAGGTAGTCTAACTCTTGATTTATTTCAAATAATATTCATACGTCGTTAGTTGTAATTGTGTGATCAGGTTGGATCCCATCACCCTTAACATAGTGAAACTTTGGTATAGTTCACTTAGTAACCACAATCAGCTCTGTGTCAATTAAATTTCAGAATTGTTAACTGACTGGAATCGATTTTATGAAATAATTCAGGCAAAGGGTGCATGTTTACCAATCAGAATCACATATTACTTATATCGACCAAATGAGCATAAAAATCACTACTACTGCTATCTTTTAGTTTGGTTCCAATCCCCAAAAATTGACTTTTAATCTTGACAAACAAAACATGTACTTGCGTGCATATTAAACATTTCTATAATTATAATGCATATTCCCTTTTCGTTTTGCGTCCCTCACACTTATATATTTTATTAAGAGATACCAATATTTGTTCTAATCGATATTGTACTAAGACATTTAACGTTCATGGTTAACCTGATCACAAACTGAATGTACAATACCTAAAGGACAACTTGATTCGCTTACTCCCACGTCGTCTATGGCGATACTACCTATGCTAGGTTCATCCACTGCTCTTTTTATGCCTTGTATAGCAATCTAATAGTAACAAAAGAAACTTAACATGCCTTTAGAGTATTCATGTTCATGCATAATGATTAAAAGTATTTCTGTTGTAATATTTGTATTTTATAAGAAGGTAGGGGAACTGATGAGACAATCATTAACGTGAACTTTGTTTTAATAATTGCCTACATTAATTTCACCACATTATTATTGTTTATAACGGTATTTCATGCTTATCGGTGGTTTACGGCGGAATAACGGCTGTTTAACCCCCGATAGTTTAACAGTTAATCATAATTTACAGTCAATAATTTCACTCGAAACGGACTACTTTTTTCAAAAAAATGTCCCCGCCGCCAAAAAAGGAAAACATTTTCACTTGTTTTCTAAATCTTTAACAAATAACAAATCACACTGCCTGTACATAAATGTTAAAAATGGACGAAATTGAAGCTATTGCAGAAGAACTTTTTCATGGCAACTCGGCGCATGCATGCGGGAAACAGACGTCACGCAAAACATTTGAGGTACATAATGGAGTATTTCCATAATTTACGCTATTTAAAGCATGAACTATATAGAATAGTAGTACTAGTATCTTAAGGGCGTATGATCATTTACCTCGTGAGCAGCTGACTAATAGTTTCGCTCGTGGCCACGCCACTCGTGAAAATATTACGTCAGCTGCTCACGAGGTGAATTATCAAATGATCATACGTGGTAAAATATAAGTAGCCTCTATGTTTTGAATGCACCTTAGTGATTGTCTCGAAATAGTTACTGCAATTCATGACATAACATTTTATTCGGTTAATTGTTCCATGATCGAAGGAGTTTATACAACCAACGCATGATCTCAATGGTTCAGTTTGGTCTCAAACGCTTTGCGTTCACCGTCACGTTCCGTTTTTCTTTTTTCTTAGGTAAAATATCTAAAAATGTAGATAAGGCTGAGGTTTTTCCATGAAATGACAACACCTGTATGTTGTTTTTAGGATGTTATACATTGGCATCCAAAAGGAACTATAAGCATTCTTACCAAGTACGCTGATAGTTCCCTTTGGCTTCCAACGATTTAACCTTCGAGAAATCGACATGTACGGATTATTTGATGAAACTTGCTGTTACGCTTGGAATTTATGTAGTTCAATGCCCGGACTTTTTGTGACGAGTATATTTCACTATCCTATCAAACTATGTGAATACTTACTTGCATGTTTCCTGTCGGCATGATTTTTATCAGGGAATTTTCCCACATTCTTTCAATGCTGTTTGACCTCATGAAATAAGTTTCAGCATGGTCTGCTTTCGATACTTTGAGTAATAAATTGGTTCCAGATATGTTGTACCAAACTGAGAGGCAATATGTACCACCCTTCATAGGCGGACTTATTAGTTTTGCCTTTTCGCTACTCTCTTTAAGTGATGCGTAAATAAAGTTACCATCTGAAATGTAATAGTGTTTACAAACGAAAATAATCGTAATTGTGCATCCCACTGTTTTCCCGCTACGTGTAGTCAATGTTAAACAACATCATACTCAAATCAACGTCTTAATGTATACTCGTATATAGAGGATCTTGCATGAGTGCTCATTACATACGAGTTTTATTAACTATATGACTCGAGGCTTTGTCGAGTGTCTTATTGTTTTTGTCGACGAGTTGAATAAAACTTGTATGTAACTAGCACGAATGTAAGAATCTTTTTATCGCATAACCTTCGAGAACGGTGGTTAACGTTCAATACGCTGATGTACACTGCATAGGCTTCATTAAAAATTTTAGCGTTACAATGCGCGCGACGTCATGCCGACGTTTTTATAATACTGACGTCAAGGGTCGGTTCAAGGCACGGATTGGCTTACGTTACGTTATCATGAACCAACTAACAAATCAACGTCAAGCTAATTTGAATGTTTAATGAATGGGCTGGGAGTGCATTACGATATTTCCGGCACGGCTTTGATGCACTCCCAGACCGCAGGTTATGTGATAAACTTATTTATAGTATAGGTACAAACTAGTTCAGCTGCTTTTTAAACAGCCTGTCCCTGGTCACCATCTTCCATTTTGGGCATTATATGTAAAACAGTAAAACAATGATGGTTTAGACAGAAGACTCTGTAGTGGTATCGACCAACACATTTATCCTGCCTTCAAAATACATGTTCCATCAGCTGTCAATGTACGCGGATTCTGATTGTGTTTTCGTTACTAGTAATGACACAGATGTGGGTCCATTTAATTTTGAAGAATTCGTATTGATGCCTAATTTTAATGGCGGACAATGTCAGTATGATTGGGAGATACGTTTTGTGCCCAGTCAATTATGAAAACATATAGACGTACATGCAAACTCAATTTTCTACGGAAATAACTTACTTCCAGTTGTATGGTCTGTTTTAGGTCCCGTGTATGTTGCGCCTACTACATCACTAGATTTATATATGCTCCATTTATTGTCAACAGTTTGGGTCCAACAACACATACCTGTGTCAAATGTACAGTTCAAGGACCTACACACAACTTCTGAAAACGAAAAAGGACAGTAGCCTACTTATGTCGTATTCGTATTATAACTACGCGTTCTTTGGTATCAAGTAACTGTCATTAACTTAAATCACCACTCAAAATTCGGAATGACTTTTCTATACATTTACCCACTCCAGTTTCAGTACTGTTTATTAGGATAATATGACCTGGAAATGATAAGATGTTTATGCTTGAAACACTCGCGTCGAGACTTTACATAATCTCTTTCACAAATGCTATCACACAATCACAGCTGATCTTGCACACAGTATTAGTGCTGTAACTGATGTGACTGAATACATCTACCAGCATCAAATGACCAGATCAGTACATGGCAGACGATGAAGACGAATGATTTAACCGTTTTATTTTACTCGAAGCATGTTCATACTAGATATTAATACATGTATATATAAACTATTCTATAAAAAGACTGAAGTTTATAAGAACGTACTATCTACACTACCTGGACACGGGGTATTTGTTGCTGTCACATCGTCAATAGCGATTACACCGTTACCGACAGAATTCACATTTTCTACTCCACCTTGTATAAGAATCTAAGCACACAAAGCACATACTTATAAGTTAAACGTTTGTTTTATGCTCAAATCATAGCTTATAGTGAATATATCCGTATGTTTACCAGTGTCATTTGGTATTTCATTAATTTAGAACCTAGTTTTCGCTACTGAATGGAATGTGTTTTTTTTAAATCATTCGAAATAAATTATCTGTAAATGTGTAGTTAGCTATATCACTAAGTGTGTAGGCATTTGCTGCATACAGTATAAAAGAGAAATTACTTTTAAGTGCGTTCTTCCCATTGATAATCGACATCATATGCCAATACCCGGCAAAAAGGAGGCTGCTAATTTCTGTCACTGTTGAGGGATATAGAGTTGCCAGTTAACCACTTGTCAAGTTATCATTAAACAAAACAGTACGAATTTGTTTATTACAAAGCAACAACTGACGTAATAACGATCGCCAATGCCATGGAAATGAATAATATCAAAACCCTGCATATTGGACAGCGCGAAGTAATTTAAAACTTTTCCCGTCTGAGTTTCAGTGTGTTTTTGGTTACTTTTTAACAAACGCTCTTATTTGTCTATGTTGAACGGTATGTTATTTTTGCAATTGCTAAAATATCAAACAGAATTATTTTTTTCTCGATAATATGTTCAAACGTATTTAATAGCTTATACTCACTTTAAAATCCTCTTCCATATTGATTTCAACAAGTGTTTGTTGCCACGTGTTATCAGAGGTGTGGGTTATCTTGGTATATCGATGAGTATAGTCATTCATCCATACCGTGAGTTCAATATTCACTCCAGTTATCTGATACCAAAATGATAGACAGTGTGTGCCAGCCTCCAGTTTTGGACTGATCAATTCATTAATATCGGATTGTTCATCAATTGGTGCATATAAATAGTCCCCATCTGAAGTATAATAATGGATAGATAAAATTTAGAAAAGTAAAAATTAGTTCTGTGTCAAGAATAACACCACAACTCACTCAATTTACTTTGAAAGTAATCACCTCCGCTTGTATGATCTTCCGTTGGTCCAGGATATGAAATGGCTGTGCCGTCGCTATATTTCTTCCATTCATAACCCGTTGGTGAATCCCAGCAACATATGCCTGCATCAAATGTACAGTTCAACGACGTACATGCCTCTTCTGAAATAAACGAAAATAGTTGAATACATCAAAAACTTATTTTATTATAACCTGGGTTACAGTTTTTGTAGGCGATAGACGCTTCTTACCCAGTTGTAACATACGGTATACTACATGTACACTTCGAAGAATGTCTAATTTATCTACCAACGAAATGCATGACATATTATCATTATTATATACCTCACGACATATTCAATCATTAATTATAAACCGTGTGTTTTATTCCATGCACTAATCTATCGCTTACAAGAAATAAATTACATGTTAACCTGTTGGTGCAAAATGGCGTATGTACGCGTGATAAACGTATCCGACATGTCTGATTTATGAAATTGGTAAGGATATATTCGCTGACAATTGGTTTTTAATCACAAACACTAAGCCTGGTGAGATGAGCATTGTAAAGCGCGTTGAAGCCGTCAGAATAACGAGTACCGACACCCCAAACCAGCCAAGTACGTCAAACGCCGTTTTGAAAATTGCTATATAAATGTATATACAAATTAATAAATAAAAATGAATGACGTCCGTACCCAGAACGAATATATTAAAAATAAAACTTGACGAAATGGATACTAAATGCATTAATATTTATTAGTAAACCCAATGCATTTCGCCGTTTATGTAATATTATTTCCCACACCATTCCTAGTCGTAGTTGTGCCTCTTTAGGTCGCATAACGTTAGGTCACTGTCCTTAGTGTTTTAATCTAGGTCACGCCTCGGGGTTGTTGTGCCTCATTTGGTCGCCGTTTTGGCATGATTTTGTGTGGGCATTGATCAAGGTAGTTGTGTTGTGGTGTTTCTGATTTCAGAGCTCGGCTGGTTAGGTTCTGTGCTGCCTTCCTTGTCGGATTTTCTCAAACCTTTTGTTCAACACCCTTTAACTTTAAGAGAAACTAAGTTGACCATTGTAAGCTCTGAACTTCGCTCTTAATAATCTCCGTTCCTGACGTTCGCACGGTCAAGCATAATTCATTAACAGGAAGAAATATATCATCCCTCTTGTGTAATACGAATAGAACGAGATCGTTTCAATTTAGCTGAATTTTAGTCAGTGTACTGCAGTATTGCAGTGTATCTTTTTTTATTTCTTTTATTTGTACACACGTATTGCGCCATAAAAAAGTTCCATATGGATAAATTTTAGAAACAATATGCCAGGGGGTTCGAACTTACACCTGGGGCTTGACAAAAGTTTTATTGCTTAACGTTTTACTGTCGTGGTCACGGAGACGGACGAAAATCATTTTCTTATTTGTTAAACATATCTGAAAGGTCACTCCCACGCCATCCTGCCCATATTTTAACTAGGTCAAGTCGTAGTTGTGCCGCTTTAGGTTGCATAACGTTAGGTCACTGTCCTTAGTGTTTTAATCTAGGTCACGCCCCGGGGTTGTTGTGCCTCAATTGGTCGCCATTTTGGCATGGGTTTCTGTGGGCATTGCTCAGGGTAGTTGTGTCGTTCTGATTTCTGTGCTCGGCTGGTTGGGTTGAGTGCTACCTTCTCTGTGGGATTTTCTCATACCTTTTTTTATGGGCGAATGGATTAAAGTCACGACTCAATGCTCGAAATCTAACAATAGTAAAACATCTCATGGTGATCTCCCACGGGAAATATGAGCGTCTTTAACATTGGTGGGTGCGAGGGGCATGCGTGGGGCAAACATTTGGAATTGTTTTTGAGATTGTGGAACCATATAGACCACCGTGGCCTAGTGGTTAGGGCGTCCGCCTCCGGAGCGGAAGGTCGATGGTTCGAATCCGGGCGGAAGCTGGGTTAGAACTGATGCGACCGGTTGGTGAGCCGCCAGCTAGTTAAAGAATGGTTACCGTGGGCACATCTCTGCCAGGCGCCCGGCAATATGAGAAGGGATTCGGGAGGTTCTGTGCGCAAGAAAAATAGGTGTCTCATAAGTCAAATTGGCTGGCCCTTTCACTATAATAAACACACACTTTACCTTTTATAGATGTTTAACGTTACTAGCGCATGATGAATGTATGTGGTATGTAATAACTGAGGTAATGTATTTTTGGTCTGCTGAGAAGTATTTGCTTGACAAAATACATCATATTGGTAATTAGAACCTTAGTGTATTTATAAGCGGAGGGACGCTTCCTCGGCGAAATTTTCAAAACATTAGCTCAAACCGAATGTCCTGAGATATTTGGTATCTATAAACAGGACATGCTATATTACAAAACAAAGCAACTTTTAGTCTTTATTTAGAATTCATCTTCCAGATATTTGGAGCTAACCTTAATGGCAAGGGGTTAAGTAAGGCCCATTTCAAGCCTTGAGGGGACGGGTTTATGTAACATAGAAATGACAAAGTCTAAAAGCAATTTGGGGTCTGGTGCAAACTTTATCACATAATTTCCTTTTCTATTGCAAAGATCCTTCAACAGCTTAAAGATTAAATATCTTTTTAAAAAATAAAGTTATTTTTCTAGCGTAGCGAGCTCGAATAGTGTACATTTTATACGTTTATAACCAAGAAATTGAAGAATAACAGGAAAATTACATATGCTGAGGATATTTCAGCGCTGGTTATACACCAATAACTAGAGAGGGGTTCATGTCATACTTATCCAATTATGGTTCGAGCTTTACCACAAATTATCATCATTCGTTGGATATATATTCAATAGTAAATCAACCTCTTATTCATTAGATGAGCATCTTTATACTTCTGGTCTATCGTAATAGATCACCGAACATCGGATATTAATTACCAGATGCTATATGACATACGCTGTTATGATCGTTTTAAAGTGTTTGTACTCCGTCGCGGAATTTATTAATAATTATTATATAACAGTATAGACACATTTCATGCTTACATACCGGGGCATTCTGAATTTCATATGCAAATTGATATACAAGTAGTCATTTGTCAGTAACTAGTTTGTAGTGTTTATTCAGCAATTAGATTTCTGATGGAACATTAATATTGGTGGCGATTAACATATGAATGGTTTCGTCATACTGAAATGTGGCGTATATATAACAGTATAGGAGTACTTAAGTAAATGTGCTTTGTTTGTCTTATTACACCAGATATAACTCTAACGCGGTATTGGGACCTGTGCCTCTTAAAGTAAACAGGCAGATCAGGTACAACAACATACAAGGATATTGGAAAAGGGATTATCTTTTTCAATGTGTATAGCTTGGCTATTGTGACCTAAACCTGACCTTTATGCAAGAATATATTACAAGATTTTTGCTTTGATTATATCCATTTCCGAAAAGCAAATCGTGCAATATCGGTATTTCAGATTTGTGTTTGTATTACATCTTGAGCGTCTTCGTGATACTCACCGATTATGAAAACATACACTCAGTGTTGTAAACGTAGACAGTATATCGACTGTTAAATTATGCTAATCAATAGGTCAGGCTCATCTCAATGTGGCCAAGCTTTACCGTTATTTTAATTTACTTGGTGAATAGAAGTGAGCAGGTAAAATACACTTCCGCTCTCCCTAAATCGATGTATTGGTCAGTGATTTCTGTTTATATTGACATTGCAGAATATCGCGTTAGACTTTTGACCCCCTGATAGGTGACCGTATACAACTATATGTAATAGCTTCCGGGTATTATATTTTTACGAAACGTCATTATACATGATTATGTCAACCTGGCTTTAACTGATAATAAATTATATACCTTTATCACCATTATAGCATAAAAACGGTGATTTTACTCATACTTAAACGGGGGGGGGGAGGTACGTTATTGTAAAGATTTTCGCGCGCACCCGCTGTTGGTGTTCAGTTTTAAGAACGCTCATTTCAGGACCCAGCCAACGAAAATTAATAATTTACAGCGTTATATGAATTGTAATTCACATTCTAATTGTGACTACTAATCAATTTTCTATAATAGTAAAATAATAAACGTAAAAAACCCCAATGTCACTATTTTCTTGGTATTTGCCGATACCGGAAGTTGACGCTAATATCAAAAACTTGTTTGTGACGTAACGTTTGCTTAGCGACGTCGCGTTTGTTTTCCCGACGTCGCCCAAAATTTCCCACCAAAGTGTCATAATTTTGTAAAACACACTCATAAAGTGATGTTTTTATGCTATAATAGCGTTTACGCAAGCTTTTTCGTGCTATTACATCTGCAGAGTCCCGAGGGACGGTTGGTGCCCAAGCCCGTCAGGGCGAGGGCACCAACACTCCCGAGGGACTCTGCAGATGTAATAGCAAGAAAAAGCATACGTTAACCCCACATAGTGCATGTTTAGCTATAACAATTATGAGAATATTTCGTTATTAGTATGAAGCATTATTGATAAGAAAGTTAGTCGTGCAAACTTATGATAAACCCTGTACATTTTTATATCGCTGGCTTAGAATGAGAAGGTCGTAGGTAGCATTTACGACCTTATAAGACTAAAGCATATTTGAATTCTACATCATATAGCGCTTCTTATGAGCCTATTTTTCAGGAAAATCGGAATTTGTCACGTTGACCAAACTGAAGTTGAAAAAATTTGTTTTACCATAAATAAAGAGTGATTGTCAGACAGTTTTTCTTGTTTTATCAAAATATTGATTTTGTAGTTACGACCGTCTCATTCCAAGCCAGCGATATATACATGTATATATATGTACACTAAAATGAAATACTATGTATTGTTACAAAAATGTTCATATTTACCCGAGGCATGACTCACAGATCTTCCATTTGGTATTCCTATCAAATAAATCAACAAAACATGAAGAAACATGTTAGAGAGTTATGCTGTGTTCGCTCATAACGCCGGCACACAACTAAGAAGATAGTTATATTAAATTTAAAGTCAAACTTTAGAACTGATATACAATATCCGTCATAAGAACGCCGGATGCAACGACTTAATTGTTGTATATCCGGATAGGTTAATTGTTGTCGCGTGCAAGGATACAGTATAAAGTTGAGTAATGTCAAGTGCATGATTGTGTAAAATCTGAAATTTATGAACTAATATGAACTAAGGAGCTACCTTTAACCGAGATTTTTATTTCGTTTTTCGTATTGGACATTGAGTGGAATGGTGACCGCACGATTAGCATTCTTAACTACCAATACATAGGTTCACAAGCTTAAATCAAATCGGGGAACTGGTAATTTCGAAAACGTAGTTCGAAATTCCAACCAAACTTAACTAGGAATGAACTTGTTTAAAACTGAGTTCTCAGTGCTATAATGATCCAAGAAGTATCCACAATATAACGGTGTATGACGGGTTTAATAATAAAATTAATAATAATGTATTAAGTATTCATTCCGTCAAATTTTGTTGACTGATATATATTTTCATCTATATAAGTCTATGTAAAACTGACGACCCCCTGTCGGGGCCAATGTTTACCACAGGGGCATAATGTGTACCGTCTTGGTAGAGGACCTCTAGTTGATGCTACATACCAAATAGCAAAGCTCTGGGCATTGTAGTTTTAAACAAGCTTAAAGTTTAAAACTGGTGACCCCCCTGGTGAGGCCAATTTTGACCCCAGGGGTATAATTTGAATAATCATGATAGAGGACTACTTGTTGATGCTACATACTAAATATGAAAGCCCTCGGCCTTATGGTTTCAGACTAGAAGATTTCTGAAGTTTGCATTTTAAAACCTCGTTTTAGGGCCTCATGGCCTTATTAATCAACAGACCAGAGCCATTTGAACAATCTTTGTAAAGGACTTCTAAATGATGCTACATACCATCATATTATTACTCCTTATCGCATGTTATGACATAAATCAACATAAAACAATAAATCGTTTTAACATGTAAGAAGGACATTTGCCGAAATATGTCACCATAATGATCAAAATATATATGCTCAGTACATCTAGAAACGCAACGTTTTCAACCTTGATTTTTTCTAACTTCCATTGTTCAAACAGTTTTTAATTTTATGTTATAATGTTGTATAATCGCGTAGAAAATTTGTTATTGTCGAAATTGTATCGATCGGGTTACGTAACTCCCGTTCGTCAAGAAAATAAAAAAAACGCACGAATTCCACGTGCACCATTTACGCATGATAAATGTTGGTGTAAATTGCTCCGAATTCTTTGTAAGGTTTGCCAATGGAAAGAAAATCACAAAAGAAAAGTTCTACGCTTCGGAATAAAAATGCCAGAATAGTCCGAACATGGGCCAAATAAAGCGATTCGGATGCCTATGACGGAGACGTCAAATGGGAGGTTTCTCTTTGGCTAAATTGTCATGAACCGACAATGTTTCATCTAGTGACACTCTACTAGCACTTTGGCACCGTTTACAACCACCCATGTCCATGTCATCCATGTGAAACAACTCTCCGACAGGACTAGTAACTCCACGTGTACCAGCTCTAGGCAGAGTTCACAACTGGTTCACACACTTTAAATCATCTTGTTGGACGTCATGAATATGCACTTAATCAATAATTAATCAATACTGGATATTTTCACTGAGAACAACGATTCTGTAGGATTTTACCCATTTGTGCTCCGTTACCTTTTAGCCGCACTATACACACATGCGTTGTTCAGTCGCATCGATAGCACTGTATGAAAACAATGTTACAGATGCATTGTTCATGAAAGAAAAATATCATTAAGTAAAAACAGTTTCGTTGCCAATCATACAAAGTTTTAAAAAGTGTTTACAGAAACCCCAGTGTTGCGTTTCGAGATGTACTCAGTATATTTAAAATTTTAAAAATACCAAATCGCTTCTAGCTTTTTATTCGACAAGAACAACTTAGTTTGGCGACTGAACCCAATCAATCCACTCGTTATGGAAATATATTGTTTTTATTAATTTTTTGATAACTGTTGGGATTTTGTTTTAGAAATGTTGTATTTTTGTAGAATTCGTAATTCTGATTAATGTCGAATATGCTTTAAATCAATTTGAACCGTCTAAGGCCCGTATTCACATGTCGTTCCTCCACTCCAACTCGACTCACCCTAACCTAAGAGAGCCTCAAGTGTAGCTGGAGTGACGGTCGAGTTAGTGAAGCTCGAGTGGAGATTTGGTACTCACATACATTTATCGACCTCCACTTTCTCAAGTGGGTGACCGTTATAATACATGGTAGGATAGTAAACTGTAGAATCAATCCATGATAAATTATCGAATAGGTTATTTTAGTTTTAGTACATTTTCATGATAAAGGTCAAATTCTAATGTTGATGACGTTTATGTTGTATAAGATGAATACTTATTGTCGATTCAAAGATGTCTGTCAAAACCGCCATAACGTTCTATCCCTGAATAGCTAATTGCAGCAAGAATAACCACTACGCTACAGGACCATTAGATTTTTAATCATTTAAGTGTATTATTGATGGAAGAATTTAATCCTGACACATTTGTAATAATCGACCGGGGTGAATGTTTGTTTACGCGGTTGTGACAGAGATCTTTGAATCAACTATATTTGAACTCACAAAAATAAGACCTTAGTTTGAATACACAATAATAATAATGATAATAAGATTACAAAAAAAGTTGGACCCTTTTACATTAAACTTAGGTGTAATTACATGTAGCGTTAATTAAACGCACACTTATTAATATGTTGACAATAATACAATAAACATCAAATTAAATGTAAGACAATGCACAACAGTTTTAAATGATACCGCGCCATAATCCAGCATTGTTGTGGAAGCAGGCCCAATAATATAATATCAATATGAATTCCACAGACGGTTGGACAGGAAGTTTCAGATTAATAATTTAGAAATCATATGAAATAAAATCGGTTACTCTTTTTATCAGTAGCTCACTCTCCTGTGCCATTTGGTGGACAACTTACTACAGATACAACACAGCCAAGTCAGGTCACTTGAACGCCAATACTTCATAGAATGTCATTTTGAGAGCGACAGTGGTGTATATAAATAATTAAATACATATCAAGTGTACATCTAGATTATGCATGTACTTAATTATTTAAAGTTGATTGCGAAACATGTTTTTACAATTCATTGCAATCATTCTCGACGCACAATTCTTAATTATATTCATCGTCTAAATTGTATCAATAAACAAAAAGAGAAAAGTTCCAAGTTTTTGCCTATTTTGCCTTGTGATGGCATATTCCTCATATTTCCATGTTTGTGTGCATTGAGAAATACTAAAAGAGATGTTCTGTCCGGCAATAGTTATGTTATGTTTTATCTTCGGTGTGGCGAGATATGGGCTCGAACCCGTATCCCAACACTCGACACGGGCACTCTACACTAGAATACACAGGCGAAATTCTTGCACATTAGTGATTGCAACGGAAACAACATACATGTTTGTGTTACAAGTGACCACGTTTTTATTTTAATGAAAATATTTTAGTTTTCTTCACGGGATTATAAGCAATAAAAGGCAATGATTAAATATATCAATCCATATATAAATGTACATGTATGCATTTTTGTATTCATGTTCCTTATATTATACTCATGAATACAATACACCATGCTATTTAGTAACATCGCACTAAAAGTACTAAATTATATTCCACATATTTCAGAAATGCACTGCAACTTAACTTTAAATGGTTCAAAAATATACTTTAGGATCACAAAATATAACAAAATTTATATTACAAAATGTGTATTTTAGGTTCGTTGGTTTATTTGTCTTGAAAATACAACAACTTTATTAGTCAAACATTCGTGTGCTAAATCGGTATTCACATAACCCTACTTGAGTGTAGCTGGAGTCACTGTCAAGTGACCGTTTCGCCCACTCGAGAAATCCCCACTCAGTCGAGTCAACTCCAGCGTCACTTGTTGTGAATACCAATTTCTAGTTAGGTCGGATGCCCACTCAAGCGCACGGACGAAACGATCATTAAAATCGGATTATCTTGGTGAGTGAGAGTGGAGGGACGGTCGAGTAGAGGATGTGAATATGGCCCTAAGTTATAGGGTGGGCCTCTCGGCTGTGCTTAAGTGGCCACTGAAAAATTAGCCGACACTTACTTTAAAATATTTCATAAAACGGGGCATTAAATTTCTAAAAACACCGAGTTTATCTTAGCCGTAAGGAAGCGTTAAATTTCACTACCAAATCCACGTGAATACAGTTGCATATTTAAAAAAGGTTTTAGTGTTGATATTTGATTTAAACGCCCATTATTTCGCGATAAGTCGCTATAAAAGTTAATGTCGCACTTTTCTTTGTTAACTGTTCACGCCGCTCAGTCTCGACAAATCGAAAACATTAACACAAAATATAGAAAGAAAATTACACAATTAAAACAAGCAAGAGCTGTCGTCTAGAGCGGACATAGGCCCAACAATGACTCAAAACAGGACAACGTGACAGAGGAAAAAACTATTCATGATCACTCTGAAATATTGTCAAAGTAACATAGCAAACACGAGAAATATAGACATTGTTTTTTACATTTGACTGTAGGATATGACCTTGATCTTCGAGCTGGCTGGCTGGCTGGCCATTATAGACCTTGTCCGGGCTGTATCTCACTCCTGCATTGACACTTTTTTAAATAACTTGGCATAATTGTTAACCACCATAAGGCGGTGTGCAGTGCGCAAGATCCAGGTCAAGGTCATACTTAGAGATTAAACGTAAAAAATGACCATTATAGACCTTGTCCGGGCTGTATCTCACTTATGCTTGACCAATCTTTCTTATATTTGGCATGAATGTTCACCTTCATGAGACAGAGGTACATGACAGGCCCCAAGGTTCATATCTCAAAGGTCAAGTTCACAGTTGAAGGTCAAATTTAAGCTTGTCCAGACCATAACCTTTTCGTGCATTGAACAATCCTTCTTATAGTTGGCATGAATGTTCACTCCATAAGCTGGAGTGTCATGTTCAACCCTCAGGTTCCTATATCAAAGGTCAAAATCACAGTTGCAGATAAATTTCTAAAGAAGCTTGTCTGGACCGTAATTTTGTTATGCATTGACCAATCTTGCTTGAAATTGCCATGAATGTCAATCTCTATCAATCGGAGTGTCATGAGCAAACCCTGGTTCTTTTCTCAAAGTTCAAGGTCGAAGTTAGAGGTCAAATGTCAAATTGAAGTTTGTAGGGTTAATTTGTACTTTATGCATGTTGGCATTAGATGTAACTTAGCACATTAAAGTCAGTGCATTTTTCAATGTGCGAAGGCTCGACATAATTTGCCCAAGGGCACAAATTTGTAATGTTTTAAAGCGTTGCCAAACTCGTTTAATGGGTTCCATGTATGGAAGGATCAGGCATTCATTGTAAAGAGAAAAGTGAGCGAAATGGAATGAACATATTTAAATATAAAAAGGAAATCTGTAAAAAAAATATCATCGTATATTAAGGTTCTTGTTTATTTCTTTACGTTAAATTTTAGAAAGTGGGACAATTTTAAGTACTCGTATTCGTGTAACTAAAGGTAAAGAAAATGCTTACTTTTCACTTGCTATTTATTAGAAATAAATTTAACAATAATACAATTCAAGGTGATAATAATTTTTGGAATCATTTTAAAGCTCCGCGTGTCGTAAATTTATGTTATTTTCAGGTGAAATTACATAATTCACTAGCCGCGGAAAACACACGTGTCTTCTTTGGTAATATAAGCACAACTGTCAAAATTACATCACTTACGAACTCACGGTTAACAACAGTGTATGTAAACTTTCCCGAAATTTCAATCACGCAATATAAAAATAAAATCACGAATGGTACCGCTACTTTAAAATAAATGTTACATATTACACACACTTTTTCGTCATTTTTACAAGTATTTGTTGTATTTTAGTGCTATCATACCTGAATATTTTTAACGATTTATTGGAGCGTAATTAATATTCTGTATTTTGATACATGTATAAGGAAAATAGGATAAACGATAATTAAATACTCCTCATTTTTACATTTTACACTAACGAAATTTAACATGAGTCGCAACTTTTGACGTCATGTCTAGGTATTGACAAGTATGTCAGTGTGTGTATTTTATGTGAGTATGTTTGAGTAGTGCAAATGCCGTGTCTGTGAAACCAGTACTAGTCACCATGTTTGTCAACCACGCAGTAATAGTGTTTGATGCACAGAGTATGAATGATGAACCGATTCTGTATATTATCCACTTTAAACTAGAACCAATTCAGTGATTTATCCACGTACATTATGGAGATTATCCATTTTTCATACATGGGTCTGTTCAAATAGTTCTCAAGAACAAACCACAAACGTAAACAACTTGTTATAAATTAAGTCCAATAGTGAGAGGGTACATCCTTCTATACAATTAATTTCAGCCGCCGAAAACAACTAGAAATAGATGTAAATTTGCTTTCAAAAAATATAACAGTGATTTTTCAAACTGCTTAACATATTGTCTTTATATTTACAATTATACAATAAAATAGTTGCACTTTCATGAAAACATTATACCATTTCATCTCCATGTAGCACCAGAACGTTGAGAAATCTGTCTAAATTGGAATAAATGGCGAAAATGTGACAATTTTGTAAACATGCAACCGCCATGTTAAGGTCATTCAGGATCATCCGTACCATTCAGGATTATCAAAATACTTTGCAGCAAAATACTTTGCGACATGTTGAAAAATCCACCTATAATACTTTTATATTGTGTTGTTATACTTCAGACTGTTTATTACTTATATGTCATACTATCTTTGTAAATATGTTTTGCCATAGAGGCTCACAGGGAAGACTGGGCTTGCCCAACTGTGTTGCCTCTTAAAATAAAGTCGTTATTATTATTATTATTATTTGGGTAACAATGGTGAGCTATGTTATGCAAAATATTGAAGAATGCAATGGTTGGACAAGACATATAATCATGGCAGATTTGATGCAACAAACACTTTAAAAGCCGGACCATTAGTAAACAGAGAAATCTAAAACAAAACTCAATATATACAATGGGACGTCTATTTCGATAACTTTGTCACCACTGATAAGACCATTTATTATCATTGTCCTATTTATGGTAAAAGAACAGACTGCTATTTGAGATAGATCATCTACGAGCCTACCAAGAAGTTCAAATTCGTTGAGCAACACGACTTCCTAGACTGCTGCATAACATGTGCTGTTGTTTGTTAAACTAATAAAATGGAACTCTTATTCATTTTACAAAGGAACAGTACTATGTTTCTTATGTTCAAAAACACTTATGAACCAAATATGTCCCACATAACTTTTGTGGCGAAAATGTTCGAATTATGTTGTTTTATCAAGGCTCAGATTCGAACCACAACACAATAGCACCAGAAGGTACCTAAAGGACACGTATTATCAGTATATTTATCACATAACCTGTGGTGTGGGAAATATCGTAATGCCCTCCCAGCCCATTCATTAGACATGTTTATCACATAACCAGCGGTCTGGGAGTGCATTAATGCCGCGCCGGAAATATTTTAACGCACTCCCAGCCCATTCATTAAACATTTAAATTAGCTTGACGTGGATTGGTTGGTTGGTTCAGGATGACGTGACGTAAGCCAATCCATGCCTTGAATCGACCCATGACGTCTATATAATACACACGTCGGCATGACGTCGCGCGCATTGTAACGCTGAATTTTAAATGAAACCTATGCAGTCTACATCAGCGTTTTGAACGTTCTCTAAGGTTATGTGATATAGAGGATCTATCACGAGTTGTCAATTGATATAAATTTATATTAAACGAGTTTTGGAAATTTTATTAAGCGAGCTTAATAATATTTCCTGAACGAGTTTAATATAAATATATCAATTGACAACGAGTGATAGATCCTCTATATCATATGACACTAAAAACGCAAAATACGCATTGATTTATTGGAAAAACTCAATACCTTTTACTACACGTGGTACGTATAACTTTATACGCACTGGTTATACTAACCTGGATACAAGGAAAGTCATGTGATATAAATATAATATTACATTCGTGCTTATTACATCCAAGTTTTATTAAACTCGTCGACAAAAACAATATGACAAGCCTTGTGTCATATTGTTTTGTCCACTTGTTTAATAAAACTCGTATGTAATGAGCACTCATGCAAGATCCTCTATTTCACGATAATAGTAAATGCCAAAGTCTAACAATACTGCATGCATAGACTTTGGAAATGTAATGGATAAGGTAACATTGGTTACACTCGATAAATGTTTACACTATTAGATGGACTTTTTCGGTCACCAAACAGCTCAAACCGAAGCCCCTACAAAAATGTTAATTTTGGGTTCGAACTGAGTTGCAAATACAAAACACTCGGGTATATATTACTTGGCACATTGGTGTACATGACTAAATAATCATTTTTCAATTATAAAGAAAATATCAGATGTTCTTTATGGTTCAAATATAAGTGAGAGCCTCTCGTATACCAAGTAATTGCTCATACTGATTGAATTGTATTGATAAATATATTAGTTATTATTCACGCTGATCACGGAAGTCAATACTAAATTAGATATAAACGCCCGTGTTAAACTCTCCATGTGGTTTCGTAGAATAGATGTAGCATATGTGATAAACTTTACTACGAAATCACAAGTACATGATGTGTTCATATTGTACATAAGCGTTGTTATGTGACTACATTTCCTTTTCTCTCATTGGCGATTTTACTTACTTAACTTATTCTCTCTTCATAAAACACGTCAATTGTTTCATTGACATATATTTTGTATACAAAAAGTATTGTAAAACGCACAACACATACTAGTACTCATATATATTATGTCCATACACAAAACAAAGGGTCAAAATGATTGTTTACATTTTTTGCACAGTTATAGCTAGTTTGGGATAGAAAAAAATCGTATTCTTTAAATATTTCTCTGTAGTTATTACACGTACAAGTATAAAAATTTGCACGAATAAATGAAATATATCTACCTAATATGCACTGACATTTCAGCAACATCAGAAATGAGTTAAAAAAACTTTATTCATAAGTTTTATGTAACACATTCGTAGTTTTGTATGAAATATCAAGTTAGAAGACTTGATACTTGCAACAGCGAATTGCACGGTCACGTGATACACATAACGGTATATTTGCGTATTTGCAACCTTCTTGATTTAACACATGCGAGGCCCGTCTGTGAATATGACGAAGTACATTTTATTGCTGTACATTGTTTATAGGTGACACACCTAAATAACCCGAATCACAAGGGCCTCCTAAGTCTTGTCTTTATAACAGCAATCTTAATCTCGCCGATCACGGATTGTGACGGTTAAATGATTTATAGTAAATCATCAATGGAATACCAGAATACCTCCCTGCGTTAAACTGTAAATACGCATGTAATTTCAATACATAATAAAGAATAAATGTCTTTTAACTGGTGACTAAAAATTATGAAATTCAAAATGGCAGTAGGTAGGGAGTTATTGTAGTAGTGTGTAATTTTTTACCAAAATCTGATAAATAGATTTTCAGAAATCTTTAAAAACACGATTTTTTCTATCGCAAACTAGCTATATACCATTGTCAAACTGTCTACTTCTCTAGACGGTCATGGTCGGATATATTTTATAAAAACGTGAAAAGTCATGAAATTTCAATGTATAAGTTTGATTAATATCATTTTTTGTGCTATGATAAGTTTTAAAATCTGAAATGTATCAAATATTTGACCGATATTTGGTGCAGTTTTTGTTTAGTGTTTAGTGCTATCTGACCAAATGATATACTAGTACATTGTTGGCGCGCGGTGGCCTAGAGGTAGTGCACGCGTTTCGGGATCGAGAGGTCCCGGGTCAACCCCCGTCTGGGCCACTGGTTTAAAATTTCTCTGATCAAAAATAACCCTCCTGATCCACTCCGCCAAGGTGTAAATTGGTACCTGTGAGGGCAATATCTATTCCTGGGCGCCACAGAGAAATAGACTCTCTAGGGAGACATGAACGTATGTTCACATAGGTAGCCCATTGACCGTGGGAAGTTAAAGTGTCAAACGGTGCTTAAGCGGCTTAACGGCTCAAAAGAGCCCTAGAAAATAGGTAACTTTAACTTTTCCTACACGTGTGTAGCATTGTGCGTTATGTGAATGTTTAAGTCGATCTTTTTTATTGTTAAGTATTATTCCAACTTATCACCTCATTTGTATGCACATATTATGTAATTCGTGTTTTTGCTGTAAATAAAAAATATCTTTACAAATGGTTGGTTTTACTTTTATCACTTCGATGATATTGTTTGTCGATGTGAGGTGTTAGCATTGTTGGTTCCCTATCAACCTTTGTTAGTTTGATTATACCATGTAACGTCATTTCTGGAATTTTCAACTCGATGTTCCTCATCTATAGAGCTATTGTACATGACTTCATGTATTGTCCGTATTGAGATACAAAAATGCAATATGAAGCTGTGGTTCAGCTATTACAATGTACAATGTAACACTGACTTATTTCTTATTCTTCTTTTTTCTGGCTTGTTTGAGTAGATTTGTTTAATATTCTGACAAGATGGCCTTTTGGGCAATGTTTACTTTTAATTGTATTTGTCATACGTCGGACAGTTGATTTGCTGGACTTAACAGGGACCTACAATGTGATAAGATTTGCGTCAGTTAAGTGTAATTTGTAAATTAAAACAACAATTACTAGCCTGTGTTGATTTCTTTACATGCAGATGACATAACTGACTAGCAAGTCGCATGAGAGCATTACCTGGACTTTATTTACCATCATTTTTAAGACTAAAACTAGGAACAAATAACAACACCAGTAACAGCATTGAAGAGTTTGAAGTCTTAGTCTGATTTTCAAACTTAAAATGTGTGTGAATAAAGTCACTGGCCTGCCCAGAAAAAAGTCGTTCTTTCACTATACTCGTAACTGTGATAACATAACAGCCATTGTGTTTGTTTCATTAATTAATAGGGAGTATTCAATTAAATAGAACCTACCTAAATTCAGTCAATTAAAAATATTGCGTATATGTTCACTGTTTAATAGCGAATATGTCATCGAACTGACCGGAAATATACCGGACGTCAATTTTACATTAATTGATACCAGCTAAAGAGCTACTAGTAATACACACATCAAGTGCCCAGCGCAGTACATAGAATGCGAAAAATAAGAGTGTCCTTATACAAAACAAGCAAAATAGGGTTAGTGACATTAAATTAACTTAAAAATATCTATTGTAAGTGTTGATAGTACGGCGATTGAAACTACATCATTTATTTCGGACATGTTTCTTCGTGTATTATTACTGTATTTGGTAGGATTCTTTGAGGGAACATTTGCGAACCATGGATCGGGTAAGTTTAAACCATTTTATTTATACGCAAATGTTACTTTTCCGGTTAAGGTTAACTTCTGGGCTATTTGTCAGTATAGGGTATCATCTTTTTATCCAACTATTCTCTATTTTATACATATATACATTCACAGAGCACGTTGTGTAAAAAAACGTTTCATCAAAACCGTGTATAGTACAGATCTTTTAAAGTTAATCGAGAACGGTTTATAAACATAAGTCGTCCGATAGGCAAAATATGTTTATCTACGTGCAACATTGTATGCCTGGGTTAACGGTTAACCCCGCTATTCTCTCGAATGGGATAGTTCCCTCATTAGTATTATGGCATACTTATTGAATCTACTATACATGTAAATGAAAATAATAATAAATGTAATAAAATGTTATCGTACGACGTTAATATAAAGCAAGACTTTGATTCTAATAAAGACTTTGAGACTTTGTATATTTAATGAGGCCGGTCATAGTCAGAGAGTTTACCTACAATGAAACGAGAGTTATTGCCATACTTATCACTGAAAAACATGTATTGTTGTGCAGTTTTATTGGTATAATCGGCATAGGGAATGCTTTTGACGCCACAATTATGAATGACTCAGATATGTAAACATTAAATACCGAGAAGTACTTACAACGACAAGGAAGTACTTGTTAACCGGTTGAATACAATATGATTATGATGAATGTGTCGAGGTCTCCCCGGATACTTTGTAGTATACTTCACCGTACTCCGGGTACAACGTACCCCGGGTACTTTGTAGTATACTTCACCGTACTCCGGCTACACCGTACTCCGGGTACTTTGTAGTATACTTCACCGTACTCCGGGTACACCGTACCCCGGGTACTATGTAGAATACTTCACCGTACCCCCTTTCTCAAATAAGTTCAACAAAAATGGTTTGAATATCATGATAATGAAGTAAGGAATAAGTGGAGAATGTGCTGCTCGCATAAACAATGCATTTTGACAAGCGACATTATTCTTCTAAGCTAGCGTCACATAAAGTATGTTGCGGACACAAGAATAACAAGAAGCAGTCACTGACAGCCATATCCCCCGCCGAAGGAAAGATTTTTGAAGTAAACGACAAATATTATCACGAAAGTTTCATAAAGATGACCACTACAGCTGAATTGTTGATAATGCAATATTATATAGTGTTCATACATGAAGAATGTCTTGTATTGAACATAATTTTATCCACTACATTTTGTATTCAAAATTCAGTAATGGTTGGACACATCTATTTTCTTAACAGATTGTTAGCAAATTTGATGAATGCTACAACTAAAGTATTGTTAGAACAATGAAAGCTGCTTAAAGAGCGGACATCTAAAGTGCTGATAAGATCAGGAAGGACATACCACAGGGTATGCGACTAAATTTTGGCTAACACCGCAACAAAGGGCATTAACTCTGTCAAAAATGGTCGAATAAAAAAATCCTGACAATATGCGCAGGGGGACATCATAGCAATTATTCTGTGAAAGTTTTGTCGAATTCCCTTAAGAAATGTAGGATGAGTTGCACACAGAAGAATTTGTATGTAAAAAACAACAAAAGGCAATAACTCTGTCAAAAATGGTCGAATAAAGAAAACCTGACAAATGCGCTGGGGGACATCATAGCAGTTATTCTGTGAAAGTTTCGTCGAATTCCCTTAAGAAATGTAGGATGAGTTGCACACAGAAGAATTTGTATGTAAAAAACAACAAAGGGCAATAACTCTGTCAAAAATTGTCGAATAAAAAAATCCTGACAATATGCGCTGGGGGGACATAATAGCAGTTATTCTGTGAAAGTTTTGTCCAATTCCCTTCAGAAATGTAGGAGGAGTTGCACACTGTAGTTCGGACGGACAGACGGACGTACGGACTGACGGACGGACGGAATGACGCCTACCATTACCATATCCCCTTCGCCTTCGACGGGGGATAAAAATATAATGTATTTTCATTCTCTTTCTATGTTGAAGAAATTTTGTTTATTTTGGTAGAAGTTGGCAATTTCGTAGACTCATCAATTCGTGAAATGGCATGCAAATATGGTATTTTATTTCTTGGTCAACTTCCACAAAATCAATGAAAATTACATCATTTACCTAAAAGAATAATTGTTCAAACTTTAAAATATTAAATTTGATAACATTTTGAATTTTATTTACGTAACATTTACAGAATATTTCATTCTATATTTTTTCTTTATTGTCTATTTGCCATATTGTTTGTCTGTGATGTTTCGATTTTATTGCGGGCAATGGCGTGGCTAAGAAGTCCGCGGATGTTGTTATCCACAATTCGTGGTAAAACTCGATGTTTGGCTAATGTTTCTATGTCTAACATTAGCTGGTATTATTGACGGTAACACTTGGTGTGGATTCAGAGAGGGTTGTCGTGTTGTACCATATAAATCAACATCAAACCCAAGTCTTCTTGTTGGTACCTGATGGTTTGGTGTACACACATCTAAGATTTCTCGCTTAGTGGTTTCAACGTGTGCTAAATGTTTCTTTGTAAGTCTTATACATTTTGTATTGAGCTGACCTCCCTTGGTTATCAGTTTGATTGCTTCGCTACTTATCTTTGGTCGCGATGTTTTACTCGGTTTTGCGTCGTTGATATTAGTCCCATCGATCCTCAGTCCTGCAAAGTCTATCTTTATTTCAGTTTTTATGCCAGGTTTTCGATCTGTGATGCGTGTAGTGTTCCTTGTTTCACTTATATTTCTTTGTTTTGCTTTATTTTTGAAGATACTACTTACTTCTGGTCCTTGTAATGGCGAACCAGGTCGTACTTCTGTCTTTAATCATCACCACTGTTGATATGACATTGTATAGTATTTGAAACACCGTCAGTATGTTTGCATTCTGCTGTTGGCATGACCATATTAGATATGGTTTGGAAAATGAAAAAAGGAGTGGTGTTCATATTGGAATGCTACTTAGCCCATACAAATGATACATTTACTGTAACACGATAAAAGATTTACTTTCTATAAATAATGTTTCAGTGGGAAAATTATTTTTTAAAATGCGATTTCCTTATCATTCGTTAAGAGCCAAACCTCGTCACATGTACCACAGCTCCTGATATTACTTGATATGTTTTCTGAAATGTATTTTAAGTGTCATGGCAACAAATAAAGGTCACAATATTAAGTTTCTGGGAATGTTTGACCTAGCTCTTCAAGGTATGGCAACAAATTACCACATTAGCAAACAATGTATCTGAGATGTAACTAGTATTCACAAAGCATCATGATAGTGGTTAACTTCGATCAAATTCTATGTGAAATTGGGTCGCATTTTTGCGACGGGGACTGAGGCTTTTAATCATTTTTGTGTTGTGTGTGAGCATTGCTCCTTGTAGTTGCGTTGTGCTCTTACTGTTTTCTGTGTTCAGTGTGTTGTGTTGAGTGCTGCCTTCATATTCCTCATAACCTTTTAATGTTTGTATTCACTTCCTTTATAAGGGATGTTCAAAATGTACACGGCCTTTAAACAGCGCCAAAAATGGCAAAAGCATTGTACCGTTCTAATTACTAGTAATTAGTAATATTTGATGCGAGTTTTTGCCCTCCAAAAACATGTTTATGCTACATTTTATTTTCGTGTATTCCAGACATTCCGTGTACCTCTCTCAATTGTACATTTGATGCAGGATATTGCTGTTGGATTCCGGATAATGTGTACAGGACAGAATGGCAAAGATATGTATATCCAGATGCAACATCTACTGGATTATCTGGTCATTCAAAGGACAATACTTCTCCTAGTAGGTTCTCCAATATATATAAATCGAACAAGATATCTGGTCACGTTAATCTGGGAGTTCGTTCAGATATGATATGTATAAGAGGTTTTCAAAAGAATATGTTAAATAATAGTTTACTACATAATGGTGACATAAAGAGATTGCTGACCAAACATGCATTCGTATTCCGACTGTGTTCAAAAGAATAAACAATTACATATGATACCTAGTTCAGGCCGATTCAGATCAGTGCAATGTTGTTGCTGTCTTTATTATTATAACATGGTCGTATCCATTTTAAGACAAATATCTATTCTAGACGAAATGCATTGGCCATTTTCCATTTCATTCGTGTGTTGTTCATTGTCAACTGACATACATATTCTTATGACTTTATCGATGTGATCAAGCATAATTATTTTCATTGCCTTCTGTTGTAACACATGCCATTGTATATCACAAAATGCATGTACATTTATCACATAACTGTGCTTGTATCCGGGTTAGTATAGCAAGTGCGTATAATCTTATACGTACCACGTGTAGTATAAACGGATGTGTTTTTCCAATAAAACGATGCGTATTTTTGCGTTTTTAGTGTCATATGATATAAAGAATTTATCAGTCATTGTCAATTGATATATTTATATTGAACTCGATCGTTCAGGAAACATTATTAAGCTCACCAGAGGCTCGCTTAATACAAATTCCAATACTCGTTTAATATAAATTTATATCAATTGACAACTCATGATAGATCCTATACACATGTATATAATATTTCAGAAGGAGGCTATATTTCAACATTACTTAATGCCGATGACGCACAGGTAGCATTGATAAGTCCGTACGTTAATGGTGGCACATACTGTCTGTCAGTTTGGTATGGAATATCTGGTTCCGATGTGACACTCGAAGTATACACACAACTTAGGACAGGCGGCAAATTTCAACAAGAATTTCAAACAACTTTCAGCTATGGAAATATGTGGCAAAATTCTTTAATTCATATCCATAGTGTAGGATCCTTTCGGGTAAGTATCATTTTAAAATAAAGACATCTAATTAGTAGCATTATCTAATATCTAAACATAGTGGTGTGCATCATTCAAAACTTTGGTGTCCCTGATGAAGACAGATATAATGTAGAAACGTTACACACAAACTGGAGTTTGTTCTCGGTCAATATCACTTTTTACTGGTGAACAAAAATTCTATTTCAGAGTATTTCATTTTTTTCCATTTAGGTTGACCTCCGAGCTAAGGCTGGAACTATTCTACATAATGGTGAAATCTCCATTGACGATGTGAGTGTAATGAAAACAACATGTCCTTTAGGTAAGGTATGCGAGTGATATTCCGTAAATAACGCTACTCATAGCTAATTTTAAAAAACAGTATTTGGATTGTATTCCGTTTTTAATTGAATGTTTAACTCTTACCAATCGATATATTCTTTAAACAGTTGTGACAACCCCGAATGGATGTAACTCTCAGGTTCTGACAAATGTCTGATTGCTTAAGTTATACCAGTAAGAATTTATTACATAAGCGAAAACCGAATCTATTCACCGGGTGTGAAGTCTTGAAGTCTGAAGAATAAGTTGTTCCGCAAGTTCTATTGCCAGTCATCAAACGTTATACAATGTATTATGTTACAGATTGTTCATTTAATAATGGATTGTGTGCATGGCATATACTATTAAGCGAAGGAAATGTTGTGTTTTGGTCGAGGGCAACGAGTTACACTGGAAAAGGTATTTATGCATCTTGCTTATTTTCGAAATCGAAAAAAAAACATTTTGTGTTCTGTAATTGTATGTAATCGATATTTGTATACACTGTATGAGTAGCTAACTAGAACGTCTCGGTATTTGCTAAAAATGTGGATAATTAAATAAATTTTGGTGTTGTTTTTTTGTAGACTTCTACCTTCGTACTCAAGCGTACGACCAGTCTGCTGGTAAGGCATTGTTGCGCAGTAGTTGGCAGACACCAGGACATGCATGTTTATCAATCCACGTTGACATTTTTGGTACTGGCGCAAACACACTTAATGTATATATTGAAAGATCTCCAACAGACATGGAACATATATTGGCGGTATCTGATCGGACAGTAAAAGAAGTTAATGTTACTTTAAACATGAATGATAATTACCGGGTAAGTACGTAAGTAATTGCTAGAATTTTCTTCTATCTGCTTATTAGGCAAACTCCACTAGGTGACTGAGTTTCGATGCGCGTACCTAACAAAGACAATAAGAAAGAAATTTAATTTAGTAAAAAATATAAAATAATGAAAAGCAATGCTGAAACGTTAAATCTCATGGCAGGTATGAACAAGGGAAACGCCTGTTCAATCTGTCCTAGGCTGACTGCCAGACTGAACTAAGTGACAGATAAAGAAACCATATCAGAGGAAAGAGCATTCAAATAGACAATAGTTCTACTAAGACAGAGAATTTATTGTAGTCGGATTTCGCAAGAATCTGCTGAAATGCGTTAGCCAACAATTAAGCAATATTATTAACGCGGTATTATCTAAGAAATAATTAGTAACGAAAGGTTGATGAGACTTATCGGATACACTTTAATGGTTTACAGAGAAAGGTTTTTAAGCTTGATAATGTGCTGAAAAAAATGGTGTGCTACTTGTACTATTGTACTGTCGAATGCTGTCGTGATTTAAAGGTCAGAATGAATCACTGTTATTGCAGGTTATACTGGTTGGTGATGTCCAACATGGTGCGGGAGAGGATATCTATATTTACAATATTACCAGCATTTCTGGACCATGCACTAAAGGTAATGACTTAATGGTCTTGTTTTTGTTCTTATATGACGACCATTCTTAACACTACATACACTTGTTAAATGTTATAAGTACACCAACATGTAATGCATACTAGTATATCTTTTTTATTATAGATAGATAGATAGATAATTGTTTATTTCATTTAGATTTGTGCTTTTTGCACATCATCACTACATAGTTATACAATTTAAATTTACACATGATACATACATACAATCAAACATCTTAATAATCGCTCGAGTAAACATACATTCATGCAAACAAACATACATACATATAAACATACATACATACATACAAACATACATACAGAAACACAAAAAAAGAACAACATACTTTTAAATTGTTCCAATAAACGTGCATATACAGTCATACTAAGAAACAAAGAAAATAAGTTCGGTGGAGAATATAGGGAGAATGTTACAGTAATAGATCCTGCTGAAATTGTTCTTATGTTCGAATGAAAATATAATATAATGTACAAATAGTTTAAATAAGAACACTGCTTAGGTGTTGGAAAAAGACTATACGGTTTTCTACATAAGCGTTAGTCTGTGTTTGCTGGCAAGTACAATAAAGTTTGCGAGATTTACAAGTAATTTTTTATTGGTGGTATTTAAGAGATCTACAAATTTAGCCATACATGGTCTGATATAATATCTTCTTGGTATATATTTTTGTCTCAAATCTTTATATTGATCACAGATTATTATGAAATGGTATTCATCTTCCAGATCAAATTTATCACATAGAACACATGTTCTTTCATTTCTAGGTTTCCGATTCCTACCATACCTTAAACTTTCTATTAATAAATTATGCGACGATGTTCTAATTTTCGTTATACAGTTACGTAACTTTGGAGAAAGTAATGTTGTTAGATGGCTAGATAGTCCAAACTCAATTTTAATATACACATATAATGTGTTTAACGTGTTATTATTCGACAACTTTTTCGAAAACTACAATAAAAGCTTTATCATTTATACCGTGCGGATTATCAAATATATAGCTAAACCCGTACTGGTCGAGTAATGACTTGACATTATAGACCCAGTTTTTCGTACCTTCTGCGTAGCGTAAAAATGATTCGTTATAAACTGTTTTGATTAATAAATTGTTGGAATTAACAACTTTCAGCCAATATTTAATAACATGTACATAACGTTTTACATATAGCGGATATCGCCCTAGCTCACCATATATAGCCGCGTTACTGGTTGATTGCTTGACTCCTAGAATCGATTTGCAGTATTGAAGATGTACCCTTTCGAGTTCATGCGCCTTCGTTATTCCCCATACTGGACAAGCGTAGTTTAAGATTGAGCCGACGAACGCATCAAACAGCTGCAAAGCTGTATCAGGGCGTATATCAAATTTCCTAATATTGCTTAGTAATACGTACATAGCTTTTAGAGCTTTCCCTTTTAAGCATTTTGTATTTAAAACAAATGTTCCGGTATAATTAAATGTCACCCCTAGATAGTTGAAGTTATCAACTACTTCCAGCCGCTCTGCGTTGTAATTCCATATTTCGTCATGTTTAAGCGTTCCCCTTTTGCGAAAAACAACTATTTTTGTTTTTGTAGTGTTCACTTCCAGTCCCCATGTTTCACAATAAGTATGTAACGAATCAAGGCTTAACTGTAAGTCTTCTATTGAATTTCCGCAAATAACCATGTCGTCGGCAAACAATAAAATTATAATACAAACATCACTAAATGATAAACCTGATTGGGAGTCATTTTGTATGAACAATTCAATATCATCTAAGAACAAAGCAAAAAATGTTGGTGAATTTGTCTGTCCTTGGCGAAGCCCTACAGCAATCTCAAAAAAGTCTGAATAATTATTACAATGCTTGACACAAGATTTTACTATTTCATACATACTTCTGAACATTTTCAATATTTTTCCGTCTAGACCTTTATTGTACATTTTGAACCATAGTGCATTTCTGTATACAGAGTCGAAGGCCTTTTTGAGGTCGACAAATGCACAATACAAACGCTTCTTGTCATTTAGAAATTTCTCAACGAGATTTTGTAATACGAAGATAGCATCTACAGTACTATGATCTTTACGGAATCCAAACTGTGCGTCGGACATAATATCTTGGTCATTGTACCAATTTTCGACTCTCGAATCTAAGATACTGGTGAAAATTTTACCAAGGTTGCTTAATAACGTTATGCCACGGTAATTGTTTACGTCAGACGTATCCCCCTTTTTATGTAGAGGTATTATAAATCCCTGTGCATGATATCATGTTCATGTTTTGCTTGTCTTCATGCGAGTAGTATATAGCAGCAATATCCGATAATTCGATGATTGTAATGTGCCCGCTGCGAGCAGTGAAACGTGAATTTTCAAATTGTGTAAAATGCACGACGTGCAAAACAAATGATTTTCGCAAGAAGTTTCAAAATGTTACATACACCTTTTCCATCAATACCCACACGAGGGAAACACAAAACCGGAAGAATTACGATAACAGACCGTACATTACAGGTTTATGAAACATACACGTCTCATGACAGTAAATAGCCTAGTGTAACTAAGGTCACCACGACATTGGCCTTTGACCTATCGACCTCAAAATTAGTAGTAGCCTACATCGGAAAGATCAGCAACCACTCTGTAAAGATTTACGATCTAATATCGTATATTTCGTATGGTGTGGACCAGTGATTGTTGTTTGTTCAAAGGTCATGGTGAGTTTGACCTTTGATCCAAATGACCTTGAAATTAAGTCGGACCGTCTGTGGAGGATGAATAATCTACACTTAAAATTTTAGAATCCTAGGGCCACCCGTTTTGGATTTATTGTTGGAAACTATTCGGCATGTCGACCGATCGACTATCTAGCACATAACGCTATGTACTTTGTTGGTGTACTTATAACATTTTTAGAATGAGTGTACGTTTATGAAGTTTATTAATGTCACACGCATGCATTGGTGCCTCGTGTTTATATACTATATAGTAAAGCGCGTGTACGGCATGCTTCAGTACACGGGGAGTTTTGATTTAGATAAACTGTATTGTGCTGATTACTGCTTATTCTACATATCATTGATTATGTATCTTGTGTTTATTTTCAAAAGAGTGCAACTCGAATCCATGTTTCAATGGAGCAACTTGTGTAGAAAGTGTTACAGATAACACGTACAGATGCAGATGCGCGAATGGCTGGACAGGAGAACATTGTACTGACATTGTTTCTACAACAGAAGCCCTATCAACAGCAGGTGAGTCTTAGTTTCCAAACAGTGATATACACATAGCAAGATATTGTCCTTTTGCTGGTTTAGAATGAAAATGTCGTTTACGACCTTATGAAGACCCAAAACATATATTAAACCTGCACCACAAATTAATAATGTGCTTTCTTTCTTCTTGTCGGTAAACAGGATCAGAACCTCCAACGACTAAAGCTTCAACAAACTCTAAAGACGTACAAGAAGAAATCCCCAAAGGTGTGTATGTAACGTACTGGTATTAATGTGTTCGATTAAACTGTTTACTCATAATACACGGTGACAAGGCGATTACCACAACTTTTCCGCTCACCGTCGAAATTTCATACTTCTGACAAATGCAACGCATCCTTATGACGAAATCACAAATGACGCAGGGGCCTAGAGCAAGTAAGCGGGTGACAAAATATTTTATCATAAGACATTGCAAAATGATTGCCACTTATGAAACACTTCATCGAATTTCTGAGACATTATGCCATCCCTTTGGAAGTTTATCAGTCGTAAAATATGTAACATGACTTAGAAATAGTGTTTACAAAAAGTAGTGTAGCGCTCGACAAAATTCGTACTCGTAAAGAAAATGTAATATTCTGATGATTATCGATGTGCCATACCTGATGTGACCTTCTTAAATCAATGTATATAATTATGAGAGTGCGTGTCACACGAACCTGCTTGTTTCTAATTCTCATTGAAAGTCTTGTTTTTTGGTGAAAACATACAAGTAAACAAAAGTATCGGAGCACCGCTCAAAACTGATAATATACACCGCATTTCTATTCCGTTTCACTGAAATCGGTGGCACCGCTTATTTCTGCACTTGGTTTTAAACGATGTGCTCAACACGCTCTAGATAAGCCATCGTTTGCTGCATTTACTTACGACAATACTCCATTTATCTTAATTACATATCCAAGATTTTATTTTGAAAATAATGGCATCAAAAGGGTTCCCGATCAAGTAATCGCAATGGGATATTTTGTCTCGTTTTCCGGTAGGCCTACATGGAGGGCGTATTAAGTCTCGTGTATCAGTTTATCTATTTTTGTATTATTGAATGAACTAAGCGTGTTGTTGTCAACGCATATCTCTTGTGAAGACTAGTACCTTAAACTAGTCATATGAAGCTATTTCTCTGGTATTGGTGTTTATTTGAGGACCATTCACGTTACAGCGATACGTTTCCATTGTTGCATCCATGCCCCCTACCCCCGAGGATAGGTCGGGATTTTTACTTTTTGGTTGTCACAACCACCGCATATGGGGACAGCTAATGGTAAAAGCACAGGTATTTCCCCGGCCCTTGACAACGAAATATTGTCCCCGGGGTATTGGTTGGGGGTGGTGGGTGGGGTCCTCAACGTTTCCCGGGAAGCTGGGAGGCAAAACATGACGTTTTCCCGACTATCCCCCGTGGACCCCCGGGTAGGGGGGTGCATGTAACTGACTGGGGCGTAATAAGAGAAATATTTTTAAAGTTCATGGATTTATTGCTTTGAGGTACTGGGCGTTAGGAGTCTCTATTACAGAAGTTGAACTGGTGGACGCTGATTTACGTTGACTGTATGCGCACTGATATCATCGTCAGCACCAGAATGAAAAAGTCGCCTTTTCTTGCTTTTTGCCCTTTTCAAAGGTTTAAAGGTCTCTTTTTCTGAAAGACAAATGATCAAAATTACACGGTGCCAAAAAAATCATAAAGATGTGGTGCTTTTACGGACATTGTTAAGCGGTGCTTATATTTCTACAATGTCAGTGTTAAGCGGTGCATAACTGCGAACACGTTTTCATGTAAAATAGCAGTTATATACAATAAAGCATGCCAAAATGTGTTGTAATTTGTTTATTCTACCATAAAATACTATTTCGCAACGGAATATTTCATTGAAAGGGTTTAAGCTCTGCAAAAATTCGAGTTATCGTGTCATGAAAGTCATTTATTTCACAACTTGCTCAAACTGTTTTCACTATTTTGAAGTTAATAGCTTCTCAATTTTGATGCGGTAAACGGCAAATAGATCTAAAATATATACTTTATTCGATGGAATATCATTATATTACCAACATACCTGTTTTTCTCGATTTTTTTCGGTGATTTCGATACTTGACAGAAATTTGCATCCATTTTTTTGACAGAAGGGCGCGGTGCATCTGTCAGAAGTATGAAATTCGACGGTGAACGGAATTGTTGTGGTAATCGCCTTGTCACCATGTAATAGTATTGTGGATGGTAAAGGCTTGGTCACTCGTAAAGAATCTAATTAACGAAGCACGACTAATGGAATAGTTTCTTTTAATTTCAATACGAACGAATTATTACCGAACAAAACTTATCTCAATAGACACAAACACACACAGACGCACCCATACGAACACTTATTGACAATATTGATTAAAGCTCATAACACCAATCACTGAATGTGCATAATTTTAATGTTACTGCTTCTGTACGATGTAGAATGTCAAAGCGGTTCTCTTAATACGCGTGTATGGTACAATGATACACCGGTGCAAAACAGAAAATGAATGGCATATTACATTAAATATATTTTTATATCCAGGTAACCCTATAATGACATGTAATTGCTTTATATTATCAGATACCAAGTCACTGATGTTGTACATAGTTATTGCATCAGCTGTTGCGGCTTTCCTGTTGATTGTTGGAGGAGTCGTATTTCTACTGGTTCTACTGAGGTAATCTTAATGTATTTGAATGTTAAAAAAAGTGTTAAACATTAAGATACACGTAATGCTTTACTAGTAACAGATATCATGTAGTATTATTCACAAAGATCTTAAATTAAGCCTGATTTTACCGAGTGCTTTCCTTTTCCCTTAATATTCGATTTTACTTGCTCCTCCACAAGGATTACATATTAAATGCAAAGGTATAATGTACCTTGGGCAACATCGCAACATTGTATCCAAGTTATCATAGTGAGTGACAGACAATCGTACTATGGGCTGAGCGTGTCGTGTCCGCTTCCAACACATAAGTTACATACAAGTAGTTTACAAGTTAAATAGTTCCTGCGGCCAATTGTTTTACAGACCAGTATTATGAGAGACATTTTTTTATAATTTTAGCAACTAGAACTTTTTAAAGTGTTAATAAGGTTCGATAAAAAGGTGTGAGGAAATCGGACAGGGGAGGCAGCACACTTTACCAGCTGAGCAAAGACTCGCATCAGTAACATCACAACACATGTACAATGAGCAATGCCTTCACGTAAGTCAAAGAAACAATTAAAAAGTCCAAGTCCCCGCCGAAAAATGCGGAATTTAACAAACCTTTCTGATTTAGTGGGCTTATGTGTGTTTGGGTATATTTATTTAGTATAATTTACCTAAAAATGGTGTTATTTTCATTATTAGTAATTCAAATGTGTAATATAGTTTATTTACGACAAAAAGTTGATTAAATACAAGTATTTGCGTAAAAAACGTTCATACTTGTGTACATTTGGGTATGCGTGCATGCAGAGCGTCAGAATGTAAAATAAAGCGATTCTCACGACGTGCAAATATTATGGCAACGCCGGTTCGAAATGATACTGGGCCGAGTCTTGCCGAAAAGCTTGCTAGTTTACGTTTGTTTAGTCATCACTGGTCATTAAAATGCGTAATATAGTTAATCAACCCCATATTGTTAGTTAAATATAAGTATTTGGGTAAGAACGTTCCTATTTGGGTAAGATTTGGGTATATTTGGGTGTTTCGTGCAGCCGCCTCTGCCTGACCTAATTAACGTAGTGACGCAGGGGAGGTAATTCAGACTACAGGTGCACGTCAAAACACATATCGAAACACATTTTTTTTTCTTATTTTTAATTTCTTAAAGGGGTAAAAGAAATAATTATGGTTATTAACGTACATTTCTTTATTTTAAAATATACAAATAGAAATAAATAGAAAAAATAAAAAAATAATGGTGTTAGTCTGGTTCACCAAGGAATTACATATATATTTCTTATATACCTCCCTGGGTTCACGAAATTCTTAAAAACTGCTTATTTTTTCGTATTTTTTTTTGAAATGGTAAACCATCCAGAACAGGTCACGTGCCCCTCCTTAGTCTGGTTCACGACATTCTTAAAAAATGCTCTCTTTTTTTGGATTTTTTTTTTGAAATGGTAAACCATCCAGAACAGGTCACGTGCCCCTACATGGAAATTTTTCTTGTTGCATACAAATATAACCTGCGGCTCAAGGCCGCACGTCAACAAAATAATAAGGCTTCTTATACTCGTGGCATAATGATTCATAAACTGCAAACCAGAAGGAAACTCAACAACAATAACATTTACTTATTTATTCGTATTATTAAATGTTTAATATGTTTCATTTGTTGTCTAATTTTAATGCCCAGAAACAGACGAAGGGAACAAAGATTTGGTAACATGGATAACAGACAACGTAATGCAGATAATATTAATGGGGTGGATGAAGCCAATGCTTATGAGTTAAATGAACCAAGAAATGAAGAAACTGGTGCAGAGAACCATAATGGTGGCCTTCTACAAAGAGGTCACAATGTAGAAGATGAAAATGCATATACCGAAGCGCATGCATGCGATGCATCTGTAACGAAAACAGAAACAAACGTTTATAACCATTTGGATGAAACCGTGTCAAATACCATTATCGACCAAACGTATTCACATATACCAAACGCAAAATCAAAAGGAAACATTGTCGACCAAACATACTCGCATATACCGAACACAAACCCAAACGAATCCGTCGTCGATCAAACATATTCGCATATACCGAACACGAAATCAGAAGGAACTCACGTCGACCAAACATATTCGCATATACCGAACACAAATCCAAAAGAAAGCAACGTCGACCAAACGTATTCACATATACAAAACACGAAACCAAAAGGAACCAACGTCGACCAAACATATTCGCATATATCGGACGCTTCTAAGAAATAATTTGAAAGACGAAAGTTACGATCGACTAGAGACTTCAAATGATGAACGTGAGAATATGCAAGCCGCGTGTGAACTAGACGATGAATATGAGCATATCGGGAACAAAAATAAGGCATAATGCATTGGAAATTATTTACAACAATGATGTTATACTGCTGTAAATGAAGTGGGATGCAATACATGATAAACGTATTTAAATTATGAATATTTCCCAAATTAAAAGAACTGCATGTGTTATTAATTACATGTACGTATTAAAAATAAAACATTGAATAAAACATGAAGTTATTTTATTTTCTATTTAATATCCTTTCCAACTGGTAGGCGATTGTAGCCTTGTATTTTAGGATCGTTGACTGTTCGTCTGTGGAGAGCATGGCTTTTGAAGACCAAATATATTGCATTAAATTTAACAAATAGTTCCCACTTCCCTCTTAGAATTCAGATTTTCTTCAAACAATAATGATATCCCACCCACAACTAGTTTATGAACACAAGTAAAATACACAATTTAAAATGCCTCAAAGCCGGTTGACTTCGTAAACAATTTGACCAGTCTCCACGCGCATTAGCATGATAACTGCACCAATCGATATTTATTGTTCACTATCAAACCTAAATTCAATGTTTACTAAGGGCATTAGTGTTTCTTTGTTTCAAGAGTATAGCCAAGTCTTGAAAACATCTATGATCTAACACATCAATAAATGAGAAACTGTCCCCAAAGATATAACGGGTGTTACCATTAAATAGACGAATTTAAAAAATAATTGTATGTGTTCTCAGAGATTTCTTGAATGAACGATAATTTAGCGTCATACCACACTGCTACGAGAAACCGTCTCCAAAGGTATAACCAAAATTACCTTAATAAGTATGTGGGCGGTGTCGCCACCTATGGTGCCTCCTTGTGGCGGTTATGGTCCGCCCAGTTATGTCATTTTAGAACATCATAAATAGTTTACTGTATTTATTATTTTTACGGCATTTTACTAATAAATGCCTATTTTCAATTCAACACCTAGTGTTCTGTTGTTCCTCATTCCATACAATGGGATGGGTCCACACTTAACAACCCATTCACAGTGGAACAATACATAAAAAGAGAACCCTATCCTTCAAAGCAATGAAATACTTCCTTTTAAAAAGAAAACCTTAATAACCGGAATAAGTTTTCGTAAAATAGTGTGTTTTGAGCGCTTCCTTGGACGTCGGTAGTGTTTTACTGTTTCTCAATGTTGTTGGTATTGCATTTCAGAGCTTCAGTGCTGCAGCCGTGAAACATCGATCACAATGCATGTATGTAACAGTTCTCATGATATGTATGTGACACGGACACCGTCCTATCAGCCAATTTCCTGTCTTCAACCGCATTATCGAGGAAACTGACCACTGACACTCGACTACACAAAATAGGCTAAAATACTGTTTAAAAAAACTCGCTAAATAGAAGTGTTTGCCTGGGCAAGTATAAGGGGAACAAACAGATGGCAAAGCCGAATCCAAAAACGTTCTACAATTTGAGTTTATGAAGTTTATCCGGCTCTGTGTTGCCACAAATGTGCTAGTATCATAGTTGTAACGCGTATTTCCGACAATAAAGAACACACCGTGACACATGAATAAACACCGGTGTCAATCGGGGACATAGTTGCTGACCAATAGAAGGATTATACTGAGTCTAAACTTATACCACGTGACTGCATAACCAAATGAATGCGTTTCAAATTCTACAACTAAAATCTTTTTTTTACATAATTTGTTGCAATAATGTCTATACTTTATGATCAATTGTGCATAGACGTTCACATTACACAAACGAGAGTGTTTTTTCAAGTTTCAAAAAGTAGTCCAAACACTTGAAATTTAAATCCACTGTTTTATTACATTTACATCTCTTTCAACGAGGCATCAATTGTATACCGTCTCCGCAGCCCACCAACATCTAGCTTATTCCATGGCCATCTTGATGGATTAAACGTAGGATCATGAAGTTCCGTTACAAAGTCGCCATCGTCCGTTTCTTTTTCAAGCTGTTCCAACAATGAATCTTGCTCAACCAGACGTATGTTTAGCGCCCTCTGGCGGTTGATGAGAATGGTCATAGGAGATTCCGGTGTCCTTGCCCTTCGACTCGGCGTGTTGCAACGTTCCGTCTCCAGTGAAGTTGTTGTCAATATGAGTGGAAAATACGTCTCGTAGAATTTATAAGACTCGGCTTGTTTCTTAAAGGGCAATGCTTTCAGGTCAATAGTTTTCGTCAAAGCTAAGAACAATGCATCCTCTTCTGGTAAGGGGATTGGCTTTTCAACGATCGGACGCCGGAAGAGGAAAACACTGGCTGGTTCTCGTCTTCTGAACACCGGAAGTGGTGTACTAGCAGTGCTGACAGGGCTGGCAGTGCGGGTACATATATTGCTATCATTAGACTTGCAGCTCGAACATTGTCGCTCTGGTGGATTGAATACCGTGGATGTCTCTGCCTGTTTCTGAAATAATGCTAAGCTCGTGCTGGGTCTGTTTGTCCGAAATCGCAATGTTTTATCCCGTACAGACCATCCATTGAGATCAGACAATACTTTCCTAGTTTTCTGTGAACCATCACTCAGTTCAAATGCTACATCTTGAAATCCAGTAAGGGGAGCTAATCGGAAATTCTGAAACTGAGCGTTTAGTGGTCCTGGTAGTCTGTGTTTCCTCTGATAAACTACAGATGATGGTTTCAATGCTTCTAGAAGTTTCGCTTTGACCTTCAACACTGTAAGGTAAATAAACGCAGGTAAATCGTCACCTTAATTCTACAATTGTATACCTCTTTTTTTCGTTTTGAGAAAAACGCGTTTAAATATTGAAAGTTCCCTATACTAGGACTCATATACATTTTCAGATTTTGATGAAATTTAGTATACAGTTTCATATGCATGTTGTCAACTATTAGACGATTCGATTACAGAATAAGAGAGCTATTCGAAAAATAAAACTTAAAAAGTTGGCCATTTCTCGATCACTGATCATAGGAATGAATTGAGATCCGTGTTCAATTTGCTACTTATCTGCTTATGGTTCTTAATTTTTGAACGGTGGCTTGGTTTTTGAGCGTTTATCTGAGAATTGTCTGATACAACTTAATTATTTTGGAAGACTTAAATTTTAATACGATTAATTATAAACTTATTCCACTAAATCCACCGAACATCATTTAGTTTGGAAATGGTTGAACTTAATATTTTCTCTCTAGATTTTCTAAATAAATGAAATCGTAAAAGTTAGCTAGGCTTACCTTTGGTTGCATCCGGATTTAATCTGCAATTTTCGTTCAATCTTGTCCAGAAGAGAACATTGTGTAACGAGCGGTCTATTGCACTATCATCCATTGCTATTCATTGTGAAACATTCAGTCAAATTTCTCATCGTGTTGAACGCTTGGTTGTTCATTATGTCGTTATAGAAATGACGTCTTTTTAACGTCTACGTCTGAATGTTTGTGACGTCATGTATTTGCTGTGACGTCACAATTTAGTTCATTTTCATCCAGCGCAGTGATATCGGTATGGACCAGATAGTTACCAATTCAGAGTTACTCCTTAATTTGTATTCCACGTACAATACGCAGAGTCACACGCATGAACCTTAATTGGTTGAATAAAATTATTACACTAGATCTATATTCTTGTAAAAACATAATACAAATAACACATAAGACAACGCTTCAGATGTCAGCGTGCGTATAAATGACTAATTTATTAATGTCTATAAATTCAATCACGAGTCGACATATGCTTAAGAATGTTATAGAATGATTTCATCGATTAGGTTCTTAATGATGTATGTGATTTATTTTGATGGCATTGAATTGATGCCTTCTTGACCTGGAAGAAAACTTCGCCTACATCGCAATCACAATGGTTTATAGTTTCCGGCTTGTGTCGTTTATTGGTTACGTCCGCATGAATCTGTCAGGATTTTCTTACCTATCCAATCGATGAAAATTAATCTATAACTCACAAAGGGCATAGCATGGAAATTAGCTTTTTATAAAAGAAATCGTTAAATACGTGCTGCAGTGACCATCGGAATTTGTAACAACAGAAAAGTATACTTATGTTACTCAAACTTTATTGGTAAGTGTCTTCAAATCAATAGTCAAATCAAGAACAGAAATTTGATCATAAAGCAGACCGTAAATTCACCAATGCAAGTGGAGACAAGATAGAAGAAGAAGATGTGGATAAAGAGGTTCAATAACCTGCGTCCACAGAAGATCCTAAGGTAAGGTATCCTAAGTAAATAGTCTTACCTGTCTTGTATAAGCTTATATAATTATGTTTTAGCATAACCGATGCATATTGTAGAATGCGTGGTGCGAGTATTAGCATTTCATCTAGATCTAGCCCCCTGCTGCTGCTGCTGCTGCTGCTGCTGCTGCTGCTGCTGCTGCTGCTAAATTTCGAAACATTATTGTCATTTATTTTGGTTTACGTTCGTAGTTTTTCAAGTAGCCCATTAGTCGGTCCGATATTTTTCGTTAATTGTGTTACATTAATTTTGTATTTTCATTCTCATATTGTGCCAGATCCGATTTGCTCAACTATGGACCACATAAGCATACGGTTAAATTAACACTCACCCACCAGTGCGCCAATCTATCCAAATCACTGGAGTGAGGTAAGGCTTATTATCAGCTTAATATAATTATATATTTTTTAGAAACATCAAAATAAATGCAAGTGAAATACATTGGTTAGTCGAACGCATGAGAGATCGTGCATGAACTTAAAAACTATCTTGCGCACATATGACATGTAATGAACATTATAAAAAGAAACAAAAAATGTTAAAAACAGTTTAAAACTGTAAGCATAGTAGTTACTGTACTAGGGTTCAACATCCAACGCCTACTAGGCACCCGCGCCTCCTCTAAACAAGACACTAGAAAATGCACCGAATGACACGCCGGTTTTACAACATGACAAAGAGACAAACCCGGTGTGATGCTGACGCGCAGAAGGGGCGACGATCCTAGCGATGAAGTTTGTAATATTAGCTTTGAATGTGGCACTGTGGTCCAGCGGATAGCCCACTAGCCTACTGATCGAGAGTTCCCTGGTTCGATCCTCGGCCGGGGCACACTTGGTCATTTCTGAAACGCTTTTCAGTGTTTCCCACCCAATAGAGATGAACTGGTGGTTACCAACCCAGAGGTAGTCTCGCGTGTATCGTTGCCATACATAAGGAACTGTAAAGAACCACAGGGTGACTGTCTCTTCGGAACGAGCTAAGGCAGCGCGCCCCACTGTCTCCTCTACTTGCTGACCCTTCAGCAAAAAACACAGGACCTCTTGCATACACGTTGTACTCCTAGGTAACTGTATCCTTGATAATGACCATTGGAAAACGAAAAATAGAATTGTATTTTTCTATAAAGAAAAGTATAGATTTCCCCCCCCCCCCCCAAACAATTTTTTTTCGTTTTCAAAGATACAGTAACCAGTGTTTGTGCCAGGAACAATGTAATTTTTATAACCGAAATTTAATAGACTGTTTCTGGTTGTACTATGTTTTCTCATTATTTACAACATAAACAGCATAAAAATTTAAACAATGGCGTATACATGCATTACAATTTTAATACAGAATCAGGATCAGAACGGAAGACTTTTGAAAGTCTTATAAAGTTCTTTTCCTTTTTTGACTGCCGTATCGGGATACCCTTCCCTCACCCACCCACAGGGGATTGACACATATTTTTTGTGTTCGCGATAGCCTTATACCAGTATGTATAGCTAACAGTACTATACATACTGATAATATAAGGCTTTCGTGAACAAAAAAATATGTGTCAATCCCCTGTGCACCCACCCAAACTAAGCCTTAAGACAATTCTTGTGCCCCCCCCCCCCCCCCCTCACACTCCAAAATTGCTGGACCCGCGCCTGAGAGATATTATTCAGAATGTTTTGCTTTTTGGTATATAGGTTAGACCTACACGTGGGTAAAGATGATCGATTTGTCTTGTAAGTTAGTTTCCTACGCCGGCGTGTGGCGAATAAAGTTACAATGTAGGTAAAGAGAATAGAGGGGTCATCAAAAGTCTAGGTGGTAAAAGTATATGTTGTTCTAGACTATTAATTAAACTGGTTATAAGTATATATGTTTTTTATTAATTTCTTTTTTAAACTGCCTGTGCCTATAAATTTGGGGACAATTAGCGCGAAAATCGTAAAAGTGGGAACTATTAAATAGTATTGTTTTGACTTTAATTTGTTCATATTTGGCTTTTAAATCGATTAAACTCAAATGGCGTAGAAAAGCTCAAGGCCCGTTTAAAAAACAACTGCTTTGCCTAAAACAACCATTATTAAAAACAGTCCAACTTTTCGAAATACGGGATCCGTCCGGACACAGGCCTGTGTTAGATTTTAGCCATACCGATTTTGGGGTTTGACTAAAATACGAAACGAGGATTTTTGGCGCAACGAGGCGAAACGAGGCGAAACGAGGATTAAAATTTTATATTATATGAATTCTAGGTATTATTGGTAAGAAATATTAATTCCAAATAAATGTATTGTGTATTTGGATGGCATTGACTTGTTTCTTTCAATTAATTATCACATTCCTTTTAAATAATCTAATTTGAAGTCTCGTTTCGCCGACCGTAGACATTGAAATATCGGCGAAAGGAACTTTACCTATCCACTCAGTCAAAGACTCCTTTCGCCAACTGTTGACTATATAATATAGGCGAAAGGAGCTTTATGATACTAATTTAAATTATATAAATTTACTGGTCTCTTTTCGCCGTCGGTATAATGTAAAATATCGGCGAAAAGAGCTTAGGCATATCAACTTTCTAGGCTCGTTTCGCCGACCGTAAACCATCTGCGAAAGGAGCTTTATCCTACCAAATTACCAGCTTAGTTATGATATAGCCTCCTTTCGCTGACGGTAGAATGTAAATTGTCGGCCATCCAAATACACAATATATTTATTTGGAATTAATATTTGTTGCCAATAATAACTAGAATTCATATCATATAAAATTTTAATCCTCGTTTCGCCGACCGTAGACAATTGCAATATCGGCGAAAGAAACTTTACCTATCCACTCAGTTATGTCAAAGCCTCCTTTCGCCAACTGTTGACTATATAATATAGGCGAAAGGAGTTTTATGATAATAATTTAAATTATATAAATTTACTGGTCTCTTTTCGCCGTCGGTATAATGTAAAATATGCTTTAGCATATCAACTTAGTTATATTCTAGGCTCGTTTCGCCGACCGTAAACCACGAACTATCTGCGAAAGGAGCTTTATCCTACCAAAGAATTAATTTGTTTTCTATGTTGACTATTTGTTTGTATGTAATTGAATACATAACATTATGCATATTAAAAAGTATATTGTTGGCCATATCAAAATGATAACTAAATTAAATTCATTCAACAATGATTGACAAATGAAACATTACTTTCGTATGGCGTGTAAAGTGTTGCATTATTGTATGTTTAAAAAACATGGTCTATTTTTATATATTCATTGGTGTACGGACGAAATCCCCCTCAGACAAAATCCCCTTCATGCCTTACAGAGAAAACGGACAAAATCCCCTTCATGATTTTTTCAGCCCGGACATAATCCCCTTCATGGTTTTATCAGGTCAGACAAAATCCCCTTCATTAAATTTTTAGGTCAGACAAAATCCCCTTCATACAGAATCCCCTCTGTTAAATTATTATACATATTAGTCTTACTCTTGTGTTTAACTTGTTTGTATAGGACTAGATATTCCTGCTTTGTATAATGTATGTCTTCTTCAATTTTCTACTTATTATTCCTGTATATTAGTAATATACAATCACAATACAATAATGTATTTGCTGCATTTATTTACAACCAGTACTCAATTCCTGGGAATATGTAGACCCAAAACATAATTGTTCTAGGTACAGTAGAGTATCATCATACCAGTATGAAATGTCGGCGAAAGGAGGTTTCAAATTGGCTTATTATACAACAGTGACATTATTTACTGATAAGAACAAGTCAAAGCCATCCAAATACACAATTCATTTATTTGGAATTAACATTCGTAAAAAATAATAACTGTAATTCCTATTATACCAAATTTTAATCCTCGTTTCGCCTCGTTTTGCCTCGTTGCGCCAAAAATCCTCGTTTCGTATTTTAGTCATACCGCCGATTTTGCAGCGGAAGATGTAGTCCCCACGTTGCTTCCTTTTCCTTTTCAACATGGGTTTCTCATCCAAGGTAAATTTAGTGTGCCGTTAAAATTTGTCTTTTTCTCTGGTCAAGTTGAATTGATGTTTTATTATGTTATTAGATGTTAATATTTAGTTTATTCTTTAATATTGTAAACCGCTTTTAGCGTGACTTTCTCATTATTTGCTTCAAAAAGCCGATTAATCCACGACTAGCACGAGTTGAGTTTTTCTGAAGACTGAACCTCTTAATTTGGATTGGCTGTATAAACTGTTTAAGAGTAATTAAAGTTATAATCTTGTTCTAGTTTGTGTTTAACAAAGTCTTCAAAAATATGATATCGATACAGCAAGCAAAGCCGATTAAAACAGGGAGGCGCAACTTGCCAAGTCTGGGACAATTTTGTGTATTGAAAGTGTATTGCGGAAGATTCGTAGGGCCGCAGGATTCAATAGGCGCAGCATAGGTTGTTTACATATATGACATGTGCTTACATTCGTAGAAACAATGCCATAAATGATTCTTGATTTTGTTTCGTAAAATACTGTCTGAAACAGTCTTTTAGAGACCACATGGCTGTTCGCCCTAGCACACCGTTACATAGTCAAACAATCTCGACTTAGAGTTGCCACATCTAAGTCAAGACCCATTATGCGCTTAACTGATCAGTTTTTGAGTTTCATAAATTTTGCTGTTTACGCCAAATTTGGGCAGTTTTCGGCTATTAACATGTAAAATGTAATAAAACTAGACGAATGACACAGAATACCTGGTAAAATTGGTCGTTATTATCGTTTAATCGATAATAAAATCAGCACGTGTAATTTCCGAAAATCCAAATGTAAACATAACTGTGAGTATCCGGTACGCGTATACCGCCCGTACAGCCCGTACAGATGAGCGCAACACGTGTGTGATTCATATGCTAACTTTGTGCGAATCGCTAAGCGAGCAGTTAAATTCATTTAACTTATCGTATTCTGTTCATAAGTCATTAACTATCAGTTTACAAGAAAAATCAGCTCGATTTGACAACAATTCTTCGTTAATTTTTCGTTTTTAGTTTCACCCAAGCGAGCTCAGTGTAATTGGTTTCACGCGTACCAGTGTACATCACTGTGAAAACCAAATAGTGCCGAAGATCTCCCAGCATCCTCCATTGTTCTAGAAACTCATTCCATCGAGTATTCTGATTGGTCGATAGGGGAATGCGATCTGCATATAAACAACAAATAGCTGTGTAGTGGAATTTAAAAGTGCGACCTCGTTGTGTTAAAATTGTCGAACAAACGAACCGCTGAGTGTTTTATGGATGTTTTTGGTGCAGATAACGAGAAAAAGGGTTGATCTTCATGGACATGCTATATATTTCATGGTATTTACAACTTTTCATTCACCTTTTCAAGTGCCGATAAAAATTTGATCGGCGCTACTTCCACAAATATGACACTTTAGTCCACATCTGCGATGCAGATAAAGGTCAGAAATTAAAAAATCTCCTAGCAGATTGCCCCACATCTAACCGTTACACTGCTAGCGAAAAGCTTGCTTATAAAAAGTCCTACATAGCGGATGAAGTGAGAAAATTTCATGTCGTCTTTACCTGTAATTACGTTTTGGTCTTTGAAATATATTTTAAACTATAATTTTGTTCTTTTCAAATATATTTCAACTATAATTTTGTTCTTTTCAGCCCATCCTCATTGATGGCCGCGGCCATTTAATGGGCAGGCTCGCGGCTATTGTTGCCAAGACTGTCTTACAAGGTATGTACTTACAAACAGGCTATGTTTGTCTATTTATATTAGAGGCTATTTAACAGGTGCTTCCATTTGTAAGCCGTTTTCTTTCCACTAACTAATGTTGGTTTTTCTAAAAAACCTTTGATTATTTGGAAAGAAACATTAGTAAAGCATTGTATAATTTTGTTCATACAATATAATGCAGTGCAGGGACATCGGGAAGGTAAAAACTTGACTAGTTCTTTCCCAGGCTATCCACCAGCCCCTCCACGGGGTTGGGGGGGGCAGGGTTTCAAGTGACTGGTACATTTCAGTTTTTCTGAATTGGCAATTTAACAACAGTTGTTTTCATACTTAAATGATTTAGCTGAGATCACTCTTAAACAAAGTAACAAGACTTTAGTGTTAATTATTTATTTAAATAGTACAAAGTGAACAAATACCTAAATTATATGTATCTTTGAAGTGAATAAAGTAAAAAAAATGCACGAACATCACCACATGTTACGATTGTTAAATAATGATCCATTTCTTTTTGTAGGTCAGCGAGTCATTATTGTTAGATGTGAAGGTATCAACATTTCCGGAAACTTCTACAGAAACAAGTGTAAGTATAATCGATAAAAGTATCTTTATGGAGCTGGCTCACATAATTCTCACTCGCAAATCTGTCCGTGTTTTTGTTTGGAGCCGAGTACCAAATTTAGTTCTATGTCCCAGCATCTACTCAGGGCCTTTTTTCCTTCTAAAACAGAGGCCGATCTTCGGTGACTTCCCAATCGCAAAAAGCTTCTTTTTTTCCCAATTTCGTGAAAGAATTTCCAAAAAAACCAATGCTAAATTCCCAATGTATTGAAATTTCGTACGGAACGGTTTGTACGGAACGGTGTGGCGTTTATTTATTGTTCAGTAAAAATAAAGATAAAATATGTATCATTCAATTGGCATTACTAATCAATTTATTTTTTTAATTAATTACGAGTGCGACATCGCGGAAGCAATATTGCATTTGTTAACTATGAGCATGAAAAGTGACTCGCAAGGGTCCGCCATATTGTTTTGCAGAATGGTTAAAGTCCGCTACGGGACCGTACCGTTCGTATCCGGGCCGAAAATATGTTCGGAATTGAAATATCAAGGACAAAAATCGTAAAAGTAATTAACAGCTCATAGCCTCATACAATGGAAAGGTATATTATGTTTGAAAAAGAACTTTAATGAAAGAATGATAAATAAAAGAAACTCAAGGTGACAGTTGTGGGCTATAATGGGGCTTTTGTTGTTCATGAAAAGTTAGGACCTCTTAACTTTATAATAAAACATGAAAGCCCTGTATGTTAACATGTATTTTGACTGCAGTTTCCTTTTTGATGTATCTTGAGTCAGACTTCCTTTTCCCAATTTGGCCAAAAATCGCGCTTGAATTTCCCAAACAGACAGGCTAAGGCCTCTTCCCAATTTTGGGAAAAAAGGCCCTGTTACTGATGCGGAAGGCATACATATAGTGATAGTCTGTTCATCTGTCCATTCAAAAATTTTCACAAAAATTTTCAAGTTGAATCACCTTGCATTGTCAATGTAACACTAGCCCCTGGTTGTCAGTGATTGACTTAGCTGAGGACATTTACTTAAAGCAGTGGTTTTGTGATAACAGATTTATATTTTGACTATTGATGATGATCCTCAACCAGTCATGTTGATAGCATGATGAAACTACATTACATGCACTACCAGCTGAAATAGTCTATATATACTCTGTAATATACATTCACGCACATAGTTAATTGAAACAATTTTGGTACAAGAAGAAGTGAGGAAGTTGCTTCATGAATTGTAACACAAAAGGTTTAATAATTTCCATTTTACTGTTCGACAAACACCTATTTTAAAAATATGCCTTTTTCCATAATCAACTGTTCACTTAGTCTTTGTATTAAAATAGCGTACTTTCATAACTGAAATTATTAATAATATAGATTAGTCCTCTTCAAACACCCTTCCCAAAACAAGGACCTACATAATAGATTTTGATTGAATCGGGTTACTGATTGACCATTGATGATGATTTATAACCGAATTGATAGCATACTGAAACTAGACTACATGCACTACCAGCTGAAATGGTCAATGAATCAAATACATTTAGTACTTTTCATAGATGTTTTGTCTTGTCTTATTAAATATAGGCATTATGTACAAACTCTGACTTGAAAATATATGCATAGCTAAAATGGTTCACAAGCAATACACAAAATCATAGTTCAGAATTGTGCGATAGTTATAAATATGTTGGCAGTCTCACTGCACTGTGTTATTGTATGTGATGACACCAACACTAACAGTTGTGATAAGTTGATTATACAGTTACATGAAGTGATTACCATATCACTGGCTTAGAATGAGAAAGTTGTAAGTACAAAATCTAATATTTGGAGAAAACAAGAAAAAACTGTCTGAAGATAACACTTTACTTCTGGAAACAAGCTGTTTCAACATCAGTTTGGCCAGCATGACAATTTCCTATTTTTATGAAAATAGGCTCGGAAGAAGCAATTTGTGATGTTGATTTTAGTGTGGATCAGTCTTATAAATCAGTCTTTTATAAGACCATAAGTAGTACTTGCAACCTTCTCATTCTAAGCCAGCGATCTATATCAGACTCTAATGTAAATTTATTGAAACTCTTATTGTATAAATTTGTGTTAACTGTATGGAGACCATTGATGATGATTTATAACCGAATTGATCGCATACTGAAACTAGATTACATGCACTACCAGCTGAAATGGTCTCTAGGAAAATTAATATATATGGCTTGTGAATTTACTATCTCAGTTGATACTTGCTCTTAACAGCGATAGTAATAATCACTTTCCCATGAAAATCATTTGGGATTGGATTTGAATTGGAACTTGACACAGCATGAAATAAATGTTCTCTATAAATTTAGCTTTATGCATCTACTACACTTGCATGTAGTAGCATTTCTATATAAAATTTACTATTATAATAGATCCATACCGTATATGCAGTCTTCACGAAAAACTTTCCAAAGTACTAGCCAGTCGGGCTACCAACAAGGCGGAACTTACTAGCCCGATAAGAAATTTACTAGTCGGACCATTAAATTATTTTAAATTTTCACCAGACTTTCGGACTAGTCACCTAGAGACAATTACTAGCACGATCCAGTTATTACTAGCCTTGTGCTTCGGGCTAGTGACCAAATTCGAAGCCTGTATATGGATGCATAAGAGGTACTGCATATGGGTCACCAATTTATTTGAAATACAATCGTCACATGGTGTACTGGTATGTGATTTGTGGTACATGTATGGCCATGGGGTGTTCACAATTTAACTAGTCATCTATATGAGTGTAGTATGCATGAATTGGGGATCTATGACAGTAGAGTCTACTCAAGGGTTTCAGTAATTATTATATGTAAAATCTTCCTTATTGAAAACTGTGACCATTGATGATGATTTAAAACCGAATTGATAGCATACTGAAACTAGATTACATGCACTACCAGCTGAAATGGTCACTTTTGAATTAGGATGACTGTTGACTTCTTAACCGCTATTCAAATTTCCAATCCATAAAGATGTGGTGATCATTTTTTATCCATGATCAAGAATTAAATGTTTTAACATTCTTTACTATTGTAGCAAGATCTGAATAAAACTTATAAAAACAAACAAAAATCATGCAAATAATATCAAGCACAGCAAAAGTTCTAATTCAATACAACGCACAATCCACTTCATGGGTACTTGCATCTAAAACAACCTTTGTGTAGATATGTATGCATTAGAGATGTCATGTAGAGCTCTCCATAAGAGCCAGCTGTCAACAATTTCGCAGGCTACTGAGGGATTTACCGGATGGCAATTCTTCTCAAATTTGAATCTAAGTTCAGCGTTTAAATGAAAAGTTGAATGACTCAACTAGCCACATTTTAGGTGCCAATCTCTTGTACTCTTCTCAAATTTGAATCTAAGTTCAGTGTTTAAATGAAAAGTTGAATGACTCGACTAGCCACATTTTAGGCGCCAGTCTCTGGCTTCATTAAAATTTACTGAGAACCATTAACTTGTGTCTTGTCAGCGATATTTTAATTAGTTGTCAGTGTGTGGCCATGGACATTCAATCTATTAAAAGGGTTCAACTATTGCTTTATAATTGATAACAAAATTGCTTTTCTATAGTGACCATTGATGATGATTTATAACCGAATTGATAGCACACTGAAACTAGATTACATGCACTACCAGCTGAAATGGTCACTTAAATATCGATGGCTTGTTATGTATTTTAAGTTACAGTCGACAATTTCGCAGGCTATTCTGAGAGATTTACTGGGCGGCTACTTCTCTCAAATTTGAATCTTAGTTGAATGTTTAAAATAATAAGAATTTTTTTGATAACACAACCACATTTTACACGCCTATTAGTACCACTAACCTAACAGTATCCATGGTGACCATTGATGATGATTTATAACCGAATTGATAGCATACTGAAACTAGATTACATGCACTACCAGCTGAAATGGTCACCTGGAAGTATAGATGATTTAAGAATCAAGGTTCGTACAGAACATGTAGTCCTTGAAAAGTCATGGAATTTAAAAAAAAGTAGTCCTTGAATTTACATTGAGTAGAAAATAAGAAACAGGGCTTTCATTTGACCCGTAGCTACGGGTTTTGACGCTCGAGTTTTGCTAAATACCCCATTTTGACGCTCGGAAAATCCTCTGTGTGCATCATTTTGACCCTTCAATATACACCCCTGTGCGTCACCCCAATATACGAAGTCCAAATACCACTCGTCATCAGGAAAATTGGTACTGTGTATGTATAAAAGAAATGTGTAATTAACAAAGTGACACATTGTATATTGACCAGATATGCCAATCACCCGTATAATAAATTACATCAGAGGCGGAGTATGCCATTTGCTTTCAGCCAATGAGATCGCGCCTTGCGGTCACAACTAGTCAAACAATCTCGACTTAGAGTTGCCACATCTAATGGCATCTAATGCGATGGAGATAAAGGTCAGAAATTAAAAAATCTCCTAGCAGATTGCCCCACATCTAGGTCACAACAAGCATTACCCACTGGTTATTTTTTAATTGACAGCGCAACTTACATAAAATCTTGTTAATTTCAACAAAACAGTTATTCTCGTTAATTTCAACTTGTTGTACAAATAGCAGTAAGTTTATACACATATATGTCAGCTCCAATACACTAAAGCACAGATATATATTAGAACGGATAGGCAACTCTATAAATAGATTTTTATCTGCCGAACGGCCAAACGCCCATAATGCAATGCGCTTACTCGGCCTTTTCCGTTAATCATCGGTTTTTATGGCGATGATCGGTAACATAATTTTTTATGGCTGCCTCGAAAAAACTTGCCTTATCATTAATAATTTATCGATTTTCAAAATTAAAACAATATTATAAAGATACACAATGCGTGTTTTATGCAATATACAATGCAATTTAAATCAGAGTTACAATTTCGTGTGATTTGGAGCAAGAAACGAGAGACACGGGTGGAAAATGGCGGAGGCTTCGTTGTTACAATTTAGTCTACGAAATATCTTTTAAAAGAATCATCAGGACTAATTTTATAATATTTTTCGAAAGATGTTTCAAGTAAAACGCCAAATAAGATTTTAATATTTTTCAATTTATAATAGGAATTTGTCATAGTTTGAACTGAATTGTTTTCTCGCTTCGATATTCCCGCGAAACCGTTGTGTATTCAAACTCCATTTCTGGACATATAGCCAATATAATCGATAAAATATACATACACACTAATCAAGGTATGTTTATTCTTTATCTACATAGTAAAATTTTCTCGATTGATTTTGAAACGTTGATTGGATTGGCAGATTTATTTCTGCAAATTTCTTGCAAAACAATACATAAAACAAAGTTGGCGGATCGATGAATCTCGCCGCTAAAACTCTGTGATCTCGCCAAACATCGCGACAAACGTGAACCCGCGAGAATTAAAGTCGATTTCTACTGATTTCAACTGGGTCACTAGTATAGTTACCTATCCGTTCTAATATATATCTGTGACTAAAGCATGTGTTTAATAAAAAAAATAGTTTTTAATTTCCACAGACTCAACGCATTTCCTCGTAACCGTAAACAATCACATTAATTCACTTGATTCTTCTTAGTACCCAAAATCACCAAGGAAACGTGTAGCCTCACACGAGTTACACATTTGAATGACGTCATTATGTAAAACTCACATATGTCCAGTGACTGTTTTGAACAGCATACACGCTATTTTTGACGATGTAAAAGGTCTTAATTGAAATGAGTTAATCACACTTGGAAATGTTTGGTGTTTTATAAATAATTAAAATGTTTGTAACTTATAACATATTATGCATATTCCTGAATGGATTTTGACTGGATAGATTTGCGTATGTTTAGATATATTCCTATGATTTCATGACCATCTGTTCTTTTATGTTTAAGATTATTTGTTATGGAAAATGTGATTCAAACAACACTACTTTCAACTAAAACTAATTCACTTATTATGATCGATGTAGAATCTAAATGATCAAAGGAATTTATAAAAGTTCTGGTTCCCGACGCTGACATAGTAATTGTACATGAAGGTGCAAGTTTATCATTTTTTCAATCTCATTTAGAAACCTGATGCCATTTTTATCACAACCTACCCTTTTGTTAATAAGATGTTCTGTGATACATAAAAGGATCCATTTAAGGCATAAACGGTGCGAAATTAAAATTACTTTCGGTTTCGGAGGAACGATAAAACCTGTATCGTCCGTACAGTAGTGTACTACTCTGTCCAAAGAATCGACATAAAAGGCCACAATGTTTGTAAATTTGTAAGAATAAGCAGTGTTGATAAGTGATTGGGAATTGCCTGATTACCCATATGAGAACAATGTGGACATACATGAGGAAAGTTTAAATGACATAGATTGTGTCAGCATTTCATTTGAAGACTCAGTTAGTACTAGTTACTTCTCACCAGCTGTTTTTTAGCAGGAAGATGGAGTTAAACAAAAAATACATGTTTATAAAGTGAATTTATTTCAAGGTCTGGGGCTATGGCTCAAACAAAATAAGCACGTTGCGGATACAAATCGACTACGTATTTCGAATGGACTCTTAGAAATTTGATGTCAAGAGTCATTTTGACTCTTGGAATTTTGGGGCCAAGAGTCATGACTCTTGGGTTTTGAAACCTAATGAAAGCCCTGAGAAAATATCCTAGAAAACGCTATTTAATCACAAAAATCATCCCCATAGTTTTATGACGAGTACATGCATCCTGAGATTCAGTACCTGTTTACCTGGGGATGAAATGACACGGTACAAAATATTGAAAAAAAAAACAGTATTAGTGATTATCACAACCTGACAAACTTACGCACCAATGTCAATATTTTGTGGGGGTAAATTGATGCTTTTTACGGTGTTTTAATGCCGTTTGAAATCATGAGTAGTAAAATAAGTCCTGGAAAAGTCCTTTAATTTTGTTCTGAAAGATTCGTACAAACCATGAGAATGTACTGGCTGAGTTAATACTTGCATCTTTCAAAGATCCAGTGATTATATTCACTTCTCCATGATAATCCATTTCTTGCCCATGGCAGAGCTTGATGTTATGCTAGCGTGTTCTGCATGGTCAATTGATAGTAAAAAGACTGATTGCTACTTTTTTCAGGCAGTTTAATAATCTACTAGAAATGAATGCAATTATTTAACATTTCAGTGAATTATCTTAAGTATCACTGACTTAACTGTATCCATCATTCCTTGGAGACCATTGATGATGATTTATAACCGAATTGATAGCATACTGAAACTAGATTACATGCACTACCAACTGAAATGGTCACCATGAAATGTATAAATTTTTAAATTGGTAGATGGTTTATGAATTTACTCAATTTACTGGCTAAGTTAGTCCTTGCTTTCTATAACAGTACCAGTGATTTTATTTGCTTCTTGTTTAACATTTCAGTGAAGTATCTACAGTATCTGAGATACAGATGTAATGTCAAGCCAGCAAGAGGACCTTTCCACTTCCGTGCTCCATCAAGGATCTTCTTCAAGTCTGTAAAAGGTGAGTTTATATCTGCTTTCTAGTAACACTGACTTAACTGTATCCATCTTTCCATGGTGACCATTGATGATGATTTATAACCGAATTGATTGCATACTGAAACTAGATTACATGCACTACCAGCTGAAATGGTCACCATGAAATGTATTTTTAAATTGATGAATGGTTTATGAATTTACTCATTTAATATTAAAAAAATTCACTAGCAACATAATGTGGCTAAGTTATAAAGTAGTCTCTTTACTATTTAAATGGGTGGCCAACCGTATCTTTTTAAGTCGGTTAAAGGTGAGTTTGAGTCTGTTCATGTCAAGTTGGTACAAGCATTGTTAAATAGCTATGATATAAAATAGTCTCTTAAATACTATGTAAATGAATGGCCAAAGGTATGAATACTGCTCTTAATGATTAATTATATGTGATTATTTTCCAAATTATAGGTATGTTGCCCTCAACTACTCGAGGTAGAGAATCATTGCGTCGTCTGAAGGTGTTTGAGGGTATTCCCCCACCATTTGACAAGCGCAAGAGGAAGGTAGTACCAGCTGCTCTCCGTGTTCTTAGACTCAAGCAAAACAGAAGGGTAAATATATGAACTAAATACTATCTTTTATAAACATTTACAGAAGGTGTACAAAATTGTGTTAAAACGTTCATTGCTTTCAGACCTTGTGTTTTCATTTGCTGTGTCAGAAAACAACTGATAAATAACTTGTGAGCCTTTATTGTTAATCATTAAGTATTATATTGATTGGACTTAGTGCATAGTTTTCATACTTGTGCTTATATATATTGTTAGACTGTTTAAACTAACTAACTACTGCTTTAAGTATATATATATATATATGCCTGCAATGTTTCAGTAGAAATAAAGCAAATAAAGGCTATGCTCGGCTTTAAGTATGGAGCGCATAACAGTCATATAAATGTCATAATTATAATATACCATACCTACATGAGAATTAAACACAACTACATAGGACGGAAGGGCTTGTAATAAATGGCAGGGCTCGACACTAACACTGGTCGGAGGCCAGTGAAAATCTTGAAGGACCAGTAACTGTTTTATTTACAAATTTTACGTTTCTTTGCTGGGGGACCAGTGACCAAAAATAGTTAGTGTCGATCCCTGAATGGTATGCAGTAGAATATGTCTTGTTGGTGAAGGGTGTTTGGGAAGGTACACAAATGTTAATAACACATTACTATTAATGTATTTTCAGTACTGTGATTTAAACAGACTCTCCCACGAAATTGGCTGGAAGTATCAAGGAGTTGTTGGAACTTTAGAAGCCAAGAGGAAAGTCAAATCTAAGAAGTTTCACGAAACTAAAAAAGCTACAGAGGTATGCCGAGTGTTATAGTAACATCTATTAGAATATTGCTATATACTGGTCTATTGAGTTGTGATAAGATTGTTGCTGTATAAAAATGATACAGTTTTCCCGTGTTTCTGTATTTTATGTTGCTCAGTTACAAAAATCAATTTCAGATTCTTTCAGTGCTGGATTTGTTTGTCGTCATTATCAGTCATTCCTTGCATTGGTGTTATTGTACAGTACTACAGATGATGTTAATTTCCCGAACTTGACTTGTTTGTGAAAATACAACATGAACTGATGTAGTACTGTTTATAGAAACTTTAAAATTTATCACGCAATATGTATAATCTTGACATTCTTGGTGCAAACATGATTGCTGGCTGTTGGTGTGCTTCATGTATAGACTCCTTAATGGGGAACTCACTTTTTCAGAAACTTGTTGGCCTGACGAGACATATATATATCCTGTATGCCGAAATCAATTTGGACTTATAAAATTTGAAAATTATCTTATAAATATTTGGCACCTTTGGTCTATCTCAGTATTTTCTAGACAAGTTCATGAAACATTTCAGCCCATTTGTTGTTGCCAAATAAATATGCGAGGGATGTTTCTAAAAAAAATGACCAACTATGTTTACTAGGCAATGCTGTATTTCAAAGGAAAAGAGTTTCTAAATGGTTCTCAGTATAAAAGGCTTAGTTATGAAAGTTATTGCCAATGATGTTGAATATAATATTTGCTACTCTTGATGAAGAATGATGTTAACTACTAGCTGAGGCAATACCTTTATCCACAATACCATTCTATTGTTTGTGTATGAATATACACAGATAGTTCATCTTGTGTATGAATTTACCCAGATTGTTCATCTTGTGTATGTATATACCCAGATTGTTCCATCTTGTGTATGAATAAGCCCAGATTGTTCCATCTTGTGTATGAATAATCCCAGATTGTTCCATCTTGTGTATGAATTTACCCAGATTGTTCATCTTGTGTATGAATATACCCAGATTGTTCCATCTTGTGTATGAATATATCCAGATTGTTCATCTTGTGTATGAATATAACCAGATTGTTCCATCTTGTGTATGAATAATCCCAGATTGTTCCATCTTGTGTATGAATAATCCCAGGTTGTTCCATCTTGTGTATGAATATAACCAGATTGTTCCATCTTGTGTATGAATAATCCCAGATTGTTCCATCTTGTGTATGAATATACCCAGATTGTTCCATCTTGTGTATGAATATACCCAGATTGTTCTCGGTAAGGGATTCTTGTACTTTAATTGGACCTGATGGATGTCTAAAATCATTGGTGCTGCACAATCATGTTTTCAATGGTTAAATTAGACTGAACCTGAAGGAATTGTCCATAGTCGTATATTTGGCATCAGCATCATTGTTGGATGTGAATATTTTGAGAACTTAGTAAAATTCCCAATTAGATATTTAGATCAAGGAGTTATTGCTAATGATGTTGAATATAATATTTGCTACTCTTGATTGTAAAATGATGTGAAAATGTTAGCTGAAGCAATGCATTCATCCCCAGTAACATTCTGTTGTATGTGTTGGAATCATTGGATGGATTAGGTTGAACATAGATGAATTGTACTGCCTCCTCGATAGCCTATTGGTAGTGTCTCAGGTCGTGCCATACCAAAATTAAAATAAAATTTGTTTCAGAAATTCCCTTGCTAGATGATCAGCATAAAAGAGAAACTGTATTTTCTAATCTCAAACCCTTGTGGTGTCAGATGAATAACATCAGAAATGAAGTGTCAATAGTGATTAATAAAAGTTTGGAAAACTGGTTTCACAATCCACTTTTAACTAGAACATTTTTCATTAGTCCTAGTTTGTATGAGGTATTGGCAGTTTCTCACTGTGTTCCATTTCATTGTTGAGGTGATGCAGTCAAGAGTTAATTTAAGGACTAGTAAATTCCCTAAAATATTAAAATGGAGAGCATAGATAAACTTAGAATGTAATTTAGTGCATTGTTTCTTTAATTATGTATTGAGGAGTTATTGCTAATGATGTTGAATATAATATTTGCTACTCTTGATTGTGAAAATGATGTTAAAATGTTAGCTGAAGCAATAATTCTCTAAACGTACATAATATTCTTGTTTAATTTATGCCAAGTAAATGTCTGTCCAAGGCGATGGTTTTATTGCCAAAAATATTCTTTTTGTCAGACAGTGAGACTAGGTGGATTCTTGTGATTTAAACAGTCAGTGTAATTGATATTAGGCCAGGTGTCGAATTTAAATATTTCTCAAGTATGACAATCATACATTGCCAGAGTAAACTTTCTCTTATACCTTTTAAGCAATGTAGCAGGCTACTACCAGTAAGCGATTTACTGGTCGGCTACTTTTCTTCAAATTGAACCCGGTTCAGTGTTTAACGTAATTAGAAATGAAATGTTGAATAACACAAAGCCACATTTTACGCACGAATCTCCAGCTACATTTAAATTTACAAATAACCATTTTTCTTGTCAGGGATATTTTAATAAGTTGTCAAGTGTGTGGAGATGGACATTCAATTTAAGGGTTCAATTATTGCTTTATAATTGATAATACTTTTCAATAGTGACCATTGATGATGATTTATAACCGAATTGATAGCATACTGAAACTAGATTACATGCACTACCAGCTGAAATGGTCACTTAAATTTGGATAGCTTGTTATGAATTTTATCATGGGTCAGTCAGTCGACAATTTCACAGGCTATACTGAGAGATTCACGGGCTGGCTACTTTTCTCAAACTGAACCAGAGTTCAATGAGAATAATGAGAAATTTAATTTATGCTCACTGATATGTCTGTCATTAGCGGTGGTTGATTGCCAAAAATTTTCTTTGTGTCTGACTGTGGATTCTTGTGATTAGGAAATTCAGATTGTGTAAGACAATTATACGATGCCAGACGTAAATTTTACTTTGTTTATCTTTTCAGAACTTGAAGTTGAAGGCGCGAGCAAATGTTGCCAAGAAGATCGCATCGTACCAGAAGATCATTGAAGGCTATGGTTACAGATAGACATTTACAGCTGTTAAATTATTCTGGAAATAAAGCTGACCCAGTGTATTATGTGTTGTTGTATGTTTGGAGTTGATCATGCCTGGGGAACATATATTATAATAGCATTGTTCTGCCAACAAAGTGTTCAAGTGATTAACATGGAAATGATGGCAAATTTGAAATTTCATTAATTTACAAATTTGTAAATTTTGGCTTACAAATAAAAATCGGTGAATTCTGGAAAGAGTGTCTAATCCAAATTCTCAGAAATTTAAAACATCTAAAGTTTCCACTTGGACAGTAATAGATATAAACTGGAATTGACAATATGACAGGTTTTCCAATAGCTTACATAAGGTACAAAATTGGTAATCTTGACCTTAATCCTTTGATAATGCTAGTGATAAAATAAGATTATTAATTTCAATGGTTCATATAATAAATTTTTTATCGAACGAAAACGTGGATAACTAAAAGTTTTGTACCTCAGGATTAATGTGGAAAACCCAGAATACATTGCATTCCGGAGTAATCTATTAGCTATTTGGCAGTTACATTGACCAGTTGACCACTGATGAGGAAACATGAAATTGCTGCCATAATGATCTGCAGAATTTCACACATTAAAGTAATCAGTTGCATATATTCATCAGAATCATTCACAAATGGAAATTGGTAATTGTTTCACAGATATGAAGTTGAGGATTTGTTGGTTCCTGGTTCAAAGATGTACCTGCTAAGTCCTGCTTCAATTTGTTAAGTGATCAGTCTAAACTACATCTGAAGAAAGGAGATAAGGATTGTAAACAAACTCAACATGCTGCCTTGTTCCTGCTACTCAACAATAGATAAAATCCGGAATGTACAATATTGTGGGGTTTCCGCAAATTTACATGCAGTACAAATAATGTTGACCTTAATCCCTTGCTATTGTGATTTAAATAAGCATCGCTCATTTCAATGGTTCATACATGAATTTTTATCAAACGAAAACATGGATAACGGTAAAAGTTGTTTGTACCGCGTGATTAGTTGGAAAAACCAGATTGCATTGAATTCCGGAGTATATCTATTAAAAAGGAAGCAATGTTCACCAACATGCAAGAGCCAAATGGCTAAAGAGCACTTTTTACTAACACTTGCCTGTGCAGCAAGCCATGTTTTGTCAAGTAGAGAAAGCTGAGTAACAAAGGAGTGTTGTCTCTCCAAACTGCTTGTGCGCATGTTTTGTTAGTTCTTTTCTCAGTGAATGCCGCACCACACTACCAGCAAGCTATGTTCACCAACATTCAGGCGCCCATTGTCTAACCAAACTGCTAATGAGCAATTTTAGGTAGCGCCTTTATTACATATTTGCAATGACACACTACCAGCAAACTATGGTCGCCATTAGCATATTGTTTCTCAGCACTTAGCTAGGCATATAAATTATTCTCCTCAGCTACATAGCATTTTTAGGCAAGCACTATCGAGCTGTTAAATTTAGTTGAATGTTAATATTGTCAATTTAAAGTGGATAAGTATTCTTCTTCACCTCAGAAACTACATGTGTGCTGCATAAGCATCTTGTTAGTAATATTGTCATACATACTGCTGGCTTAGAATGAGAAGGTCGTAACTGCTACTTAAAAGACTAGATCTAATACAGATTTAAAATCTGCTTCTAATGAGCCTATTTTCATGTTGACCAAAATGAAGTTGAAAAAGCTTGTTTTTCCATGCGTAAAGAGTTAATTTCAGAGTTTTTTATTTTCTCAAAATATTGATTTTGTAGTCACGACCTTCTCATTCTAAGCCAGCGATATTTGGATGCAGACCTATCAGGATTGGGTTTATATCAAACTACATTAGAACAATAAAATACAAAGACAGTTGCTACACTGAAATATGTTGACAAATTTATTACAAATATAGAAAGCCATTTAATAAATGTACATGATAATTAAAACAAGCGTTACAAGAGATGTTGGTAAAATACATAGGCTCCCATCGCTGCAATAACCTTGGAACTACAGTCCTTTCAAAATCAAATGAGAACAGTTTGTAAATATACTATCGTCCAGCAGGTAAACTATGTTTAACTGGGTATGCCTGAGTTAACGGTATTCACCGCTATTCTTTCCCTCAATAGTATTACCGGTACTTATTGGATCAACTGACCCAGACGGATGCAAAACAATATACCGTACATGTACTTGTCAAAGATGTGCCAAAAAAACTATGAACACCAGCAAAGGTATGAAAACATGTTACTGAAACACAAAGTAAAACCAAGTATTGTTTATTCAAAGATGTCGGTCAAAACCACCAGAATGCTCCATTTCTGAATAGCTAATAGGGTATGTAAGTCTTGTCACGTGACTACGGGATTAGTATATCTACTTAGCTAACAACCATTATATTTTTAATCATTAAAGTGTATTATTGATGGTAGAATTTAATCCTGACACACATGTAATAATCGACCAGGATGAATGTTTGTTTACGCGGTTGCGACAGAGATCTTTGAATCAACTATTTTCTGTTCTACATAATTACATACTAAAAATTTCAATTACAGGCTTATGGGTATTTGGTTCAAGACACCTGCACAAGTTCAGCAATAATCTGATAAGTTGAGTCCTATAAACGCCAGATTTGTACAGAGAAGTAAAACATGTACTAGTTGGTGTCCCAGTAGATCTGGTTAAGTCTAACTAGATTGGGTTGAAAAAAAAAATGTATTGCTCCCACAAGGGGCCATAACTCTGGTAAAATCAATCTAAACTTTCTGACAATAATCGCAAATAGGCTTGGTACAAGACATTGATGAGAGTCATTGAAATAGGTCCAATGGTTAAGAACAACAAGTGCTGACTACAATATTCACTTAAGCGTCCAACACAAAATCAAATATTTATGTTGTAGGACTGATTGAATAACGTTGCAAGGCAGGTTGTAGCAATAAATCAATTAATTATGAAAATAAATTGAAAGCGTATCTACATTTTGAAGTATAATAAAAACTGTATTGCACACTATAGGGACATCATACAAAAGATGAAAAGAAAAAAACATTAACAAATCTTCAACAGAACAATTAAAATTCATTAGAACATAAGTAAATTCTGAATAACGTCTTTATCAATAGAACACTAATCTATAACAATGTAGTAAAAATCGTTGTTACCAAGTATATGCCCCCACTCATAAATAAGTGTGGGGTATATAAACTGAACACAAAGCACTGGTATGGTCCGACAATATTTATAAATGGATAACATTTATACATTTTTGTACATTTTTCAACTCATGAATCATTTTGAGGCAGCCCTTCCACTTTTTGTATCTTGATGAATAGTTTGGCTTCAAGGTTGCCATGCACAAGATAAGGTGAGTTTTTAGCTGACAAATTCTTCAAAGCAACGACATTGTCCTCAGTGAAATTTGAAGAGTTATTGGTGAAGGTATGGTCATTGTTGTAAGAGAATGCCACATATTTGATCCCGTTCCGTATACCGTACAGTATGAATGAGAGTGTGACGTGTACCGACGCCACCGTTCTTGTTAACATCTTGATAGACAGCGTCGTGTTTTCTGGCATGTAGCCATACCAGTTGAAACTCTTAAATGGACCTTTTGGCCAGAACACCGCTTCAAATTTGATTTCTCGACATGATTTTGATGACGCCACATACTCAATAGGTATGTTTACATGCTTACATATTCTGCTCTCAAATTTTTCCACGTAGTTATAATGTAGAAGGGACATATCTGTACATAGAGAATAGACCGGGGATATGTAGTTACGGAACTTGTTCCCGGCTCCCTCTGTGTTAACTTCATTCATCAGCAGTGAATGATGCCGATATGCTTCGTTCAGCTTTTCCGAGAAGATGTCTTTGTGTGACAGATAGAGCTGTGATTTCTCTATCTCTAATAGTTGTTTAGGTGGAATCATTTTGAAGCGTAACAATGGAATAACTTCTAGTATATTCTGTACCATGTTCTCAGCATTTTTCTCATTCATCAGCCACTTCTCTAACTGTTGCCACAATTCAAACTCGTTACTCACAACAAGATCACAACTCGACAGAAACTCAACTACTTCAGCCCTCGACAGCTCCACCCAATCTGACGTTTTCAAAATGATGTCAAAGTTGGACAAAATAAATTTACGACATTTGTCAACCAGAAGACTATTTCCTGTCATTTTGGCATACTGGTACCATGATAATGTGCGGTTTGTGTCGGGTGATTCTACAATATGACACGTCATATACTCCACACAAGCAGTGCCAAGGACTGGTATACAATATTTATCTGCCAGCAACAAGATGGGTAATACATTATCTGTAGTCAGTCCTACACAACCAGTATACATATACCTGCAATAAACAAAGGTAAATTTCAACCAAGTTTTCCTCAAGCATTTAAAGAACATTCTCGTTCAACCAGCGTATACTTCATATAGTCTAGGGACTAGGGACTTGACTAAACACTGATTCATGAGGAACCTTAAAGAAGTGTAAATGACTTTGTGTTCTTATTGACTGGAATGGTCACACAAATTCATGTTTAAAACTTTTTATGAAATATTCAGTATGTTCTATTATATGTCTTTCGTTCAAGGAAAACATGTATGCAGTGTTTCCAGAATATTGTGCCATTTACAAACATTTACAAGATAAGCCTACCATTGTAATATTAGAGTAAAGTTACCTCAGAAATAAGAAGAATGAATCGATGTAATCATTAGTGAAAAGTTACCTCAGAAATAAGGAGAAAACTGGAATGCATTCTTCCACTTCTGTCAATGTGATTTCTGGTTGGGATGATTCTTTCCATCTGTCTTCATTTAACATAGCCCTAAACATGGATAGTCAATATTATAACAACGCCATGCAGACAGGTTGAACCACCAATAAAAAATCTAAATTTTAACAATGAAAAAACAGGTAGTAATTGCGGCTTGATTCTAAGTGTACAGAACATACTGTATCAAATATTGAAAACAGAAAACAACATGTAAAATTTGAAAAGAAAACCACAGGAAAATGTCATGTAAATGTGTGACTTATTTTATTTTGTATTATCCAATAGATTATAGTTTGATAATCCTAATAATTATTTTGAATTAAGACATACAAGGTCAATTGTTATGTCTGATTGCCACAGGTACACTTGATAACCTCGAAACATAATTTACAATCATTGAACGGAAGAATGATTGAATTGAGCTAGAAAAGAAAATAGTTGACAAAACAAAAGGGCTATGATGAGCCAGTCACATGAGAGAAAAAATCAATGCACTACATTCTCCAACCTCATTAAAATAAGACCCTAATTATGCTCCACTACATTACGCGCCTGCTGATATCAGATCTGACGACACTCCGTAAGGGGTCATGTGAACTTAACGTCATCAAATCAAATCGCTTCTTTTACAAATCTGAAAGTGCAGCGAAACTCTGCTCAGGCTGCTTCCATGAATACCTTGATTTTTCACAAAACATTAGATTAACGAACTGTGTGATGTCAGTCTGTGCGACAGAGAGGTCATTTGAAAGTGACCTTTTAGGGAATGTAGTCAGATCTCTTACCGTGTAAAGGAATGGAGCTAATGTAAGGCTCTGATTTGAACGAGATTGCAATCTCCGACTTACTCAAAGACTTCACTACATACAGTCAGTATGAATTTATGGGCATGGAAGCGATTATCTCCAACATGTATGATGATGTCACTCAGTCTCTCGTTATTGTATAGTGCCTCAAACTTTTCCACAAATAGTTTTTCATTGTGGATTGTTTCAAGTGATGGATTTGGTACCTCATCAACATTTGAATCGTTGGAAGTTCCTGGTATCTCGGAAGCAGACATTTTGATACCCGTCTTCTTATACCTCACTCCTGAAAATATAAGATATTTTGATAGTAGGCCTGCAACTTTTATACTCTTCTTCTTCCAAATTACGTGACCGCAATCAATAAGCTGATTTTTCTGTCACATCGGTGGTGTGCAAAAATGATAGAACAGTTCAAATAACACAGTGAAACGTTTATAAAAACACTTTATACAGGTGCACGGTTAATAACATTAGTCTACATTCAGTTGGCTAGCCGAGCCTTGAAGCAAATTATAGTCATTAAGTTTGGTTGTTTATTCATAACATAAACAGATAAAAGGAGGTGTATCAGTGTAACTATAAGACCATTTAGACTTTTAGTAAACAGAACTAAATGGTATCCCAGACTCAAGCAAGTATTCTCTGTACCTGGTAGATAATAAATAACACCTAGAGTACTTTGATTTTAACAATAAACGATACATACAGTACTTTGATTTGTACACGATTTTATCACAGGTAAAATTTCTGTTTGTGACCAAACCTCTGGTTATATGAGAATTATTTGCTAGCCAATTCAATGATTTTTCCATAATAACCTATATTCACGTACTTATAACAGGTTGCATAAACGAAATGTCAAATAAGAAGCAAAGTTTACCTTTCAGAAATGTAACACTGTCATTAATATATTCATCAAAGGGGGACAATTCTGCTAGGACTCGATGGATTTAAAGGAGAACTGTTTAGAGGTTTGACGCTGTATATCTACATGTACATAGCTAAACTTGTTTTGGCTATTTCTATTATCGAATAAATGCAGTTTTCCCTAACAAACTTCCACTTATCCCATCAAGTACATGTAAAAATTGCGGAAAAACTACACAGTCAGTTAGATGTTTCCAAGAAAAAATAACTGCAAATTATCTTGATCTACCCTTGGTAGTGGAGTTTCACGTCACGTCAAAGCTGTTGACAATTCAACTTTGATAGTTTTTATCTAATAATTATGTGATAGATCTACTGTAATCAAAGACGTTCATTCACGTATGAACGTACGTCTTTGACTGTACTGTACAGTACTGTAAATTTTATCCAGTACTAGATCTATATAGATATGGAACCAGTTTTTTCCAACTTATACGAATCACTCTCGACACCTCATTCCTGATGTTGTCTATCGCCACCAAGTTATACTATAACAGATGAGTCGACAGTTTTCACTTTTATACCGAGTGTCTACATAGGGAATTTCTGGTACTATTTAAACTACATCTTTGGTATGTCGTGGCCACGCATGGGATCAAACCCAGAACCTCCCACACTTTGAGCAGACTCTGTACCACTAAGCTATTGCGGTTTTGTGATCACTTTTGGTTGCTTTTCAGATAGGGATTTTCTGGTACCATTTTAATTCCATCTATGACGTGACCACAACGCGGCCACAAGTGGGATCTTGAAGCAGACTCTCACTACCACTAAGCTTTCGAGGTTTTGCGATCACTTTTTGTCCGCTTTTCAGTTAACATTACAGAAATCAAGTATTTGTGAGCCAACAAAATGCCAACCATGAATAATATTTACCAACGTTGGGCCAACTGTTGGAATATTGTTGGTACAACAGTGGCCCAACGATGGGCCAACGATGTTTTATATTTTGCCAACCAAATGCCAACGATGAATAAGAATTGGCACCGTTGGCCCAACGTTGAGCCAACGGTTGGCCCAACGGTTGGCCCAACGGTATCACAACGAGCAAAATGACGTTGGGCCAACGTAATTTTCCAACGTTGGCCCAACGATGTTCGCATCGTTGGGCCAACGTTGGGCCAACGTAAACATGCTAGATCTATCTGGGGATTCAGTTTCAAAGAATTACCTTGTTGTCTTCTCATTCTACGATGAAGAAAAAACTCCATTTTTATTTGTAGATTCTATTTCATTTTTTTTAAACTTTGCCGCGCTGTTCACACTGTTTTGATATCCTTGTTTCTAACGTAATTCCTACGTCATCGTAACGTTACATTTGGAACACTTCTCCTTTAACAAAAACAGTCCGTAAGAGTAGTCTCCCTTAGAGGAAGTGTTATCGGTGATCAGTCATAATTGTTTTCCTTTTTGTAAACAAATTGTGAATATTTTGCCTTGAAGAATGTCGGGAACAACTGGAACTACTGGCAGTGAGCAGGCAACTTCAGCTGACAGACGGAATCATGTATGAATTATTCTTGAATGTAATGATAAACAATCTTGACGGATTCTGTATCGTCAGAACTTGAACAAATCAATTATCTATTTTGCAATTATCTGTCACTATGTTTGTCATGTTCTGTTTTATGATCTTAAGAGTTGTTGACCAAATGTCATCCAATATAACCCTCCACCTCACCCATCTAGCCTATCGGTACCGCGTCCAGGGGCTGTCTGAGTTCTAATTTCTAGCTAGATGTGGGGCAATCTGCTAGGAGATTTTTTAATTTGTGACCTTTATCTCCAGTGCAGATACTGATGTTAGATGTGGATACTCTAAGTCGAGATTGTTTGACTAATTTCTAGCCAGATTCTAGGAGCTTAATTAATTCTTTTAAATTTTCAACTTTACTAGTTTTAGCTATTTCTTTCTTCCGTGTAATTTGCAGGGCCCACTCTGGGGCACTATCTCAAATGTTTAGAGACAGAGGTGAGATACAAGGAATCTGGATGCGATACGCTGGGTGACAGTGGGTTCGTCAAATCTCCGGTTCGTCAAACTTAACTTTCTGTACAAAATAGGTTGTGGTTTCGTCAAATTGAATTATAGAGGGATTTGAGTTGATATACATAGTTTTAAGTGTGAACAAACACCTTTTTATAAGATTTAGTTGTATTGTATGGGATTGGCGATTGATTTATTTGTTAATATTGTGTGATAATCATGCATCACAATTATGAGGTTTTAATTACTTGTTTGACTAATTTTAATCAGTGTTGAATGTTTATCACACTATGACAAACGCACACAGAGTAATTACATGGATCAGGTGTGAATCACTCTATATTATCACTTTGACGAACCAGACTTTTGTTTATACTATAAATTCACTTTGACGAACCGGGGATTTGACGAAACCACAGTAATTCGATGCGCTAGCTCGATCGTTTCAAATAGATTCCATGGTTCTTTACGTGCCCGGTGTAAAGCTCCGATACTTGCGAGATTACCCCTGGGTTTCCTACCAGGATCATCTCTAGTTGGGTGGGAAACATTAAATAGCGTTTCTGAAATGACAAAGTGTCCCGGCGAGAATCGAACCCGGGACCTCTTGATCAGGAGTCAAGTGTCTTATCATTCGACCACCGTGCCATCCGCTCTGTCTAGTATAATAGTTATAAGTCAAGATTGTTTGACTAGCTCCACGGTTGCAGAACGTACTTAAGGTTCGATCCCTGATAGTGTTTTTAGTCATATAAATATGCATACCAAAGACAAAATAAGAATGGTACCAGGAACCTGCTGCCTAACAAAGCCATATGCACTAACCATGCAAGCACCTTTTGGTTATGCGTCACTATATCTAATCAATGATGGTGACAGTCTGTAAGCTGTGAGTAGCATATGATATATTGCTTTTCCCGCTACTTATAATAAATACAATAGTTTTTGTTAATACTAATAGCGCTTTTTGAAGATAGCGCTGTCAAGATAGCGCTGTCAAGCTCTAATATTGTGATAGAGCTCTGTTAGTTTAGGCTGTGAATGGGTTCCAAAAATATTCTTAATTGCAGGACACTTAGCATTGAAGGGAAATGACTTCTCTTCTCTCATGCCCTTGTGGCAATGGATAACATCAGGAATGAGGTGTCCAGAGTAATAAATGATATAGAACTAAATTGATATAAGAAAGTTCTTAAAAATTGTGCCACAATCAATAAAAGAATCAAACATTTGGTTAATCTGAGGGTATCCTACAGCCCTACACCTTTAACTGTACTGACAGCATCATGTTTATTGATTGATAATTATGTCATTGGGCAATTTTCACATAATTATATTATCTTGTTTCTATATGACATCTCAGGAGGCTGGTTATTGTTGGTAGTCAACAATCAATATTTGCCTCTGATAGAGTACAGTACTGATTATATGCTTAAAGCTGTCATAGTATAAGTATTGTCATTGGCCTCTAATTGCAGTCAAACATTCTTTGGGTCAGGTTTTAAGTTCAAACTATTCCACTGAATTAATGGATATCATGCGAATTTTTTGCTCTCCTTATCCTAACAAAAAAGTCATGTATCTATCAATGACTGACTAGACAGAGTCAGATGTACTGTAGCACACAGACAATCCAAAGCCGCACAGGAATTGCGACATCCCCTCGCCATTTAGAAAAGAGTTGACATAGAATAAACCATTCATATCCCCAAAAATGGATCTTTCAAGCACACCTATATAGGCAACTCTAGTCTACCCGCAATTTATGACACACTTTGAACTCCGAATTTGCATGTACAATTAACAAAAAAGGGAGGTAACTATGAATGGTAACTCTACTGATGTTCACCCACATACTATGTACCGGTATATTAGGTGGGTATCAGATATAACAACCTCTCCTTTTATTATGAAATTTAAAACAGTTCACCATAAAGGGGCGATGACATTACGCCCACTTTGATCATTGTGTGTGGTACTGGAACCAGCTATCGGAGCTGGAAATCATCAAAATGCTTTTTTCACTGTCTCCCCGTCGTCTGTCTGTCACACTTATCGTTTATGCTAAATAACTTGAGAACCATATGACCCTTTGTCATGAATTTTCATAGGATGATTGGTCTCATTCAGTAGATTAGCCCTATATATTTTAGGTCAGCAGGTCATGGTGACCCAAAATGTGAAAACTGTTTTCGCTCAATAACTTACGTTTTCTTTAACTCACAGTCTTCAAACTTCATTAGGATAAATGGTCTCATTGATTAGATGATCCCTATCATTATTAGGTCAGCAGGTCAAAGGTCAAGGTCACATTGGCTGGAAATGGGAAATATATTTTTGGCTCGATAACTAGAGGATGATTGGATCTCATCAAGTAGATAACCCCTGAAAAGTTACAGTGGGGACAAGCATTTTTGTTTCAAAACAATATCTAGTTCAGATCTGAAATTCGTGAATATTCTATGCATATCTGTTAATTGATTTCGGTGCAGGTTGTTTTTCTCTGAAAATCTAGGTAATCCATTAATAGCAAATTATAAAATTATTTCATCTTGTATGTTCTAGGTTATGGTTGGTGAATTGCCGACTGATTTCCTGAGGTTTAATTCTACACCACAACAACAACAAAGTTATGCTGATGAAAGAGTTGCACAGATTCTACAGGCCCAACAACAAGCTGGTTACTATGCCATGCCAGCTAATATTAGAGGTCGTTTAAATATCAGTGTTGTACAGGTATGTTAGTATTATATTAATCTTGTGTCTTTAATAAGGGACGTTAATTATAGTATTTGCCTGTGCTTTAATAAAATTTAATAACTTTATTAATGTTCATGTAGTGTTTCCCTTAGCTCTATTATTTAGCACATTTATTTATTTGTTTAGAAAGTCTATGTTAGTTGTTTTATGATAATCAGAATGAAGCTTTATTTATTTTTATGCCCCCGCATCGATAGATCGGGAGGCATATAGTAATGCACCCGTCCGTCCGTCCGTCCGTGTCCGTCCGTCCGCCCGTTCGTCCGTCCGCCCTGGTTAACCCAAATTGACTGTTTCTTCTAGCATTAATATGGCTTGCTACAAAGCTTTCAAACTTGCATGAATGAACACTCTCCACGCGCCTGTATCACCTGACTCCATTTTGACCTTCACCTTGACCTAATTTTGGACTTAGACTTATTGAAAGGCCAAATTCTTGGTTAACCCAAATTGACCGTTTCTTCTAGCATTAATATGGCTTGCTACAAAGCTTTCAAACTTGCATGAATGAACACTCTCCACGCGCCTGTATCACCTGACTCCATTTTGACCTTCACCTTGACCTAATTTTGGACTTAGACTTATCTCCCCTTTAGTATTTTCACAATAAAATATTGTCTGGAGCGTATCTTCAAAACTATTTAACATATTGACTTGAAATATGAAATATAAATAGATGGCAACTTCGAGAAGTGCATTGTCAAAGAACCATAACTCTGTCTGTCTTAAATTTTGAATTATCTCCCCTTTAGTGATTTTTTATAGTCAAATTTTGCTCTTAGTATATCTTCAAAACTATTTAACATATTGACTTGAAACTTGGAATATGAATAGATGGCAACTTGGAAAAATGCAATGACCAAAAACCATAACTCTGTCTGTCTTAAATTTTGAATTATTTCCCCTTTAGTATTTTCAGAATCAAATTTTGACCGGAGTGTATCTTCAAAATTGTTTAAGATATTGCCTTAAAACTTGATATATAAATAGATGGTAGCTTGTAGAAGTGCATGGACCAAGAACCATAACTCTGTCTGTTTTACATTTTGAATTATCTCCCCTTCAGTATTTTCATGATAATTGTTTGTCCGGAGCGTATCTTCTAAGTATTTAAAATATTGACTTCAAACTTGGTATATGAATTGGTGGCAACTTGGAGAAGTGCAGTGACAAAGAACCATAACACCTGTATCACCAGATCACACATGAAGTCAATCAAGGCACTGCTTTCAAATGTGGCATATTCGTTTACCATCATAAGTCCCTTATAGTTCATAGCCATGTAACACTATCAAACATTTCAACTGAATAATGGCCCCTGATTGACTTAGCTTTTTATGGACATGGCTTCCACGGGGCATAAGCGTTTATTGAACGCAGTCTTGTTTCATCCTTTGATTCAGTTGATACATTTACTTGTTGATTTATATATCATGTCATGTGACCAATGATTGGAAATAAAAAAAATATCTTTAAGTTACCTTATCCTAGATTTATGGCTTTAAATTGCCTCAGAATGACCTTGACTCCATGAACCTAGATTTATTTGCTGTTTCTTTATCTGATAAAATGTTTTCAAAAAGAAATTTCCCTATGCTTATCAATTCATAAGTCAATTTAATGTGATACATGAAAGCTTCACTGCAGGCATACTGACAAGTCATTGTCAAGTTACATAATTATAACAAAATCACAATTAAGGATATATCTCTGAATTTCCAACTTTCAGTTCCAAGACTAAAGATAGATCGATATATTTTGTTAAGTTTTAGCTATAAATGCACTTAGTTTAACATTTTGAAAACAATATGTAAACAGTATGAATGTTCTTTACCTAGTTAATGGTTTATTCGTGTAAAGCTTGGCCACATTAACATGAGCCTGACCTATTGATTGCCATAATTTAACAGTCAATATATATTCTACGTTTAAAACACCGAGTGTGTGTTTTCATAATCGGGGAGCACACAATGACGCTCGAGATGTAATACAAACACAAATCTTAAATGCCGATATTGCATGATTTGCTTGCGAAAATTGATATATTCAAAGCAAGAACCTTGTAATATATTCTTGCATAAAGGTCAGACTCAGGTCAAAATAGCCAAACTATACAATCATGTATATTTATTGACTTATTGATTTCATTTTTAGGCCAAGTTAATAAAGAACTATGGATTAACACGTATGGATCCATACTGCAGATTACGGGTGGGTCATGCCGTGTTTGAGACCCCAACTTCTTACAACGGGGGCAAGAACCCACAATGGTGCAAGGATTTACAATGGTAGGTACATACTGTAATAATAAGCAAAGTTATCCTTTACAATAGCTTAAAGGTATTTGCCATCATGCTGGGTTTAATTTATCATTTAAACCTTGACCTACTAGTGAAAATCATAATGCCTTATCTTGCTTTCATGTGCCTCCATAGCTCAGTGGATAGTGCGCTTGTCGTCTAATCTAGCAACCCGGGTTCAAATCTGGATGGAGGTACATATATATGCCTGCCATGTTATAGTAGAAATAAAGCAAATAAAGGCTATGCCTGGCTCGGCTTTCCAATTTAGGCATACACTGTGTTTCATTTGAAAGAAAGATTAAGGAAATACTGTACCAGCATGTTTTTCAGTTTACTCCACTTAAATATTTGTCTCCCATAGTAATTAGTTGCTTTAAAAATAGAATGTCCATGTTTCTTTTTAATTACAACATTTCAAAGTTGTGTCAGCCTAGATAATATTTATTTATCAACATATAACAATAATTAGATATGTTTTGTCTTTTCCAAACGGTAATTAATGGGTAGTTTCTGTTTGTGTCTTTGTCTTTAACACTAGTATATTATGTGTTACTGCAGTATGCATACATACATTGCTGGCTTAGAATGAGAAGGTTGTAAGTAAAAAATCAATATTTTGAGAAAACAAGGAATAACTGTCTGATAATTACTCTTTACAATTGGTAAACCAAGCTTTTAAACTTCAGTTTGGTCAACATGACAAGTTTCGATTTACATGACAATAGGGCGATATAGGCTCATAAGAAGCCCCCTGTAATGCAAATTTCAAATACGTATGAGTCTTATAAGGTCGTAACTAGTAGTTAAGACCTTCTAATTCTAAGCCAGTGACATGTAGTATGGTACTACCTATATAACTAATATTCAAATTATTTTTGTTTACAGTTATCTTCCAAATGGAGTTGACAATATTTATGTTGAAATATTTGATGAGGTAAGAGTGTTAATCTATACTAATCTTCGTAGAAATAGTTGGCAAAGTAGAGTGGGCAAAATAAAATATAGTCAGTTGACAGAGTTGATTAATTCATTAACTGTACTTGGGTTTATTGTAGCTTTAACTAATGCGTTCCTATCTGAGCAAGGTAACACCTTGTCCTTCACTGTTTGCATGAATATTGTAAGCAATCTGTACAGAATATAACACTATCTACAAGAAATCCTTTATCACATTTGTTTATATCAGACCCATTTGTTTGTCATGACCATACAGCGCTTTTTTTCACTATAAAACAGAGGCCGAAATAAGGCTACTTCAAAATTTGAAAGAGGCTACTTCACAATTTCAAAATGCCAGCTTCACAAATCTAAGAATTGCCACTTTCACAATTGAAACTGCTTGCCCAGGCCCAAAATTTTGAAGTTGATATAACCAGAGTAGCTTAAACATTCAATGATGAAATATTACAAGCCATTATTGGTTTCTCGTTAGAAAATAAATGGCAATATAAGATTATTAGTTGTAAATTACTTTTCACAAAATTGATTTAAGTCAATATCGCGCTTCCAGATTCACAATTCTAAAGCAAAAAAATGCTTGAATTTCACAATTTTAAGATAAATCAAGCTTTACGTTTCACTAATACAGGCTAGGCCATCTTCACAATTCTGGCCAAAAAAGCCCTTCCATGATGACATTTTCATATATTTGTAGAAATCCTTCACGGCTGATGATCGTGTAGCATGGTCATACATTACTATACCGCCGGCTGCATTGAATGGTGAGACAGTTGATGAATGGTATCCACTGAGTGGTAAACAAGGCGAGGAGAAAGAAGGAACATTTAATCTTGTCATTACATTTACAGTATGTATCTAGCAGTTCTGATATTCTGTTAGTACTGTCAGCAATACATGTTTAGTATAACTCAAAATTTGTTGGTAAGGGAATCACAGTAAAATCTTAACAGTAATGCTGCAGATGTCATTTTTGTGTTGATTGCATTGGATTTTTTTCTCTTTATGGTAATTATTCCCCCTCCATCTTTGATACAGTTGTGTCAACAGAGCCAAAATCTAAATTTATATGCAGTCAACCCTTTTTGACAAACAAGAAACCATAACTTTGCCATTTCTCAAGATATTTTCATCAAAAAACATTTATTTTGGTCAGAAAGCCTGGCTTTTCAATATGTAAATTCGGAATTCCAGATTTATCAGAAAATTTGACACCCCTATTGATGAGGGTGCAGATTGCTTTGCACATGTCTGTTGGTCTGTCTGTAGACCAAATGGTCACTGTTCGAAACTCAATAAGGCTTTGCTTTTGGATCTGGAATCTTAACATTAATGTTGGCAAGAAACCATGGATGGCCTCTATTGAGGTAGTTCAAGGTCACTGTGACCTTCATACCATTTTCAACTGCCATGTACAAACATCTCTACAAACGTCTCTTGCTTTGTATTTGAGATTATATTTTAAGTTTTCTGTTAATTTCCTGATGTTCATTCCAATTTTCCACATTTGTAATAGAATTTTCAATGCTGTATATTGACTTTGCCATAGTTGCCTTAATTATTAACAATATTGTTTTCAGCCCATTGAAAACATACCACAACCACCTATGCCAGCCATGCCTGCTATGGTCATTCCACAGATTCCTTCTTATCCAGGTGTGGTCGCTCCTGGAATGGGTAGGTCACCTAATCAATCTCATTAATATCAGATCCTAACATTTGCTCGCTGTTAGTTAGATCTCACTACACTACTAGGTCACATTCAAATGATCTCTTGTGTATGTTATATTATGGCTATTGACCTGTATGTGTACTAAAGTCAGTCTGATATATAAACTCTATGTATAAATCATCTTACTCATTGTAAACTAGGAAGTTCAGCAAAGAGATTATCTGCACTTTCTGATTGATGAAAGTAGGAATTTGATTGGATAATGTAATGTTCACATCGACATAACCCCATATGGTGTGTCGTCAGATCCTATATCAGTGTAAAGTAGTGAAGCATGATATGAGTCTGATTTAAATGAGATTTGTCACCTAATATTTATTCTAATCAACAACATATTCTGTACCAAATGAATGCCAGCAAGTCTTATTTTCATGAGTGTGTGACACTGTATCCCGAAATTTCGGCTCAATTTTTTTTAGTTATCTCAAATGAAGTTTAAGGTCCTGATTAACTCATTTATACCCTAAACTTATTATATATCTCAAAGTCGGGTCAAAGTCTGAGCATCTCCATGTAATGTCAAATGTTTTTACACCTCATCAAGAAGAATAAATTGATTAACTTGTAATTTTCGCACCTTCCATTGTGGATCAAATAAGTGCTTGCATCAATGTGACCAAATATGTAATATAGCCTTGAGATACAATTAAACACTTATTAAAAATGGGGAAGCCCCGGGCACGGTAACATCCATTTTAACCTGTAGCGTGACTTCGACTGGAGCAAAGGTCAAACGAAAATTAATCCATCAAAGATACTTGAATTTTTATATTTCATTTTCCCTACTGCCTTAATCCCATGCTAAAGCTAGAAACCTCAATCACATTATAAAGCCAAACATGGAAAGAAGTAATGTATGAGGATTTTTTCTAAAAATACAGGAAAGTCATGTACACGATATGACACAATTTAGGCCGTACCTTAACTTGGCCAGAGAAAAATCATGAATGTTCATTAATTATGTCAAACTACTGTTCCATATCCAAGGAAATTTGAGATAACGAGAGTTGACTGTATACTAAATTGTATGTCAATCACATTTTCAGGATACCCACCCCAGCAACCACGGCAACCAGGTTTTACGGAAGAAGATTTCAAACAGGTGAAAGACATGTTTCCAAATATGGATGATGAAATCATACGATCTGTGTTTGTTGCAAATAATGGAAACAAAGATTCCACAATAAACTCGTTATTACAGATGAGTGCGGACTGAGCAATGTTGTGAAACTTGTGACCCAAATTATGACTGTTTTAATGTTATCGTATAAGAAAATCTAATCATGTTTAGTTTATTATGCCTTGATTTGCTATAATACTGGACATACATGCATGGTTTGTAACCTTTTTATGCTACAATATGCAATACAATGCTGCTCTCTACATGGAAATTGATCTTCAAAATTATGCAGTCCCCGATGTGCTATAAATATTTTCCCTCCAAAAAAGCAAGGGCTAGAACCCACAGTTGTGGAAAAAACCCTACGATTATAATGTTGGTAAATAATTGTTATTCAACACTGGTCAGTTTAGCTTGGAAGTGCTACCGTAATACAAATTCGTAACAAAAATATGTCCTTGTTTTTATTTGGTGATTTCTTGTTTGATGCTTTGAATGGAGAATGCAGATATAAAACAACGTTTTTGTTAGTCCATAGTAATGAGTATGTTGCTACTTGACATTGAAGATTTAGAGCATGAAAACATTTTCTATGTAGAACAAAGTACTAGGTCTTATAGTCCGCCGGTTGATAACGCTAGCCTTTCTTTACAATACAAAATGGAAATAAAATGCATTTCGGTGAACATTTTTGTTCACTCTTGTACTGAATTACTTAAAATACAGTATACTCTTTCAATTAATACTGAAAACATTCGACACTTCGACATTGCAGTGTTGTTTTTAGACATTATTTGTTTGTGTACAAAGCTAGAGTTATCGCTGGCGACCTATAACACTAATTGTAATTGGAAAGGTTGTGATGAACATTATTGAATAAACATTAATACAAGATTTACTAATGTGCTAGTACTGTGTAGTACAATGTATATGAATTACAGAAATTAGTATTATATTTGGGGGCAGATTTAGTGATGTTAATCTGTGAACTTTGATTTTCGAGTGTAATTATTTTTACGAGATAGTACATTTACTAATCATTTTTTTAATACTACTATAGCCACCATGGGATGATTTTACTTTCATAATATGCATGCATTAACTGATTATGATACTACCAATACTTACTCTCGTTTATGTTTACAGAATAAAGCTATTTATATGTTATAATTTGTTTATAGTGTTTAATTGTGTTATAATATGTGTGTGTTTGAATAAATGTCAATCATAGGCTGAAAGCAACAAGTTTTCTGGAGTCATAAACCTTTGCTGTGTGCCTCAGCAGCTCTGGTTAGTGTGCTTGCCGTCTAATCTGGCAATCTAGGTTCAAATCCAGGTGGAGGCACATATATATGCCTGCCATATTTCAGTAGAAATAGAGCAAATAAAGGTTATGCTCAGCTGTTCTGCAATTTCTCCACAGTCATGTGAAGGATTTTGCTATAACGGTAATAGATGGATTGTGAATGTAATATGTTCAGGAGCAAGTTTGTTTGTCTAGCTAGCCATACATAGCGACGCACAAAGCTTTCATTTAAGTTTACTTGCGAAACATAGTGTGAAAGTGTGTAAAATATCATGTGACAGTTAAAACATGTTTTCCTGATGAATAATCACAGAGTATGATTGAAAAACAAGGGAGTCTGTGGAAAAAACGAGTTGGAAAGTTTCATATGCCATACATGTACATGTGTAATGTCAGTCTTATTTCTTCCGCCAGACTTTCTTAATCCGTAGAAACTACACAAACATGGATGATGTAATGCTCTTATCTAATCACACATTCTTCTATACATGGTTTACAAACCTCCCTTTGTCACAAAGACCGTAGTCCGGTTTCTGTCATACTTGATTTTAGATCTGGCCCTATGATGTAGTGTAATGGGCAGGTAAATCTGACTACAAAGAGCATAACCTGCACAACCTGGGAATCATGCACAGGTCTTCCACACAACAGCCTACAGGTCAGCTCAAACAACAATGCTAGATTGACAGGATTCTTGCATGTGTTGCAAATATCACTAATCAGGAAAGACCGTTCTCTAAAACATGTAGGATACTTTAGACTGACGAAAGGCTGAAAATCTGTGGTACTAACCATAAATCTTTATGAAAACATCTTGAAATGATTTCAACTAAAACACTGGTACAAGTGGTTTGTATCTGACTTTATTTACATCGAGGTAACAATAAAAACAATGACTATCGGTATATTATACAAACAACACACTAGCACATTCAATTTTTTGGTCAAAATAAATAAATCCCTAGATTATCACTTATTATCATAAGCAATCATTCTCTGCCCGAAAAAACTCTTTTTCAATATGAGCAAAGAAGAAAAATTCATGATTCAAAACTCAGGACATCAGACACAGACCAGAAAAAATACCAAGCCGGTTTATTAATATTTCGTAACAGTTTGGTCAATCTTATGTGTCAAATTATCAAAAAGAACGGAAATAGAACAGTTGATGATAATCTAGAAATTTATATCTTAGACTCTTACTAATCCTAATAAAAAATATGACTTATCAGATTCTAGAAAACAGCAAAAACAACGAAAAACATTAGCATCGAGATAGCATCGAGATAGACCAAATATTCTTGTACATTTAACTTAAAGCTCAACTTTAGTCATACACAGTTATAGGAAAAGTTTAAAATACTTCATTGGGAAGAAATCTTTCTTGTGTTCAAAATATAAAAACATACCAGTAATTTAAAGTTTTGAACTAGAAGCTGTATCATAAGTCACATTTTATCATAAAAATCTGAATTGTTCACGAAGCTTCATGTTCACAGAAGTTATCTAGGTTCTAATACAACTAGCATATGTCTGCAGTGTAGCTTCAGTGTAAATTAACACACACATATAAAGAGGCATATTCATCCGATTTTAAACAAAAAGTACACTTTGATCTTAGCCAAAAGGCTTAAAAGCGAAAAACCTTATTACATGTTCACAGATCTGTGTCTCTTTACAAAATATCAAAGTGCATTTCTCAATTAAATGTACAGGTGCTATTAGATGTGTCAACAACATTATCCCTTAGTGCATTTATAAACAAAATTACATATCATTACATTCGAAACACAGTGCAGCATTGACTGTAAAAGTATTTTTAATGCATATAGACGTACTGTGCATTATTTGCACTCTGGCTAGGATAAACATTTGACAATTGTTATTATACATACTGAGTTTTACAACACATTGCAAGCAATTTTCTGGAATATATAACTATCAGTATGGAGTAACCAAACAAATCAAGTCATCGTAAACTGCTTACAATTAACAACTGAGATCTGTGCATTTCAAACAACATAGATCTTTGTTATTTTACAGTTAGATTCTAGACTTCCATATGAAAACTAAAGTACACTTCAAACAATTAAACTGGTAGTGAAGGGAATTCTAGAAACTATGTTGGTAAATTTTGATCAATTCAATTCAAGTATCAATCCTCAAAAATGTAGTTTTTTCCTGCTTGAATTTAATGATTAATTCCATGTTCATGAAAAACATCATAAATGCTATTAAATAGAAAATATTGTAACATATTTACAACATAAGCCAAACACATATTACACAAAAAAAATTAACTGACAACATTTGTTGTCCAGATCGCTGACCGTCAGACGGGTGTGAAATATCGTCAATATCAAGCAAGTTCAAAACGTGGTGTGTTTCCATAGCAACATAATATCACAAGATTACAGCATATCCGTTTCCATGGTAACAGTTTAACCATCTTTCTTCTCATTCTTCACCTTCCAATCATTCAATGCAGCTTTTATAGCATCCTCAGCCAACACTGTAAATATACATGATAGTTTATACTCATTTATTTCAAGTCTATTGAGTAAGTGTTTCTAACTTTAAATATCACTCTAGACACCCCATTCTTGATGTTTTCCATCGCTAGTTGGGTATAAGAAGAGAGAAGTTTCTCTTTTATTTCCTCTTTTGATGTGGCCAGAGATGGAACCCAGGACCTCCAACACTGGAAACAAACGTTATACCACTAGGCTTTTGAGAAAGTAGTCACATATATCCCTGGCTTCAAACAAGAAGGTCGTAACTACCAAATCAATATATATTGAGAAAACAAGAGAAAGCTGTCTGTAATTTACTCTTTACCTATGGGAAAACACGTTTTTAAAACTTCATTTTGGTCAACATGACAATTTCAGATTTTCATGAAAACAGGCTCATTAAGAAGCGCCTTGTGAAGCAGATTTCAAATATGTATGGGTCTTAGAAGGTCGTAAGTGGTAGTTACGACCTTCTGGTTCTAAGCCATCGATATATTCTAACATATGGATCTGTTCATTAACAGCATTAAGGAATATATGACAGGCCATCTAGCGGGTACATATCCTCATCTGATAGTTTGAAATATGGTCAAAACAAAAGTTAATCTAAACAAAAAACATCAAATATGTTTTTCCATGTCCAAATAGGACCATTATGCTTTATTACAGCAGGATGTATCTTGCTCTAAAGAGCTAAAAGTTTCAAAGAAACAAAACCATCTTTATTTCAAAAAGTCAGATCCACAACAAGGGAATATTCATCCATAGGAAGGGTAACATAAGGGTTAATAACAAAGAAGCTGGATCAATGAATAACAGAACAGATAGAAATAAAACCTACTTGAACAGTGGAGTTTGACAGGTGGCAACGAAAGTTCTTTTGCAATATCTGTGTTCTTGATTGCTGAAGCCTCACCGACCTGAAATTGGTAGAAAGACATTTACTAATTTGTTGTTATGAATAAATGCGTATATACCTTGTAACCTAAACCTTTAACGGTATTATGAATCAATTGCACTTAACAAAGTAATAAACATGGGTCTGGTGAATTTTTTTTTAGAAACATGTAAATGCCAACATAATTAAATGCTTAAAAGAGACTGATAATTAATACAAAATGAAATCGTAGAGTTTTCTAGAAAAAAATCAAGATAAATGAGTATGTATCTGTTTTAGATCATTTTGGTATGCCATAAATATATTTTTGTAGTCTGCAGTTCAAACTACTACCACAAATCATATACTTAAAACTACTCGTCCTTACATCTTTTCCTTTGATCCATTCTGTAGCTAGAGAACTAGATGCGATCGCTGATCCACAACCGAAAGTCTTGAATTTGGCTTCAATTATTTTTCCATTGTCATCAACCCTAACCTGAAATTTAACAATTTGAAATTAAACAATTTCTATGTGTATGATACTTGGTCCGGGTAGTGCATTGACAACACTGCAGTTTTATCTTAGCTTCAAGAGATGCAGCCATGATCCAGAGGTTACTCTGGTTCAGTGTGTTTGGTTTGTTACACTGCGATTCACATTCTATAGCTGATCACAGCATAAATACATAGATATTATCTATGAAAACGTTCCTCCATAAATAATGAAGTTGCTGGTTCCTTGCGGGAGTGTTAGTTTTAACTGTTTAAGATAAAGTTCAGGAAAGCTGCTTGTGTGAATAAGTTGCCTTATAAAACTGAAATTGTTGACAAACCACATGATTTAACTTTTCATTGGTTTTTTTTCAAACATTTTAGAAAAGCAAGTTGGTGATATCCATTTTTTAGACTTCGCTATTTGTTTCCGATCTTCATGGTGTCTGTGTATGGAGGAATGGCATTTGTGACATTTTAAAAGTCTGTCAATTGTTCTATGGAAAATGAGAAGATCAAAGTCGAATGGGATTTCATTCAAATAGCGACAACAAATTTAGTTTGTACTACTAGTATCCTAGCCTTGGGGAATTTAGTTATTTTCTTCACTCTGTCATTGAACAATTCTATATAAACTATAACGCAAAATGCCAATATATTGCAAGTACCTGCAGTTTCATAACATCTCCACAGGCTGGTGCTCCGACTAAACCAGTTCCAACATTTTTATCATTCTTGTCCATGGATCCAACATTTCGAGGATTTTCGTAATGATCTATTACCTAAAAAAGACAAAGTTTGCTTTTAACACATACATCAGGGATAAAGACTGACATTTTCAACTTGGTAGCCCAACTTAGTACTTTCTAAGTTTCTTTGATTATTGTATAGTGTATATAGGGAATTTCTTAAAAAATCTAGGGGCCCAGCCCAAAATCTAGCGGCCGTGTCCGTGGGCTACTGGGCCCCTGCTAGTCTGTATCCCTGTACATGGAGTTAAATATAAATTTATGTCTGTGACACATAGCAGTAGTGGTAGTAATTTATGTTATAACAAGTCAACGATGACCTTATCGGCTTATGAAACATTTTGTTTTTTGGGTATGCTGGTAGAAATTTCTAACAGAACTATACTAGAATATGGACCATCCAATTGACAGGGTTTCAATGATTTAATATATGTTGAAAACATGTGTTTTGTCATAAAATGAAAGTCACCTTATCTGAGTTTAAAACGGTTAAATTGGATATAAGAAATGAGAATGAAATATACATATATCATGATATTGGTGACACCATGGATTGGACTCCTATGTCATGACTTTGTGCACTTTGGTTAAATCAGAGCTCTGTTATCAGTGCAAATTGCATCATAAACTGCTTGCAGCGTGTCACTGGGTACTGGTAGACTGCATATAGACTGGCTAACGACAGATGCCCAGCTACATATTAGTAACACCATGCATTCGAGTACCATCAACCATGTCATTTTTGCTCCATATTATTTATAGTAGCCATGATGAAGGAAAACGCTCAAAAGCACTTTTTAGTAACTGTTTGATTATGAAACGGTCTCCTGATCTTCGACGCAATTACAACATGGTCGCGAAATCATATTGCACTTCTAAATAAAACTATTATGAGACGTTGACTACACGTGATTGTGTAAATTAACATGAGATAACTTTATCTTAATGAAGGAAAACTTACATTTTTGTGATATAACGCCACTGGTGAAGCCAAATGACGATCCACAGGAACGAGAACAGTACGAAGGTTACGGAAGACAGCCATCTTTGATTGTTTACATAATATTGTGAGATAAAATAGTTCTTTATATTTATGAGAAATATAGTTGGTAAATCCATGCATGCCATGGATAGTTGTTGAATTTGTTACTGAATTTATAATCAAATTATTCTTAAGTATTGCATTTATAAGTAAATATTCAATTTTATTCCGCGTTGTAATATATCGTCCTTGCATCCACGGCACTTCTTTTTGGGAGCAGTACGTTTGGTAAAATGAAATTATGTGGATATTGTAACCATAGTTGAGGTTTACGTACAAGTACGAGTAAAAATGGACAATGATATGTTAACAACATGCTTGTATTTGTTTTAGATAAAGTTCAGTCGACTGTTGTGAAGATGTTGACCAGAAGCAGTCGCATTTACGTGCTGGTCATTTCCCGCCAATTTTACCGGTGAGTGCCAATTTTGATAAATAAATATGTCAACTTCAGTCAACGTAAAATTGGCCAAAAATGATTGTAGGGTTATTGACATCTCATCCGCGGTGTCGGTATTGGACGTAAAGACCACTATATCGAATATTGTTGGGTTAGATCCTTGCTGTTTTGATTTGTTATTCTGTGGGAAAGTTCTGAATGCTGAGTCGACCTTGAAGGTAAAGTGAAAGTAGGTTACAATATTTAGAGTACACATGCATCTATTCTATCTTTTCGGCAACTTTCTAATTGATATAAAACTAAATGTAATAGGTAATGACCAATTTAATTGACTTAATAAATGCATTGCACAAATAAAACTTATTTTTGAAAGTGACAAGTGGTACAGTCTGGGGTTGAACCTAGTCAAACAATCTAGACTTAGAGACTACTCGTCTAAGTCGAGACCTAGGGTGTGTTCGAAAGAACTGTGTAGAACAGTGAGTTCCTGTTCCAAGCACTTACGAACAGAATAAAACTGTTCCGAACAGTGTTCCACTTCAAACGACTTACGAACAAAACGGAACAGGAACAGAACAGGAAGTAACAACAATAAAAATAATGTTAAAGAAAAAATATTAAGAAATAAAACTTTTAAGGTGACCGATATTGTTTGTTTCAGCCTTTATATTGGTGGAAGCAAATGCCACTAGAAAATTTCCCATTGTAAAAGTTCAGTCATTTCCGTTTTATCCCGTTGACATACTATTGCCAAGGTGATCAGAATAACACATTTCGTGAAGTTTCCGGTTGTCTTGTTGTTGTTGTAATCACGTGACCTGTTCTGCCTGCACCACCTCGATTACGGGAACAGACGGAACATGTCCTGCACACTGTTCCGGACTGTTCGTAACGCTGTTCTGTGTTCTGGAACAGTTCTGGAACACAGAACACTGCGTTACGAACACACCCCCAGGGTGTGTTGGAAAGAACAGTGCAGACCAGTGAGAACACTGTTCCTGTTCCAAGCACTTACAAACAGAATAAAACTGTTCCGAACAGTGTTCCACTCCAAACAACTTGCGAACAAAACAGAACAGGAACAGAACAGGACAACAATAAAATAATGTTAAAGAAATAATATTAAGAAATTCAACTTTTAAGGTGTTAGTTTCAGCCGTTATATTGGTGGAAGTAAAATGCCACTAGAAAATTTCCCATTGTAAAAGTTCGGTCATTTCCGTTTTATCCCGTTGACGTATTGCCAATTTGATCAGAATAACACATTTCGTGAAGTTTCCGGTTGTTTTGTTGTTGTTGTAATCACTTGACCTGTTCTGCCTGCACCACCTCGTTCAAGGGAACAGAAGGAACATGTCCTGCACACTGTTCCGGAGTGTTCGGAACGCAGCGTTGTGACCCCCATTGTGCGCTTTTCTGGTCAGAATTCGAGTTTCATGAATTCTGTCTTTTACGCCAAATTAGAGCCATTTTCGGCATTGGACAGTGTTGGCATAACGGACGGTTGATTGAGTAACGGACAGGACCGCGGGAAATACCGGGAAATACTGGGAAATACCAGGAAATACTGGCCAATTGGACAATACAAGTGGTCGATGGAAGTGTTCATGTGAAATTATGCTTCCATACATGTATCTTTATCTATATACCTAGCTCTACTAGTGTAAAGGTTATCAACTTATTATTTGTGTTAAATTCTATTTTTTCATGCAAGTTCTCTTCAATGGGACGCTTGAAACTCATGCACTTTGTGTAGAAAATTGTCCATAGAACATCTTTATTTTGTATTGTAGGGTACTAGGGTTATGTTCAGTTATGTAAACACTCCCCCAGACTAATCCTTTGTTAACTGCAAGAATATGACACAATATTGCATAATCTGTTAGTTGTCAGTTTCACACTTCACACTTAGTTGACCTGATTTAACAATGCGCTAAATTAGTTTAAGCCAATTTATGTAAGTCTAAATGATTATCAATATTAATTATTTATAACAGTCTCTCCCATGCACTTTCTAGTATAACTATAACATTATAACTTTCATTTTAAATTGAAATTAATATATTAATTATTACTAAATATTTTAATTAGATTTGTAACAAGTGTATTTGATCTATATGTTTAAATCAAAATTTAGTTATTAAAGAATAATTGTGTTTTAGATTATTTTTTTCACATTGAAAATGAATTGACTAGTTCATTTGACCACTTGTAGATCATACTCTCAAATAAATTAAGGATCTATTGAATGATATAGAACTGAATAAAGAACAACAAATGAAAACCTGAGAGTTCAGTTGCTTCATAATGCATTTAAAATAACCTGTACACAAAAATTCCCACTTGACCATTCAATTGACCAGTATTTCCCGGTATTTCCCGGTATTGGACACTTTGGGAGTATTGGACAGGACGGTATTTCCCGGTATTTCCCACCCGGTAAATACCGGGGCGGTAAATACCACCCAACACTGGCATTGGACATGTAAAATATGATAAAAATAAACGAATGCCACAGAGTACCTGATAATATTGGTCCTTATAATCAATAAATCAATAAATAAATCGGCCCGTGTAATTTCCGAAAATCCAATGTAAACATAACTGTGAGTACCCGCTACGCGTACATGGCCTTTGATGAGCGCAACAGGGTGGTCGAGTGGTAAGACGCTTGACTCCTGATCTAGAGGTCCCGGTTTCGATTCTCGGCCGGGACACTTTGTCATTTCAGAAACGCTTTTTATAGTGTTTCCCATCCAACTAGAGATGATCCTGGTTGGTAACCCAGCCCCAGGGGTAGTCTCGCGTGTATCGGTGCTTTACAGTGTTACACGCCCTACCTCAAGGCCAACACTCCCTTTACAGGAGAGAGGAAGGAACACTAGGGATAGCTATAAGTTTGTTGGTGATTTTGTACATGAGTGTGATTAAAAATCCTATAATTAATCGATTTGAAAAATCTAGCTTTGGGTATTTAATCAGGGATTTCCCTGATGCAGGTTTTCTGCGTCCCTGACGCAATTTTATGGCTTGGGACCCTCATTTCTGTATTACTGTGCATCCTTGGGACCCCCAATAGGATCCCTCGAATAGACATTTTCATGTCAGCTGGAATATTTTTCTGTCCGTTATTCATTGCACTTAGTCTAGTGGAGCATTGACAGGCCTCGACAAATTTTTCAAAAGCCACTCGTCCTGCCGGACGAGCGGTGCCAAAAAACCACCCGTCCAGCAGCAAAATCAACTCGCCCGTATTTTTAAGTCAAAGAAAAATCTGGAAATCTGTTTTTGAACGATGTGATTCTCGTCTCAAACTGTCAATAAAATTGTGAAAACACAAATTTATGTGTTCCGCATTTCTGCTCCTTTCTCCATTCTGAAGCAGACATCTTTTGATCAGCTTGATTGGTAAATACACTGTGTCTATACGAACTTTATTCTTCACGTGATGACCACTATGTTGGCATCAAATTTTGTCCTTAATTACGCAAACCGATGGAAGGAGTTTGTTTGTTAATCCATACATTCATACATAATATTCATTTTGCACACTGTGACGAACCGAAAACGTCGCTTTAACGCTAAAAAATTATGTTTCGATCGATAAAACTAAGAACAGTGTCATTCATTAATCGAGCATAACCGGGGAATTCCCGTGACGTCACAGCGCACTCGTGTTTTGATTCTTCCAACTTTCGTTTTTGACTGACAGATGATCTGGCATTTGTATCGAATACGAGATGGGTTTTGAGCGTTGCCGGATGTTGACTCGTCCGATGTGAATTTCTACTCGTAATTACGAGCGGACGAGTGGATTTGTCGAGCTCTGATTGAGCAATCTGAATTTGCTGTTTAATTTATTTATATATTAGATACTCACCAATAATGAACTTGAAATGCATTACCGTGTAATGAAGGGACCCCCAAAATTTCTCAGGGACTCCCTTAATATAAAACTTAAGGGTCCTGTGACCCTCGTATGAAAATTCCTAGGGAAAATCCTGGTATTTAGGGACCAAACCTAGTGGGAAGCTAATTCCAACTTGTATATACATCTTATTATAATTTCAGGAGTTGAGCCTAGGACAGAGTAGTATATTACATTTATACCAGGTACCCGACAGAGGAAAGGCAGCACAGGGTTCCACAGCAGAATGTCGACTCACTGTCAAAGAACATGGGAAATCAGGTATGCACTAAGTCAGCTTTGAGAAATTCTGAGAATATGATATTGTTTGTGATAGATTTGAATCCCAGTATTTTATTTGCTGGGCTGTTTTCCAATTGGCTGGATCGGGCCCTAGCCATTTCATTTTGAGTGCTCAAGGTGAGTTTTTGTGATTACTCACCATCCGTCCACACTTTCAAACGACATCTCCTCTCAAACTATTTGGCCAATTTTGATGAAATTTTGCCTGATTGTACGTGGCATTGGGGGATTTAGTTATTGCTCAAATTAAGGCCCTGTGGTCAAAATTGGACCCGCCTCGGGGGTCACCATTTTACATCCGATCGACTTATATTAGGAAAGCATATAAAAATATTCCGTAGCATCATCTAGTGGTCCCTTACCAAGATTGCTCAAATTATGCCCCTGGGGTCAAAATTGGCCCCGCCCGGGGGTCACCAGTTTTACATAGACTTATATGTGGAAAACATAAAAAAATCTTCTTGTTTAAATGCAATGTCTAGAGCTTCTATATTCAGTATGAAGCATCATCTAGTGGTTCCCTACCAAGATTGCTCAAACTATGCTCTCGGGGTCACTGTTTTACATAGACTTATATAGGGAAAACATATAAAAATCTTTTTGTCTAAAACTACAATGCCTAGAGCTTTGATATTTGGTATGTAGCATCATCTAGTGGTCCCTTACCAAGATTGCTCAAATTATGCCCCTGGGGTCAAAATTGGCCCCGCCCGGGGGTCACCAGTTTTACATAGACTTATATGTGGAAAACATAAAAAAATCTTCTTGTTTAAATGCAATGTCTACAGCTTCTATATTCGGTATGAAGCCTCATCTAGTGGTTCCCTACCAAGATTGCTCAAACTATGCTCTCGGGGTCACTGTTTTACATAGACTTATATAGGGAAAACATATAAAAATATTTTTGTCTAAAACTACAATGCCTAGAGCTTTGATATTTGGTATGTAGCACCATCTAGTGGTCCCCTACCAAGATTGTTCAAATTATGCCCCTGGGGTCAAAATTGGCCCTGCCCTGTGGGTCAACAGTTTAACATTATCTTGTAAAGGGAAAACATACAAAAGTATTCATGTTTAAAACTACAATGCCTAGAGCTATAATAATAGGTATGTGGCATCATTTAGTGGTTTTCTACCAAGATTGTTCAAATTATTCCCTTGGATGAAAACTGTGCAGGGCTTCCTTTATAATCAGGTGAGCGATATAGGGCCATCATGGCCCTCTTGTTATAATTCTGGCTTAGTGCGATTGCCAAAATTAGTGTTAGATTTTATCCTGTAGCATTCTAAAACATTTTCTTTGTTGTTTTTTAAAAAAAAAGATCCTTACACTTTTTTAGAAAGTATTTTCATCTGATAATACTGTTGGTACATGCATGGGTCATTGAATCCATAATGATGCAAAGTTCCAGATTGATGTATGATAGAAGGAATAGAACATTTCTGCAGAAAATAAAAAATAAATAAAAAATTGTAGAAACATTTCCAAGTTTTGACCAAGATATAGTTTTTTGAAATTTCATTTATAGCTGAATTATAACAATAAAAGTTGGAACAATGTTTGAAAGTATGGAGCCTGTACCCGACCAATCCCCTTCCGACCAATTGATACCAATTTGCTAGGCAACACTCCAAAATAGTTAGCTTTTACAAAGCGCTACATAGCTGATGAAGCGAAAAATTCATATGCTACCAGCAAAGAGGTTCAATAGCTGTGGCTATCGCGAGAGCTCGAGGCTAGCAGCCCATTGCACAGCAATGCATAAGAAGATGTACGGCTTGCCTAGCAAAGTGCTGAGAAATGATCTGCTATCAGTGAGCACTGTATGCAGGTAGGGTGTTGTTGCAAAGACATAGTAAAGCCTTTGCAAAAAGTGCAGTAGTTAGGCAATAGTCTCCAGTAGAAGAACCTATTTGTCTCGGAAATATCAAGGTCACCAGGTCTTCTGTTTGGATGCCACGAGAATACATTTCTTGTACATGTCATGATTTAGATTGGAATGCTATTTAATAAAGTTAATTTCAGAATTATTATTCTTTTATTCCTTCAGATAAAACCAGGTACCAGTACTATGTATATTGTAATGTGTGTAATGGAATTGAACCCGGCAAATTACGGGTTCGATGCCGCTGTTGTTTAGAGGGTGCGCTGATACTAGAAAGGGAACCATGCAGCTGGGATGATGTGTTGATACCAAATAGGTTGTGTGGACACTGTACATTATGTGATAAAAATACACACTCTGTAAGTATATGATGCTTGGCCAATTTGAGACGAGTCTGACCTTTTGATTAGCATAATTTAACAATAGATATGTTGCCTATGTTTACAACACCGATTGTATGTTTTCATTATCCGGGGTTATCACGAAGACGCTCAAGATGTAATACAAACACAAATTTGAAATACCGATATCGCAAGATTTGCTTGCCGAAATTGATATATTCAAAGTAAGCACCTTGTATTATATTCTTGCATAAAGGTCATTCTCAGGTCAAAATAGCCAAGCTATAAAGTAAGCTATCATAGATATGTAAAATATTTAATGTGCAGTATGTTTTAAGTGAAATTCTTTACAAGGGTTTGAAAAATATTGTTTTGCAAATATCGGTCGGTTGCAAATATCAGTTGTTCAGTAAGTCAGTAGAAACTGCTGTTCAATAAATCAAGAACGCTTTACCTCAGGATTTTTAATCATAACATGGAGGTTGGCCAGCAACAGTTGATGACTCATATTGATTTGAGGTCAAAGGTCAATGTGACTGTGACTTTTACCATTTCTGACTATTGGGCTGCCATGGGGGCATTCATGTTTTATTTTACATTTCTTGTTTTAATAAGAATATCTGTTATTCTTGTGATAAACATATTGTATTCATAATAAATGTATTTTTCTTTCAGCAATTTTATTTTAAATGTTGTGAACATGACGGTGATAATGAATTGGTAGCATTAAAACATATACGCCCGAATAGACGACATGTGGAATGTGTTACCTGTGCCATAGATAGGTATATATCTGATCTGCATAATTGAAATATCAAAATGTATGATAAAGTATTGACTCATTATACCCCTTGACAACGTATGTGGGGGTATACTGTTATCTGCTTGTCTTTCCGTAGACAGATTATTGTGGATGCAACTCCTTCTACAATTTTTGCAGGATTTTCTGCAAACTCACTCATGAGTCATGAACACTCTCGACATGTTGATGTGTGTGAAGGAAAACATTGTGCCAAAATTATGGCCCTTTGCCGACATGGGTAAATTAAAACAGCTTTAGTTTCTAATTGTTCTTGCACAACGGTTGAATTAGTAGGAGAAATGATATCAATCAGTTACAAAAAACATACTCCTAGTTCAATTTAGGCTCTAAAAAGTTATTTTCCTTGGATATGGGTTATTTGAACTTATTTCGGTGTTGTGACACAGTGTCCATTCCAGTAGTGTTTCACTATTTTCACATAAATTATTGTCCACAAAAAAGTCAAAATGAGCTAAAAGAGAATTTAAATCCCTTCCTCGATTGCTTAAAATCAATAAAATCAATGAATGAAGACATCTGCAGTTCTGATAACCGGTTTCAGTTTCATAGTTTCTAGGCCTTTCATTTGGACAATGTCAAATCATGATGTTGGACTGCTGGTGGTTTCAGTCATCATGTAACACCTATTATATCTTTGTTTGCAGTTCTCCAGTTCTAGTGTATCCATGTAGAGATAAACATGTGATGTGTACTGATTGTTTCGTGTCATATGCTCAAGTTTCACTGGATCAGAGATCATTTATAGAAGATATAGATGTTGGTTATTCCCTGCCTTGTCCTGGTAAGTGCTACTTGTTATGTATTACTTAATGTATCAGCTGGTGTCCTTTGCCTAAGCAAAGGGCTAACAAGCGCTTTTGTTTGGTTCCCCTGTTCAATTTAATATAGAAGGCATGGATTACCTCCTCGCTAAGGAATGGGCACATGGTAAACCATTCAGAGGTCATAGAGTTCCAGAATAATCTACAATAGAAATAATTCACATTTCTGTTTAAATAAAAGTAATTTGATGAAAAATGAAAGTATTGACTCAGTTATGGTTATTTTAAATCTTAACCATAGAGCTAATGTTTCGTGTTTCGAAGAAGGGATGTGTGCTAATAGCACCTGAAATAGCCTTGCATCTTATTTTCAGTATTGGGCACTATATCTTAGTATATTGCTAACAATCTTGTACTTGCTCAATGGTAAAGTATTAAACTCCAACCCATGATAGACATAATAGACAATCTTGTCTTTTACTTTAGTTTCACTGACTAGTGGTCATTCTTAAACTATTCATGGCAAGTTCAAATCACTGTCAAAGTCGCATTTCAATACCACCCTTTAAAGAGCTTTTCACACATTGATTGACCAAATGGTATTCACTAACAAATCTACTGATCTCTATAAAGAGTCTGTTTTACAACAGTTGTGGCCGTTGATTCCACATTTCTGGTTCAATTTTAACTTTATCTGGCAGATTACCCTGTGACCTATATTTATTGAGTTATCTGCCCTTGTTACTATCAAAAACAAGATAGTCGAGCATCCTGCACTTGTAGGCAGTGCTCTTGTTATGTTGTTAATTTATCTTAGTGCTTACTTTATTTCAGTTGGTTGTGAAGACTCTCTGATAAAAGATGTTCATCACTTCAAACTGCTGGGAAAATATCAGGTATATATGGCAATACAATTATATTGTTTTATTTTGATATATTTCATTGTATTTTATTTGTATTAATGAGACCAAAATAAACTATGAAACTGTGATGTTATGATAAAATACTTTTCACTTTCTTAGTTGGTGTGACTCCAGTTAGGTGGTAACTAGTCGACTCAGTTGTTACAACATCTGCCTAGAATTGAACTGGTTGCCATGGTAACACTTAAGAAGTCCTGCATGTATCTGTGCTATATACTGGAAAAGACTTATAGTCACATTTTTGGTATTTGATACTGGGCATGTAGAAGACCAGGAGTCTATTTAAAAAAGATTTAGGCTATCACACCCGTATAATATTTCTTGTAATTATGATAGATAAAAAGCAACAAGCATGTGAATTATCTCATTTTTCACAGTATGAGCGGTACAAGGATTTTGGTGCTGAAGAATGTGTGTTGAAAGCTGGTGGACTACTGTGCCCGAATCAGGGTTGTGGTGAGGGTATTATTGTGGAAGATGATGCCAGAAATATACAATGTAGAACCTGTCAGGTAAATAATGCTTATTTCTTCATGCATCTTTGAAATGGTCCCTGGGGCCTTATTCATCAAAGTTCTAAGTCTAAAACACAGACTTAGACTTCACATTTTCATATGCTCTACTAACTCTCATGTTGTTATTAATGTATAGATTTTGATATAAATGGGTATACATGTTCAGTGGATAACAATTATAATTGCAAAGAAAAGGCAGTGATTGATAATTTTGTCAATTTTAAGTTTGAGTTTTGCTCTTACAATGTTGGTGAATAAGGCCCCTGTACAAATTTAATTGGTAAAATTGGCGGTTTTCTTGCTACTATTTATAATGGCAGTTGTGTTTGTTTATGTGGTTAGTTTTGATATGTAAAGGAACAAATTGCGACACATGTTCCACTATATTTAATATTCATTTACTATGACTGGTGTACTGTAATGTTTCCCCTTTGATCTTGTAGTTTGAATTCTGTAAGGAATGTCGTGAAGAAATACATCGAGGACCGTGCCAAAGTAGAGACTCAACCACTCATGATAATACGGTAATTTGCTTCAAATAATCAGCTGAGATTGGGTTAATCAGTATTTTGGTTACATTTGAGGGGAACTTGCTTTTTGCCAAAAATGCTGATAATTACTCACAAGTGTGGTAACACAATTGACAATTGTCAAAATATTGCATGGGCAAGAATTATTTTGAGAGTGGAAGATCTTTGAAATTATAGAATGGTATTAATAAACACTTGATGAGTTGTCTTTTTTCTCCATACATGTTTTGAAATTCCTCAATGAATATTGGCGACGTCGACATCTTCTGACATTCATCCACAATAATAAAAAATATGTTCCACTATAAGGAAAAGAGGACGGTCAGGCCATCAGAAACTTTTATTTTATGTAGGCCTATGAATAAAAAAAACTTCCAAAACTTGGTACAAATTTGTAGACAAATTCCTTATCAATATGTTATTTTCACTAGCTATTATCGTATGTATTCTATATGTAATGATGTCCATGTTTGCACAGGGTGTAGTGGTTGATACAGAGCAGGCTCTGAGAGCAAGATGGGACGTACAGTCTCTGGATACAATACAAGAAATCACCAAGCCATGTCCATGGTGTAGTGTCAAGACTGAAAGAAGCGGTAGGTGTCTATTGTTACATACATGCATTCAGGGAGGTTTTATACACAAGTTGAGCACTAAGTAGACGTCCATCATCCAAATTCTCCTCATGCAGTCACTACTGAATAGATTTTTACCAAATTTCACTGGAATGATCCATGGAATACTTCAAGGTCTGTTGCATATGAAGGTCAGAACATTTTAAAAATGAAAATTCTGATTTCTCAGTCAATATTAACCTAACAGATAAAATAAAGTGAAAAATAGGTCGTTCATCAACAGTGTTTACCTCTATTGATTTTTAAGGTCGGTAGGTCAAGGTCATCATGATGCCACAGGGACGTACATGCAGTCTGCGAAATTAAGATTTGAAACTACTTTCCTGAATAAACAAAATTGAATACTTTTCCTATAGACTGTGCTTTATTACTGCAAAAGTTACTTGCTCTAACCAAAAATTTCTTGTGCCGGACACACGCTATTGTCACAGACTGTTTTACAAATATATTTTGTTGTATTTCAGGTGGCTGCATGCATATGATCTGTAGTAGATGTCACAATGAATGGTGCTGGTTGTGTGAGAAAGAGTGGGACAGAAGTTGTCAAGGTGACCATTGGTTTGGATAGTGGGACAGAAGTTGTCAAGGTGACCATTGGTTTGGATAGTTGAACATAAGTTGTCAAGGTGACCATTGGTTTGGATAGTGGTTATGTTTCTGGACATGTTACAAAAATATTAGTCTGGCCCATGGCCACATTTGAGAAATCACCAAAATAAGCATGTTTTTGGAGACAAAATTGTCTGAAATAGTTATAGACACTTGAAAAGATTTGCCACACTACAATTTTGTCTCTGGAGACAGCCCTGTTGACCCTTATGCATGAATATATCACTGGGTTCTTCCACAGAATGTATCAATTTCTGTGTACGACTGATGCATTATTTGTTGTTATTCCCCCCATCTTTGATAAGGGGGTAGATTGCTTTGCTCATGTTTGTCGGTCAATCGGTCGGTAGACCAAATGGTTGCCGTTCAATAACTCGAAAACACTTTGCCCTGAGATCTTCAAACATTACATTGAGGTTGGCCTGCAACATTTTGAGGGCATTAGGTCAGTGATCAAATCGAATATTGAGCTGCCATGTGGGCATACTTGTTTTACAAACGTCACTTGTTTAGATTTGTGTTACAGTTGAACCGGTACATTCATTTTGTTCTATGCTATTTAAATACCCTTTATCTTTTGAAATTAACGCCATGATACTGTTTCTGTTTAATCAAAGTACTTAGTCTGCACAAGACATGTGAAAAATACGATAATAACTACTTTCCCTTTTTCCAATCACTCCAAACATTTATGGTCATATCTGATTATTATCTTACAAACGTCTGCTTTAAATAGTCTGCAATAGAATCCATGGCTGGTGAGTGACACATCACTGACCCTGGGAGACAGTAGCCCTGGCTTGTCGAGCACCCTTGAAACCTTGTCCTTTACCCCTGTGGAAAGAATTAAATACTTTGACTGCAATTGAGAAAGGTTCTCCACTGGTGCTTCCACTGTTGCTATATATGTGTATTTTACATGAAATTCATGAAACAATCAACACTGAAATACGTAATATTTTTTCTCTTCCAATATGTTTATTCAACTTTATTGACCATAATATTGAGTACATTTCTAACTTTTTAGATTGTGATAGGTCAGTTGACAGTCTAATTACTCATCCTACACACTTTCTCTAGCAGATTTGTAGTCTTTCTAGGTATGATAGAGTTCACAACAAGGTACCAAACATAATTTATGGGGCTAGGAAATAAGTTCCCATCATCTGGTCTAAGGTGTCTACGCTAGCCATGTAGCAGTTGTATCAGTCCCTGAGAACTGGCTTCTCAACACTACGGTAGCCATCGGGTTCTTGTCGAGACCTAATACTTCTATCAACAGTGCTGTTAGTGTCAACAGTACTGAGGAAATTAACCCACTTTGTATCATGCCAACAACAAGACTCAAGGTTATCAGCACGGTAAAATACTGGGTCGTCGCCTTTCACATGTGGCAGTTGAGCAGGTTTCAGTTCATTCGGCATGTGCTTACAGTTGTATTGCGCTGTTCCACATGCACCGATCCCCCGACGTTGTAGCTCAGAAAATAAATGTGGGCTAGAATAATAATTGTCACAATAGACCACAGAACCACTCTGTTCATATCCTTCCAAAAGTTTGAGGACGACTTGCTCTGACTAACCCGTATTGTCTCTCAGAAAGCACTCCTTACCAGTGTACGCAATGTATTTCAGATCATATCCAGTTTTAGCATCACAAAGCACAAATATTTTAACACCCCACATAGTTGGTTTAGCAGGCATGTACTGCTTGAAGAATATTCTTCCGTTGAACTTTACCATTGGCTCGTCGACACTCAAACTTCTACCTGGACCCAAATACTGAACTGAATTTTTAGCACTATGTTCACTATTTTTCCAACAAAAAAAACTTTCAACCCCTCAATGGGTCTCATCAGGCAGTGATAGCATAGATTTGCTATAGATATCCCTGCAACAGTTTTTTTTATAAGTATTGTTATTGTTATGAGTCCAAAAGTGTAATTTAAAATTATGTCCAAATATTAAAAAATTATAATCCAAAATATGTCCAATTTGAATAAAATTATTATATAAATAAGTCCAAAAGTTCGCATAAAATCATAATTTTCACTTGTTTTTTACCAAATCAGAATGAAATTCTTTGAAGCAGTCCACACAAAGATGAATATTACACTGGCTGCACATATTCCTAACTTTCCGGCGCACCTTTGACTTGCTGCACTGTCGACAACGTGCCCTCTTCGCTGCGGTCTTTGGAAAATGTCCAACATTCAGAGTGGCAAGGACAGCGCGCTCGTTTTCCGTATAATCCCCAATCAAAAGTTTCGCCAATGCCATCCGGAACTCTATCATGGTGCGCGGCTTACCCCTACCAGTCTTGGTTCGCCTCTGGTGATTTGTCGATTCCTTCATCAGTACAAAACCATTCGTTACTGCTGTGTCAAACAGAAACCAGAACAGGTACAACCACCACTTCCGGGATGTCCGATACGTGCTGTACTCTGTTCGTAGCTGGTCAGCATGGTCAACACCATTCATGTGGTTGTTGTACTCTGGGATGACTGATGGGGCAGGTACAGGTGTCACGGTTCCATCCCGACTCTTCCGGTCAACAGACCTGGCGATCGTGAACGGGTTTTCTGCTGTTGACAAGCAGAAGATTGGTTTCTTGTCCATCCACACAGTTGCCACCATCTCGCCCTTCACAGAATTCCGAAATTCACCCTGTCGCTTCACATCTTTCTTCCTCAAATGATGGGTGGGGAAGCTTTTCCTGTTGGATCTCACAGTACCACGGGCATATGTTCCATTCTGGAGGAGTCGCTGAAACAGGAGAGGACTCGTAAAGAAGTTGTCCACATTGACGATATGGTTCCTGTTCCACACCTTCCGCGTCATGTCCTCGACCACTCGCGTAGCCAGTCCAACCTCAGCGTGGTTCCCCTCCTTGCTGGTGTAGACTTTGAACTCGTTTACATAGCCGTATGTTGGATCCGCCCTCATCCACACCTTGATGCCATACTTGGTCGGCTTAGCAGGCAAGTACTGACGGAATGTTAGTCGCCCGCGAAACTTCACCATCGCCTCGTGGACACTTAAATTCTGGTGTGGGTTGTACCGATTCAAACAGTTTGTCATTACCTCATCCAAGATGGGTCGAACATGGTGAAGCCTGTCATGCCCAGGTTGACCTCTCTGCGGGTTTGTTGTTCGATCTATCAGATGAAAGTACTGTGTAATTTTGTCGAATCGGTCCCTCTTCATGGTATTCCGCACGCTCAGATTTCCAAACATCGGATCAGTCGACCAATACATGGCACTCTGTGGTAGCTGAAAGTATACAAAATGCAGATATTATAGCCAAATGTTGTTCAAAAGGTACAAGTCATGTATAAGCACAATTACACACACACCGGTCTAGGCAAACTATAGTAAAAATGTTGTGTCGACTGAGACTCGACTCGGTTACCGCTGTTCATCCATATGGTTCGAATCCCGGGCAAGACGGCTGAACTATATATTGCATAAATTATCATTTTTATTATTTAATTAATTATATAAATAAAAATTGAAACATTTATTCAGTACTTATAAACATAACAAATTCACAATCACATTGAAAGACAACTTACATAGAGAATACTCATAAAGACTCTGATACCAAGCCAGGCTCAAATCTCTTCTTGGGTTACCTATCTCCACCTGGGATCAGGCTTCTCTCCTATCTTCTGCCTAGCATACAGATTAGTCTCAATCACGATCTGTTCCAGCAGGAAAATAGGGAAAAACAGATCAAAAAAGTCTAACTCTGAAGAATCAGGGTCTAAATCGATCGTCGGGCCAGGCTTAGGTCCAGAAAAAGGTTGCTTCGGGACGTTGGAGCATTCGTTGAGCATCCACCTGTCAGCATCATGAACTTGGGGGGGCTCCTTCGTCAACTTCACTTCCCGACGACAAATCGCTAGAACTACTCAGATCGCCCAATTCATTGTCGCTGTCGGACTCCTCTGCCGTATTATCGAACGAAAGTTCGAACAACGAGCGCCCATTCTCTTGATTTTCCATCTTATTTACGTAGCAATAATTCAAATTATATGCCAGATATCAATATTTACTTTGATTTGTAAACAAGATAAGTCTTTCCTTCATCTATACAACAAATTTTCTGATTGGTTTAAATCCAGGGGACGCTTCCAAAATAAGCGATTCCGACCAATGGTAGACGCCGACACAACGCGTCGCTTGGGAGTGAAAGCTAGCTTTACACAGCCGCATATACGGGACTGGGCAAATTGACGACGCTTATTGGTGGGGCACGGAATACGGAGGGAGATAAACACAACGCATATAAGTGGCGCGCGTGTAGAATGAGTTAAAGAACTGATATCATGTGCTACAGTTATTCTTCCTTGTCGCTGTCTGTGCCATATTTGACTGTTGTGCCAAACTCCAGATTTTCTGTTTGGTTAGCCAAAACTCTGAAATCACCCACAAATCTCTGACATTTCTCTGCCAGTTCTGCTGTTGTTAAATCTCTAAACTGCACTTCATGGAACCTACTCATAATCTGAAAGGTAAAAAACAGAACAATCAACCATGGAACTATGTTTCTTGTAACAAGTAAGTTCAAGTTCAAAAAATTTTATTGGAATAAACATATATACATGTTTGTCGACACAATAAGTTGGCATTTGATATTCAAATAGAAGTACACAACTGAAGAGTTGCAGCAGCTTGCACTTGCCTCTTCTTACTTACAGTGGTAGCAGCTTCCTTCGGTTGTTTTCTTGTTGTTTTCATTGTAAATCAATCAATTATCTAAATGTTCAATTAATTCTAAAATATTAAAATTGACACTAGGCCTATTATGCCCATTCCTCACAATTTGAAATGCTGTATCCGTTAACATTATCATAAAATGAAAACAAATATACGCACCACACCAACTACTACAGTCAGGTGCCAAATTAAAGTTCACAAAGTAAAAAATGCATGAAAAATTTGACAGATTTTTTCACTTTGAAATTTCATGACACAATAAATATAAATCTAGTATACTATAAGTCGGTATCATATGATAGAATAGTTCAAGCATGATTTGATTCTGTTCAGAAAATAATTTACATTTATAATATTTTTGGTTACTAGGCAATTTAAGAACATCAGTGAAAATTCTTCATTGATGGAATAAGCCTGGTTGCCATGGTTACATACTTTTAGTATTTTGTATGCCAACCATACAGAAATATAGAGGAGTATTTGGCATTCTAAAATATCAACTTCATATGTTCGTATAATGTAAGTTTGTAATTTAAAGTCATTAAAACTCGAAGTTGAATAACAAAAAATGTAGTTCCCATTGACTCCCATGCAAATTTTGTCATTTTTTCGTTAAAATATATCAAAACAAAATTCAAATGTTTGTTATTTTCATATTATAACTCCGATTTTCTTAAAATAAAAACTGTTTTAAGGTAAACTCTATTGTGGTAAAAGTCAACATTAATTTAAATATTTCAGTTTGCCTGTGTTACCATGACAACATTGTCAAATGGACTAACCATCAATTTTTAGTGGTGTTCTAGCATTGCTTAGCAACCGAAAATGGACTGTGGAAATGAGTAAAGTGCATGGCGGTTTTATCAGAAATTGATTATCCTACTAAATGATAATAAACATACAGTATAACCTCCGCAGAGCAACATCTGGCGGAAACCGGAAAAAGTGTTGCTCTGCAGAGGTGTTGCTCTGCAGAGGTTCTTGATTTTTCGGACATGAGTTAAGTCCCTTGTCGTTGTGTTTGCAAGGTACATAGTTATGTACATGTGGTTTGTTTTACATTGTATGTGACTATACTGTAGTATATTCATATTGAGTTGTTTGCATATATTTGTGCATAATAAATTTAATATTATGATAATAATATGTTTATAGGAAATATCTTTGCAACTGCATTGATGTAGTTTGCTGGCTGATCTAAGACCAATTATTCAAAGGTCTTATTTCATCCAACAGATTAATTGCTATAAATATATCATTATTATCATTATAATAAATCGTACGCTCCTAGTTAAGTGTATAGGTGCTTTTGTCAGCATCGTGTTAGCATCATGTTAGCATCGTGTTAGCATCCTGTCAGCATTCTATCCTCAGTGTATTGCTACTGATTATATCTCACTAGATATAATTTACAGTGCGTGGAACAAGATGTTAGTACTGGTTGGTAATCCTATATACCTCGATCAGATGTTCGACTACCAGAAACTCTCCTTAAACATATCACATAGTAATAGTAAAACAGTAATTAAACACAACACATATTAACAATTTCAAATTTTAATAAATTACACTATGAATATTGATAATAAATAAATGTCTGAACTATCATACTAAAATCAGTTGTATCACAAGACTCATTAAAATACATTTCATATAGCACATGACAGTCAATGTTGATAAAATTTAGCCACATAGCACTCATGATAGTTCTGTTCTGTTCAGTAATCATTCTTTTGAATTTTCAAACATAACAGTCAACATTTATCACATTTATAATCATTGATGGCTGATGATTGATTTGGCTTTCACTTAATAAATGAGTCGAGTGTTGGCTGAACAGTCATAGCAGCACATGTCAAATTGGTCAACTGCATTTCCAAATCCATTGCAGTTCCCAGTAGTTTGTCGTTTCCCTTCCTGACAGCCAACAACTTAAGTCTCGGTATCATTGCACTGAATTCCGCCATAGAAAAAGGAGTTACTTCATCAGGTTGAGCACTTTCAGTTTCTCCATCTGACTCGTCACTATCATCCTTTGACAACAATTCAGACGCATGCTGATCCCAATTTACCTCATCGCAGTCGCAAGTTGGGATGTCGTCGTTGGCGATATCCTTCAATTCTCTACCATAAATCTGCTGACTATGTAGCTTAACCAGGTCCATTATTGGTACATCATCATCATCATCACAATCTGAATCACCACTAGTACTAGTATCACTTGGCTCAAGTCTCACTGCATTGAAACCACACTTATCAAAACACTTAACTATTGTTGAGGCCTCGACGGAATTCCAGGCGCGACTCACCCAATAAATTGTGTCAAGAACAGTCAGCTGCTTTAATAATTCAGTTCCACTGGCTGATTTACACTTGTCCATAGCACTGATGATGTAGCGACTCTGTTGTTGATAGAATTTCAGCTTCATCGTCTGAATGATTCCTTGGTCCATCGGTTGGGCCACGGACGTTGTGTTGGCTGGAAGAAAGACAACCTTGACATTGCTCAACTGAATATTGGGATGTGATGGCGCGTTGTCAATAAACAGTAGAATGTTCCTCTTCTGTTTCTTCATGATCCTGTCGACACCACATAGCCACTCCTCAAACAATCCACTGTTCATCCAGCTTTTCTTGTTGAATTTATATGTCACTGGTAGACTGTCCTGGTTTATTTTCCCGAAGCAGCGAGGTTTACGAGACTTCCCTATCACCAGTGGTTTCAACTTTTCCCCAGTCATGGACGCACACAAGGCCACTGTCACCCGATCCTTGGCTTGTTTCCCTCCCGCCAAATCTCCACCCCCAACACAGAATGATGTGGTCTTCCCTTGCTTAAAGAATAGTCCAGTCTCATCCATATTAAACACATCACATGGCTTATATCCTTCACACACAGATGGTAACCTATCTTTCCAGTCATTAACAAGTTTCATATTCACATCCCCCCGCTCACCACTAACAGACTTGAAGACAATGTTCCTTCGCTTCCTAAACTTTTCCAGCCATCCATTCGAAGCCTTGAAATCATTCATTCCCAGATCAGACGCCAGTTTACACGCTTTCTCCTGAATCAGAGGTCCAGACAATCCAATTCTGCGATGGTTGCAGTCAGTTATCCAACGTACAAGGAGATTGTCCAAATCATGGTTGACATTCACAGACATCTTCTGGCGTTTAACGTCACTGCTTGAATTATACTCATCAATGATTTCCTGTTTTCTCTTCCCACAGTTCTGAAATAATAAAAAGAATAACATAAGAACGTGTCAACAAATTAGTGAACATGTAATGTATTTGATAATGATTAAACGGTCAGGGAATAAATATTGTTTTCATTAAAGTCAATTATTTTAATTAATTCAATTATTCATTCATATTTTGGGCAACCGTTTCATTCTGTCAACTCAGGCCAATTGCTCGCTTCATCAACATTGCCCGAAGCAGTATGCGTACATGAAATTAATGGTTGGAAATGAAACATTTGGAAATTTATTAACACACCTGTATCTGAGTTCTACCACAACCAAACTGAGTAGCAATAGACCCGGCAGTTTTCCCATTGATAAGCAGTTGAACTGCAGCATACCGCTGCTCAACATTTAAGAAGACCTTCTTCTTAGCAGACATTATTTCAGACTCAGACTCTCAATAGCAACAGTATTAAATTGTGATCAAAATAAATTCAACTAGCATAGAGACAAAGACAGACGTGTTGTAATAAAGCTTTCTAAAACAGAAGTGACTAGAAACTGGTACATTTTCTTGCAAATTCAACATTTTTCACGAGTAAACGCAATTAACCTTACTCAATTAGCTACCAGCATAAAGAGACGGCGAGATGAATACGCAAACGTCCCAATTATACAATTATGAAATAATTGAGAAAGACAAGTTTTAATCTTCAAACACCGTTACACAATAATAAGGCTGCCTTTATGCAACAAACATGCATAGATCTACATCGTACACGAGTTGACACAATTAATCCAAAATCAATAGCTATAGTAATTTACCTGATAATTATAACACCTATTAAACCTCTCCATTGTAATCTCCGTAAATTTAGCGCTAATTGTACACATTGTACAATGCACATCCGATTTACAAACAATCCTAACGTGTTAACTTTGAAGATCTTACACACGCGTTTATGCCGTGTTCTAAAAATAGATCGCACCTGTTGACAACTGTCGTTGCTCGGAGGTTAAAGTCAAGGGAGGGAACGCATTTTGACTGCCGTTTGCCGCTCTTCGGAGTTGTCGCTCTTTAGAGGTTGAAATAAGAGTAAAAACGATTGGGGGGAAATAAAAGTGTCGCTTCTCGGAGGTTGTCGCTTCTCAGAGGTGCCGTTTCGGGAGGTTATACTGTAGTCTAATTGTTCTTATTTTACAATTGTTATGTTCTTCTAACTGAAGAAATTCATCAACTTATTTTGTGATTTTTGGGCTTTGTGAATTTTAATTTGGCACGGGACTGTAGAAGCCTTAATTCACTAAATCCATGTTTTTTAGCCTACTGAAGAGCCCTGCTGAGTATGGTAGTCCGTGTGACAATAAATGTGTCTTTGTTCCCTCCATTTCGTCATATCATGTTCTCAGCATATGTCGTTTGCTTTTGAAGTGGTCGCATGCATCCACCTCCATTGCAATAACCAATGTCTAGAACATCTTAAACAATAATCAGCATGACATCTGACAGCAAGTGTAGTTATCATCTTTTGTATCGCTGAAATCTTACTGTTACGGCTGTTTAGTATAATGCTATAAATCTTGAAAATTGTTCCTTTTTTGTTGCCAGTATTCCCAATGAGAGCCTCCATGAACTTACAGAAAAAGCGAATGTTAAGTTCTAGCTCATTGTTGGCATCTTCAAACACAGGTTGTTCAGCAACAGTCAACATCTGGTAGAGAATACTTTTCTTATTTAAAGACAGAACAGAGAATGCCGCAACCGTCTCATTTATTACTTTCTGCTTGGATTGTTCATATCCCTCTAACTCCTTGACAAACTTTGTATTCCTGTTCAGGTCTTTCATTCGAAGTGTTAACACAAAGTATTTTGTGTGGTTTCTATTTAGGAATTGTAGCATATCTCTCTTACAGTAGCTGATCATCATTGGTCTGTCATTAAACTGTACACTACCTGATGTCTGACAATGTCTGATAGCTGATCATCATTGGTCTGTCATTAAACCGTACTACCTGATGTCTGACAATGTCTGATAGCTGATCATCATTGGTCTGTCATTAAACCGTACTACCTGATGTCTGACAATGTCTGATAGCTGATCATCATTGGTCTGTCATTAAACCGTACTACCTGATGTCTGACAACGTCTGATAGCTGATCATCATTGGTCTGTCATTAAACCGTACTACCTGATGTCTGACAACGTCTGATAGCTGATCATCATTGAGGCATCATTGAATCAGATTGCCTGATGTCTGACAGTCCTCCCCATATAAAGGCCTTGTTGTACTGAAACATGCTATCATCCTCTTCCCCATCCTTGCTGGCCACGTCCGAACATTGTTTAGAGCATTGCCAGTCTTCGTCTGTAACAAATAAGCACAAAATATAACAAATAGGTACTAAATATAACAAATAAGTACTAAATATAACAAATAAGCACAAAATATAACAAATAAGCACAAAATATAACATTTAAGTACCAATTATAACAAATAAGTACTAATTATAACAAATAAGCACGAAATATAACAAATAAGTACCAATTATAACAAATAAGCATGAAATATAACAAATAAGCATGAAATATGATTTGTAAATATATACATTGCTATGAAAGATTGCTTAAAAAACCACTGAATAGCTAAAAGCACAGTTTCAAATTTGTATTGGAAGTGTTTTATTGTCTATCTGCCTACCAACAGGGCATTACTGGCCAGAGAATAATACTTTTTGTAGTCCAAACATTGAATTATTAAAAGTGTATCATGTTCATTTGTGTCTGGAAGATTTTAAAGTCTGTAATGTTGCTTATTGCAATTTGAGCAAGCGTGTACAAAGACATGAAAATAAATTCTAACACTATGAGCCCTTAAGGGATATATAATTACTTGATTTGATAAATGTTCTCAGGAATTTTGGTAACCTTTCGGGCTCATCACCAATAGACTATTACTAGTCTGTTCTATGCTTCTAGTTTTTATAACCTAGGACTTCGGACTAGTGGCCAAATTCTTTAAGACAGTAAACTATGTATGTCATTTATTGAGCTTTGTAATGCCTTACCCCTTTACGGAGAATGTTTCAACCCTACACACATGAAATAGAACCACTGGCCATTTGGACGCTTCCATTGCCACACTCTACCATTTGTCCACCATTGACATTCTTCTTGCAGAATCGTTTCAACCCTACACACATGAAATGGAACCACCGGCCATTTGGACATTTCCATTGCCACACTGTACCATTTGTCCACCCTTGACATTCTTCCTGCAGAAGCAATATTGGTTTGCTGTCTGTAAAAGAATATTATACGCTTAAAATCAGTATAAACAGTGATGCTAAATCGGAGTTAATACATTAAACATACTGCTTACCCACTTTATGCAGTAATTTGGTTACTAGTATAGCTAGAAAAACGTTCCTGTTGTGTTAGTATTTTTACTGTTACAAACTATGTATTAAACTCAAAATTTGAAAACATGATATTTCTCGATAACTTACGATTTTTCATAACGTTTTTATCCATAAATTGTACATTGAAATAATATTATATTGTATATACCTCCCTGCAGTTTTTAGTGCAATACCACGCAGGAGGGATGGTTAATATTCTTCAAGGCCAACACATTCTAGATGAAACCATTTGCCTTCACTGCAGTCTTCATTGTCTCACTCGACCATAACCTTGTTGCACTGGACCATAACCTTGTCGCACTTGACCATAACCTTGTAGCACTTGACCATAACCTTGTCGCACTCGACCATAAACTCGTCACACTCGACAATAACCTCGTCGCACTCGACCATCATAACCTCATCACACTTGACCATAACCTCGTCTTCACCTTCTGAAAGTTAAACGAGTTAAGAATTGAAGTCATGTATACAAAACATTTACATTGCCTGAGAGTAATTGTTATAACAGCATAGTAAGACATAGCCTACAAATTAAAGCACAATAATGATAATATTACCCCTCTACTAAGAGGACTGAAAATGTCTACAAATAGTTTTACTACATGTACCTTGTTTACAAAAACATTGTTTCTGCTCCGTTGTCGTTGAATAGATGGGGTCAACCCAAATGCGGTTTACTATTTCCTCTGCCGTATCAGCAAAAGACTCCTCAATGTTTCCTACGTCAGGCGTCTCCTCGATGTCAGAGGACATCCCAAGAATATCCATGGCCATCAGGCGTACATAGCGATTTTTGTCAATTGTATTAACTTTTCTGTAATTTCTTGCATCAATATACGTTTGGTCATGGTCGGGTCGCTGTCGTCTGCAATGGTTTTTGCCTTTTTTTGGTACATTTCTTTTTCTCCAAACTCTACCTTAGAGTAAGAATAGTTGGTTTAAACTAGGTTTATCATAAGAAATAATTATTTAATCCCTTATTGACCAATATAAACTTTGTACAGAATTAAATTTCCTTTCTAATGGTACCAATTTTATGCATATTCTGGATAAATTCAAAAATATGTAAAGTCATAAAACAATTTCATATACATAAATATGCATAAATTTGGTATTATTAGAAAGGAAATTTTAATATAACAACATTTATTTCAGTTAAAATTTCTTAGATTTTATAATTTACTGTCACAAGTCATGATAATAAATAAAAATGCTTGAATAATAATGAATATAGCAATGAATCAAACTAATATATCACAGTAACTTCAAGCAAATGATCAGTTCATAACAGTTGCAATAATTAGTGTCAATATACTCTGTCGGATACTAAGTTTATGATCCATACACTCAAAATTTAACTTCAGTCATTTCATAAATAGTTTTCAAATATCAAATAAGAATAATCATGTTGTATCCACTTTTAATCCATAATGAGTTTGATTCACTTTTAGTTTACACTGTCACTTACACACTGTCACTGTCACTTGTCACGTTTAGTTCACAATCACATCTCCTGGCCATGGTAAAGTCTGTGGCAACCATCCTTACACAAGTGTACACGGCAAACAGCACACCCATACACTGTCTCCTTTCGCTTGTTAAAAGCCTGCTTGTGAAACTTACATGTTGTCTTATTTCCCAGCAAGCGAACGTTAGTATGAACCCCAATGTTCTCATTCCCTACAGCGGGCATTAGCACATTGTCTCTAGAGGTCCTCTTTCGTTTGGAATATCCCCCGATCAACTGTTTCACAAGTTCCAGACGAAAGTCAATGTGACGATATCTCTTCTTCTTCATGACTCTGGCCGACACTTCCTTGTAGATGATATAACTGTTCACCAGGGCACAGTTCAACATGAACCAGAAGAGATATCGCCACCACTTCTTGCCGTTACGACCCACACTGTAGTTCATTCTAAGCTGATCATGAAGATCAACCCCACCCATAAACTGATTGTATGTCCAAACACTGTGGGGCTGTCGAACATCCAAAACATCCACATTCACACGACGACGCGCATCCCTCACATCACGTGGGTCGCTCAATGTTGAAAGGTGATGAACGAGACGCTTGTCCTTCCACACGCTAGCAGTAACATTAGTCCCTCCCAACTGCATGATCTTCATGTCACTTTGCGCACTTATGTCCTGGGGTTTCTTCAATGCAGCTGGGAAACCCTGTCTATTCACTCTAACTGTCCCACAAGCATACAGTCCACTATCTAATAAACTCTGTAGAAGAGGTAGTCCAGTGAAAAAATTGTCAAAAAACACCCATCTGTTAGACTGTTCAATATGACTGGTCAAACTGTGTACAACATTATATCCAAGGCCATGTTCTGGTTGATTGTTCTGTTTTCCAAGATACACTTGAAACTTAGACATATAGGCACAGTTCGAGTCACATAACATCCATACTTTCATACCACGCTTGATGGGTTTGGCTGGCATATACTGACGGAAGGAGAGACGTCCAGTGTACTTGATCATAGTTTCATCCACAGAAACTTGTTTGAAAGAGTATAACTGTTCATAAATGTCTGGCTCAGAGTATCAATTATTTCCCGCACTTTGAAAAGTTTGTCATATCCATCACAACCCCGTTCTACTTCCTGTGTACGGTCACTAGTATGAAAAGTTTTTACATGTTTTCAATTGATGTGTAACATCGGATAGGACGACAATTTTCCTTTATGTATCATGGGGATTTCAGTGTAGTATGTGATTCCATCCTCTTCCTTGTGTAAATTGAAACACTTCCTGTTTGACCAGTACTTGAATTGGTGGAGTGTTGACTCAACAGCCTTGAGTAGGAGCCCTGCTCCTCCCTTGACGTCACTTGTCCGCATGTTGCTGAATGCTGATTCTCATAGAGGGACCAGAGATGTGAGTTGTCCCTATGGCCGTGAGGGGAGCTATCCCTGTGACTGGGGCGGGAGCTATCCTGGTGTTGTGAGCTCGGTCGAGAGCTATCACTCGGACATGAGTTCAACCATCACTCCTGGACATGCCTGGGTTCTACCTTATATCATCAGTAGAACATTTTTCATAATGCAGTCACCCACCAATATCACCGATCTGACTTCTGAAATTATACATAAACACATTAATTACGGTAATTATTTAAAATGCACACACGATCTCATAGGTCTATATATGTATGTATGAGTTACAATTCGGTATTTGGGTTGAATTTCTCTCTTTATGCTACAAGCTCTAATCATAATGTCATTGGTTGTTTTCTCTGTCAAGCATGATATTTTGACTGCATCCATCGTGCATTTTTGAGCCATGTCCGTGTCCTTTTCATTTATGGCCTGAATGATCCTTAGCACAGGAACCAAACCCCCATTGATCTTACTGATCGCTCATTGGTGCATATAATCTTTTTCTTTTTTTCAGTTTGCACCATATCTTTAATTTTACCATCACATGTATACAGCATACACATTTTGTATAATAACAATTGAAGGCTAATATAATACCCTTTTGAACTTAATTTATGGGATTATTTATTAATATTATGTTATAGAAGTCATGGGCTAATAGAAGTTCTTGTTATGTCTGTAAGGTGTCAGATTACAAGCCAGATGTAGGTTTCTTTCTTCTGTCTTCATATATTCGTCTTGATTTCTCAAGAGCTTTCAGCAGCTTCCTGTCTTCTGATGAGCTAAGAAGTTTGTCTGCAGATGCATAGTCACAACCATCAATATTCATTAAAATGCTAATTAAGGCTTCTTTATGAAGAACCTGCATGAGGTATTCATCCACTTAAATTTTTTCCGTATCTAGCAACTTCTTTAAGCTTTTGTTTGCCACACAACATTCATATTGTGAACTGTAAAGGCTGTAAATCACTTGATCAAATGAATCAATGCATATAATCTTTGGATTAAATTCTTTTCTGAAATTCCTCCAATTAAATTTCATCTACCTTAAAGTTCGGAACTTGTAGATTTTGGGGCCTTTTGTTTTTATCTCTTAAATGTTTCAGTTTTTCTACATCTCCACCCTCACTTTGACCCCTTAATGCCTTATTAACAACTCAAATGTTATAACACAATCTTAAAGCACTTCCCAAAAGCACTTTCCTGAAAAGCCTTAGTCTTAGCTTTTGTTTTGAAGAGCCTGTGGTGGATGTAGTGTCATTTCTCTATGGGGCCACTTACGGGAGTTATGTGGGAGACAAAATTTATCATTCGTTGCTTACAAATATATTCTGCTTTCACTAAATGTATCAATTTGCTATCATTTGTTAGTGACGTGTGTATTGCTCCCTGCTCGTCCACTGAGTCAACACATCAAACAATCTCTCTTTTACAACGAGATTTTACAAATCTGCTTACTCACAGTAGACGTTTCTTTTTTTGCCTGGTATATAATGTTAATACAATTATTTGGACAAGGTTCGTATGGGTATATAAGCGTATTGAACACAGTCTTGTTCCGTTTAATTCTGCCCCCATCTTTGATGATGGGGTTTATTGCTTTGCTCAAGAACGTCTGTCGGTCTGTGGGTAGACCAAGTGGTTTCTGTTCAGTAACACAAGAATGCAATGCCTTATGATATTCAAACCTAGCTTTAATTGTTTGTATAGAGTGGATACTATTTCCACACCCCATCTCAAGTTTTAAATACTGTAGGTTTAAGACCCTTTTTGTAATACCGTTTCAACCTCATTGCTGGCGTTTTGTTCTTGTTGGCTTGATGTGTGTATGTTTTCATTATGATTATTTTGTTGTCTTGATTTGTGTATGTTTTCATAATGATTATTTTGTTGTCTTGATTTATGCATATTTTCATAATGATTATTATGTTGTCTTGATGTGTGTATGTTTTCATAATGATTATTATGTTGTCTTGATGTGTGTATGTTTTCATAATCGTTATTATGTTGTCTTGATGTGTGTATGTTTTCATAATGATTATTTTGTTGTCTTGATGTGTGTATGTTTTCATAATCGTTATTATGTTGTCTTGATGTGTGTATGTTATCATAATGATTATTATGTTGTCTTGATGTGTGTATGTTTTCATAATCGTTATTATGTTGTCTTGATGTGTGTATGTTATCATAATCATTATGTTGTCTTGATGTGTGTATGTTATCATAATCATTATGTTGTCTTGATGTGTGTATGTTTTCATAATCATTATGTTGTCTTGATGTGTGTATGTTTTCATAATCATTATGTTGTCTTGATGTGTGTACTATCCGACCAACGATTTTTGACAGTGACGTCATTTTGTAAACAATCTATAAATAAGCAGGGAATATCCCGAAAAGATTGAGGATCATACTATATATAAGTATGTCTGTACCAATTTATATATTCAAGCAATGCATGGTTCTGTGGATGTGTCAGTTGACTCACACTCAGGCGATCTAAGTTCAAAGCTTCTGATAGCCATTAACTATAACATTTGTTATACACGAGACACGTATACCCTTAGATGACTTGATATAAAATTTATTTTGAAAATAATGCTTTTGCCTTATTATTATTAAATTAAAACCCATGGAATCCATGCAATTGAAAACAATACATGGATATTTGAAGGATAACAGTTTCTCTTAATTCTACGAAGACTCACTACAATGATTTAAAATTTGTTCTTGGCTATTTAATTAAGTCATTTGAAAGTGGGTGAATTGGCAAGGTGGTTGTTTCACTCAAGCAGCATTTTGTACACATACTTTGTATGCAATTGCAAAATATAAAATAAAAAGTACCACTAAAAAGTTCTGCTAACGGGGTTTGAACTCGGTATGTTTAAATTACTAATACTGCACCGTTATCCTCTCGGCCACGATTTCATGCTGTTTACACACAAAGAAATATACTCATAATCCACATTTTTGCAGACGATATAGAAAGTAAACAGTTGATTGTAAACACAACATGACGTCACTGTCAGGTATCCCTGGTCGGACTGTATGTTTTCATAATCATTATTATGTTGTCTTGACGTGTGTATGTTTTCATAATCATTATTATGTTATTATTGTAGTTAGATTTTGTTAATCCATTACATATTTGTTAGTATTTATTGTTTTGTTTTTAATATAAAAAATAAAAATGTAGAACGAAGCTTTACTGTTACTTTTTATTTCTCTTTCAAATTTTATAAATGTAGTACGTTTTGTCATTACTGAGGATTGTGACCACTCTATAGAATGAGCCAGCCACGTTGTCACAGGTGGTTAATAGTTCGAACCGATTCTTTAAGGCACCATCACCCTCAAAGTACAAAAGCATTAGACCAATCAGCTACTAGTATTGCAACAACACAAAAAAGTTTGTACAAACAACCAGCTCTGTGTTCAAGGTAGAATCACGTTATGAAACATTTTTGGTTTGGTTTGATCTTTACCAAACTTGGTTACAATGTTTGTTATTCAACTATCTACACCAAGTTCACAACATTGTCATTGGGGTCAAAAGAGAAATGGATTCAAACCAATTACACAATAAAATCTTGACATGTGATACCACAACTTCATGAGCATTTCAATGCCAATTGCCCTGGCTAGTATTCACTTCCAAGGACACATGTAACACTATCAGGATGTTTATGAATCAAGATCAAAATATAACAGAAAATTAGACCGGGAAAGCATCACCCGACTTCAACAGCCAAGCATAGAAAACAGAAAATTACTGGAAAATCATTAAATTTCTTGGGGGATTAAATTTTGTGGATTTTGTGGTTCACCTTTAACCACAAAATCAAGTCCCATCAAACAATAATTTTGACCCTTGTATTTATTTTCTGAAATGCAAAATCCACGAATTAACGTCCCATCGAAATTGTCTTTTTTACCAAAATCACAAAATTTCGTCCCATCGAAATAAAATGATTTTACAGTATTACATACTATAAATACTCAATACTTAACTCATTAGGATTAGGTTTAAACTGAACCAATGAAAGACCAAGTTTCATCTATCGAAAGGCTGAAAAACCTAGTTTCAGCTACAAAAAAGCTGAATGATCTAGTCAAGTTTGGTAAGTCATTGGCAGCACCCTCTGTGAAGCTATCAACAACATTGTCTATCAATCTCTTGATTGAAGCCCTGAAGGGAGATGGAATGGGAGAATGCCTGTACTGACATGGGAAAGAGCAAAAGGCTTAGGAATATCTTTATTATGTCTGTAAACCAAGTAAAGGATTCAGCACTAAGACCTGGACAGAGGAAGTGGTGAAGGCCCTAATCATCATGTTGACGTGGGGGTATATTGCTTTGCACATGTTGGTCCGTAGACAAAATAGTTTCTGTTCAAGAACACTTTGTGGTAAAACTGTCAAACTTTACATGGTGGTTGACCAGCTACAGCAGATGACCCCTATTGATTTTGAGCTCAAGGTCACAGTGACCTGTATCATTTCCAACGATTGTGCCACCATGGGGGCATTCATGTTTTACAAATTTATCTTGTTTCCCTCATCATGGGTACAGCTCCATCGTATCTAAAGACAATGTTTGATCCTATTCGGCAAGGGTACAGACTACGATCACAAAATGACACTAACTTTCACATCCCTAGACAGCGAACAAAATTAGCAGACAGATCTATGGCCGTCACTGGTCCAAAATGGTGGTACAATCTACCAAACTATCTCAAAGACATCAAAAGTGAAACCAGGTTCAGAGCATATTTGAAAACTTATTTGTATGGGAAGTTTCATCGGCAATGAGTGTGCTCTTTATCATATGACTAAATCTAGTTACTAGAATCCAGGTTTTAAATTGAATGTTTTTAAGTGAATGTATATAAGTGTGAAGCGCAATAGAATATGATTTCATAATTTTTGCGCTATACAAATGACATGTCTTTGTATTTGAAACAAAGAGGACTAAGTTGCAAACTGAGTAAACCAAGCTCAAAATATGTCCTCTCAAGTTGAAAATCAGTGTACCAGGACAAATTGCAGGTTGATTTCTGAGGTAAGTGAACATGGGACTATAGATCTATACCGGAAGTTTTAGATGTTTTAAATAAGAACAGTTAAGAAACTATTGTAAACATACTGATAACATACAGTATACTGATACATGTAATGATGTATTTATACTCCGAAAACAATTAAATAATTTATCAACTGATTATGAATATTATCTCCATCATGTACCACTATTAACACTATGTTTATCTTTGTATGATAAATAATCCAATATACCAGTAGTTTGTCGATGTGAATATTGTGAAATTTGACTTGTTAAACAATTAATGTTCATATTTTTGTTATACTTTAAACATCAATGTTTGATGCTGTATCAACTCATTAATTGTGTTGCACAAAGTGCGAAGTGACAAGTTTGATGTGTGCAACATAGAAGGAAATCTTAATAAATAATAATAATAACAAGAAAAACCCAAAGTTAGAAAACCAAAATATTCACTGTCAAATTAAAGGTAAATCAAAAGAGATCATGACAAGACTATTATATTTTGGTGCTTACAAATGGAATTACTGTGGAAAATATGTTTTATGAAGTGTTATATTAAATAGTGGTGACGGGTTATAGTGGATCTGGAATAGAAGGGTACCTGTGATAGTTGACAGTATGGCAAACAGAAAGGAGTACACAGCTTTAGTTGATCAGCGAGGCAGTACATCTGATGGAATTAGGGAGTACACACCTTTATTTAACAATCAAGACGATGAACCTATGTATGGTAACATTGATTTTGGTAAGTTTTGTTCAGTTATTTTCAACCCACTGTTATTGGATATAATTGATCATTATGGTTTTTTTAAACCAATAATAAAGTATGTAGTCCTAACAACTGACAACGGATGTATTTTATCTATTATATTTGTACCTATTAACACTAAGCCTTCATCAGGGTAAAAAAAACAAAAAAAAACAACGACATGTAATGTCTATGTATTTTTGTATGTAATTGAGTATAAATTTTCTTAATGTAATTGATTATTGTATGTTATTAAATACATTTGATAAATGAATGTAATTGGTTATTTGTGTATTATTCAATATTGTAATTGATAAGTATGTGTTATTGATTTCGGTAAGTTCTGCTTTGTGTCCTCGACCCCAGTTTGCATACCTGCCAACTTAATGTAAGTCAAACTCAAAATAGGAGTGATGAAGCGAAAGATGTCACAAGATGCACTTAAATATGATTTAAAAGGGATTTAGATGCATAAACAAGGAATATCTTAATTCTAGTGGTTATAAATATGGGACAGAAGATCATAAAATGAATCAAATGTACTTTTGCGCAAGGTAGTGGAACTTGGAAAACCAGAAATTTATCAACGAAAAAGGAGTAAGTCCACTTTAATAGAATCTTGGCAGGTATGCCTGTATGTACTATAAAGAATAACAGTATCCCAAAATTTGGCCAATTTTCAAATGGCAAAGTTATGGTCAAATTAATCTGCTTGGAAGAGATAAGTATGGTAATGATGTCATTGAAGGCCTCTTGTTTGTCAAAAATGTTCGACAGCATTCAATTTTCCTGATTTTTCATTCTGCCTTATTGACACCCGTATAGTTGATTACTGTCGTGTATTTATTATAGGTGAGAGAAGACAGTCGATGACATCACAGAATCCTGATCTCAGTCTGACCTTCGATGAATTACTATACAGGATGCAGTATTCATTCCTTGATGAGAAGTGAGTTATTTTAGTTCACACTACTGCTGTATCCACTAATTAGCACTGTTGTATGCACTAATTCCCACTGTTATATGCACTAATTGGCACTGTTGTATGCGCTAATTGGCACAGTTGTATGCACAAATTGGCACAGTTGTATGCACTAATTGGCACAGTTGTATGCACAAATTGGCACAGTTGTATGCACTAATTGGCACTGTTGTATGCACAAATTGACACAGTTGTATGCACTAATTGGCACTGTTGTATGCACTAATTGGCACAGTTGTATGCACTAATTGGCACTGTTGTATGCACAAATTGACACAGTTGTATGCACTAATTGGCACTGTTGTATGCACAAATTGACACAGTTGTATGCACTAATTGGCACTGTTGTATGCACTAATTGGCACAGTTGTATGCACTAATTGGCACTGTTGTATGCACTAATTGGCACAGTTGTATGCACTAATTGGCACTGTTGTATGCACTAATTGGCACAGTTGTATGCACTAATTGGCACTGTTATGTGCACTAATTGGCACAGTTGTATGCACTAATTGGCACTGTTGTATGCACTAATTATACCCCCGTAAACAAAGTTTGAAGGGGGTATACTGGAGTCACCATGTTGGCCTGTTGGTCTGTCGGTATGTTAGCATTGTGTCCGCTCTGTAACTTTGTCATTTCTTACTGGATTTTAAAATTGCTTGGTACGAATGTTCACCACATCAAGACAGTGTGTCATGTGCAAGACCCAGGTCCCTACCTCAAAGGTCAAGGTCACACTTACAGGTCAAAGGTTATGTAGTCATGCAAACCGTGTCCGCTCTGTAACTTTGTCATTTCTTACTGGATTTTAAAATTGCTTGGTACAAATGTTCACCACATCAAGACGGTGTGTCATGCGCAAGACCCAGGTCCCTACCTCAAAGGTCAAGGTCACACTTACAGGTCAAAGGTTATATACTAGTGTGTTACTTATCTTTTTCTTCATCAATTTTCACATAAGCCTTCAATCATGGTGTTTTTCAATCTGTATAGCAGCAGATTTCCATCAAATGTGTTGTTTAGACTATAATTTTAAATAATATTCCTGTGTCAAGGCGGTGCTGCGGGGTATGATTCATCACTCCTGTGATAGCTCTAGTTGGCACTGTTGTATGCACTAATTGGCACTGTTGTTTGCGCTAATTGGCACAGTTGTATGCACTAATTGGCACTGTTGTATGCACTAATTGGTACTGTTGTATGCACTTATTGGCACTGTTGTATGCACTAATTAACCACCTTGGTACATTTGGAGCCTCTAGGTAAAACTTCTGTAGCATTAGATGTTGTGAATCTTGCGTTTCATTGACCTTAATATCAGCACATGTTTTTAGAGCTATTGTTTGTAAACCATGTGTTTGTTTGGTTTTCAAGATATATTGACTATATTGCTTCTTTGTTATAGTTATGATGTAGAATCAGATGTGAATCAGTTAATACAGAACTGTCAGGAGGAAGATATTGATAGAATTCTACAATGTTTGAATACAACACCATTACCTATACAACAAAAACTGAACCTTGCAAAGTAAGTACCTATGTTTGAATACAACACCATTACCTATACAACAAAAACTGAACCTAGCAAAGTAAGTACCTTCAATGTTTGAATACAACACCATTACATATACAACAAAAACTGAACCTAGCAAAGTAAGTACCTATGTTTGAATACAACACCATTACCTATAGGTAAAGAACCACTAAATGCCTCCGCGGACCAAGTGGTGATACACTCAAGTAGTCCTTAAAAAAACTTTGGTTTGCCTGTAAATGGAGATATTTCTTGACAAATGTGGAGTTGAATGATGAAATTGAGTTTAAATGGTTGGTAAATATGCATGTGGTGTAGTAAAACTGTAATATTTGTATTATTCCGCTATTTTGTTCTTGATACCAAAGTGAAAGTAGACTAGGGTAAAACCCAGAACTTATAAATCCGGACATGCGTAAAAACGGATAGACCGTGTTTGAAGGACAAAAACTTTCTTAGAAGATACATGACCCCCCTTTTTTATTGCATTATTTTGAAGCTTAACTGCCCCTCTTTACAATGATATATGTGGTTCAGGTGGCCATAGACTAAAAAAAGTTGAAAATTGGGGCCTACCATGGCCAATTTACATTGAGCTATAGAGCAAATCTATTTGGTGGTTTCTAACCTAAAGAAGGGCAAAATTCTATTAAATTCATGTTTTCATTTTTTTGCATTCAAATGTATGGAAATGCATCCAAGATAGGGTTTTGGCCACTTTTATCTGTTTAAATTGTCTAAAAAAGTGAAAATTTGGATTTTTATCATGAAAATCTAGAAAATTTCAGATTTTTTTCTTCTAAAATTGACATTTTTATGCCAAAATTGACCTTATTTTAGTGTCAGACAGGGGTAATTGTGATTAAATATGAAGAATAGACACATTATGAGGCATCTAAAGCATAATTAGTGTTCAGTGAAACAGTTTTTCACAAATAAAACCCAATTTAAAATCACTGTTCATAATTTTTTTTAGGCGCTGTCCAAATTTCTCCTTAAAGGCGCATATGCGTGTTTGTCATTTTTTCTAGAATTCATGCACAATTTGTCTAGAATTGATTGTTGTGTGCTGCATATACATAGTAGTATTGAAAAAAGTGCAAAAATCACTTTTATAAGTAAAACTAGGCTGTCTTAAGGTAAAGAACCACTAAATGCCTCCGCGGACCAAGTGGTGATACACTCAAGTAGTCCTTAAAAAAACTTTGGTTTGCCTGTAAATGGAGATATTTCTTGACAAATGTGGAGTTGAATGATGAAATTGAGTTTAAATGGTTGGTAAATATGCATGTGGTGTAGTAAAACTGTAATATTTGTATTATTCCGCTATTTTGTTCTTGATACCAAAGTGAAAGTAGACTAGGGTAAAACCCAGAACTTATAAATCCGGACATGCGTAAAAACAGATAGACCGTGTTTGAAGGACAAAAACTTTCTTAGAAGATACATGACCCCCCTTTTTTATTGCATTATTTTGAAGCTTAACTGCCCCTCTTTACAATGATATATGTGGTTCAGGTGGCCATAGACTAAAAAAAGTTGAAAATTGGGGCCTACTATGGCCAATTTACATTGAGCTATAGAGCAAATCTATTTGGTGGTTTCTAACCTATACAACAAAAGCTAAACCTTGCAAAGTAAGTACCTACAATGTTTGAATACAACACCATTACCTATACAACAAAAACTGAACCTAGCGAAGTATGAAAATTATTTTACATTCATAAGCCGACGCTTTACCTGTCAGCTTTCTGCTGAAATATGGAAGGCATATGAGTGCCTCCACACAGATTTGAACGATTAGGGGGTAAGCGTGCCAACCATAGAGCTACGGAGAGACAACAATGAATAATTCAAATGTGGCTTTAAATCAGGTTTCTGTTGAATACATAGTCAGTTTATGCATGTAATTATGATTGACTTTACACTGGGGTTGGCTGCTTAAAGTTTCTATGACTAGATATTATTATATACTAGAATAATACATGTTGTACCTTTCTTGGCAGTTTACAAAATATTCCCATGACATTAGCAAAAAAAAAAAAATTTGAATCTTGCTTCTCTTATCTGACTTCTGAATGGTAATTGATAACATCAGAAATGAGGTGTCAAACATAATTTATAAAAAGTAGTAGAATCACTGCTTGTTTTATATGTTGCAAGAATTAATCTATTTGTCAGGATTCTACATACAGAAGGAAACCTAAAACACAGATATAAGCATGGAAACAATCAGAAAATGTACAAGGTTGTATATATATCATCAATTGCTTTTCTGATCTCTGCTTGATATGATAGAGTTTCTTTCCCCGTTTAAAACCCTTTTCAACAAACAATAGATAAGTACACCTCTTGCAGACTTCTCTTCCGATGCTCGTTTCCTCATTTTAAATGTTTGTTAAGACCTTTATCCGATTTATGGAAGAACTGTATATTTGTTAGATGTGATTTTTTGCCGAAATATTGCGTAGTTTTCAAATCGCTACTTTATTTTTTACATCATATATTGAAAACGAACACACCTATATCAAAAACACTTTCATCTACAGTTCTTCAGTGTGTCAGCATCATGTCCAGTTAATTTGATAAATGTTGGAGGAATATTTAACAAAATATAAGTGTAATGCTTTCCCATACCATACGGCGAAATGGTGCGACGTTTTGATATGCGCCATAGATCTGACATTGCACTATGTATCACATGCTGTGACATGTAGATCTATAGATCTGACATTTCACTATGTATCACATACTGTGCCATGTAGATCTATAGATCTGTGTGTGCACCGCCCTGGTGTAGGTGACTTACCCGGTACATCGTCTATTTCGCTGGCTTAGAATGAGAAAGTTGTAAGTACAAAATCATTATTTTGAGAAAACAAGTATAACTGTCCGAAAACTACAGTGACCCTTTACTTATGGAAAAAATACTTTTTGGACTTCCATTTGGTCAACATGGTAAGTTCTGATTTTCATAAAAATAAGCTCATAAGAAAGGCCTTGTAATGCATATTTCAGATATGTATGTGACTTATAAGTAATTACAACCCTTTCATTCTGAGCCAGCGATTTGTATACATGCCTTCTTTTAAAGAATTTTAAGTCGTTTTATTGCTTTTCAAATGGTGGTCTGCCAGTCTGTCTGTCCTCTGTCTGTAGACGTAGCCATTTCCAAGTGAAAGCTTAATAATTTAAAGCTTGAATGTCTTTATCCTTGGTGAGGAGATTTAGTAAAACCTGCACATGAAACTTTTTCAAGGTCAGTGGGTTAATTGAAAAAGGTCTTTGTGTCTTATGATATGACTGGCTCCACATAGCGGCATCTATGTTTTTACAGATATATCTTGTTTCTAGAGACAGGATACGGATAAGATGTTCACATCATACCATTTATGGGAAGGCACAATAACCAACATTGCTGGTTTGTACTATTTTTTTCTTTTCTTTTTACAATTTAGTATGTAATGTATTGTATGTGGATTTATTCTCTACACCCACATTGTTCAAGCAATTATATCCAAAACTGGTTCAAGTTAAATGAAATTATTATATAAGTGCCTCTGTAGCTTAGTGGTTAGTGCGCTGGCCGCCTAATCCGGCGACCATGGTTCAAATCAGGGTGGAGACACATACATGTATATGCCTGCCATATTCAGCAGAAAGCTGACTGGAAAATAAAGGCTATGCTCAGCATTTTTTTTAAAAAAAATTCTTGTTCAAGTTTGATTACAGGCCAAAATGGTATATATGTACCAGTTAAATAATGTCTTATGGTCCATGATTTATCAGAAATTCAGACATTACGCCAGTTGTTAATTAATTACAGTAATTTAAACAGTACAGTAAATCATAATCAAATGGTCCTATGGATTAGCTTGAAGGCCTTGGCCAATCACCTTTGACAAACAATAAGATGGAGCAATCTGTGCCTTGGCAAACAGTCAATATGAAAGACTGGTGTTACAAGTGATTCCTATAAATGATAGAACTAAAATGTTTCTTGATCAATCTCAATGTAAATTAGTATAAACTAAAAAAAAATTTTGCATGAATATAGTATAAATATTTTGTTTTGGGCTGTTTTGGTTATTCAAACTACCGGTAATGAGTCTGTTATTTTCAGCATACTTTGGAAGTAACGTAGCATCGTATTTCCGGTTTGTACGGACATTGTTTTACATCAACGTGTGTGTAATGATGCTGTTGGTAGGATTTGTTGTTGTGCCAGAGGTAAGAATTGATTCTTTGTAGATTTAACATAAATGTGCAACTTGGGGAGTGGTGGCCTAGATGTTGGGCATGATTTAGAATCAAAAGGTCCCTGGTTGATCCCCATCTGTGCCACTGCTGAAATTCTCTGAGCAAGAATAACCCACAATGCTCCATTTGATCATGGTGTGAATTGGTACCTGTGAGGGCTGTGTCTGCACATGTTTGATATTCCTGGATGCTGTATCTTGATGTTGGCTGCACTCAAACCAGAAGAGAAGAATAAAGTCTCCTAGGTAGACTTGAACACAGGTTTTCTTTGATAGCCCAATGTCAAGGGCGAGTTCAATGTCAAAGAGTGGCTGAAAGACTGAAAACAGCACTTGAAAACTGGTTCTCTATAGCTGGTTCTATCTGCAGGTGTTATACTTTGCATTCTAGCCCCAATAAAGGGTGTGTTTTTGTGCCCTGCCATCTACTGCCTTGTCTACTGAGTCAAGTAGTATTTTACCCATTTGCATAAATGAGTGGTAGATATGTTTTATAATGTGATTTATAAATTTGTCCATACTTGTATATTTTATGTACAGTGTATGTTGCTTTAACCATGTATTAGTCATGATTGTACAGCACTTTTGAACTTGTGTATACATGAAAAAAGGGCTATATAAATATTGTATAATGATAATAATAAAATACTGCTACAGGGGCAAGTAGTGATTGTCGGTTTGTTTGTCCGTCTGTTCGTCCGTTCATCCGTCCGTCTGATAAAACTCTAATATTTTTGACATCATGAAGGCATACTTGTTTATCATCATATAACCATTACCTCATCCAAGCCATGTAACATTATCAAACATTTCAACAGAACTATGGCCCCTGATTGGCTTAGCTCGTTTTTGTCCGTTCTTCCATTGAAACATATAACCATTACCTCATCCAAGCCATGTAACACTATCCAACATTTAAACAGAATTATGGCCCCTGCAAAGGCACGGATCCAGGCCCTGGGCACAAAGGATCGTTACACCCCCCCCCCCAGTTGGCTGAGATTTTTTTTAAACTTTGAATAAAGAATAAAAAGTTTTTTAACAGGCACATGTTTTATTTTTCTTGAATGAAATGAAAGAAAATAACTTAAAATTAATATAATATTATAATCGTTTGACTAGGCTACAGAAAATGAAGTAATACTCCATATTCCCACAGTAATCAAAGTTTGCAAACAGTACTTCTTACGACGAGCCCAGATTGTTCGTTATTGCCAAACATTCACGTCACATTGGTGTTTAATGTTACCACTGGTGCCTTTTACACTGATTCACAGGACCCAAAACTAACCAAAGAATAATGTGTTGAAAGCAACTGTCACAGCCTTTATAGGTGTGCAACAAACATCATTTACTATGGTTTGAAATGTGTTTTTATTCTATACCCTTTGAAGTATGTGCATGATGACACTGACATTAAAAACAACGTTTCTAATAACTTGACTGATATACAAATGTAATTCTGTCTGGAAAATAAAATTTGTAGTTTAAGGTATCCTGACAGTATATGTCTCCAAAACTTATACATGTACTTTACATGTACTATAAACTGTAAATACAGATCTTGTACAAGAGTCCACCAGAAATAGCCATGAACTTACTGACTATTTTGACTAGGCGAATGAGCGCTTAAAATATACTTAAAATGTCCTGAAGGCCACAATTCATGGATGTAGGAGTCGTGGGACCAGTTTGATGATATTTTATTCCATTATCAATATACCCGAAACACTTTATCACATATTGCTACTGGTGTGATCGAACAGACAGTATTTATGTGTATAGTCCAGGTAAAATATAATGAAACACAAATGTGTAAAATCCTCATTTTTTCAAAATCGTTGTTCCAAGTGAATAACTCAAATATCGATCAATTATTGATTGATTACATACGAAAGGCGTCTAACAAGTCGTTTAGCAGTGCATGTATCAGTTGCGACTCTAGTCTGGAGATGGTATACACGGAGTAACTGTTCCTGTCGGAGAGTTATTGCACATGGATAACCTTGACATGGGTAGTTGTAAAGGGTGCCAGAGTGTTTGTAGCGTGTCCCGAGATGAGACTTTGTTGGTGCATGACACTTCAACCGTCATACAACCTCCCATTTGACGTCCCTGTCACAGACATATCAAATTGCCTTGTTTTGCTCACTGTTCAGACAATCGTGCCATCTTTATTCCGAAACCTAAAACTATACTTTTGTGATTTTCTTTTCATTAAGGTGCGTACACACACTAAGTTTTGATGTATACATCTTGACCTATAAGTCAAGATGTTCTCTGCAGTTAGGTGAAGTACGCCTCTACCGTACATTTTCTCAAGATGTATGCCTTCGTTGTAACCAATTGGTATGAGGGAAATGTATGGGCATGATGTACACGTGGTAATATGTACATCCTCGACTTATACACCAAAACTTACTGTGTGTACGCACCTTTAACAAACATAACAAAGGGTTAGTTGCGACTTTCACCAAAATTGATCATGCGTAAATTGTGCTTGTGCAATGCATGGGTTTTATGTTTTTCTTGAAGCACGAGAGTTACGTTACTCGATCAATACAATGTGGATGATAGCCAAGTTTCTACATGGTTATACAATCATATCTTACAAATTTAAAAAATGTATGTACAACAAAAGTAAAAAAAAAACGTTGCATTTCTAGATGTACTGACTGAGCATCTTTTTTATCATGTAGCTGTTTTGCGTTTCAGAAATAAATTACGAGATAAAGTTTGCCCTAGCTCATTATATTACTTTTAGATGTTTTCATTTCTATGTTAAGTAATCCTTACTAAACCATTAAAGTTAACTCTCAGAATTCGGTCACTTGGGCAAGCACTAAAGTTAGTAAGATGATTTACAAAATAAAGACTTCAATGTGCTTGTTTATGTAAGAAAACGTGTCATGTTTATTACAAAATAAACATATTTCAGTGCTCCCAGTTATATGAATGCACTATATTCATGCATTGTTTTAAACATTTTCACGGGGGAGTATGTTCCCCGACACCCTTCTTATATAATAATATTATAATTGCAAAAATATCTAGTAAATATATTTATGAACACTTACTAATATGCAAAAACATACATCACACTATTTGTGGATTCCACACGTCTAAAGAATGTACCCATTCCTATGCATTTTCATGCGCATATTAAACAATGCCCCCCAGATACCCAAACAACAGTATGGGGTCCGACTCCCGTACATACCTCGTGCCCCCCCCCACTAAAAAAAATCCTGGAACCTAGCCATTTTCAATGAAATATCAAAAAATTTGCTTTAAGAAACCTGTTACACCTTTTCACCATCAAAACTTCTGTCTTACTACACAAAATATAATTCTTGCAATGTTAACTGTGTCCAAATCATGAATGAGGCCGGTATTGTTATTTTACAAGTGTAGGTGTTATTAAGTATTTTATACAGGTAAATAGTTTTGTGTAGTTGTTTTGCCCTTGGGCACTTGTTTTGAAACATGGGGGGTACACAATGATGATAGCAGATAAACTGTTTTAATAATATCTCTTTCAATTAATGGTTATTTTACACACATCATTAAAACATTATCTGCAATAATTCATACTTCAGTTTTCAATGAAATCTGGTAGCATTTAATTCTTTGTCAGATTTATTGCACATGAAAATAGTCTACTAGCAGAAATATGCACATGATCAGAAAGCCCTGTCTAGTTATCTAACCCTAGCATATATAATCACTTACCGAAAGTATATTTTCAAAAGGGGAAGAAACTCTTTCACTTGGGGTGCACAACCCCAATTTTTACTTCCCTGATTCTCAGGAGAAGAGACTCTGGCTGACAAAATTTGTCAAATAGAGTTATCCCCCATATTCCCCTGATATCCTCCCTTTGGAAATCTAAGGGAGTGCACTACTTCCATCTTAAATTAAGTCAGTACGGAGTTGCCTGCCTTTTGAAAATCGAGGGAGTAAACTTTTGCCGACTTAAATTAAGTCGCTACAGAGTTGCCTCCCTTTCAAAAATCAAGGGAGAGAACTCATGCCGTCTTAAAATTAGTCGGTACGGTGTTGCCTCCCTTTTGAGTATCAAGGGAGCGAACTCTTACCGACTTAAATTTAGTCGGTACAGAATTGCCTCCCTTTTGAAATCAAAGGGAATGAACTCTTGCCAACTTTAATTTAGTCGATGCAGAGTTGCCTCCCTTTTAATTATCAAGGGAGCGAACTCTTGTCGACTTAAATTAAGTCGGTACGGAGTTGCTTCCCTTTCGAAATCGAAGGGAGTGAACTCTTGCCGACTTTAATTAAGTCGCTACAAAGTTGCCTCCCTTTCAAAAATCAAGGGAGAGAAATCATGCCGTCAAAAAAAATTAGTCGGTACGGAGTTGCCTCCCTTTTGAGTATCAAGGGAGCGAACTCTTACCGACTTAAATTTAGTCGATGCAGAGTTGCCTCCCTTTTGATAATCAAGGGAGCGAACTCTTGCCGACTTAAATTTAGTCGGTACGGAGTTGTCTCCCTTTTGAAATCAAAGGGAATGAACTCTTGCCAACTTAAATTTAGTCGATGCAGAGTTGCCTCCCTTTTGATTATCAAGGGAGCGAACTCTTGTCGACTTAAATTAAGTCGGTACGGAGTTCCCTCCCTTTCGAAATCAAAGGGAGTGAACTCTAGCCGACTTAAATTAAGTCGCTACAGAGTTGCCTCCCTTTCAAAAATCAAGGGAGGGAACTCACGCCGTCATAAAACTAGTTGGTCAGAGTTGCCTCCCTTTTGAAATCAAAGGGAATGAACTCTTGCCAACTTAAATTTAGTCGATGCAGAGTTGCCTCCCTTTTGAGTATCAAGGGAGCGAACTCTTACCGACTTAAATTTAGTCGATGCAAAGTTGCCTCCCTTTTGATAATCAAGGGAGCGAACTCTTGCCGACTTAAATTTAGTCAGTACGGAGTTGCCTCCCTTTTGAAATCAAAGGGAATGAACTCTTGCCAACTTAAATTAAGTCGCTACAGAGTTGCCTCCCTTTCAAAAATCAAGGGAGGGAACTCATGCCGTCATAAAATTAGTCGGTCAGAGTTGCCTCCCTTTTGAAATCAAAGGGAATGAACTCTTGCCAACTTAAATTTAGTCGATGCAGAGTTGCCTCCCTTTTGAGTATCAAGGGAGCGAACTCTTACCGACTTAAATTTAGTCGATGCAAAGTTGCCTCCCTTTTGATAATCAAGGGAGCGAACTCTTGCCGACTTAAATTTAGTCGGTATGGAGTTGCCTCCCTTTTGAAATCAAAGGGAATGAACTCTTGCCAACTTAAATTTAGTCGATGCAGAGTTGCCTCCCTAATGATTATCAAGGGAGCGAACTCTTGCCGACTTAAATTTAGTCGATGCAGAGTTGCCTCCCTTTTGATTATCAAGGGAGCGAACTCTTGCCGACTTAAATTTAGTAAGTACGGAGTTGCCTCCCTTTTGAAAATCAAAAGGAGCGAACTCATGCTGTCTTAAAATTAAGTCGGTACAGAGTTGCCTCCCTTTTGAAAATCAAAGGGAATGAACTCTTGCCAACTTAAATTTAGTCGGTACAGAGTTGGCTCCTTTTTGATAATCAATGGGGCGAACTCATGCCGTCTTAAAATTAGTCTCTAGGAGTTGCCTCCCTTTGGAAATCAAAGGGAGTGAACTCTTGCCGACTTAAATTTAGACGATGCAGAGTTGCCTCCCTTTTGATTATCAAGGGAGCAAACCCTTGCCGACTTAAATTTAGTCGGTACGGAGTTGCCTCCCTTTTGAAATCAATGGGAGTGAAATCTTGCCGACTTAAATTTAGTCGGTGTGGAGTTGCCTCCCGTTTGAACATCAAGGGAGCGAACTCATGCTGTCTAAAATTAGTCGGTATGGAGTTGCCTCCCTTTGGAAATCAAAGGGAGCGAACTCTTGCCGACTTAATTAGTCGGTACGGAGTTGCCTCTTTTTTTAAATCAATGGGAGTGAACTCTTGCCGACTAATATTTAGTCTGTGTGGAGTTGCCTCCCTTTTGAAAATCAAGGGACGAACTCATGCTGTCTTAAAATAAGTCTGTATGGAGTTGCCTCCCTTTGGAAATCAAAGGGAGTGAACCCATTGTCGACTTAAATTAAGTTGGTACAGAGTTGCCTCCCTTTTGATTATCAAGGGAGCGAACTCATGCCGTCTTAAAATTAGTCGTGAAGGGTTGTCTCCCTTTTGATTATCAAGGGAGCGAACTCTTGCCGTCTTAAAACTAGTCGGTACGGAGTTACCTCCCTTTTGAAAATCATTGGAGCGAACTCATGCCGTCTTAAAATTTGTCAGTACAAAGTTGCCTGCTTTTTGAAATCAAAGGGAATGAACTCTTGCCAACTTAAATTTAGTCGGTTCAGAGTTGCCTCCCTTTTGATAATCAAGGGAGCAAACTCATGCCGTCTTAAAATTAGTCGTTATGGAGTTGCCTCCCTTTGGAAATCAAAGGGAGTGAACTCTTGAAGACTTAAATTTAGTCGATGCAGAGTTGCCTCCCTTATGATTATCAAGGGAGCGAACTTTTGCCGTCTTAAAACTAGTTGGTACAGAGTTGCCTCCCTTTCGAAATTTAAGGGAGCGAACTATTGCCGTCTTAAATTAAGTTGGTACAGAGTTGCCTCACTTTCGAAAATCAAGGGAGCGAACTCATGCTGTCTTAAGATTAGTCGGTACAGAGTTGCCTCCCTTTTGATAATCAAGGGAGCAAACTCATGCCGTTTGAAAATTAGTCGTTATGGAGATGCCTCCATTTTGAAAAATAAAGGGAGCGAACTACAGTTGTGATAAAACAAAGGGAGTGAACTCATGCCGTCTTAAAATAAGTTGGCACGGAGTTGCCTCCCTACTGATAAAAGGGAGCGAACTCCTGCCTGCTTTAATTTTGTCGGTTCTGAGTTTCCTCCCTTTGGAAATCAAAGGAAGGGAACTCCTGCCGACTGAAATTTAGTTGGTACAGAACTGCCTCCTTTTGCAAATATACGGGAGTGAACTCCTACTTTATTAAAATAAGATGGTATGGAGTTGCCTCCCTTTTGAAAGTCAAGGAATCCAACTCCTGACCACTTAGTCTGGTTCCCTGTCCTAAATCTTACAGTGGTTTAGGTCCTATACTGCAATGTAATGAAAGATTTAGGTACCGGGAACCAGACTACTGACCACTTTAATAATGTTGAAAATTAAGGGAGCGAATTCCTGCCGTCTTAAATTAGTCAATGTGGAGTTGCCTCCCTTTTGATAGTGGCTGAAAGGGCTTAAATGGTATACCGCGGTACATGAAACAACACAGACTTCAATCCCACATGGTTCACGGTACTACAAGACTTCTAAATTTTAGGTACGGTGCAGTTTACCCTTTTTTATGAGCAAAATAATATTCAGACAACGAAAATATCAGACAGCCTACTCATGCTATTAATCCTGATACATGAGTTTTGAGCTCCGTCAGAGCGTTACCCAGGTGAAAAGACACTCTATTTATGGATTTAATTGGGTTTTTATGCATTTTTATGGATTTAATGGGGTTTTTATGGATTTAATTGGGTTTTTATGCATTTTTATGGATTTAATGTGGTTTATATAAGTACTCAATCAATCATAAAACTGCTGCCAAATGCCAAAAATTTCATCCCAACGCGGTCATCTAACATTGATGTTACAAATTCCGATTACCACTGTTACAAATTCCAACAGTTTCAAAACAAGGATGATACAAATTCCGTGAATATGAATTAAATTCTACAAACACATTTGCTTACTTTTATCTATGCTTTTAATTGATAAGGTGACATTCTCACACAAAACATTAATTTTATAAACCAGTTTGTTTTCTTAGTGAGTGTAACCATACACGAGTAATATAATAGCATATAATATGCTTAATTAAATTACATATTTGACACATTAAGTAATACTGTGCAATATTCTGACAATAATTCTGAGCATGTAAATTGATATTTATACGTAGGATCTTGAACTATGATACCAGCTACCACCAAACCAATTACAAACATGGGATAAAACCAGATATCAGGGAGCCCGTGCCCCCCCCCAGTTCGCCTCGGAGTGACCATAATTTATTACATCCCTTAAACAGGCATTCCCTATTTACAGCATATTATTAGTACCTATCCCATTTAATGACATAAATGAACATAATACACTAAATCGTTTTAACATGTAAGAATAACATGTCGTCGGTCGCCTGCCAAAACCTTGTAACTCTATTTTTTGGGAAAATGGCTTTTTGACTTCAAGATATTCACAAACCTGTCTCCCGCCTTGTCTCAAAACGTTGTATCTGAGAGCCCATTGTTACCCGATATTCTGTCATGTGATGAAATATCGTAACTCGGATTGGTTTGTGGAGCCCAGGTCAAAACGTCGTATCTCACACTATACACAAATAATATAATACAAATACTTAAAAGCCAAGAAAAAGACTCATTCATCAACTCTTACAACGGTATTTAAATGTAAATGAATTATTTCGACTAAACCTGAAATTTATTGGCAATATAACACATAATTACAATAAAATTTAATTATACAAAATGTCGTATTTCATATTCTGATGCAAAAAATGGGCAAAATGTTGGCTTCGTTTATAATTCGGGTAGTGATATAGAACCATCATGGCCCTCCTGTTTTGATTTTAAAAGCTTAAAGTGCAGGAAATTGCAAAAAGAGAAAAAATTGTCGTCAAGAAGGGATATCTCTCCTGCACCCACCCCAACTTAGCCTTCCAAAGATTTCCAGTGCTCCCCCCACTAAAACATTTCTGAACCCGGGCCTGCCTAAATGCCTTAGCTATTTGTGTTACGGCAAGGCTTCCACCGGAGCATAGGTTACGGCAAGGCTTCCTACGGAGCATAAGCCTTTACTGAACACACTCTTGCGTCTACCAAGTGTCAAGATAATATGACTGGGTAGTCTCCATATCACTGAACTAACTTTGACTAGTTGAAATTTATGAAAATTGAAAAGAAATACATGCAATTCATGTTGAGTTTGAGCTCGGACAGTTGAAGGTGAAGGTCAAGAGTGACATTGAACATATTAGGCTGCATTGTGGTATGGATTTATGTTTTACAAAATCTCTTCTTCTATTTCAGGTAATTGAAGGAAACTTCCAAACCAATGTGACATATGCAAGGAACAATTTTGTAAGATAACAGTTGATTATGGTTTAAATTACTTTTTTATTATCATATGAATGCCATTAATAAATGTTATCCCCTGTCTAATAAATATACAAATTCTTCTGGAATGTTAAAAATAGTACTTGAGTTATTGACTTGATCCTAACCTTTATGTATAAATATGTTACTAGGTTCTTTTGTTGAATTTATACAGTAAAACTTCTTATTTCTAACATCAGTATTGCAAACAGCAGATTTATCTCGAGCAAATTTTGAAGTTCCAGCAAATGTGCTCTAAATTATGTACACGTATCATACTTTATGACGAGGATCATGCTATGTTAGGAGGACCTGGTTTATGTTGAGCATGTAGGAAATTGACATGATTGACTTATTTCAACCAATGATATATATATATATTATCTTATTAATATTGATAATACTTTAAAGCCATCTGGATAGTAACCATGATTGTGCATAATTCATGCCATGGTTTTGAAGTTAGATGAATCACCATTCAGCAGGGCTCAAACTCGCTGTGATAATTCAGGTCAAGTGTCAGTGGTCTACATCATGTCTTTTACACCTTGCTATTTATATATTGATGGTGCCGAACCAAAACCCTGTAACTCAATGTTGGCGCGAAAACTTTTTTTGCTGCATCCGCATCTGCTAGACGTCCCGCGCATTTCTGTCTTGTCACCATTTAAATAGGCAATTGTGTTACTTAGATGACGACAAGGCAGAAATGCGCGGGATGTCTAGCAGATGCGGATGTTGCAAACAAAGTTTTCGCGCCAAAATTGAGTTACAGGGTTTTGGTTCGGCACCGTCGATATTCTTTGAAGTATAGAATCTGTTATATTCCTAAATACTGGTGAAGTTTTGTTTTAACGCAAGTTTAAGAATATTGTTCTTTGAATTGTTTCATGATTTGTTCTAAACGGAAGGTCAATATTTTTATACGATCACTATTTCTTTCCACAGGGTGATTTATCCAACAGTTTGATGTACTATGGACTATATACAGATGATCTGGATCTACCTTATCACCTACCAATGGCATATTTCTACACATGGCTTTGTGCAAATGTGTTCTGTTTTGTGGCTGTGATCACAATGTAAGTTTTAGTCTGTCCAGGAAAATAGTGTTTTGTTGTTTGTTTGTGATCAACCTTGTAGTTTGGGTAAAAAAGACCATTTCGATGGGACGTTATTTCATGAATTTTGCATTTCATGTAAAAAAAAATAGGGGTCAAATTTATTGTTCCATGGGATATGATTTCGTGGTTGAAGATGAACCATGAAATCCACGAAATTTAATCCCCCATGAAAAATAATGATTTTACAGTACATGGTATCCTGGCAGGTTCTACACCTGTTCTTTCAGAACAGACTCCTTGGTTCTTACAAATTCTCAAGTGTATAGTATCCGTATAAGCTAAACTACCTTTGTATTACAAACCAATTCATCACTAGTTCGGTATAGGAAACACTGGAAAGCATAGTAAATTTTCTGAAAATTCCAATGCCCCAGCTGGGATTTGAACCATTGACTTCCAGAATAGTAGAGAATAAATCATTACCTGGAAGTGCATATTGCTGGCTCAGAATGAAAAGGTTGTAACTACAAAATCAACATTTTGAGAAAAATAAACCAAGAAAAAACTGTCTGACAATCACTCTTTACTTATCATGTTATGTTAAAACAAGCTTTTTTAACTTTCTGTTTTCATTAAATATGCTCATAAGAAGCACCTTATTTATTATTCAGATTTCAAATATGCATTAGTCTTAAAGGTTGTAAGTGGCTCTTACTACCTTCTCATTCTAAGCCAGCAATTTATAAAGATAATTAGTTAAACGGGTGAGCATATGTGTCATTTGAACTTATTTGCCTTGATTCACTGTTATATATCTTTGTTTTTGATGATTTTGCTTATTTCAGTATGATAATACGTTATCGTCGGAGCAAACTATCGGACGACAGAAGTAATGAATATAAATTTGCTTGGAAGTTGTTTTGTACCTGGGATCATTCTATAACTAGCAGACATGGTGTGATTGACTTTCGAACATCCTACAGGACAGAAATGAAGGTATTTCATATCAAACATGTCATTTGATCCACTAGTAATTTCATGACAAACATTTGTTTTAATCTCTCTCAAGTTGATGTCTGTCTTATAATAAATGTGTTTGTTTTTGGTACTTAGGTTGATTTCTAATAGAGATGGGACTGAATACCAAAATCAGTATTCAAATATTTGAAATTCATATATTCTTATATTAGATTATCGATAAACAGTTGATACACACAAGATGAGGTTGTGACAGTAATAAAAAATAGTTTTTTGCCAATTCAATGTAATTCTAACAAATTTTCATTAAATTATGGTATTAAAAAGCATAAATTTATGAACATTGTTACAGACCTTACATTATTTATATGGGCGTTTATATCGCTGACCGGATTATAAACGAAGCCCTGTACAAGTTTGACCTTGGGGGAATAATTTGAACAATCTTGGTAGAAAACCACTAGATGGTGCTACATGCCAATTATCAAAGTTCTAGGCATTGTAGTTTTAGTCAAGAAGTTTTTTATATGTTTTCCCTATACAACTCTATGTAAAACTGTTGACTCCCAGGGCAGGGCCAATTTTGACACCAGGGCCATAATTTGAGCAATCTTGGTAGGGGACCACTAGATGATTGTACATAAAAAATATCAAAGCTCTAGGCTTTGTAGTTTTAGGAAAGAAGATTTATAATATCAAAGCTCTAAGCATTGTACTTTTAGACTAGAAGATTTTTTATATGTTTTCCCTATATGAGTGTATGTAAAACTATGACCCCCAAGTTATCATACCACTTCTGTTCCAAGAATTCGAGCATTACTGTAAATACTCAGCCATAAGTCGTACAAAAACAGTCCCGAAAAAAATTTAAAAGTCACCCCACGACTTATGGAAGAGTTTACTACACTCCTCCTGATTTTGTTGGAAAATCACTTCATTCCTCCCGACTTTATCTGAAAATGACCACATCCCCATGACTTTATCTGAAAATGACCACATTCTGACCAACTTTGTCTGAAAATTACTACCCTCCTCCCAATTTTGTCTGAAAATTACTACCCTCCTCCCAATTTTGTCAGAAAATGACCACACTTCCACCAACATTGACACTTGGCACATGATTTCAGCTTTCACAAAAATTCAAAACTATACATGCGACCTATGAAAGGGTTTAGACAAAAACCTTGATTTTTCATTCAAAAGTCCCCCTGCGACTTATATGGCAGCATACGACTTATGGCTGAGTATTTACGGTATTTGAAATGATTGTGGTGACTTGATTGTATTTTCAGGAGTTGGTGCGTGAGGAGAAAAGTGCAATAAAGGTGAATTTGTTTACCAGGTATGTACTGTCCTTTCAAAGTCAAATGAGAACCATTATAAACATAGCTCTTTCGTCCGGTAAACTATGTTTATCTGGGTTTAACTATAGTCCCCTCTATTTTGAATAGGAAAGTTCCCTTACTAGTATTACCAATTGAATTGACTGTATGTTAGGTTTATAGTAAATTTTGATTTTATTTTATAGCACATCTATGAGTACAAATGTTTAGTGTGCATCTAAATATTAAATAAAGCAGAAAGTATAAACCATTTGAAAAAAAAAAAATTAGGATACGCAGATATATGGGCTGACTATTGAGTAACAGGCTGTTTGTTATTTTTCTAGGATACGTAGATATATGGGCTGACTATTGAGTAACAGGCTGTTTGTTATTTTTCTAGGATACGTAGATATATGGGCCGACTATTGAGTAACATGCTGTTTGTAATTTCTCTAGGATATGTAGATATATGGGCCGACTATTGAGTAACTGGCTGTTTATTATTTCTAGGATATGTAGATATATGGGCCTACTATTGAGTAACAGGCTGTTTGTTATTTTTCTAGGATAAGTAGATAATTTATATGGGTCGACTATTGAGTTACAGACTGTTTGTTATTTTTCTAGGATATGTAGATATATGGGCCGACTATTGAGTAACAGGCTGTTTATTATTTTTCTAGGATATGTAGATATATGGGCCGACTATTGAGTAACAGGCTGTTTATTATTTTTCTAGGATATGTAGATATATGGGCCGACTATTGAGTAACAGGCTGTTTATTATTTTTCTAGGATATGTAGATATATGGGCCGACTATTGAGTTACAGACTGTTTGTTATTTTTCTAGGATATGTAGATATATGGGCCGACTATTGAGTAACAGGCTGTTTATTATTTTTCTAGGATATGTAGATATATGGGCCGACTATTGAGTAACATGCTATTTATTCTTTCTAGGATATGTAGATATATGGGCCGACTATTGAGTAACATGCTATTTATTATTTCTAGGATATGTAGATATATGGGCCGACTATTGAGTAACATGCTATTTATTATTTCTAGGATATGTAGATATATGGGCCGACTATTGAGTAACATGCTATTTATTATTTCTAGGATATGTAGATATATGGGCCGACTATTGAGTAACATGCTATTTATTATTTCTAGGATATGTAGATATATGGGCCGACTATTGAGTAACATGCTATTTATTATTTCTAGGATATGTAGATATATGGGCCGACTATTGAGTAATATAATCGTTATTGGCTTGCTTGTTGGAAGTGGATTCCTGATCTATAAGGTTGCCTCAGATTGTTCCTGGTCATTGTGTACAGACAGCTGTACGGGCAACTGTAAAGATACAAAATTAAATGAATTAATCGACACATATCAGGTATTGTTATACTTATAGGCTTTGTTTATGTATTATTAGTTAAATTAGTTCAGGGGTGGTATTCACAAAGCATCTTAAGTGAAAACTTAATACTTTGACTAAAGTAAATATTGAGCCACACATATTTCCAAAGCAACAAAGAATGACCCCTGTTTTCTATATGATTACTGTAGCTCTATACATAATGCTACTAAACAATGTTTACAAAGAATTGTTAATCTTGATTTTCCTGATTAGTTGATACACTTAAGGAAAATATGAGATTTTAGGAAAATTCTAAGTTTTCACTTAAGATGCTTTGTGAATACCACACCAGGAAATTTACTGGAGTTTGTCTTGATTTCTTTTATAGTTGATTGTTTTTGCACTAAAAATAAATGACACAAAATTATATTAAGCTCCTTTCTGAAAATTTGTGCCTTGGTTTTACACAAAGTCATTAGCTAGTATGGCCCTTTATGGAAGACATTTGAGGGCTGTGTCTATTCCTGATTGCAGCAGATCGTTGTCTCCCCAGGGAGTCATGAACGTAGGTTTTCATAGGTAGCCCAATGACCAGGGGAAGTGAATATGTCAGAGGGTGCTTGAGAAGCTTAACAGCAGAAAAGAGCCTTAGAAAATTGGTAACTTTTTTGTGCTCAGAGATTTGAATTACGAAGTACTGAAATGTAGGATACTATTCAGTATACATAAATTGTAAATTGTACATGCACTTGTTTTGTATCTTTCAAGTTAACATTTGTTGTTGCTGGATTGAAGTTCTTAGTTCCACCAATATTGGAAGAATTGGTTAAAATTGAAGGATGGCATCCAAGAACAGCAACTAAGCTAACTCTAGCAAGGTAATGGTCTTGTGACAGTGTAATTAGTTAACTTTGTTCACATATTGCCAAATTGCTCTATCATTAGAATATTATAAATAAACACAAAATGTGTATTCTTCAAAAAATCCCAGTCAAAATTAAGAATGAACCTAAATGCTCAACCGGCAATGTGATTTATATTCACAATACTCTATAGCTAAATACAAAACATTTCAACATTAGCTAGTCTAAGAGCTTTATGTTAGTATGTTATTTTATTTACATTTTATGGGTTGATATTTGTAATCAAGCCTTTTCAGCAGTTATGGCTGAGTTATGGCCCTTGTATGACAATGTTTGTTGAGTTTGAATGTTTCTTGTTTTGTGTTTACAGAACTACAGTGTTTTATATCGCTAGTTTGATGACTTTTGTGTACTCTCTACTAGATGTAACTGATGATTGTAATACCCCACCACCGGATACGAACATGGTAGGTAACTGCTGCAGCATTGTGTTGTATTATTTCGTCCATTCATTTAATTAAACTTGTAAAGTAAAGTTTGTTTATTATAGTGTCACCCCTCTTGAAATTGCCAGTCAATTTTGACCTCCCAAATCCCTTCTCATATTGCCAGGTATCTGGCTGAAATGGGCCAACAGTAACCACTCATTTAATTGAACTTGTAAAGTAAAGTTAGTTTAATTATAGTGTCACCCCTCAATTTTGACTTATGAGACACTTATCTTTCATGCATACAGTATCAATGATATCTCATATTGTCAGGTGTCTGACTGAGATGGGCCTACAGTAACCATTATTTAACTAGCTGGTGGCTCACCAGCCGGTCTCATCAGTTCCAACCCAGCTTCTACTGAAATACGAACATTCAACCTCCCGCTTCCAAGGCAGACGACTTTACCCCTTGGTCACTGTTGTGGAATGTAATAAGCACTCATGCACAACTATTGAGTTCTGACCGCTGTGGAAGATACACAATCATAATAGATTGGTTTGTTACAGCTACTTTAAGGGTATTAGTGCTGGGGAAAATCTCTCATACTGGTACTTTAAGTTTCTTACAGAAAAATCTTCATTGATGCAAAATCTTAGCTTGTACCTCTTGTGAAGCAGTTCCAATATTTCCACTTAACATTTTATATTATCTTAGTTTTAGGATTGTTTTATTTGTCAAGCATGAAATTATTTATATATATATATATATATTTTGGAAATATACATGTGTGGTACATGCGGCTTACAGCAGGAAAGTTGAGAATTCAAATTACTTTTCAAGGTCATCAACTTGACCGTAACATTTTCTTTATTGATTTTCTTTATTTTATCTTAAATACCCGGTAGGTCTTTATTTGTTTCAGAACTCAACCAATTCAAGTGTTGGAGAGTTATGTTGCTGGGAGAATGAGGTGGGAGAGGAAATTCTCAAGGTCATCTTAGTTGACCTTGGCATTCTATTTGCTGTTGGTATACTGTTTCATCTTCATAGGGCATTATGGGTGAAGTTGACATGGAAACGAGTTAGTATTTTCTGCAATTATCTTCTTATATTGTTAGCCATTGTATTGGTGAATTTGGCAAACATTTTGCGTTTTATGTGTCAATCCGCAAATGAGTGTAGCTATAGGCATGATACTTTGATTGAATGTTTATCAGTATGTAAATTTGTGCAAATTGCAACTTTTTTTATTAGCAGTGTGATGACCCTTGATTGAGAACTTTTTTGTTTTCAACTGTAGGGAACTATAGGTTTGCTCTCTGTCTGTTGGTCACTCGTTTTTTTTTGCACGGAACTGTTAATTTATGTTACTTAGTATTTGATGTAGCAGTGTTTTATTGATAATTCATGCTAAGCTTGGTTTCTTCTATGTCGACTATAAAGTTAACATAATTTTATTTTTCAGGTAGGATTCAGTAAATTCAATGTTGTATCATGTGTATTAGATGTGATATATGGACAATGTCTGATATGGTTGGGTCTATATTTCTCACCACTGATGGCTGCACTTGGCGTTCTCAAACTTGTCATCGTGTTCTATTTTAGATATTTCATTGCTAAGGTAAGAATACTGCTTGTCCTACCTTAATTTAACAGTCATCTGTTTTATACAACCAAATGTTACTGTATTACTGTATTAGATGCATGAATAAAAGATTCACTGACTAAGTTACCAATTTTCGTGGGCTGTTTTCAGCATTTCAGCTGCTCAACTACCCATTGGCATTGTAGCTTCCCCGGGTGATTGGGATACCTAATGAAACCTACATTCGGAGACTATTCTCTCCTGTTGGTGTGTCAGCCAACATCTGTCTGCGGCACCCAGGAATAGACACCAATGTGGGAAGATATACTGATGCTGCCCTATGTTTGTCACATACGTTTGGGAAGTTATATTGATGCTGCCCTATGTATGTAGCAGACATTTGGGAAGATATACTGATGCTGCCCTATGTCTGTCACAAGCTTTTGTGCTTGTTCTCTTGTACCACTGTTCAGATTTCAATGGAGTTATGGCCCCTTGCCGGACAAATTCTTTTTTATGTCAAAGCCCTTCTAGAATTATTTATCATGTTTATATGTTTTCTAAATCCCTATTGTTGATATTGATTAAAAATAGACTGTTTTCTACATTTTTAGGTTGCCATGGTTCCTCCACAACAACTGTTCCGTGCTTCGAGTACCGGCAACTTTTACCTGGCTCTGTTTTTACTCAACTTCTTCATCAGTATCTTCCCCATGGCTTATGCTATGATTGAGTAGGTTTATTTTGGTGTTGCTGTAAATGCGAGTAGTTTACACCTATAGTAGTATGCTTTAATCCTTTACTGTACAGAACCCTTGCCTAGTAATGAAACATACAAAAACATTAGATGACTTAGTTATTATTGCAACAATCTAAAAACAGGTTTTTACAAATAACCAGTATCGATGCCACTACATCGACACCTGGAAAAAAACAACACTATATTAACGGTGCCATTTCATTTTTTATCATTAGTTATTCCTGTTTATCGTTTTCCTGCCCTTAATTACGCCTTATCTGGGGTAAATAAGCTATTGGGAGACCATCAAATCATCACAAAAGAAAATGCAGAATTTCTGTTAGTTTTTATTTGTGGCGAATTATAGGATGACTATCAGCGATTCCATTATATTTATTAATTTATACACATTCAATAAGATGTTTTGCATTTGAAATATAGAATTTAGTTCTATATTAAATTATTTTTGAAGTAATTTTAGTTTTCATAAAAAAAACTGTTTTTTTTGCTTCTCCTGAAAAGTGTGTTTTCTTCATACAGTATATTTTCTAATGGCAAGGTCGTCGATATGCTGTAAAATATGGATTATATTATGTGTTGTTTCAGACTGGTACCATCCAAAGACTGTGGTCCATTCCGCAATATAGGACAGCCTTACAATGTAACTAGAGAGTTATTTGGTGAAAAGTTCTTATCAACATTACAAGATGAACTGAAGATCATTGGAACACCAGCTGTACTTGTGCCAATCCTCATTCTGTTGATGTAAGTGACAAATATGCTCATTCTATTGATGTAAAGGACAAATATCCTCATTCTATTGGTGTGAGTGACAAATATGCTCATTCTATTGATGGAAGTGACAAATTCCCTCATTCTATTGATGTAAGTGACAAATATGCTTGTGCTGTTGGTGTAAGTGACAAATTCCCTCATTCTATTGATGGAAGTGACAAATATGCTCATTCTATTGATGTAAGTGACAAATATGCTCATTCTATTGATGGAAGTGACAAATATGCTCATTCTATTGATGTAAAGGACAAATATGCTCATTATATTGATGGAAGTGACAAATATGCTCATTCTATTGATGGAAGTGACAAATATCCTCATTCTATTGATGGAAGTGACAAATATCCTCATTCTATTGATGGAAGTGACACATATGCTCATTCTATTGATGGAAGTGACAAATAAGCTCATTCTATTGATGGAAGTGACAAATATCCTCATTCTATTGATGGAAGTGACAAATTCCCTCATTCTATTGATGTAAGTGACAAATATGCTCATTCCATTGATGGAAGTGACAAATAAGCTCATTCTATTGATGGAAGTGACAAATTCCCTCATTCTATTGATGGAAGTGACAAATATGCTCATTCTATTGATGTAAGTGACAAATATGCTCATTCTATTGATGGAAGTGACAAATAAGCTCATTCTATTGATGGAAGTGACAAATATGCTCATTCTATTGATGGAAGTGACAAATATGCTCATTCTATTGATGGAAGTGACAAATTCCCTCATTCTATTGATGTAAGTGACAAATATGCTCATTCTATTGATGTAAGTGACAAATTCCCTCATTCTATTGATGGAAGTGACAAATATGCTCATTCTGTTGATGGAAGTGACAAATATGCTCATTCTATTGATGGAAGTGACAAATATCCTCATTCTATTGATGGAAGTGACAAATATGCTCATTCTATTGATGGAAGTGACAAATATGCTCATTCTATTGATGGAAGTGACAAATATCCTCATTCTATTGATGGAAGTGACAAATATCCTCATTCTATTGATGGAAGTGACAAATTCCCTCATTCTATTGATGTAAGTGACAAATATGCTCATTCTATTGATGGAAGTGACAAATATCCTCATTCTGTCGATGGAAGTGACAAATAAGCTAATTCTATTGATGTAAGGCACAAATATCCTCATTCTATTGGTGTGAGTGACAAATATGCTCATTCTATTGAGTGAAGTGACAAATTCCCTCATTCTATTGATGTAAGTGACAAATATGCTCATGCTGTTGGTGTAAGTGACAAATTCCCTCATTCTATTGATGTAAGTGACAAATATGCTCATTCTATTGATGTAAAGGACAAATATGCTCATTCTATTGATGGAAGTGACAAATATGCTCATTCGATTGATGTAAAGGACATACGAGGGTTGTCCCAGTAAATCGTGTACTTTGCTAATTACACAGAAAGTAGTCTATACATCCGTTTCAAATTTTCACTGATGATTAATGAATATGTTATTAAAAGGTATACTGAATATCATGAAAATAAATCAAGAAATAATTTGTCAGTTTACATTACTTATACACATGGTATGCAAGTGTGGCGCACAGTGACGTCAAAGTAAGAACGTCATGCCGCGGAACATTTTTTTCTCCGTATCTTAAGTTATAGTTCCTTTATTCAATATGCCTATGATGGCATTGAGCGTTTCTGATACGCATTTGCGAAAAATCACAATCAAATGCAACACTGAAAAGCTGTTTGATCGAAACAACCAACGCTCATGGTGGGATACAACTAGCTCTGACATATTCTTTCTATCGCGAGAAGAGTGAAAGCCCTGTGGTGCATGGCACAGTATATAAGGTGGATGTATAACGCGCTGATGTCACAAACATCATTACATATTCATTGTCATTTATGCATACATGTTCTATAAACATAACTTGATATCCACCAGTATAGTTTTAGAGTCTTAAATTATTTTTTGACGGCAAACCAACCAAACATATTAAGTGTACTGTGATTATACGGGTGTTTCCTTGTCCGACGTCACTGCAATTCTCGCACGTTTTATTTTAGTGCGGCTATTCAAACAGGCATTTTTCTTGCACAAATTATGAAATTGATTTGAAATTTACTGTGATGACATGAAGCAGGCAGTCCTTCTAAATTATGCGCAATAACTTATTGAAAATATGAGAATTACAACGTTATTGAACATACAGTTAATGAATCACTGCACGTTTTATGGGTTGCGCCGCATTTGCGTACATGGGGTTGGTTAATCACCGATAATATGCACCATACACATATCTGTTCATTTTTTTTTACTTGCTTTTGTTCAACAATGAATTCATGAAGGTAACTACAAAAAATCATAATCATGTGACAACAAATAAGAAAATTATTCGCAAAGTATACGATTTACTGGGACAACCCTCGTATAAAATTATGCTCATTCTAATGGTGTAAGTGACAAATATCCTCATTCTATTGATGTAAGGCACAAATATCCTCATTCTATTGACGTAAGTGACAAATATTCTCATTCTATTGATGTAAGGCACAAATATCCTCATTCTAATGGTGTAAGTGACAAACATCCTCATTCTATTGATGTAAGTGACAAATATCCTCATTCTATTGGTGTAATGGACAAATATCCTCGTTTTATTGCTGTAAGGCACAAATATCCTAATTTTATTGATGTAAGTGACAAATATCCTCATTCTATTGGTGTAAATGACAAATATCCTAATTTTATTGATGTAAGTGACAAATATCCTCACCTGTTGATGTAAGTGACAAATATCCTCATTCTGTTGATATGTCAGTGACAAATATCCTCATTTTATTGAAATATTGCTGTAAATGAATTACTCACCAATTAGTATATTTATTTTCTCCATTTTTGTGCCCCCCCACTCATTTATAAATATCTATAAGTGAGGGCATGTAGCATTGGTGTTGTCCGTCCATCTGTCTGTACGTAACACGGATCTTGTGTGTTGAACTCGTCTCAAACAGTTGGACTGAATTTCTTCAAACTTTCACAGATTAACCTCAATGTATACTTGACCGCGAAGGTTAGAATTTTTCATGGGTCAATTATTGCTATAGTTACTTTTACTATTTATCCCAATGGGGCACCGTGTCCCATGGACACATTTCTAGTAGTGCTGGGTTTAGTTTTTGTGTGATTATGAAAATTAGAATTGTGAAGGTCTACAATAAGGGGGGGGGACTCTATATTGCCTTTGCATTAAATACTCCAAAACAATGCCTGATGTAGGACTATAACAAATGTAAAACTAATTATCCTGATAATAAGTATGTGAAACTTCTTCTTTCTCTAACACTGAAACTCAACTCTGTGTGTTTTCATCATTTCAGAATGTTTATTGTATACTTCAAAGTAAAGTCATCCTCTTACAAAAAGTTGATATCAGAATTGAGAAGACAGTTGAAATTTGTAAGTTTTCTTTTTCTTTGTAACAATGAATTGTGTTGAGAGAGGTCTCTTTCACTTTTCACCTCCCAATCATTCAGAAAAGTTTTGACTGGCATGTATGCCTCTGAGGCATGTTAGTAACTTAGTAATGTTAAAATTCACTAGTTTGACATTATTGGGCCTATCATAAGTGTTACTGGGTAATACAAAACATATGAAAATGATGAGGTAAAAAGTATGTAATGGATGTTTTTGTCTGTCCTTCAGTACTTCTCAATATTCCTTTGTCAGTTTTCAACTAATTCCGCTTATCAGAGCCATATTTTCTGTTCCAATCTACATAATAAATTATACAGAGTTACTGCCCATAGATTTTAAAGTTAAATTTTTGGCCAACTGCTTATTTTTTGTCAAGGTGGACAATATCCTCACTGTTCTTTTTCCATGGTGGACAAAACCCAACCATGGATATGGATTATGTCTACCTTGAGAAATCCATGATGGGGCTTTGGCCACTTTGCAAAACATGAGCATTGGGGATCAGTCTTGTTGGGATTTTGTCCAACTATCAGATAGTGCATGTATCATGTATTTTCAATGATAAATAACTCTTATTTCATTTGGTGCCGTTTTATTTTCCCAGGAAAGAAAAGTTGAAAAGAGAAAAATATTTGCTACAGGTCGTGCAATGTCAGGTAGGAATATGAATGAAGATTTACATTTATATGATTTTCCTCATGTTTATCTCATCTGAGAAACAGTTGCATATGATATTTGTATGTCTTTATTATCTTCAATGAAAGAGTTCATTTCTTTGCACATGTCAGTCAGTCGGTGCGTTGGTTGATAAATCAGAAGGTTGTCAATCAATAACTCAACAATGCTTGGTCCTAAGATCCTCAATTTGGACATGGAGGCTGATCAGCCATCATTCTTCCCTCAACTGGCTTAATTTTCATCTAAAAATCTGGGAACTTAAAAATCTCCTGGTGAATGAGGATGGTCAGCTAGAAATTTGAGAGAATTGTGTCAGTACAAATTATTTTTGTACATTTATCATGGCTGTATCTAAAGACGAAAAGGCACCGAGGCAAATATCTTTATTCCCCAGCATCTACTGATGTCCGTAGGTATATCGTGGTAATTATTATAAACAAATTGTCCTGTCTGTCCAATTGTTCATCCAAATATGTTAAACTAAACTTTCAAGTTGTTCAAACTCAAATCGTTTTGAAGTCCATGATGGCATTGCTTTCAAACTTGGCATACTTGTTTAGAATCTACCATCATAAACACCTTACAAAGTCATGTAAAACAATCCATCATTTCAGCAAGCAGAATTATGGCCCCTGATTGACTATGCATGTTTATTTAGGTCATTTTCCCAAGTTTTAACTGAGACAAGTTCCTGTGTGTAGTTATGTGGTTGTTTTTGTATGATATTGATGTTTCCAGGTGGTGCTTTAGGTCGATACACATCCAATGAAGGACTATCCACTCCTGTAACAAGACAACGGAAGTTATCACAACAGACTGATCTTACCACTCTAGAGGAAGAAGATGATATCTAATGTAACAGACTTCACTTTTACTGTTTTATTGGTATAAACGGCATGTGAAATGCCTTTGACCATGACATTCTTGTTCAACCAGTTGCTGGCTTAGAATGAGAAGGTCCTAACTACTACTTACGACCTTATAAGACGGATACATATTGGAAATCTGCACCATAAAGCGCTTCTTATGAACCTATTTTTATGAAAATCGGAACTTATCATGTTGATCAAATGAAGTTGTAAAAGCTTGTTTTACGATAAGTAAAGAGTAAATTTCAGACAGTTTTTTTCTTGTTTTCTCAAAATATTGATTTTGTAGTTAGTACGTCCTTCTCATTCTAAGTCAAGGCAGTGTATTTTTTTGTCCGAAACATAGTCTGGAAACTTGACTTACCGCTGATGTATGCGCATGCTAGTCTCGAAACTTGACTTACCGCTGATGTATGCGCATGCTAGTCTGGAAACTTGAGCATGAACTGATGCACGAGCAAGGGGAAATTTTATAAAATGGTAGTCTGACCTACAGTTCTAAAGGAAGAAATGAATATCTAATTATATATAAACAGACTTATATCTGTCAGTCAAACAGACTTGTCTGACAAAAATATGATTCTGACAGACAGAATTTCAATTAGAATTAGTCAGAATGTTTTGAACATCTGAGTGTTTTGTTTATTTACTAATAATAGTTTTCTTTTGGACATTTAATTTTAGAATTTTCTAGAATCTGTTGTGTTGTGACGAGCCAAGGCTGGTACTGCAGAAAAGTAGAAAAGTGATTCATTTAGTTACATTGGACTAAAGCAAAATTTGTTCTCATTAGTATGATATATTAATGCTGTATGTTTTATCTCATTAATTAATGTGTACATATGTGTATGCGTACGGCTGTGAGCATTATGATGCTATTAGTTGATGCTATTAGTTATGTCCTTCTGAACATTTATTTACAGTTTTGGTCAGAATTGGTTTGAAATCACAAAAATACTCTATTTTTCATTTCTGACTTCATTCATTAGCTTTTTATGTGTGAAGGCCATAAAGACAGATTAAATTAGTAATACAGTCTAGGCTGAGTATTGTTGCAACAGCCAGAACCACCACTTTGAGCTCCGGTAAGCCAAACAAAACACAAACAATCAATTTAGTGCATATTTTATGTATGTAATGAAATTAATAAACATATAACAACAATCATAAAATCTCATCAAACTTATATATATAACAACAATCATAAAATAATCATTAATCACAATACAGAGTAATATAAAATACTGTAAGAAATTTTCTAACAAAGTTTTCTCAGAATGCGTACATGTACATGAATTAGCCTGCTTTCCTGTGATTTCGTGAACATAAGACTTGTTCTAGGAGAATGCTCAATTGTTTGCTGATTTATAAACATTTTTTTACGATGAAACTAATGCCTGAACCCCTCTCTACAAGTTAAATACAAAACATGATGAGAAATCAACGTATTTTCCAAGTAGCAGCCATCTTACATAGCAGTGTTCAACTCTTCAATCAGAAGACAAGTTTCCTAAAGATTCGTGAATTCTGATTGGCTGGTCAGTATAAATCATTCTGGAACTCTGTTTTTATTGGTTGACAGCTGAATTCCATTGGGGGTTCTTCTAGCATGTGTGTTCACAAAATGGTGGCTGTGTGATGATTCTGACGCACATAAATGATGAAATTATAGACATGGGGTAATCTGCTTTTCTGTCAAACTGAATTTTAGGGGTATTTTATAATTTTTCCATTATTTTTTTTTAAAATAGACGTATGCTCAAAATATTTATTAGAAATAATTTTTTTAACTTCTTGAATCATTGGTCAATAATTTTGGACCTGTACATTTGGCAGAAATATGTCAAACAGGGTTCACGAAACCATAGGAATTCACGAAATTATAGGAAAGAAGGATATATAGATAGGAGTTATCTATGGACCAGATGCCAGAGGTTTATATACAGAGCCCACCAAAAATAAGTATACATATAAGATATTTCCCCCATTTACTCATATGTATTAATACTATTTGCGGAACTGTGAAGAAGCAATATTTTTGAAAACAATGAATATTTTTGTTTGTTATGTGTAAAGACCATACATTGATTGGTACCCTAGGCATAAAATAGAAAGTTTCTTTGTCTCACTTGAAAGGTAACTTGGTCGTAAAACAACGGCAAATTCAGCCCCATTTGACTCACGTAATTTGTTTTAATTCAGAACATTTTTATCTTTATTTATATCATAGTTTTACTCATTTACTAACTGTAGTTTCAGAAATTACTATTATTGTGATTGTACGATAAACAGATGCTGAATAATTTATTAAATTACAAACCTGCATCTGTAAAAAAGTGTATACTTATTTTTGGTGGCCACTTTATATTATCATACAGCATCAATTTATATTGAACCAAGTGAAATAAAATTGGTAAATTTTTTAAAATTATTTTTCACTTAATTTGCTTAAATTGAACAAAATAAAAATGAAGTTAAAACAACCTAGTGAGGTAACAAAAATAACATGAAAATGAAAATAAAAATGTCAATGTTTTGAATAACATGGTAGGGTAATATTAAATGATATCACACAAATAATCTCAATATTGTACATGTGTTTAAAGGCATAAAATAAACAATTTGTAAATGCTCATTATCATCACAACTGCACAGTACAAAAAAACTTATTTCAAACATTGAAAGTTTTTATGACAACTCTCGTATTAATCAACCACCTTTTCATGTATTATTTTGATTAGCTCATGAATAAAGACAGACCGCATACCTTGTGGTTGAGCGTTCGCTTCCAGTGCAGGAGGGAGGTCCAGGGTTTGATCCCAGGCCATGTCATACCAAAGACGAAATGAAAATGGTACCAGTAATTTTATAGCTTGACGCTCGGCATTAAAGGGAATCTGGCTTCTCTTCTCTCATACCATGGTGAAGATAACCTCAGGAATGAGGTGTCAATAGTGATTAATATAAGTTAGACAACATGTTTCACAATCGACCTAAAATAAATTTAAATAAACTAAAACAATGCTTCCACATCACAACTGCGTACAGTTTGAAAGAATTGACATGCCACTGATAATAATAATAAAACTTCATCAAGAACTTTGTCTGTTGTCATTGTTTGTTGTCACACAGTATATTTGGACGGATTATTTATGGCAGAGATTTCAGTTCTTAGTTCATTGAAGTATTTAGAGTTTATACATGTATTCATGACTGTATTTTATACACATATTATTGCGTTTATACTGAAAGATCGAAGAAATACAAAAAATTAATTTGAATCTTTTTCACTGAAATGTGTGAAAAATTTGAATTGTTCATAAAAATATCAAATATTGTCAATTTGATTTTTTGTTATAATGTTATTGCGTATGTTTTGTTATTACATTTTATTGTTATGCTATTATAAATGCACCAGTTTTTATTATGTGTTAATATTTTAAAAATGAAAATAAAACAGTTCGATAATAAATTATCAAGTTTCTTTTGTCTTGTCACTTGAAGGTCGGTATACCATCGGCTCCGTGGTGAGTTCCATCATGTGGTAATTTGACTGGTATATCAGAAGAGCTTAAAGCTGACGGGGAGCGGAAATAACTGAGGTTTGGTTTTTGTCGACATGGCATTCCCTGACTTTCATATTCTCGTACATTAACCAGTGATGCAAGAACTTTTGTTTTGTTTTTCCTGTAATAGATAAATCCAATGTTTCGTTACCATGGCAATTTTAATGTTGTGATAAATGGGATTGTTGAATAATCTTGTCCTTGTGACAAATGTATTTACTCTGTGTGAAATTAGTTAAAAGAGCAGTATTTAGTGTGATTACTTTACGTTGGAATTGACTCACTTTTCAGTCCTGGAAGACGATCTACCTATCATGCTATTTAGGCAGTAAATATTCAAGTTAATCTTAAGCTGATCAAATTAACACAAATCTTGAAAACCTCAGAAAATACCACCATGCTTAGTGCAGTAAAATGTTTTAATACACTTGTTACTATATATAGTAACAAAAATGAGCCTATTTCAGGCTGATTATGACCATCACGTGGTTGATTATCGCCTATCCCTAAATCTCATAATCATAATCGGCCCGCTGAACGGGTGCACGTTACGTTATCCACGTTAACATGACGTCACGTTAGAGTCATAATGACGTCACGTTGGAGCTGAAATGAAGTTACGTTGAAATTGCATTGAAAATTTTATGAATTTTCAAGAGTTCATCACAAATGACTGTAGATCTCCATGGAATTTACTAAACGTGAATTGTTGTTACTCCCATTGAGTTTTTTAATTGAACAATTGTATTAAAGACTTTAATACACTTCAGAGCCTGGCCGGAAGTTGATAATCGGCCCGGCATGAATAATCAACCTCAGGCTAAAGCCCTCGCGGTGATTATTAATTTTCTGGGCCGATTATCTCCTTCCGGCCCGGCTATGTCGTGTATTAACCTCTTATTAATACATTTGTTACTAAATATAGTAACAAAAATGAGCCAATTTCAGCCTGATTATGACCATCACGTGATTGATTATCGCCTATCGGCCCGGTCCGCATTCTCATAATCGTAATCGGCCCGTTGAACGGACGCACATTATGTTATCCAGGTTAACATGACGTCACGTTGGTGTCATAATGACGTCACGTTGGAGCTAAAATGGCATTACGTTGAAATTGCTTTGACAATTTTATGAATGTACAAGGTTTTCATCATAAATGACTGTAGATCTCCATGAACTTTACTAAACGTGAGTTTTTGTTACTCCCATTGAGTTTTTAAATTGAACAATTGTATTAAAGACTTTAATACACTTCAGAGCCTGGCCGGAAGTTGATAATCGGCCCAGTATGAATAATCACCCTCGGGCTAAAGCCCTCGCGGTGATTATTAATTTTCCGGGCCGACTATCGCCTTCCGGCCCGGCTCTGTCGTGTATTAACCTCTAATTATTTTAAGCTGATTAAACAGTGATATAAATACATGCTTTCCAAGTATTTACCTCTTAGCTATATATAGTGCGATGCCAACAATAATGCACATTATGACCACACCTCCAACACTCGCACCTATGATCATCCCTAATTCAGATCCTGCAAAATAAAAGTCACATTGTGCAATTTAGTTTTGTAAAGTCTAGTAGGTAATGCTCTAGGCTGCCTGTTGAGAGGCCCCATATCGAATCTCAGCCAGGCCACTAGGTCATTTCAGAGACAAATTGTCATGCTTTGACCAATCTTGCTTATATTTGGCATGAATGCTCACTTTCATGAGGAGGCGTTTCATTTTCTACCCCAAGGTTCGTATCTCAAAGGTCAAGGTCACAGTTGAAGGTCAAATTGAAATCTCTTTGGACCATAACTTTGTCATGCATTGAGCAATCTTTCTTATATTTGGCATGATAGTTCATCCTGTATGTGGACCGAGTGTCCTACTCACTCACAAATTCTTAGCTCAAAGGACAAGGTCACAGTTGGGGTTCAAAGGTCAAATTGAAGTTTGTTTGGATCATTTCTTCTTTATGCATGGTGGGATGAGATGAAACTTGGCACATTTAAGTTTTTGCATTTTGTTTTCACCTTGAGCGAGGCACAACTTAATTTCTCGTTAATGACACAAATACAGTGGATAAAAACAAATGAAAAGGCACTTACCTTCATTGTCATTTGAAGTCTCAACATCTGAAGAAAAATAATAGAAGTAAATTATCCAGTTGTATTGGTTACTTTGTAACATTCTTTTGACTTAATTATAATATAGTAACATTATATGTACTTTTAATATTTTTTTACAAATTATTCAGAGGGGTTTAGAAATAGTGCGTACACTTTAGTATCTAGAGGTCAAAGGTTCGATCACTGTCTTCTCCACTGCTTGGTTTCTCAGAGCAAGAATAACCTTCAATACTGAACTTTTGAATTACCCAAGAGTAAGAATGGGTACCTGAGAAGGTCGGCCAATTTGCTGTGGAAATTCCTAGGACATAAAAACTTAAGAAAACTGATAACAGCATTACATGTATGTGTAGAAGTATGCTACACTCAGAGGAGAAATAAGCTGTTGTGAATGTTACTGTATATATTGGTCAGCAAATGCTCATAATCTCATGAATCAGTGTATAGTCAAGTCTCTAGACTATATATGTAATTGAAAAAAACAGCGCTGAACGAGAATGCATAATTTATGATGATTAAAAAGAAACAACTTACATGTACATTCAGTCTTATCCATACTGCCAGTATAAGGGGTGGTATAACCACCAGGACATGAATCACATTGGAGTTGTCCAGCTTTCTCTTGGTAACTGCCAACAGGACATAGTTGACAATCTTGTATACTTAAGTCAAACCATGAACCAGGTACGCATCCAGCTGTATAATATATAAAACATGTGTCTCAAGAAAAACTGTTAGCAGAGAAAAACAATAAATAGGTTCAACTTGATCAATTTGAACCTAAAATGATGCCTTTATAAATTAGAAATTTACATTAATTGTTGCTACATGTTTGATACAGAAAGGATAGCCACAATAATTAGAAAACTCTTTGAACTTATTTCTATGTATAAGTTGGTATTCTGCTTAATTGAAAAGATCACTGTCTAGTGGACGCAGACACACACCTGACTATTATCCGCGTAAAAAGGACATCTTGTTAACTAAACACGATATAAGTTAACCATCACATCTAATTTTCTCAGTACAAAAAAGGACCATAACTCGAGCATGAAGCATCATGGTGTAATATGTTACAGAATGAGGTATTGACTGTGAACAAGTGCTGTTTATTTCAGAACAACAGCTTTGCTAGTTTGAAGAGTAAAGTTGACCTAAAATTGAAACTAGACTAGGCACCATGGATGTTGATCCAGGGCTATGAAAAAATCTCTTTGTTTTAAAAATCAGATGACCTAAACAATACAATACAATACAATCTTTATTTTAAGTCGGATTTCAGTTACAACAAATAACATTAGCTATGTATAGCTATTGTCCGACATAAAATTGCAACATCATTAAAATCAGCTCCTAACATCGCTTTCCTAAAGGAAGATCATTGTACTTTTAATCTGATTTAAATCATGTCCTGAAAACCGTAAGAATGATCAAGTATTTAAGTCAGATTGATTGTAACGGTACTTTAGTCAGATTGTAAATATAATTATCTTTAAAACATCAAACACAAAATGTATCTAGTATCTACACCTACCGCACACAGCATAACCCTCCTGGAGGAAAAAACCCTCATCACATTCTATTATGACATCATCAGTGAAATTGGTTGTATCTACTGCATACTGTAAACCTAGAAATTATTTCGCGCGATTTAAGTTCGCGGTGTTCGCGGTTAGTAAAAATCCGCGAAAGTAAATAGCCGCGAACATGTCCAGGACAAGAAAAACGCGAAAGTTTCTCGTTTTTGAAAGAAATTCATCATTTTGGTACGACGTTTATAAGACCGTATTATAAGTGCTATTTTGTCAAAATATAGACTGTTAAGTGTATGTAATTTTTCTAAATAAAGCCTTTTATGATCACGGTACAATAATGAAAACACTTTAAAAACATTCTTGAAAACGTGTTTAACAATACACTCAATATAATGAATATATGAACATGCGTGTAAGTAGCGCTGTTTGTTACCGGGTATGTCATAATACAAAATGACTGACAGTGTCAATAAAACTGTGAAAACATTACCAGCGTAGTTTTCATTTTGTGTAAAGAAATACAATAGGTAACTATCTACATCAAAAAGAGTTTGAGAGGGTTTAACGAAGGTGAGAAGAATAATTAAGAAGCAATTATATACGAACCGAGCAATGTATGTGACAGGTTATAATATCCATAATTTTGTCACTTTGCGACTAGGTGTTCGCGGTGTTCGCGGGAGACTAAAAAACGCGAAAGTTTGTAGCCGCGAATATGCCGACAATCGGCAAAACGCGAAAATTTGTAGCCGCGAAAGTTTCTAGGTTTACAGTATGTGGTACCATCTACTTCTACTGTAAGCCAGGTACCAGCAGTGGTGACCAGAGGGGAAAGGGATTCATTGGCAACTTGCCAAAAATCAACGCCACTATTTTCACCTGAAAAAGGCCATATATTTGCTTCAAATATGTTCCCAAGGCTGCTGTTACACTTTGACCCCCTTGCAGCCACAAAACAACTAACTTTGACCTGTTCATGTACCCATTTATAGTCCAGTTAGGATATTATGACAGTGACGTCATCGTTTATGTGTACCCAAAAGATTAAAACCATTGCTCAAACAGGTAAAGTTTAGTTTGGTATTGAACTGTTGGTGTAATCATTTATACTGGTTTTTACACCGTAATAGTGGATTGTTCTACTGCGTCACTGTATTCTTACCCTAACTGGACTGTATAAAAAATGGGTAAAACGAGCATTTGGGATATTCTTACTCAGAAAATTCAATCGGATGGGGATCCAACCCGTGACCTCTCAATCACAAAGAGCATGCCTGACCTTTAGGTCACTGCTCCCAATGTTAAATGTTGATCATACTTTTTGTAACAGTTGAAACTTTAAAGACTGCAATAAACCATAAAATTCACAAAAATATTAGTTGATTAATTAACTATAAGTTGGGAAGAGACCAAACATTGTTGTTCCAATGGATAAGAAGAAAATCATCCAGCTATTTATTTAGGAGACAGCTTTTTTGCAATCATCTGAAACAATTGTATTGCATGGACATTCGTTTTTCGTGCCTATTTAGCCAATGAGCTCCAGATTGGAGGGAGGTAATGGCTTTTTTATTTTATTATATCACATGCTTTTCCTTATAGTTAGTGAAACGAGTATGTACACTCTTATACATATCTTATGTGTAATATAATGCTAAAATGACGTCACCAAATCAGCCTTTCGGTAGAATGATGCATATTTTTGCGTTATTAGTGTCATATGAAATAAAGAATCTAACACTCATTGTCAATAATTTACTTATACTAAACTCGTTCAGGAAATATTAATTATTAAGCTCACTTGAGGGTCATTCAATAAAATTTACAGAATTTGTTTAATATGAGTTCATATCAGTTAACAACTTTTCACAGATCCTCTATATAACCTACTGTATACCCCGAAAAAAACGCCCCGCGGCCATGCATTTTGCAAAAGGGGGGCTTTTATTTGGAGTCTCAATTTTGAATGTTTTTATATTTTCAATGGAAATAGTGAAAACAAATCATTATAAATGTCTATTTTATTGTAGAAGCGACAACATAATATTGATAGCCATCATATAAAACAAACAAGTTTTTTCCAAAAAGAGGGGGGGGGGCTACTATTAGAGGGGGGGGGCATTATTCGGGGGAATATGGTATAGAGCAGCATTACCTGTGTAGGCAGATAAATCCAATGTGAAGTCCATTTCAATCTCCGTGGCAACATCTCGTTTCTTTCGTCTTGAGTTAGTCGTACATTTTGGAAGAGATACTTGAATATCACATGGGGTTCCAGCCTGACACACAACATAAGGTAATTTCTCCAATAGTTGAGCTTTAACTGTGTCTTGCTTACTGCATGGGATGCTCGATGGCTGTACGAATGGCATAATAACTGGAATCATGAAACGCCCTGGTGGTACTCCAGCTGTGGACATAATAAATTATACAATGTTTTTAAATTGAATGGAGCTTCAAAAATATAAAAACATCCTGTAACTAGAAATGTATCCATCGACAAGGGTGTCCCCATTGGGGAGTTCAACACACAATATTTGTCACTATGAGGCATATAGATAAAATAACATAGGGCCATAACTCAGGTAACAATTGACATACAAAAAAACCTTCCTTTAAGGTCATCTACACATGGGGTTGATCAATTAATAAAAAACAAATAAAATAAGATACCTTGCTGAAATTCATTTCATATGACTATAAACTAGCTGAGTTTGAGACAAAAACACAATTTAAGTCTCCAACAAATGGCCAAATATCATCTTACAAAACATTCCAGACAATGTATGTACATGTAACTACGCATGGTAAAAATTGTACAATGTAAAGTTCCATTGAAATCAGACAACTGGTTTAGAAAAACGAGCCCCAACAGCCTTTGTGTCATCCATCTAGACGGACAGACAGCACAAAATCAATAATATTAGGTCATCCCCATTTCTTGTAGGAGACATGAAAGTCTCAACAAGAGAAGTTGGTAAAAGACGTATGCCCCCATGGCAGTCCAATAGTCAAAAATGGTAAAATTCACAGTGACCTTTGATCTACTGACCCTAAAATCTAGAGGGGTCATCTACTGTTGCTGACCAACCTCTAAAGTTGTAAAGTTGTTGAGCTATTGAACGAAAACTTTTTGGTCTAAATAAGAAGTAAATGTGACTTTGACCTACTGACTTCAAAATCAATAGGGGCCATTTACTGTTGCTTACCGACATTCACGTAAAGTTTGAAGATCCTAGGGCAAAGAGTACTTGAGTAATTGAACGAAAATCATTTGGTCTACCGACAGACCAATAGACATGAGCAAAGCAATATGCCACCTCATCCAAGATGGGGAGCATAAATATCTATACGCATCTATAATTATTATGCTAGCATACTAATCAAGTTATGAACATACGTGTGCAAGCAACAGTTCGATCAGTGGTGTTCCATGTGTAACTAGTGAAAGGTCCACATATATACTTGATCCACCAGCCTTCCTGTCCCTGTGTAGCATGTGACGGGAAGTTCCCTGGTTTACATGACAACGTACATTCTACAGTCTTCTCTATATCATTCCTGATACATTCATCATCCATTTCGAAGAACTTTGGCAGATCAGGACATGCTGTAAAACAATAACATCAGTATAGAGAGGGTCTAACATGAGTGTCTTTTCATCTTGAATTTATTAAACGAGTTGGATAAAATGATAAAATACGAGGCTATTATTTTTATCCTACAAGTTTAAACCAATAATATGAGTATGATCTTCGATTAATTTATTCATATATCAATTTTATCTCAAAATTGATCTTTTATTGATTTATTCTTATTGATTTATTCATGCATCCATTTTATCTCAAAATTGATATTTTTTTTATTTATTCTTATTGATTTATTCATACATCAATTTTATCTAAAAATTGATCTTTTATTGATTTATTCATAGATCAATTTTGAGAAATCAATTTGTTCTCAAAATTGATCTTTTATTAATTTATTCATATATCAATTTTATCTCAAAATCCAAGTAAAAAATCAAATTAAGTATTCAGAAGATTATCTGAACCAGTTCACAATATATAAATAGTTAGAGAGTGTAGTAATTAATCAACTGACCAGTGTGACCATGCTTTATTATGGATAAAACATATATATAATTAATATTCATTATTTTAATTCTAATATGGCCAATATTATTAATTAAACAATACACAGAAACACAATTACTGTTGCACTATTTTCTTCATTGGAATACTACTAAGTTATTTAACCAAATTATATAAGTGATTATTTGCCATAGTTATGTTTTATCAGTAAAGCCATACCGAACGGTTCTTATGTTAAGCGTCGTCGAATAATAAATATTTGAAAAACAATATATTTTCTCGATTTACATGCTATAGAGGCATTTTTCTCTGGTAAAGTTGTGTTTCATTTGAATTATCTAACCGACGCCAACAATAATGTTACTACAATGCATTTACTGACTTATTCCATTCTAAAATTTCTTTTTCGGGTGGGTATTGCCACTCAAATATTTTAATGCGACTATACGTTTCTAAGTGAGGCAGTGCTTCTGTTGAAACAGCTTTTTTAGAATAGGTAGCTAGGTTTCAGAAAACCAGACCTGACGCTTTACATAAAAGCGATTTGGTATGGCCTAATTCATGCACAACTGGATAACCTCTATGTGTATATCAATGAAACTGCTGGCTGTATTAGGATTGCAAATACAACATACAACAGCCCCATGTTCAGTGAACACTAACGGCTAACATGTTAAAAAACATTTTTTAACTCTTTTTACACAGCAAACAATTTAAAGCATATAAAATCTCGCTTTTTCCAGTCTGGGGTCGAAAAATGTACGGATACACAGGTTTAATTATCAACACACAATTGTTTGACTATGTTTGCCATTTTGATATGATTTACTTATTTAGCGCACCACCTCGGTCTATGGGTAGCCGAATTCGCTAATGTTAAAAGTTAACGTATTATTCAACGAATAACTAGTACAAAACGTTACAAAAACGTTTACAAACGTTGCATAACGTTATTCTACCTTGAACACAGGACAGTATGCCTACTTACATGGACAAACATCCTGACCACAGTTGTCTATATCTGTAGTACTTACATGGACACACATCCTGCCCACAGTTGCCTATATCTGTAGTACTTACATGGACACACATCCTGACCACAGTTGCCTATATCTGTTGTACTTACATGGACAAACATCCTGTCCACAGTTGCCAATATCTGTAGTACTTACATGGACAAACATCCTGACCACAGTTGCCTATATTTGTAGTACTTACATGGACACACATCCTGACCACAGTTACCTATATTTGTAGTACTTACATGGACACACATCCTGGCCACAGTTGCCTATATCTATAGTACTTACATGGACACACATCCTGGCCACAGTTGCCTATATCTGTAGTACTTACATGGACACATATCCTGTCAGCAGTTGCCAATATCTGTAGTACTTACATGGACACACATCCTGCCCACAGTTACCTATATCTGTAGTACTTACATGGGCACACATCCTGTCCACAGTTACCTATATCTGTAGTACTTACATGGACACACATCCTGCCCACAGTTGCCTATATCTGTAGTACTTACATGGACAAATATCCTGACCACAGTTACCTATATCTGTAGTACTTACATGGACACACATCCTGCCCACAGTTGACTATATCTGTAGTACTTACATGGACAAACATCCTGACCACAGTTGTCTATATCTGTAGTACTTACATGGACACACATCCTGACCACAGTTACCTATATCTGTAGTACTTACATGGACAAACATCCTGACCACAGTTGTCTATATCTGTAGTACTTACATGGACACACATCCTGACCACAGTAACTTATATCTGTAGTACTTACATGGACAAACATCCTGGCCACAGTTACCTATATCTGTAGTACTTACATGGACACACATCCTGACCACAGTTACCTATATTTGTAGTACTTACATGGACACACATCCTGCCCACAGTTGCCTATATCTATAGTACTTACATGGACACACATCCTGGCCACAGTTGCCTATATCTGTAGTACTTACATGGACACACATCCTGTCCGCAGTTGCCAATATCTGTAGTACTTACATGGACACACATCCTGCCCACAGTTACCTATATCTGTAGTACTTACATGGGCACACATCCTGTCCACAGTTACCAATATCTGTAGTACTTACATGGACACACATCCTGCCCACAGTTGCCTATATCTGTAGTACTTACATGGACAAATATCCTGACCACAGTTACCTATATCTGTAGTACTTACATGGACACACATCCTGCCCACAGTTGCCTATATCTGTAGTACTTACATGGACAAACATCCTGACCACAGTTGCCTATATCTGTAGTACTTACATGGACAAACATCCTGACCACAGTTACCTATATCTGTAGTACTTACATGGACAAACATCCTGACCACAGTTGACTATATCTGTAGTACTTACATGGACAAACCTACTGACCACAGTTGCCTATATCTGTAGTACTTACATGGACAAACATCCTGGCCACAGTTGCCTATATCAGTAGTACTTACTTGGACAAACATCCTGGCCACAGTTGCCTATATCTGTATCACTACCATCACAGCTATCACCTTGACTACCAGGTTTACATTCTCGTGTTCTACTACGTGATCCGCCTCCACATGTTACACTACATTCTGTCCAATCTGCCCATGGGTTCCATACACTTACATCTGTAAACAGGGTAACATAATTATTTCTTATTTTATACATGTAATAATCGCAACCGCTGAGCTGACCTTAGCTTTTATTTTGCAGTCAGCTATTTGCTGAGATATTGCAAGCATATATAATCAAGTGGTTAGGGCGCCCATCAAGGAAGTAGGAGGTTAAAGGTTTGAATATCGACGGAAGCCGGGTTCAAACTGATGTGACCGGTTGATCAGCCACCAGCTAGTTAAATAAATGGTAACCGTAGGCCCATCTCAGCCAGGCAACCAGCATAAGGAAAAGGGATTTGTGTTTCAGTTCTATATCTAAAACATTTCTACTGTTTTTGTTTTGAGACATATAGAAGCTGACTTTGGTGATCAATATAATCTTTTAAAATCAGGATCGACAGGTCCAGGGTATGATACCTGTCTGCGCCACTGGTCAGTTTCTATGAGCAATTGAATAACTCATAACGCTTCACTTCACCTAGGTGTTTAAATTGTTACCTGAGGGGGTCAGAAGCCAATGCTGTGGCTGCCATTAACACAGAGTGTGACATACAACTTGCAACTAAATGAACAGTTGACTGATCGAACAAATGTATGTCTGGTAGTAGATTTAAGAAAACTTGTAATTTTAAATTTATTCACCCACACTTACCTGGATGGACAGTACACAAGAGACCAGTGTAGCCATTGATACAGTCACATTCTGGCTTATTTCCATTACTTCTACACACCGCACCGTTCTCACAGGGGTTTGGATCACAGACATCAGGAGGTGTCAGACAGTTTGTACCACTATAACCATGTCTACAGTGACATGTGTAGCTGTTGCTCTCCTCAACACAATTATGATCACTACCACAGGGGTTTGACATGCAGGAATCTGGTAAATAAAGATATTATGATCACTACCAGAGGGGTTTGACATACAGGAATCTGGTAAATAAAGATATTATGATCACTACCAGAGGGGTTTGACATACAGGAATCTGGTAAATAAAGATATTATGATCACTACCAGAGGGGTTTGACATGCAACAAACCAGTAAATAAAGATATGCTTTAAGTTTACAATAATGTTGCATAGGTTAACAACAAGGATTAAGATCAAATAGAAAAAATTCATTTTATTTTCAGTCGGCAAGATTATACAATATATAGGCTCAGATAGGAGACCTCTGACGGATGCATAATGGCAGCAGATTTCAACTTATGTCTCTCAAAAATGCTATTTGTTTTTTTTATAATAATTAAAAAGTTATTTTAAGCAACTGCTATTAAGTATAGTGAATGGCCTTATAAAGATTAGGGGCTCTCAGGACCAAAATAATCCTTATATTAGTGAGAAGTGGGTATACCATGAACTACAAGACTTGGCACCTGTCTTGTTGTTTGTCTCAATAATCTTACCGTAACATTCCACATTACACTCCACTGATTCTGTATCAATGCCGTCACAATCCACGCCACCTGGACCTGGACTCGGGTTGTCACATGATCGTGTACGATATCTTGTACCAGGACCGCATGTAACATCACAGCTACCCCAGCTATTCCAGTCTCCCCAGTTCCCTTTCTCTACAATATGTGACATATACATTTGTATAATTATGTTATTCAAAGCTTACAAAAATATGTACCATCCTTCAAATACATTTGTATATTAAAATAAAACACAAATTGTTAAGAGGCATTCCCTCTTTGTCAGAAGAAAGTGTGCGCAAATACGTCTCTATAATGTCAAAAATATATCCATATCACCAATAATAATTTATTATCATATGGTCAAAGGGAAACAACTCGTGACTATTTTGGCTTATTACGAAAATATATTTTCATTTTTTCTCAGTAATTGGTGGGAGCTTTTTCTTGAAGATTTGAGAAGTTTAAGCAATAATGATTCTCATTTAATGTATACTATTCCTGAATCGAGTTAAACGATCAAAGTTATACGGGGAACGCCTCTTTAACTATTATGAATACCCTTCAATGGCTCATATGAAGTATTTGAATTTTCAGGCTGCTCAAAAGTTGTTTAAATCGGTCATAGTATAAAATACTAACAGTTGATTATACTTCATGTTGACAGGTTTGTCTTGCACTCCTAGCCATAAGTTACATCACATAATTCTAGTCTAGAGGATTTCAACAACAAGCAGATGGACAAGGTTTATTAAAAAAATGTACAGAAGAAATGTTGACGAAGACAGCACTCAACAGAAATGTCCAGGTATAAAAAGTACAAAATTGAACAAATAATAAAGAAACAGGACTGTGTTCAGTAAATGTTTAATGATTTGGTGGAAGCCTTGACCACAATAACTAGCAAAGTTAATCAACTTAAAAGTTTTGCAACGGACGGATGAATGGACAAACAAACGGAAAGGTGCATCACTATATGCTTCCACATCAATAGCATAATACACACACAAAAAACCTGGCAGGCGGTAACAAATGTTCAGTATACCTGCAGCAGTCTCACATTGTGTTCCAGTGAATCCTAGTTCACAGGTACACAAATAACTGGTCCCCGTATTTGAACATTGTCCATGTACACAAGGGTTTGTTGTACAGAAATCGACAGGATCACATGATTTACCCGTATACCCGGTCTCACATATACAGCTGTAATCATCACCACTTGAGATACATGTACCATGGTTATTGCAGGACAGTGGCTCGCAGTTATCAACTGAAATATACAAAAATATAATATCTCTATTTCAAATATTACAAAACAGAAATTCAAGACTGATAGCAGAATTAATTTGACTAGAATTTATTTTACATTGTCTGTGTATATAATTTGACTAGAATTCATTTTACATTGTCTGTGTATATAATTTGACTAGAATTTATTTTACATTGTCTGTGTATATAATTTGACTAGAATTTATTTTACATTGTCTGTGTATATAATTTGACTAGAATTCATTTTACATTGTCTGTGAATATAATTTGACTAGAATTTATTTTACATTGTCTGTGTATATAATTTGACTATAATTTATTTTACATTGTCTGTGTACATAATTTGACTAGAATTCATTTTACATTGTCTGTGTACATAATTTGACTATAATTTATTTTACATTGTCTGTGTACATAATTTGACTATAATTTATTTTACATTGTCTGAGAATATAATTTGACTAGAATTTATTTTACATTGTCTGTGAATATAATTTGACTAGAATTTATTTTACATTGTCTGTGTAAATAATCTGACTAGAATTTATTTTACATTGTCTGTGTATATAATTTGACTGTAATTTATTTTACATTGTCTGAGAATATAATTTGACTAGAATTTATTTTACATTGTCTGTGAATATAATTTGACTAGAATTTATTTTACATTGTCTGTGTAAATAATCTGACTAGAATTTATTTTACATTGTCTGTGTATATAATTTGACTAGAATTTATTCTAAATTGTCCGTGAATATAATTTGACTAGAATTTATTTTACATTGTCTGTGTATACGAATTTGTCAGTATATCAGATGACATTTAATAGAGATCTGCTAGGATCATCCCAGGCAGAAAGCTCAGCTCAAATTGAGATTTTGCTCAAATCAGAGAATGAACTTAACAAAGAAGTTGGAGATTTGTAATTGTTCTGCAAAAATCTATGAAATATATTGGCACAATTCTTATTACTTTGTGTTGCTAAATTTGAGTCCGATCTGACATGAAAATAAAACTCAAAGTCATGCCATAATATTTGAGTTGAGATTTAGCTCAGATTGAGATGTGTCAGTAGATGGGGGGGGGGCGTGGCTGTATAATGAATGAGATTACCTGGACATGGCTGGAGATTACAATCCTTACTCTCCTCCTCATCTGGACAGTACGATAAACCCGACACACATTCAAGATGTCTGGTCGAGGTTCCTCCACCACATGTAACACTACACTGTGACCATGGTGACCAATACCAGCGAGAATTAGATTCTAAACAGATAAAGTATATCCATAAAAACATATCAATGGCTTAGAACAAGAAGGTCGTAACTACCAAATCGATATATTGAGAAAACAAGAGAAAACTGTCTGTAATTTACTCTTTACCTATGGGAAAACACGTTTTTAAAACTTCATTTTGGTCAACATGACAATTTCAGATTTTCATGAAAATAGGCTCCTAAGAAGCGCCTTGTGAAGCAGATTTCAAATATGTATGAGTCTTATAAGGTCGTAAGTAGGTGTTACGACCTTCTGGTTCTAAGCCATCGCTATATAGTGGTAATAGTGCACCCAGGATAATAATATTTACAAACATTGAACATATTTGCCTACTGTTTTTTAGCAGTTTCTCTAGTATACACATATGGTCCATTTTATACTGAAATATAACTTATAAATTGTGCATACTCAGTTTATCTACCTATGTGGGTTATACCAAACATTCCCGCTTACTCATTATCCTGGGCACACTCTATCAAACAACAACACTAAATCAATAAATCTGTTGACATAAATACAGTTTCTTCATTTTAGTTATAACTAAAACAGTCTTGACTGTATAAACAGTTTATGAACAGTATCATTTTTGACCGAATCAAAATCAGCTTCCCAAAAGTCACATTTAAGCTGCATTTATACTTCTGAAGTTGCACATTTTATTCAAACATTCTTATAACATATACTTTACCTTATTTCTTACATTTGCAAGTGCATTTATTTAAACGAGATTATATGCCACCAATGGTCCTTAACTTGAATATAAAAATATTTTATTCTAAAAACAGGGTGGGAAGTTTCCAAGAGGCTTGGTGGTATAAGTACTAAATTACTTACTTTCTTCACAAACGTCTCCACTGTACCTATCAGGACATTCACATTCAAAGTCAGCAATCTTATTGATACAAGTACCATCATTTTGACACGGGTTTGGATCACAATTATCTATGACATCTAGACACAGGGTACCAGTGTAACCAGGCTTACATTCACATAGAAAACCTGTAGATGTCTCTCTGCATGTATGCTCTCCACATGGCTCAACAGAACATGGAAAGGCGACTAAAAAAATAATAATTTCAGTGTTCAATTACTTATTAAAATTACAGTCTCGATTAGGGCTGCGGATTGCTGGCAAAGGTCTGATCAGATCAGCAATTTATTATCTGAACCACAATCATGATTAAAACAAGGGTCCTGGTTGCTCAACCGAGACCACTTTGATCCCTTGACCCACATAGACAGCTAACTGGGCTGAATAATTTATGTTGTTTAAAAGTTTTCGTTCCAATAACCTAGTTTTTAGTTTTACCCTATGATTTACATATGCACCATATTATAGACACTATCCAATGAGAGCCTCGAAAGACATGATTAATAATTTGGTCAAAATTCATTCAGTTGTTTAAGCTGAATTATTATTCAAATTTTAACATTCTTAAAGTCTTGCTTCTACACTGGAACAGTACTATCTTTTAAAGAGGACATAAGGGTCATTTTTGTGCAATGTGGCGAAAATCCAAACAGAACTTTAGGAGGAGATACAAGTAGTATAAAGAAAAAACATGCTGCTTACTTTCACAAGATATAAGATTACACGTTTCTTCCTCTAGACTATCTCCACTACACGGTATTCCATAATCTCCAGGTGCAGGGTTGTCACAAACTCTTGTACGCTGTCTCACACCACCGTCACATAGTGCTGAACATGTTCCCCACTTAGACCAGTCACCCCATCCACCATTAACTATAACATGACAACAGGAACATGACAACAGGAACATGACAACAGGAACATGACAAAAGGAATAATGATTTTACTACAGAAATTTTAAACATTATCTACATACGTACATGCATATAGTTATCAATATAATAAATCAGTGTAAATATATGACCACAATTTTGCCAAAATTACAGGTGTTTGGGGGGGGGGGGGAGTCCAAACCCCAAATGCCCCTCCCAAATACAAATAAGATTTAAATGGAGCCAACTTTGTGTTAAGAAGTTTTGCCTATGTTGATTAATTGATCTTACATGATACTGCTTTTTCAGATGTGTCATCAAGGTATTTTGTTAAAAAAATATGTACATGAAATTTAACAAAAAATGTCAAACAATATACAATATTATACATACCTGGTGCGGTCTTACAGAACTTTCCACTATATCCAAGTGGACATGTACATGTGTAGTTGGTATCATGATTGACACAGGTTGCTCCATTCTGACAATCATTTTGCTCACAGAAATCAGGAGGAGTTTCACATGTTACCCCGGTATATCCATCAGAACATGTACAAACAAAGCTATCAATTGTTGGGGTACATAAATGTTGACTTGAACCACAAGGTGCGTCTAGACAGTGGTTGATTGCTGAAATAATATAACATGACTTAACATATATAATATAAACAATGTTTGAAACCTAATTTTGGTGCTGGGAAATATTTGAATGGCACCAAGTACAGATTTGAATCAGTTCTTATTTTTCTGATTTGGCACGACCCCTGTTTTACGCATGGTTAATGTTTCACACAGTGGGTTCTTTAATTTTTAATGACTTTTGCCATTAAGATGATACCTAGTAGTACACTGTATTGTATTGAAGTAATTTGAAGATACCTAGACATGTATCTTACCTATACAGGTGGGTGCCTTTGCCTCAATGTCTTCATATATATGTATCAAGTCATCAGATGTCAATATAGCATCATTGACCTCATTATAGCATGATGACTGATAACTGCTTATCTCCTCTGTTGTTAGTAGTCTGGGAAATATGGCGTAGGAGCTGAGTATGACGCTGGTTCCTGAAAATTGTAAGACAATTAATATTATGCCAGTTGTCAATCAATACCCTTTACCTGTAGCAGTCAGCATCGATTTGCGGCACCCAGGAATAGATACTGTCCTCACAGGTACCAGTTTACACCTTAGTGGAATGGAGCATGTGGATTATTCTTGCTCAGAGATATTTAAAACCAGTGGTCCAGACGAATGTTGAGCCCGAAACCTCTTGATCCCTAGCATGTGCCCTACCTCAAGGCCACTGCTTACCATGCCATATAAAAATAACTAAAAATTGTTGAGAAGCAGGTTGAGGAAAGACATTGAATTGGAATAAAGAAACATCTAGTGCTGTAACTCAAATAAACTGAAATATGCCCCTGGGTATAAAGATGAGAGCAGTACATACCTGAATCCCTGATGTCAGTAGCAAACCCTAGTTGGATGGCACTGCTATCTGGAAGCTGTACCATTGATGGTTCAGTGTCAGACATCATCAGATCTCCATTGATATACAAAGAATAACCAGTGTTGTCAATAGATATAGCAATGTGTGTCCACATGTCACAATACGGGGTATAATCCAGAACACTGAAATCACTAAAATATAAACAGAAACATGTATATTGTATGAAAACCAGTATTGCTGAACAAGGGCCATAAATCAGCTTGTCCTCGTTATTATTATCATTGATATTATTATTACTATTGTAGATACGTGTAATACAAAAATGTACATTTGTAGGTGTTGGATCAACCAATCTAGTCAGGCCTTAAAATTGAAATGTCTGTTTGTCCTTTACGAGGGCTGTTCGATATGTATTGTCTTTGCACGCGAATCTCGAGCTTGTTCCGCCCCAACGGTTTACGGTTTACAAAAATCGATAAATCTATTCATTAGCTTTACATTGGTACCAAATTCATCCATGTTTTGTCTTTTATCGCAGTTAAAGAGGAAGTTAAAATATGCTATTCGTAGACACTAGGGATAATTATGGCCGACAAAAATTTTGATTAAAGTAAGCCTAAAAATGAGCCAATCTAAAGCGACGCGCTTTGTATAATATAGCGCATGAATTTTAAAAAACGAAATTGTTAGTGCGTAAATAGATGGTTCATTCACATACAGAACTCTTTGTCAATAGAAAATAACTTTTGTTGAGGATAGGAACAGTCTTGAAAATGACCTGAATTCTGGTCAATAGGCGAATATAGCAATGAGGATATTTCATGTACGGAAGGCTTTGTGCGCCCTTTTCATTACCATTAGAGGACTTGTAATACTAGTTTTTGGTGCTTAAGGGTAGACGGATAAATAACTTGTCCTACCGTGACAAATTTTTGAAAAAAAGCAAGTTAGTTTTCTAAAATCTGCGAAACGAGTACTTAACACTTCACGAATCAGCTTAAAAACCACGCTTTTTTGCCACTGTGCGGATAATATTACTGACTATTTGCTGGCAGGTGGTGTGGTTATGTCACAAATCCTCTTAAATTACGAGAGTGTGCAAATTTTCACCTTTTTTATTTAATAAAACTAAAAATAATGTTTTCGGGACGAAATTATGCTACTGAAAAAATTGATGGTTCAGCCTTTTTCTAGTGCCCAATGACTATACCCCAAAAACATGTTTTTAATGTATTTTACATGTGGGTCAAAATGGTGAAAATTTGCATATAATCTCAGGGAGAGTAGTTTATAGAATGTAATAATAAAATTTCAAATATCGGGTATAGTTTGTTTTTGCAAGCCCAAGTGACAATATATATCGAACATCCCTCGTATCAACTGTCCTTATTATTTACACTGTATGGGACAAACTATTTTAAATGGGCAAAACAGATGTCGAAATTCTGCACAAAAAAACCCAGATTTTCTTGTCTGCCAAGCTTAATCTAGCAGAAATCAATACATTTTCCAACGATGGCCTTGACCCCACCAGCCCATGTTCAATCCCGAGGGGTTGTTTTCACACAAGCCACATACAAAGCAAGTTTCACTAATAATATATTTAACTTAACAATAAGTAACTTTTAATATCATGTGTAACTATTAAAACAAGGCATCTAGTAACATTGGCATTGACCCCACATGTCTAGTTTTCATACAATGCATACAAATCAAGTTTCATCAAGATATCTCAATGCCAACAAAGATATTGCTTTTTACTATTTAAGTCACTGTGACCTTGATCCAACCATCTGCACAATAATCAAAACAGAATTTTCACACAAGGGCATTCACAGTTAATTTCATCAGGGTATCTCATTGCCAAGAGTTTATCCTCCCTAAGCTTTTCTTCCCGTCTTCATCCCTCACCGTAATGACCCTATCACTTACTTGATAAAGATAGCGTCAGAGATTTCAATCCCCAGCACAGATGTAGCAAAGTCAGTGCCTATAAGTGATTCACAATCTTTTAATATCCAAAACACAGTCGTGATTTCATCTATAGGAATTGTTGTCTGGTGAATGTCCACTAGATGATCTCCAGATAATGCAACATCATAACCTGAAATAAAGTATAAACACATTTATATCACATGACTTTCTTGTACCCAGGTTAGTATAGCCAGCATGTATAAAGTAATACCTAACATACATAGTATAAGGTTTTGAGTTTTTCCAATAAATCAACGCATATTTTTGCGTTTTTAGTGTCATATGATAAATTATAAAGAATTTATCACTCGTTGTCAATTGATATATTTATATTAAACTTGTTCATGAAATATTATTAAGCTTGCCAGAGGCTCGCTTAATAAAATTTCCAAAAATCGTTTAATATCAATTTATATCAATTGGCAATTCGTGATAGATCCTCTATATATTTATATATCCAAGTGTCTATGTCACATATAAATGAACAAAGGTAAACATATTTTACAAACTACAGTTGGGCTTGCCTTTTTGAATGCCGCAGATTGTAATGACCTCTAATGTGGTTACAAGCAATTGTGGATGACAGATGAAAGACAGACGATAGAAGAAGACCATTCACAGAAGCTCACTTTGTCACAAAATGAGACGGAACAAGAAGCTGTCACAGTCGTTTCAGCATATGAAATAAGGTACATTTACTATGAACTCTGTACTAACAACCAAGCTAAAATCCTGGTAGAAATTTGAACTGTCATGCCGAGTGTAACCTTTATTTGCCAATCAGCAAATTGCTAATTGCTGGTCGCTTATGCATGTCAGACATATGAGCGTCTCAACTCGGATTTGAACCAGGGTGACCAGATTACACAGCAAGCACACAAATTACTAAGCTATAGAAACATGTACAATCTATTTGAATAAGCTTACTTGAACAGCTAGTTTGTCCCGGTGCAAAAGATGTCTGGCCAGGACTACATGACATACATGAACCTTGTCCGATGGTATCCTTATAATATCCTTGTTGACACGGTGTACAAGGCTTCAATCCAGATGAGGACTGGGAACCAGCCGGGCACAAATCTGTAGTAGTGAAAACAAGATAGAAAACACAATCGTGGAGTTGTCAAGCAGTGCTGGCTAAACTTGTAGTTCCGGATGTAGTCTTTTGAAAGCCCAAACTTGTGGTGCGTTTTTGTAATTCCAAATTGGAATATAACTTTTGTAATAAGTTCATAACTGACTGATATCACTCAAACAGTTTCTTAGAATGCCAAGACATTGCAAGACCTTGCAAGACCTTGCATGCTGCTTTGTGGTATTTTTGGTAGACAGAAATCGAAGTTCTTATGTTCGAAAAGAATGGAGACATAATACTTCTTCCAAAGTAAGCCACATTGATCTTCAGTGATCTTCAGAGCTTTGCAAACCTTTATCTAATAATCTGGTTGTCTAAATGATTATAATGTAACATAAATTTCTATTGTTATGTAAATATATATCTACTATCCATATTTTTATCTAATATTCTAAGCGCCCAATTCTTTGATAACTTTGTTTTACAAAATATCACAATACATGACTGTTTCATAATCTTTGACCCAGTTCACGATTTTATGTATTGTCATATACTAGTAATTTATGTTCTAAATGAATCTTGAAATGTTAGGTCAACTTTTTGCTAAACATTATTTCATGTTTTACCATTTGACGGTCATTAATTATTTAAACACTCGTAAGAAAATAAAGGACACATTATATATAACATACCTATGCACATGTCTATGGACTTGGAACCAATATTTAATGTAGATGTCCCTGTAGGACAGGAGGTGCAGTTTGCAGCAGAATCCTGATTACTGTATGTGCCTACAGGACATTTCACACACTCTTTTGTACCATCAATATTCTGCATGAAATATCCCATTGCACAAGCCTCTGTAAATATAGAACGATCACGTTTATACATCTGTGTACGGGCCCACTGTTAATACCATCAAAGCACTTATGGAATTCCAAAGTAAAATACAGGTTTTTTTAAGTCTTTGGGAATTCTTAAACTTACGTTCTAATTTAAAATCTTTCTAAATCTTAAACAGCTACATATGTAGGGTTAACGTATGCTTTTTTGTGCTATTACATCTGCAGAGTCCCGAGGGACGGTTGGTGCCCAAGCCCGTCAGGGCGAGGGCACCAACACTCCCGAGGGACTCTGCAGATGTAATAGCACGAAAAAGCATGCGTAAACGCTATTATAGCATAAAAACAACACTTTATTAGTATGTTTTTCAAAATTATGACATTTTGGCGCGACATTTTGGGCGACGTCGGGAAAACAAACGCGACGTCGCTTAGCAAACGTTACGTCACATACAAGTTTATGTTATGAGCGTCGACTTCCGGTATCGTCAAATACCAAGAAATAAGTGACATTGGGGGTTTGTTTACGTTTATTATAGCATAAAAACGGGGATTTTGCTCATACGTTAACGGGGAATAAAAGGTACGTTATTGTTAAGATTCTCGCGCGCACGCGCTGTTGGTGTTCAGTTTTAAGTATGCTCATTTCAGGACCCAGTCGACGAAAATAAATGATTTGCAGCGTTATATGAACTGTAAATCACATTCTAATAGTAACTACTAATCTATTTTCTATAATAGTAAAATAATAAAAGTAAACAAACCCCCAATGTCACTTATTTCTTGGTATTTGACGATACCGGAAGTCGACGCTCATAACAAAAACTTGTATGTGACGTAACGTTTGCTAAGCGACGTCGCGTTTGTTTTCCCGACGTTGCCAAAATGTCGCGCCAAAATGTCATAATTTTGAAAAACATACTAATAAAGTGTTGTTTTTATGCTATAATAGCGTTTACGCATGCTTTTTCGTGCTATTACATCTGCAGAGTCCCTCGGGAGTGTTGGTGCCCTCGCCCTGACGGGCTTGGGCACCAACCGTCCCTCGGGACTCTCTAGATGTAATAGCACAAAAAAGCATACGTTAACCCTACATTATTTTACTATTATAGAAAATAGATTAGTAGTTACTATTAGAATGTGATTTACAGTTCATATAACGCTGCAAATCATTTATTTTCGTCGACTGGGTCCTGAAATGAGCATACTTAAAACTGAACACCAACAGCGCGTGCGCGCGAGAATCTTTACAATAACCTACCTTTTATTCCCCGTTAACGTATGAGCAAAATCCCCGTTTTTATGCTATAATTACCAATAAGGGTTGTTCAGTATTGTTTGTGATTCAGTTAATGACTTTATAAGTGATTAGTTAATGCACAACAATTAATATGAGGGGGCGCTCCAGAAATAATAGGACTTTTCTCAATTTTAACTTCTTACTCCCTTTATTATTTATCACTTACATTTTAATGAAATGGAATTTGTCTCATATGCTTAACAATTCATGCTCTATATACTGGTAGCAACAGGTTGTCATGTTATGGTGATAGTCATACAAAGCGTTGTCATAGAAACCATGTATATGATAATGATTTACTTACTGCAGCTAAGACCTTCTAACACATGACCTGGGTCTTGGCATTCATTTCTTGAAATTTCCCCCCTAACAAATGTACCGGGTACAACAGCATAACCCTCTAAATCACATTCATTACCGGTACTTCCACATTTATCAGCCAGGTGATCATACATAGATATTAATTGTTCTTCATAGATAAAGAGATCAGCTGAGCTTTCTATAGAGCCTTCCAGAAACAGATTAAGCTCAACTTTGACAGTACTATCAGTTTGTTTTTTAACAATATTATGGTCTTCAGTATCTCGCTTTTTCCTTTTATCTTCACAACCCACGACAAAGTCATCCACACCACAAGTGTTGTCAGATATACAATCATAATCAGTCCCCACAAATACATCAAGAAGGGTCGCCTTCAGCTGCCCCTTTATCTCCTCTTGGACAGCTGGATCATTGCAGTCACCCTCATAATAATACTCCATAGGCAGCAAATTCAAACCAGGCCGGAACGACCCTGTAATGTTACAATTACAAAGCTAAAACCAATATCAAACCACGCAATGTTACCTAAAATCGCCAAAGTAAAGTTTCTTGTGTGCCTGAAATAGTTTCGTTATATGCAATTTGCCTTTAGATCTTGGTGAAAAACAATCAAACGTGAATTTTTCCTGCTCCCTATGCTAGCAAATAAACTTAAAACTTTGAAATTATGTTATCAGGTAACTGTTGAAAACGTTTGGCATTTGATAAAGAAATTGTGAGACAAAGTTTGCACTATTCAATATTACTCTTAGACTAATTTCCATGTTAAATATCCCCATACCATTTAAACCACTTCCCAATTAAATCTCAGAATCCATTCAATTGTGCAAAAAATTAAGACGCTTTACAAAATAAAGACTTAACTTGGCCCCAATGGACCCCAAGCTAATTTATTACACCCCCAACTAACCGAAAATCCTGGATCCTCACATAGTCACTATAGCAGCAGATTATAAATCCAAGATTAATACCATCTAACAGATTCTGATTGAACTATACCAGCTAACTGATCCTAATTGAACTAAACCAGCTAACAAATTCTAACTGAACTATACCAGCTTACTGATCCTAATTGAACTATATCAGCTAACTGTTCCTAATTAAACTCTACCAGCTTACTGATCCTAATTGAACTCTACCAGCTTATTGATCCTAATTGAACTATATCAGCAAACTATTCCTAATTGAACTATATCAGCTAACTGTTCCTAATTAAACTCTACCAGCTTACTGGTCCTAATTGAACTCTACCAGCTAACTGATCCTAATTGAACTCTACCAGCTTATTGATCCTAGTTGAACTATACCAGCTAACTGATCCTAATTGAACTCTACCAGCTAACTGATCCTAATTGAACTCTACCAGCTAACTGATCCTAATTGAACTCTACCAGCTAACTGATCCTAATTGAACTCTACCAGCTAACTGATCCTTATTGAACTCTACCAGCTAACTGATCCTAATTGAACTATACCAGCTGACTGATCCTGATAGAACTATACAAGTTGTTCCTAATCAAACTAAGCCAGCTGATCACAATTCAACTATACCAGCTAATCCTAATTGAACTACATGTATGTCGGCTGGTCCTAATTCGACTATACAAGTTGTTCCTAATTGAACATGTAATTAGGAATTGCAAGCAATATAGAAGTCTCCTACCTGGTTTCCAGGTTGTCAATATTTCTGTTGACATGGTCAAGTTTTGTTCGAAGCAAAACAAAATTAGACGTACATAATTTCCTTATCCAAAAATCAACTTTCATAAACCTAGCTTGAAAACTAAGCAACTCAGCCAATGCAGAATCTGCTATCATGGTGTGTTTTAATATAATCTTCTTTAGAATCTCGGACAAAATGAGTGCAAGTAGATTCAGCTTATGCACTTATCACAAACAGCAATTTAAGAAAACTGTCATTATGTACAGCCAACAATCTATGAACGAACTACTCTATCAAGTACCAAATTCTTCTGTCGCTGTCTGGTTTCACTTTCTGGGTGTTATATTGTAATTTAAATTGCTTTGGTACCTTAAAGGTAAGAGAAAATCTGACATGGAAGGCATCATTCAACTCCAACAGTGAGGTTCAGATAACATAAACTATCTCATACCACAATAAAAAGCACAATGCCCAACTCATAATCAAACGAGAAAATGAATCCTTAGTCTAAAAGGTCAGGGAAAAGTTATAACATGCAAACTACTTACTTGTACAATCCGGTAATGGATTGACAGTCCAGTAACTACCATCAGTATTGGATACGCAGAATGAATACCCACTGAACTCATATGGTAAACCAAATTCTAAATCATGTGTTGAAACACATGTCATTAATGCTACAGTAACAGCGCCGATAGTGTAGGTCACAGCTCCATTGATTGGAACATTTAAATCCTGTTGGCATGCCGCTTCTGAAAAAAACACAAGTTTCACATTCATTTTACATAGGCGCTGCAGTGACTTTCCCTTAATTGACAAGCAATATTTCAACAAAATTGAAAGCAATATACATTTTTATTTCAGAAAAGGTTACTAAAGTAATGCAGATGCCAACCCTACAGAGAAGACATTTGCTGTGTGGCAAACATGGACAGATACTTCTCACATGAGTGCCTAGTATACAGACATGGACAGATACTTCTCACATGAATGCCTAGTATACAGACATGGACAGATACTTCTCACATGAATGCCCAGTATATAGACAAAGAACAAACATAATGCATTGTATAAAGTTTGTTATACTAATAGAAGTGACAACAACTCATATTTATCACTTGGACCGGGATGATATCAATATTTTGAAATGGGTAAATCGTTCGAATGAAATCAAATGGAACTGATTATTGAATGTCATATTAAAAATTATAATCCAATCATAACAACCATACTAAGAGACTCTCGGCAGCAGAACTAGTGTGTGTTTATGTTATCCTTCAAGGTGTACTTTATGCAAAGACCAATATATATGTTAAATATTATCATATAGATATATGTTTCACATGCTACCAAAATGTGACGATTAACACATTCCGGCAAGATGTTGTCAAAGATACATGTATACACGCAATAACATACAATTCATCGGCATTGTTTAATGTGTATTTTTTAGAACGATTAAAGGTTCTGCAAAATTGAAACCGGTTTCACCTTAATTGATATCAAATCGTATCTGATGAACGAAGTAATTGTCCTGGTTCTATCTATGGCAAAAAACTTTTTTGAAAGAAAACTGCACTTTTAAATGCACTATAAATTATGCTCCATTACCTTAAGTATACAATATTTTACCTTCACAATATGGTTGACTTAAGCCTTCATACGACCAGTATGTTTTCTCACATGTAATAATATCGGGTCCATTGAATGTGTATGATGCAACAGTAGTACATGACAATGTGCAGTTATCTCCCCAGCGGTACGATGTACAGTTGTATAGTAGATTGTTGTCAGCAAATGAATACTTTGGCTCGGAGCAGGTAATCTCTGTGAAAAAAAAACAAATAAAAACTAGAAATGTGTCCATCATGGCATTGGTGCCCCCATTTGGGTATATAGTAAAGTAACAAAGGGCCATAACTCATGTAAGAATTGACGTAAGAAAAACTCTATCCTTTACAATCATCTACATCAGAAAAATTGTTGTCAGCCGTTTGAAGTAATGATTGAATTGAAATAAATTCCATAAAATTTCTGTCATATATGCAAAAAATGGTTGATAAAACAGAATCAAACTAAAAAGAAAAATCTTACCTTCGACAGTCAAAGTTATTGCGCATGTACCGACTGATGGGTTTCCGCTCGTATCCCTTGCCCTGTATTCAGCCAGATATGTTCCTACAGATATATCTGCCCCATTCTCGGCACCATCAGTTACAGATATCAGTTCTATTGTAATATCAGCAACATTGTCAACATTATCGGAAGCCAAAGGTAGGATCCAATTAGCAACTACCGTATCCTTTCCACGGTCTAACTGGAGTAACTGGTTCTGCTCACAGCCATACAGTGTCGGTGGGATCGTATCTGAAACATAATTACTAAATATTATTCTTGAAGTCATTTAACTAGAAATGCATTGTTTGATTTATCATGAGAATCTAACCAGGAACCTCTGGACCTCGAGCGTCAATTGTATAATCCACTTTACGCAGAGTTATGAATTTCCAAGATGCTCTATTTATGAACAAGAGGGCCTGAAAGGCCCTAGGTCGCTCACCTGTTGCACATTGGTCTAGGTATCAGTACAACCTACAATCTGACCATATTTCATGAAGATTGGATCAAAACAGTGACCCCTGGAGTGAACACAATGTTTTTCTAAGGTTGGACCTAGCTACCTAGTTTTTGACCCCACATGACCCAGTTTCAAACTTGGTCAAGATTTCATAAAGAACAACATTTCTGACCAAGTTTCATGAAGATTGGATCAAAATGGTGACCTTTGGAGTGAACACTAGGTTTTTCTAAGATTTGACCTAGTGTTTGACCCCACATGACCCAGTTTTAGACTTGGCTTAGATTTCATAGAGAACAACATTGTGACCAAGTTTCATGAAGATTGGATCAAAATTGTGACCACGGTTGTGAACACTAGGTTTTTCTAAGATTTGACCTAGTGACCTAGGTTTTGACCCCACATGACCCAGTTTCACACTTGGCCTAGATTTTATAAAGAACAACATTCTGATCAAGTTTCATGTTGATTGGATCAAATCCACGACCTCACGAGTGAATACAAGGTTTTTCTAAGGTTTGACCTAATGAACTAGTTTTTGACCTCACATGACCCAGTTTCACACTTGGTCTAGATTCCACAGAGAACAACAACCTGACCAAGTTTCATACAGATTGGATCAAAACGGTTACCTCTGGAGTGAAAGCAAGGTTTTTCTAAGATTTGACCTAGTGACCTAGTTTTTGACCCCACATGACCCAGTTTCGAACTTTGCCTAGATTTTATCGAGAACAACATTCTGACCATGTTTCATGAAGATTGGATCAAAATAGTGATCTCTGGTGTGAACACAAGGTTTTTCTATGATTTGACATAGTGACCTAGTTTTTGACTCCACCTGACCCAGTTTCAAACTTGGCCTAGATTTTATAGAGAACAACATTCTGACAAAGTTTTATGAAGATTGGTTCAAACTATTGCCTCTGGAGTGAACACAAGGTTTTTCTAAGACTTGACCTAGTGACCTTTATTTTGACCCCACATGACCCAATTTCAAACTTGGTCTAGATTTTATAGAGAACAACATTCTGACCAAGTTTCATGAAGATTGGATCAAAACTGTTGCCTCTAGAGTGAACACAAGCAAATTGTTGACACTATGTGACAGGTGAGCTAATAAAAGCAAAAACAAAACATTTCAAATAATGACCAACTTTTTATAACCAGGACAATTTCTAAGGATTCCTGGTTAGTGATTATCCAGAGGGCATTAACAGGCAGGGGAGGTAACCAGTAGTAGGTAGTGGCAGATAACAGAAAGGTGGGTGGTGCGTTAGTAGGCAGGGGGCTTTAGTAGGCAGGCGCGGTCCACAGGTAGGGGCAGATAATCAATTCTACTTCTTACCTGTACATTGTTCCGTTGATTTCAGAATCCACTGACCATCTTTATCACATTCAACACTGACTGGCTTGTCGACAGAAAACCCAGAATCACAATGTAGATAGCAGATACTCTCATACTCATATGATGTGTCGGGACAATAAAACATTCCATTAGTTGCAGCGTCTGGTGCATCGCAAGTAATGCCTGAAATGTGAGACATCATCCAAGTTGTCTAAATACGAAAGTTCATTTCAAATTAGAACCAAATGTGTTGGTAAAATATGTCAAAAGTTGTAGAGGTCATTGAGACCTTGACCTATTGACCTCAAAATCAATAAGGGTCATCTACTGTTTATAACCAACCTCCATGATAGTACAGTTGGAAGATCCTAGTATCCAGAGTTCCTGAGTTATTAAACAGAAACCATTTTATGTTAAGTCACCCCATAATCTAATCAATATAATACCTACATAAGCAAAGCAATATGCCCCTAAACAATGACAGCAGCATAATTAATGAATTCTATACAGTTAGTTAAATCACGAATTATTACATACATTAAAGGAATATCTTATTCTCATATTGCATCAAAAATTACCAATAAAATTTGCTTATTTGTAATAACTAAAAAATAAACATGGCAATCGTAATAATAAAACAAACACATACAGTGAATGTAGGCATGAATTTATAAAATAGCCATGTCAAATCAACATTAAATGTCAAGAATAATACAATAAAGGGTTCCAAATTCCAGTGTGGTCCTTAAAAATCAATTGAAGAAACTAAAAAAGTCAGCATTACGTGAGCATGTAGGAGGCCGGAAACCATAGGACCATGAGCTATCATCTAAACATTCCACAGTTGATGGTTCGGATACTTCAAATCCCTCTTCACATGTATACTGACATAAACTACCATACAGCGTTCCATGGCCACATGATATGGTGGCCACATATGGAGTCCATGTAGGAGACGGACATTGTATCACTGTAAAATATCAACTTATTGTAAATAACAGTAAATGTCCACTCTTTTAATAAAGTTTCAGCAAACATAGTCTTTTTAAACCATGAAAAGTTTTCATGGTGTGGAATCCCTAATAAATAATCATACCAATTTATAGATATGTCAAGTTTATAGCAGTTGCCATACTTGTTTTTAAGTTCAGTCAAGGGTAATTGTATTTGAATATCAATTAAAAAAAAAAAAAAAAAAAAAAAAAAAATTTGAATATCAATTATCAATAAAGACACCAAAGTGTAAATGTAGCTACAGGATCAACGCAGGTTAATAAAAATTATAAATATTTAATAAAACAATTAAATGATTATATCTGTTTGTAATTTGAATGATTTCTGATAACTTGTGTGAAATTTGGCCTTGACATTTTTTTAAGGAAATCCGAAATCCTTGGAATTACGAATTACGTTCCTATGCAATGGTCTTTCAGCAAAGGGAATGCATGAAACTTAGTTCCATTTTTAAATTAAAAGATTTGACAGTATCTTACCTTGGACATCTATCTCCATTTCACAGATGTCTGGGTTGCCAGCAGAATCTTTAGCTTCATATTTCACTATAACAATTCCTTCAATACGTGAACCCGAGGTAGGTCCAGATGTTTGAGTAACAGTTGGTTCTGTATCAACATTATCTGTAGCCACTGGTACTACCCAGGTAACTATTGCACTAGTCAATTGTTTCTCTGCGTTAACTGTGAGTGAGTTAACACAGTCGGTGAAAGATGGTGGAGTAGTGTCTGAAATCAAAGTAGGCATTCTCACTAAAATATCCATACCCGCCAAGTACCGCTACTCCCATTTAAGAGGAGTTACTCCTATTTTCGTTGTTAATGTCGGGTTTTCCAAGTTTGCGTAACTTTGAACAAAGGTAAATTTTATTCTTTATATGACATTCTTGCTATTTTATCTTTTTTCTGTTAATTATTTTAAAATGGAAAGAGAACATGTGCTTCATTGCATAGTGATATAGCTTGGATATATTGACCTGATCTAAACCATTATTGATGAATACATTACAAGGTTGTGGCTTAGAATATATCAATTTCTTCAAGCAAATCGCGTAATATCAGTTTTTCAAATTTGTGTTTGTTTTATATCTTGAGGCATATTAAGTGCTATTCAAGAAAATCACTGATATTTTGTGCAACACCTGAATGACCATCATATGACTTTCTAATATTAGCGCACCATAAGATGAGTGCAAAAGTCAGAACTTTTAAAAAACTTTAAGATGAAACCAGAGCCTAATTTACTCCCCAATTCTTCAAAGGAGGCAAACATCTATTGCATCTATGTGCAACTGAGACAGTCCTTGTGCATGGCTGATTAGTTGTGTATCCCTCACTGCCTTATTAGCCAATAGTTTTGAGGGATATATAGAGGATCTATCACGAGTTGTCAAATTGATATAAATTTATATTAAACGAGTTTTGGGAATGTTATTAAGCGAGCCTCTGGCGAGCATAATAATATTTCCTGAACGAGTTTAATATAAATATATCAATTGACAACGAGTGATAGATTCTTTATATCATATGACACTAAAAACACAAAATACGCATTGATTTATTGGAAAAACACAATTCTTTATACTAAACGTGGTACGTATAACTTTATACCTACTGGCTATACTAACCTGGATATAAGGACAGTCATGTGATATAAGTAATTTCTAATTATACCTTTGCATTCTGGCGAGTTGAATATTTCCCAAGTCTGGTCAGCATCACAACGAGCATATGATGATTTCTGCAGTAAGGTGAAGCCCTCATCACAAACGGGGGAACAAATAGTATTAAAGGGATATGTTGTAACACCGTAGCAATCATATACCCCATTTAAAGGAGCAATTGGTCCAGAGGGGCAGATTTTCTCTGAAAGAAACAAATTGTGAATAATGCAGTTTATTGATAGATAATGTAGTGAAACTGAGTTTAAAGGGATGTTGTACTTAACAAATGACATGTACGGCTACAAGCATACTTCTTTTGATTATTTCAAGTGTTTAATATAAGCAGTACTTATTGTCACAGGTAAAAGTGCCATTGAAAAAGAATTTAAAAAATTGTATGAATTTGCGATATGTATAATATATTTTTTTTTATTCATTTTCAATGATACAGGTACCTGTGCTTATAATGCTTAAATAAATTAATAAAACTATCAGTCTAACAGTACTTACCAATACATTCCAATGTATTGACAGACCAGGAACCATCTTGTAAACATTCTGTATCCTCCAGTCCATCTGGCTGGTACCCATCATCACATCGTAATGTACATATACTACCATATATAGAATCTACAGTACATATCATCTCTCCATGTTCTGGTGGAATGTATGCAGCACATTCAAGCACTGAAACAGACCAAATATGCATGGAAGGAATTTTGAATGTCATTTAAAGGAGGGGTCGCTTATGAGGGGTATCATTACGACAGGGAACACTGTAGCAAATAACATGAACAAAAACTATATAAATTATTATGACTTCTTCAATGACATTATAGATTATTATATTTTTCTCATTTGGCGGCCATTTTGACAGCCATTTTTTAAATTCCTGAACCGTTTTTTTTTCAGAATATGTGTTGAATACTTGTTCCTGATGACTGATTATAAAAATGTTTTTGTTGAATATTTTGTACAGCTAGAAAATTATAGAAATCTGTTTCTTTGTTGGTGGCCATCTTGAATATATCAAAATGCTTAATGTTGATAAGGTTGCATCATTTGGTTTCTAAGAAGATAAATGTTGAAGAACCCTTTTATGTAAAAATATTTTGGCCACACCACTTGAATAAGGTATAATTATAGGTACTTTGCATACGAAAAAACGACTAGATGGACTCTTTTCTGTAACTCCGTAAGATTTCTAGAATTTTCTGTCCTTATATTCTGCAACATCTGCAGATGTAATAGCACGAAAACCCATAATTATGTTAACCCTACATAATTATCTCACCTTGAACTTGCAGTTGATATACACACACTGTGGAAGGATTTCCAGCAGCGTCTGTAGCTTGAAATTCAACTCTTTCTATTGTGTCAGCACTTATAGTGTCTCCAACTTCTGTCCCATGTAGTTTGGTAACAACCGGAGATGGATCATTATTGTCAATAGCTACAGGTATCGTATAATCTACAAGGGCTCTACGGGTTCCTTTGATGGCATCAAATGTGAGGACTACTGTATTGTCACCGCAGGTAGGGAAATTTGGCGGCTCTTTGTCTAAAAAATAGGTTGGTGAATAAAAAAGTATGAAGAACGTACAATATCATAACTCAGTAACTACAACACGTATGTTGTTAAGGCCATTACATTTTAATCACTTTAATAAGAACATGGGTAGATTCATTTTGAAGCTGTATCAAAAAGACAACTTAATTTGTCTTGGTCATAATTATACGAAAATTCAGTTTTCCTTTGTATAAAAGATGCCAATATTGAATAACTTATTTTAGGGCTATAGAAACATCATTTAGAAGAGAAAGTGACATCATTTAAATGTTATACTACACATTTGTTATACTACACATGTGTAGTATCAGAATATACACACTAGTTAAACTAACCATGTTACAAGGAAAGTCAATGCAATATCACAGGCATCACGAATATTGAATAAATGTATAACATTATCAAATTAAGCCATGGAATATTGAAAATTATGCCATAATTATGGTCTCTAATTTCTACAAAAGGTTTTCTATGATATGACGAAGTTCAACTGCCTACTGTACATGTACGTGTATTTTATATTGCATGTACTAGTGGATACAGAGTATATCTACAGAGTAGATTACCTTCACAAACGGGTGTTTGGGGTATACTGTAACCAGGATTGTTGTTTGAATCAACTACACACACTGCTGTAACTGTCTGTTCAAGTTGGTATCCATCGTTACACTTAGCTTTACATGATGCCTGATAGGTTATTATAGATGGACATTCATCGTAATATCCATTCTCTATAAAATGACCATAATGATCCGGTGTGTAACAAACTATTTCTGAAATAAGAAAATGACACAGAATACACATGGGATTAAGCAATCAATAGAAGTTAGCACTAGTAAGTTCTTGGCAACCTCTCCAGAGTGACCCTCCATAAAGCAACAACCTCTCTAAAGCACCTTATCATTTTGTTTCATCACAGGCCAAAGTAATTATTTCACACATACAATAAAAGTTTAAGGCTCCCCAAATTTTCACTAATTCCTTTTATCTTATGAATGGGTGAAAATTTGAGGGTGTTAAAACTATGTTATTTTTGTGATATAAATAACTTAGGCCTGTGGTTTCATAGAGGGATGTTATGTTAAGAATATCTGAAAACTTAAGAAAAGTCTAAAATGTATCAATTCCATGCTTTGAACAACTTTCTACAGTACTATATTCGGAACAATATTACTTCTAAGGGTAAGTTATGATGACAAGCTTGGGCATCAGACAAGTAAAATAGGTTGACAGCCCAACCCACAGCTATATATGTAACCAGACAAGTAAAATAGTTTTTTATCAATAATTTATACCTGAGCATGTCGGCATAGAAGTATCCCACAATCCTGTCTGTTCACATTGTACCTGGCTGGCTCCTTGCAGTAAGTACCCCGTGTGGCATGTGAATGTACATTGACTTCCATACAGGTTACTCTCACTACACGAGTACACACCATTGGTCAGAGCCGATATTGCTGGGCAACGTGTCACTACAAAATAAAGATTTAGTTAATACTGTACTACGTTCCCTAGAGCTGCGTTCTCTGTACAAAAACAGCCTGTCTATAACAACATCTTCGAAATTCCTTTAAGACCTATTCACAATAAATGAGCAGGTACCATAAGGGGTCCATTTTGGCTCCACTTTCAATTTTCATGAAACTTTAGTCATTCAAAAGTATGCACAACCTGACTATGATTTTGATATTTTTTATTCATTATTTACTTATTTTTGCCATAGCAACCATTTCTTTTAATTATTCATTAATGCCTCTGTACTGTAGAATTAAAACCTCTGTACAACAGCCACATTTGTGTTGCTCTTCAGAGTTTGTACACGATCACTCAGATTTCAAAACATTGAGAACCATGCAATTTCCAGTGTAACAGGTACCTAATCATTTGAATGTCTTTGCAAATTCCACATGGTTACTTACCTTCCACTTTTACCGTGAACGAGCACTGAGACGAAGGATTGTCTGATGAATCAAACGCCCTGTATGCTATCTGATGCTCATCGTCGCCTTCTACACGTTGACCAGGGCTTATACTACCTATCGTCTGTTTCACGGTTGCTGTACCGTCTTCAGGGTCAGAACCAGTTGGTATCACCCATGTTACAATAGCCGACGTCATCCCTAGATCTGCTGCTATTGTTATGTCAGTCGGGCATCCAAGTAAGATTGGGGGGTTTGTGTCTTAAATGGAAATAAGACGAGTTTAACAAAGCTTACACCATCTAGCCATTATCATCGTATGGGGGATATTAGCATTCCACACCACCTCCTCCAGTCATTAACTGGTATATATACAATAAAATCATTGATGATTGTAAGAAAGATACAAGATAATACACCAATTCGTCCATTTTAAGACACTAAATAATCCAAACGTGTAAATGAATGTTTGTCTCAAGTTGATAGCCTAGTGTTTGCTTCAAATGGGAGAGGTCCTGGGAACGTCCTAGGATGCATTACAAAGGCAAAATAAAAATCCTTTCTAGATGCTCAGCCTAAACGGCGGCACGACATACCCAAATCATCCAAATATGAACATTTTTACACAAGCCGCCTTTTTTATTATTAAGTTCTAACTACGATGATAAGTACTGTAGGCCTACCTTTGCAGACCCTTGATTGAGGTTCTGTCCATTGACCATTCCTAGTGCACGATATAGGATAGTTTGTAGAATCATTGTAAGCAGGCTCACACACTGGTCTACATGTGGAACCATACGTGTATCCATCACATACATAATATCCATTGTCTATCACTGGTAACTGCTGAGGACAAACAACTCCTAAAATGTAGAATAAAAACTATTACAGAACATCATATTAAAGGCGTTGCATGAACTCCAATTCACATAGATTTGAATAAAGGCACAATTATTAGTTGTTTAAATTAATTATTACAATATTTAGCCGCAAAACATTTTTTGGAAGTTTAAATTCTACATGACAGCCTTAACCCACAAAAAACGCAGCAATAAAACCCAACAGAATTAACTCACTTTACGGTAAAGGACTCAACTACTTGACATCAACTAGTAAATACAGTTGTACGTGACTCCTTTCAAATAAGGAAATTCTCTTGGAACAATACCTAAGCATTCTGATTTTCCTTGGTCAGTCCACTCTTCATTTGACAAACATGTGATAGTCGATATACTCGGCAAATATCCATCTGTACATGAAAATGTACACTGCCATCCGTAATTTCTTCCATTTGGACAAGTGACTATCCCATTGGCTGGGCTTAAGGGTATCGGACATACTATAACTGAAAACAAAGATAGCAAAATTTAGAACAATGCCCATTTCATTATTGCTAGATGCTCTATTTTCTTGTACTTGATTGTACCCTTGTTTATTTGTGAGTGAAAATTCTAATAGTAACTAGGACAGATTACTCGTAAATATAAATCACAGAGTTACCAACCTTGTCAGTATACTGCAATGAACTCCTTTTTTTCTTCAAATCGTCTAGCAATAATCATCCTCACGAATCAGTGTTTAGTCAAGTTTCCAGACTAATTTTCATATGAAAATATGCTGGTTGAACGAGAATGGCTATAATGTATTAACATACCTTTTACAGTAATTCTCACTTGACATGTAGCTTCAGCTTTTGCGCTATCTGTAGCTTTGTAATATGCTGAATAACTGCTGCCACTTGTTGATCCTGCCAGAGTATTCCCTGAATATTCACCACTTGTTCGTCTTACACTAAAAAACCGAGAGAGGTTTGTAAAACATGTATGCCCTATGGCAGCCAAAAAGTCAGAAATGGCAAAAGTAATACTGACCTTTGACCTACTGACCTCAAATGTTAAAGGTCACAGTGATGTTGACCTTTGACCTAGTGACCACGAAATCTTTAGGAGTCCTCTAATGTTGCAGGTCAACCTCCATGTAAAGAAGGGCTTAAGCGTTCTTGAGTTATTGAACAGAAACCATTTAGTCTACCGACCAACAGACTGATACGTTTGTGCTAAGCAAAATAGGCCTACCACCTCATCAAAGATGGGGGGGCATATTTGTCATATACAATAGATCATACATAACAATAAATATAACAAGTCAATCAATGAGAAATTTCAAGTAATCTAAAAATCCCCTTCATAAAGGTCATTTAATTTTTTTATAAAAGGGAGCGGCAGGCATATACATACGCCTCTAGACAGGAGACTACTCCAAACAGACAGGAAGTTGACAGGCTGAATGATTCCTGGAAAATATACTTTTGTCAGATCTTAGACTCTAGTATTAAAGAGTGTAGGGCCATTTCATACTCAAGCTTGGGCCTGGATGAAGGTTTGAGAAAATTATCTTAATAAGAGTTTCTTGAAGGAGGATGCCTTAATTCGAGCCTAATTTAGATACTTGCCTAGGTACTTTAGTCACCGGGTATGCCCTGCCATTAATTAAGATCTTTGGATTGCAGTTATCATGAACAACAAATTTATTGGTAGATAAAAGTAATTCACTTACGATAATGCCCCATCTTCTTCATCTTGTGCCGTAGGTGTATCCCATGTCACTATCATTGATGTTGCTTTCGATGGTGTTGTCTTCGTAACAATTGGACAAGATTCGAAAGATGGTCTATGGTTTATTTCTAGACAGAAATAAGACTGCATTCAGTACAAGCTTATAAATGACCCAGTGGTAGTATTGTCAATAATAACTAGCTAAGTCAAGTAACTTGAAAGTATTTTACACACTAACAGATGGACAGACATGAAAACACAGGGTATTCATGAGGTGTCTTAAATTTTAGCCACATATAAGAAAATTCTTTTTCCGTTGTAACTATTTTCAAATTGTTTATCAATATAAAGGCGCCACCATTACTGGTGTGTACGGAAGAACTGACAAATGGAGGGACAGCTAGGACAATCACTATATGCCATCGTATCAGTAAATGCCGGGGCATAAAAATCGAGTTGTTTAATCATGTGATTATGTCAAGTGAGTTGAAATTGAGAATGTTTCCACTGATATAATTAATTGAAAACATTAATAAAATAATAATACACCACAGTACTTAGGCTTTTATTTTAGTGCCTTAATTCAAAGTTTTAAATGATAACTTGTCGTCTAATGGTATTACTCACCAAATAAATATTATACAAGAGTATATCCAAAAGTAATGTCACTCATACTATGAAATCGTGCATAATGTCAGTAAAACAACAATTTTTCACACAATAACTTCAGTCTAATTTGAATATTTTGACAAAAATGCATATAATAGTTCCTGAGATATGAATGTTTATATGAAACATACACACGCACATCGCCCCAAGTCCGACGTCAACGACGTCATAATGATGTTACTTGTTGATACCTATTCATCCTGAAAAAATGCCATTCCTTCTGATTCCTAAGGACTCCTAAATACATGCAGTCATTTCCATGTCATTTACATAGGCGGATCCAAGGGGGACCCGGCGTACGCCCCCCCCCCCCTAAAATCGCCAATGTAACGATTTTTATTTGACTGAAATAGTCTAGTTATATGTAATTTGCCTTTAATTCTTTGTGAAAAAGTATTAAAATGTGAAAATTTTGTGCTCACTGCGCTCGCAAAATAAACTTTCATTTATGAACTAACGGTAGCATCCACAAATCAAAGCGCCGTTGGCACTGGAACACAGGGATTGTTCCTGTCGTCAGAAAAATATTTTTCCAGTCACAAAGCATATGAGGGCATATGCCACCCCAACGCCATATTTATGTTCCAGCATCTAGTTAATACATTATTACATCTACTGCCTATACTACTCGCAGTTGAGCGTTTATCACTGACCGGATGGTAACCTAGCTTATGTAACATAATACAGTCGCTGTGTCGATATATTTACCAAGCTCCTGCAATAAAGTGCCAAGTCATAATGCAACATTATATACACTGTCTCGGCTAAAGATTAGGCGATAAAGTCCGAAGTCATCCCGCGGAATGCGCAATTGGACCTATTTTTAGCTCGCAATCATATCCAGTATATTTTTAACGCTTACACTGACCAGGAAGCAAAGCTCCCTGTTCAGCTGAACTTTTAATATATACTTAGGTGGTATGGTCTAATTTGAAATCAGTATAAGAGTTTAATTAAGTATAAGGCAAAATGCAACGGAGGGATAGTCATTTTCGAAAAGTGAGCCGATGTCATGATTTGTGACGAAAGTCACCCTACATGAAACGTACTGCATGTTTTATCGTCACATTAGTATGCTTGACAACAGCGCTATTATAGGTATAAATTTGTTTGAAGTCAATCGCTGTGAAGCGTTATTAAAGTTTTTATAGTAATCAAAGAGATTATAGGAGTTGAAAATTTGCAAATCTATTTCAAATACAAATGTAACTTGTTTTAAAGAATGTGTGAATTTCATTATATTCGTTCAACAAGAGGGCCATGATGGCCCTATATCGCTCACCTGATTATAAATGAAGCCCTGCACAATTTAGACTAACAAAGGTAGAGCGTAAATATAGAAACTGGTGACCCCCGGGGCGGGGTCAATTTTGACCTCAGGGGCATAATTTGAACAATCTTGGTAGGGGACCACTAGATGATGCTACATACCATATATCAAAGCTCTAGGCATTGTAGTTATAGAGAAGAAGATTTTTATATGTTTTCCCTATATAAGTCTATGTAAAACGGTGACCCCCGGGGCGGGGCCAATTTTGACCTCAGGGGCATAATATGAACAATCTTTGTAGGGGACCACTAGATGATGCTACATACCAAATATCAAAGCTCTAGGCATTGTAGTTTTAGAGAAGAAGATTTTTATATGTTTTCCCTATATAAGTCTATGTAAAACGGTAACCCCCGGGGCGGGGCCAATTTTGACCTCAGGGGCATAATATGAACAATCTTGGTAGGGGACCACTAGATGATGCTACATATCAAATATCAAAGCTCTACGCATTGTAGTTTTAGAGTAGAAGATTTTTATATGTTTTCCCTATATAAGTCTATGTAAAACGGTGACCCCCGGGGCGGGGCCAATTTTGACCCCAGGGCCATAATTTGAGCAATCTTGGTAGGGGACCACTAGATGATGCTACATACCAAATATCAAAGCTGTAGGCATTGTAGTTTTAGAGGAGAAGATTTTTATATGTTTTCCCTATATAAGTCTATGTAAAACGGTGACCCCCGGGGCGGGGCCAATCTTGACCCCAGAGCCATAATTTGAACAATCTTGGTAGGGGACCACTAGATGATGCTACATACCAAATATCAAAGCTCTAGGCATTGTAGTTTTAGAGAAGAAGATTTTTATATGTTTTCCCTATATAAGTCTATGTAAAACGATTAGTAAGGTTGCATAAGACTATAATTACAGCTTAATAATTGTTTAATAGTTTGTAAACATACAATCACTGTAAACGATGATAACCCTAATATCCACATTCTGCATTTAATTTAAATTAAAGCCTCAAAGCTGCTAACAAGTACACATTTCGTAGTTCTACAACTAAAATAGAGTAAGAGAGACAACTCTTACATGATCACAACCAGTATAATTACAGAGTACACTCCCTTTGACAAAATGAAAAACAAGGTTTTTCTATTACTTGACCTAGTAGCCTAATTTTTGACCTCAGTTGACCCAATATCGAACTTGACCTAGATTTTGTTAAGATGATCATTGTGACCAAGTTTCATAAAGATTAGGCCAAAATTGTGACCGCTAGAGAGGACACAACCCAATTGTTGACAGACGGACGGACGGACGGACGGACGGACGACGGACGAAGAGTGATCACAAAAGCTCACTCTGTCACTTTGTGACAGGTGAGCTAAAAACTAAACAAGAAAGCCACATGGCGACGAAAACAAGGTTTTTAGAATTTTGTTTGTTGCACAGTCATATGTATTTTGTAAATAAACCAATAAACCATTTCTAAATACTCAATTCAATTCAATTCTGTAAAGCGGGTATATTTCACGGTGTCCAATTTTCGCGTTAATTGGATCCTTTTGAATTCGCGCATGTCTTGATTTCGCGCAAACAGCATTGACCGCAAAAATAAAACCTTGTTTGAATAAATGAAATATGAAGGTTCTTCTGTGATACATATGTATTCACAAACAAATAATTAATTCAGCAAAAATTTACACGTTCCACAAACAACTGTTATATTACAATTGAACAAGTTTGATGCACCGGCTTATGCAATTCACACCTTATAATTAAGAAAATACACGATATTAGTAAACAAACTTGAACATAGATTCAAAACTTTTGGAACTTGGTATACACTGTAATTTGGCAAGATTATATCCCTTCAACAAGTGTAAATGTATTTTGAGACTCACTTGTGCAACCACCAATTGATCTATTCCTCCTTCTTCTAAGCCATCGTCTTCTACTACGTATGCGAGTGCAGGTTTCATGGGATCTCTTAGATATTTTATGCACTGTAAGATATTACGAGGGTCATTCAATATTTTGATGTGGACTAACAAATTCAGTTTACATACAATATTATTCTTTTAAACATGGACATAATAATTCAAAGTAATGCACCAGTCAATATTATGCCTGTCCCGGGGGAGGGGGCAGTAGGGATACGGGAATTAGACAAGCGAAAACTTGACAACCTTATAAAGTAGACTGTTGAGTTTTGGGGATGGGCTTGATCATATTGATTGGTGCAAACCCTTTTGTGGTTTCAATGATCAACTTCCAACATTTCGATAGCATTTTGACACATTTAAAGCCTCCGGTAAGGCAAGAAAAAATGGTGGCACTATGACATGAATATGTCTTGATGGCGCTTAATAAATATACGTCGAAATAAGCTTACCTTCGATATCAGCATCAAGCTTCATTGATTTCCATTTCTGCTGGTTACAGATGATTTCTGATCCTGGCTTGTCAACATAGAGACATAACGTTCCACTTGGAAGCATATTTTGATCGTCTGGATTTACATCACATATCATACTTGGGTCAGAAACTATGCACCCGACCGCTTCAGCTTCGCGCATTGTCTGTTTAAAATACATCATAACGATTGTGTTTTATGATTTTTTAAAAATTCAATAATTGATTGCCATAGCCAATATTCATTATTCTTTTTTTTCAATTATGTTAGCAATTTTTAATGAGGTGCGAACCGCCAAAGGAACATTCTATTGAAATTATCACGTGTGGTTTGGGAGGAGAATTTGTTTGAATGACAGACGGATGAAGAGAGATCACATTAGTTCACTCTTGTCAGCAAAAAGTAGATATTTTTAAAGTCCACAACTTACAGAAATCTTATGCGTACATTCGAACATAAATTCTCTAATAATAATTATTCTAAATCTACAACAAATTGTGGTAAAGGGGTCTGTATAGCAATTATGATTAAATTAACAAACACCAAAATACAATATTTGATGTGTAGGTGTTAATCTAAAGGAATAATAAAAATAATGTGCTTTTAAAATGCTTCTTGAATGCATAGTTAAGTCAAGTCATATACATGATTATATCACATGCATTTCCTTGTATCCAGGTAAGTACACTCGGCGGCACTTCTAACGCTGCCACTTGATTATTCTTGATATCTCGAAAACCGTTTGAGATAACTTTATCAAATTTTCACCAGTTTAAGTTTAAGGCATGTGCCTATTGCTGCACTTGTTAATTCAGAAATTGGTGTGTATGAAAAATCGTGGTAAAAGCGTAATTTACTTCTCAAAGTCACAAAATGAGTATTTTCAATATTTTATTTCTGACATCTTCAAGTGTTATGCAATTAGTGTACACAATAAAAATATTCATAAAATTCGTCTATGTTACAATTTCCTAGGTAACGAAATAGCAGTTGGTAAGCTTAGACATCCTCAAAATCAGCTCATAATCTGAATAAAAAATCGATGCGTTTAAAATAAATGTTTACCCTCAAATAAGACTATTTGAATGGTAAAATTCACAGTTCTTCTGAATAATGAATGTTAATGACATTCGTTCCTTTTGAATTTTTCTGTACAAGGTATATAAAACATGTTATTTTTATGAAGATCAGATTAATGTCAATCATTTAGAAAATTTCCAAAAGTTTTGCTCGGCTAGTTTTGAGATATTCTTAGATTTAGGGGACAACCCCTAAAATCTAAAACATGTATTTTACCGAAAAACATTTGGTTCAAAAAGCATAAAACTTGGCATACATGAAATTACGCATGGAAGGAATCAAACAGTAAAGTTTATTATATATTTTGTAAGTTATTTGTATTTTAATACTATTATTTGTATTTTAATACTATTTTTAAATAATGTTTTAAAATATGGGTTTTTTTAAAAATATGTTAAACCTGAAAAATCGTTGCACAACATACGTTTTTCTTATATGCAACAAGTACAGTGACAAATATAGAAGTTTCATAGCAAATTTCATGACGATTACTCGGCTAGATTTTTTTAATTGAACTTGTTTTGCTGAAATTAGGGGAGGTTACAAAACGAATCAACGTTTTGCATCCGTTGTCTATAGTTTTCGCGATAATACGTGTTTGATAAATGTTTGTAATCAAATATGTTAACAGTTTAAGGGTTGTTTCTCCTCCATTTGCTGGTCAATACTGTGACCCGCAAAAGAAATAAACGCAAAAGAACATTATTTTAGATAGTTCAGGATGCGGTTTCAAATATTAACTAGTTTTAATATTCAAATGTTGAAACAGGTCGTCATCAGCATATTGAAAGAGAATTTAGATTTTGCGCTCATTGTTTAAAATCTAATGTATATACTGTGGAAGACGAATTACATATGTTATTGGTATGTCCACTATATTGTGATCTGAGATTAGAGTTCTTCCCACAATGCTGGTTAAATAGACCTATCTGTACTCTACTTTTTTACTCTATCATGTCAACTGCAGACGACAAACAAATTTATCGTCTATCCAAATTCATATACAGGGCTTTCCTACTAAGACAAACTCTGTAATATATTATCTGAACGTGTCTATATACAAAGATGTCATTTCTGTTACTGTACATGTATAATGTCATTACCATGTCTATTTCTCTATATATACATTTTACTTATATTTTGCCTATTTATATAGATCTAATCTAATGTATTGCAGGTCTATATATTTTCATAATACGTACCATGTTTGTTTTCTTCATTGTTTGTTCGTAATATACTATGCATATATCATAACTCATATACATGCATTTACATTAATTTGTATTTTGGGCCGGTGGCCTCGTTACAAATAAAACAAATAAAACAAAACATAAAACAATATGATCGAGTCCATAGTACTCATGACGCGCAATAACGTCGCGTCTTTTCTTATTTATGGGAGTTGTCTTAATATAAAGATTGTAGTAAATGAACGTTTCATCGTATCTTACTGTAGTACGTATCATTTTAACTACCAAATAATGGGCATTACAGCTACTTGTTTTTAAAAAGCCTTGTAAGCATTATTATTGCGAGAATAGCAAAAAAAGGCGTCAAAATTACGTCAAAAACGTCGTGTCACAAGTAACAACGTCTGTCAATCGAAGCTCTATAAAATTGAGTATCTGTTTTGTTTGATATCCAAAAACGCGGGAATTTTCACCATATAATGTCAATGACATAACACAATAACGTGCGAGAAATTTAACGGAAACGGGTGTTTAAAACAAAAATGGCAGCGGATATTGCTTAAGGTCAGAGTATGTCACAATTTATAGAAAATAATTTGCGTTTTTTTTTAATAGCTATAAAAATTATTATACGCTATTTATAATGTAGATATTTTAAATTTGACATACAGTTTGGATGAATTTTACAATATGCGAAAATGAAATATTTCGGACAAAGCGTTTTGAAAAATCAGACTGCTAAGTAGATGCTGAATAAATGTCACAGACGAAAAAAATACCTTGTATTTTTATGTTACGTTTTTTTAAATATCGATATATCGTTTATTATTTTCAACATAAACATTTAATTAAAAATTTGAGATACGTCTAGGCTAAAATTTAATTGTTTAAAATTTGAACTCATTCCAATCAGTACTTGCAAAGTTATTAACACCCATGTCAGTACTGACAAAATGTCACAGGGGGCATAAAACGTCCGTCTTATCGGTAACATCATTTGAAACGTGAGTTGAATTAACAACAGAAACCGCATATTTTCACTAAGTTTTAACAAGGATATGTTAAGATTAAAAGTATAGAAATTAACTTATTAATCCGTAATTAAACTATACATTCCACTAAATTAACAGTGCATCAAATCATTGGATGAAGCGCGTCCACTTATAAGTAAAATACCGACGTTAAATACATAAAATAGCGTCGACGTTGTGTTACACTTTGCGACGTCACCTTATTGCGCGTCATGACTACGTTTTACAAACGTTGTAGCCACTTCGTGAGATTTGGTGTTAAAAACAATTTGGGATAAATCGTTCGTAAGGCCTCATCAGTAGTTTCTTCTATATTTTTATCAATAATGGAAATTAGTATTTAATATTCAGATTTAACTCGACTTTAAGACATGAAAATGTATTATAGATCTACTACGACCTTCGAAATATGACCCCTGGACCAGTCCATATACCAAGGTTGAAACGATATTTACCGTTATTTTATGAAAAAATACGGATAGGTTTGAGAAAATCTCACTTTACTTCTAGTGGATAAAGTGTTCTCTTGTCAGAAACATACTTTTATTTATCACATAAACCATGGTGTGGGAGTGTAATAAAGCCCATTACATAAAAACGATATTACACTACTGAATAATTAGTCATAACTATGCAAATGAGGGGGATTAATCACTATTTTTATGTATTCATACGCGCTGTCAAAAAAATAAACAAACATGGCCGACCGCGATTTTTTCGTCAGCGGTAGAGGTCAGGTCGACGGACAAGGCGAATCAGAAAATCAACGAGAATTTACAAAGGCATTTCAATTCAAATATAATAAATAAACACAAACCTACATTAATTTATTGAACAAAGCATAGGCTAACACTTCCTGCACAATTTTAATGCATTTTGAGTTTCAAAATCGCATCTCTTCAAAATTCATCCATCTTATCCCGGATATTCGAAGTAGTGATGACGTCAAAACATAAACATGACGTCACAATGTATGTGACGTTTCCCGTTTTTAGTACGAGTATGTTCCCCTTACCTAACTAATTGCAAGACTGGATAGGGCCTACTAAAAAGGTCCGTGACGTTATTACCGTTCAAATATACCCGTCTCGGCTTATTTTCGTTTTCAACATTGAATTAAATGTAATTGAAATACAGTCACTGTGTTGTACTATGTTTAGATGCTCATTTATTCTTAACCGCATTACTCACCTCAATATTCTTCTCTCTTAAGGGGAAGCGGGTCTACTATTTTTAGTTTTCTACATTTAAATGGCTTATTTTGTTTATGTGATAAAAAGAATCTAACATTCGTGTCTTTCCATATTAAATTTATCTAACTCGTTGGATAAAAGTAATAAAATACTCGGCAGAGCCTCGTATTTTATCACTTTTATCCAACTCGTTTAATAAATTCAATATGAAAAGTCACTCATGTAAGATCCTCTATATAGATTGTGGGTTCGAGTCCGCTGCTATACTCATTTTAATAATTAAATTTCTATTTCAATATTTTTTATCGTTTTACGTTTATATTTTAATTCTTAATATTTGATTAATTTTATGTTTTACAACTAATAAAAAACGCTTTGTTTCCTTTACATTAATTTAGTCTGGATATTGTATTTATTGCGTCGTTGGCTTCGCTGCAATCACCATTTTAAGAATTTCAGTAGAAACGTCAGAATTAGCTTATGGTATATGTTGTCAGTTGTCTGTGTGGTGCAGCGGTCATAGTACACCGCTATCAATCGTCTATTTTGTTCTTTACAGTGTGAGTTCGGACCCACTAACGAACAGTTTTTTTTATTTAATAAACTTATGCTTACATGTAATGCTATATGTATCCATTGTATTACCTGATTATGATCACATATCATTATATTTTTTCTATTCATAGTTTGCGTTGTTCTTTTTTAAATATTCATTGTATCAATTATACAATGTGTCATAATCAGTGTAAGTATCAATTGAATTACAAGTTACGACGCTGCTCATCAAGACAACCTTATATGCAGTGTATGTGTTAGCTCTTGTCAGTCTGACAACCCCGTCCCACACAATGGCAAGCGAAAACTTCAGTCCTATTTCCTTCTCATCCATACAAATCCTATGTATGTTCTCGATGAGATCTTTCGCGTCGTTGCTATATCTATGTACCAGCTATGACATATTTCGTATGTGTTTTTTTACGCACTGAAACTTTTATAATTATGCATCTCTTTGTAAATAGACAAGTACGAAAAATGTTTGCCGAGCAAAATTAAAAAATATAGTGGAATGGGATTTGAACTCATTCGTTCAGTTTTGAAATTTACGTATTCACAGTAGCTTAGCCGACTGCGCTATGCGCTCTACTTGATATGTCAATTCTTAATGCATCCTTTATTATATAACCTGGATTACTCGAAAGTTAAAAGTACATTTACGCCCGAGTGATTGTTGTAGATCTATACCACATCAATTTTACACTTTTGCATCCTTTATTATATAACCTGGATTACTCGAAAGTTAAAAGTACATTTACGCCCGAGTGATTGTTGTAGATCTATACCACATCAATTTTACACTTTTGCATATGTTTTGAACATCATGTAGTTAGATGCTTGAAATACGCGTAAGATCGAACTGCGATTTTAAACTTCCGCTCATTTGAAAAGGAACGTACAGTTTACAGTTTATTTCGAAATACATTAGGCATTATGCCCATGAGTATACAATATGTACATGAAACATAATTACATAAATGTTACAAGGTCAACAATAAATATATTGCTTATATAAAGAACAGTAGAAACCCGTAATATATCAGAATATCACACGAGTTTACACAGTGAATTATGGTATATCTCCAAACATAAATATAGTCAGCGGTCAAAAAATATATAATGATTACTAGTTCTGGTTAACTTATTCATAAATTATAAACGATACCAGTCAATATTTCACATACAGCGGGAGAGGTACCAACAAAATACTTTATCCATAGTACATATAATACTGATTCCTAATTTCAAAAGCTTTAAAAACATACATAGCTAATCGTCTATTAATATTAACATTTTGAGAGGTTAACAATTCTATAAATTTTACCATATTTGGACGCAAGTAAAAATATTTATTAAGATATAACTTTCTGATATCACTATAGATACTACATTCCAGAATAAAATGAAACTCATCTTCAAGAGTTTTACACAAATGACACTTTCTTTCATTAAAAGGGGTAGCTATTGGTTTGTGCCATCTGCCAGTTTCTACCATCAGTAGTCCTTAATAGTACGCAGAAGAGTTGAATTTACTCAGTTTGGTATAAAAATTGGTCACCCTTTTTAAATTTCAAGATGAGCGCGACCCGCGTTACTCGCAGGAATCGTATTTTCTCAACAGACACGCTATGGAGACGGAAAACACTATATTTTGCAGCAAAACCAAAATTTTCGTTTACTTGCATTTTGGTTAATATTTCTAATAACAATTAAAAACCATAATCGAATAAAATATTGATATGCACAACCATTATAGGAAAAAGGGACATCTACACGCATACATAACAATCAAATGACCGGTATTGCGAGATAAAAATGCGACTTTCAATTATAAGTATTCAGTAAGTTGAAGACGTGTTGTGCGATAGTCTATTGTTAGATCGAGCTGAAAATTTGCCAGAACTTATTAAATGTGTCAAATATTGCTTTACACATGTGCTAAATTTCACTCATGATAAAAATTCATCGAGGAGCTTTGAAGAAAACAGGAATATATCAAGTGGCAGCGTTAGAAGTGCCGTCGAGTGTATAGAGAGTATGTATCGTATATGTAACATGTGTGATATAAGGTTACGCATGGGCGTGTTTTTCAAATAATTTTATGTGTATTTTGCATTTTTTAGTCTCATATGATATAAAGAATCTATTAGTTCTCGTTGTCAATTGATAAATTGTATTAAACTTGTTAAGGAAATATTATTAAGCTCGCCAAAGGCTCGCTTAATAAAATTACCAAAACTCCTTTAATATAAATTTATATCAATCGACAACTCGGGATAGATCCTCTATGTACCAAAAACAGTATGAATAATATTTCCAAAAAAAATTAACAGACTTAAAGTGTATAGAGCTATATCAGACAATATTTTTAAAAAAGTTTCAAAAACTGAAAAACAATTATGCTTTCATATCCATTAGATCATTTTTCACAGTTTTAACAGAAACTTTCTCTGTGATTTATTGGACATGCAAACTGTCCATTTTCATGTGAAAGTGTAGAACACCCTATGAAATTATAATAATCGTCTATTCGACGATTGAATAAAAGTACACGGAACCCATCCAAAGTTTTAATTTGCAATTAAGGTAGTCTAGTATCATACTAAAAACGATGCAATTAATTATTTGACATTAAATGACTGTTAGAATATAGCTCTATACACTTTTTAAAATCAACATTTAATACATACATGTATTATATTGGATTATTCATTGTAAGATTTGATTATTTACGTCCAGTGTGTTTGAATCAATAAGAAACATTATTCAAATATAAATTAATATGTAGTAATTATAATAATAATGATCTTGTTTTATGTGAACAAACCTGCACTAAACGGTCGATCTCTTGATCAATATCATTATTCATAATCACGCTTGCAGTTACATATGTAGACAAGGCTACCACACTTAAAGCGTGCAACCACATCTTATCCGTCCAAAGTCTTCCAAAAGTATGAAAGAAATGTTTGGAGCTGGCAAGTTTAGTATAAATGTTTTTTAGCTCATGGAAACCAGTTTATTGACACAACTTTTTTGTCACATTGGCGCAACAAGGTTGTATGTCACTTCATACTATGTAGTGTAATACAACCTTGTTGCATCAAAGGCACAATTTGTCCATAGAAATCTGATTACCTAATGGGTTTTCGTGGAAGTGGCATTTTTCCCGTTAAGGAACTTAAATAATTCTATTGATTTCATGCATAATTATCTATTTACTTACCATTTGAAAAGAGTTCAATGACATGAAAGTTTTTGATTCCCGTACAAAATTGAGTAGACGTAAGCTTAGCATTGTTTGTATTGAATGACATGAACCAATCAAATTCTAGCTTACAAGGAAGTACCGGGTATACCCAGCACTTGAAAGAAAACAAATAATGACATGATCATCATTACGCTGGCTTAGAGTGAGAAGGTCGTAACTACAAAATCAATATTTTGAGAAAACAAGCAAAAACATTCTGAAAATTGCTCTTTACTTATGGTAAAACAAGCTGTTTCAACTTCAGTTTGGTCATATGACAATTTCCGATTTTCATGAAAATAGGCTCACAAGAAGCCCCATATAATGTATATTTCACATATGCATTAGCCTTATAAGGTCGTAAGTTGTAGTTACGACCTTCTTATTCTAAGCCAGCGATTATGCCAAATGTTTTGTTGAAATTATTTAGGTAAATCCCCTGTAATTTACTGATTTAATACATCAATTTAAATAAAATGCCTTACTTTATTATTGGTGGTCTAGATTTCGGTCACACTCGTCACTGAAATTCGGTTATTCACGTTTAGAGTTTCAAGTTTTGGTTATTTAAGAGACCCATTCATACGAATGAGGTTTATTGAATATAATTTGATGAATATAATTTATTGCATAGTAAAGCTGGTGAATAGCAAAATGGCATGTAGTCGGTAACTTGATATAGATTCTTTAAGTTCCTTCAGGTTCAATACCATTTAAATCATTATGCATTGAAGTTCTTAAAATTCCTGTTTCATTTAAATTATAATATGCAAGTGGAATTTAATTATCAAACTATAAAACTTCCGTTTTTTAATGGAAAAAGCCTATTACAAAATTCTGGTTAAGTTATGTTTTAAACTTCCTGTCAGCAGTATGTGTCAATGCCCTGTCAATAGTTAATAGGCATGCACAGGCGTTTTTAAAATCATTTTCATTTAATACAGACATGGGAATAGGAGCAGGGGGGCCAGGCCCACCCCCAAATGTCTGGACAGGGGGAGGGGAGCAACATATCTTTTGCCCCCACCCCCAATAATTCAGACGAAAAATTATAATTTACGACCTAATATATCTCGTTATAGGCAATTTGCCTTCAGTTCTTGGTAAAAATGTATCAAAATGTTTTTTTGCTCGCTTCGCTCGCAAAGTTACTTCCTTATATTCAAATACGTCATCACCCATTGTTTGCGAAAATACACTTGTGCCATAAGTTGTACTCTTAACGCCCCCCAACCCTCCTATATGACTTTGGAACGTTGTCAATTATATATAAAGCCTTTGAAACAAACGTTTTCACCTTAAGCTTCAATCTCAAAATCTAGCAATTTAAATTTTATGCAAGTACTTAATTTAGTTTTTTGTAAGAACTTAAATTCCCTGTATTAAGGTCCCATTTGAATGCCAAATAAGGTATCTCAGAACCATATATGTCAAGGTTCCACTTTTTTTCCCAGGTATATGTGGTTTGTAACCTGGTTACATGGTTACACTATATCTTTCAGATAAGTTTTTTCAAATTTCCAAATAAAAAATAATTGTTTAATAAAAGCACAATTTGTAATAAAAAATGAAAGTTATTACTATTCTAGACATATCTACTCAGAACGCCTAGAATGCACTAGACTTATCCATAGTTTAGAAAAATTTCCAGAGGTCTACGCCCCGGACCCGTGTATACTTGAACGGATTAACTTCCAGTTACGACGTAATTACTTAACCAAATGACCGCAGAACCATAAACTCACTGTTAGTAAATAGATATAGGATTGTTTTGGACGTTTAAGAGTACAGTTTGTGTCTAGAATTGTTTTGTGCAAATATTACGTGTTGATGTGGTGTTTTCACTAATTGACATAAATAAGTGAATTTGCGAGCGTAGCGAGAACAATTTTTTTTTTACCCCAAGTTGCCAAATGTTTGTAATTAGAATTTGCAAGCAATTACAGGAGTCCCAGTTTAAACATGTTTTCAATATTTCTGTTGCCACAATTTTTGTATGAATAAAAAAACAAAAGGACCATTGGCCATAAAACGCACACCTGAAAACCTGCAGTTTATGGAGAACCAATAATTTTTCGTCATGATATGACCAAAATATAGGGTTTTCTGGATATAGCCTGGTAACCTAGTTTTTTACCCAAGAAGATTCAATTTCTAAACATTGTGAGCAAGTTTCATTAAGATATAGAGGATATTTGCATTTTCCGTGTATGATCGGCTGATAATTCACCGAGTGAGCAGCTGATGTAATATTTTCACGAGTGGCTTACTCGTGAAAATATAAGTTAGCTGCTCACGAGGTGAATTATCAAACGATCATACACGGTAAAATACTAATATTCTATTTATTTCATGCTTCAAATAGCTTAGATGATGGAAATGCTCCACTTTATACCCCAAATGTTTTGCGTGACGTCGTTTTCCCGCCAAGCACGTGTCGAGTTGCAATCAAGTAGTTCTTCTGCAATGACTTCAATTTCGGCCATTTGTTTTACATTTATGTACATATAATGTTCTGTTATTTGTTAAAGATTAAGAGAGCAAGTGAAAATGCTTATTATTTTATTTTTGGCGGCGGGCCCGGGGAAACTTGTTTTAAAAAATAGTCTGTTTGCGTGAAATTATGAACTGTGAAATTATCGGGGAATTATCCACCGTTATTCCACCGTAAACCACCGATAAACATGAAATAAAATGTTATAAATGTGACCTTTAAAGTGTTAATAAGGTGTTTTCTTTGATGTGACAGGGTGACCTAGTTTTTGACCGCAAATGACCTTATTTTGAATTTCACCAAGATGGTATCAATACACACAGTGTGCCAATGTTTCATAAAGATAACGTGAAAACTGTGACTTTTAGAGGGTTTGATACGGCCAGGTGACCTAGTTAGTGACCCAAGATGACCCAATTTCAAACTTGATCAAGATTTTAAAGAGAGAAACAGCATGACCAAGTTTCATAAATATTAAACAGAACATGTGACTTATAGAGTGTTAAGGGGACTGCCTCATGTTTAGGTATATTGCAAAATAAAATAAACTAGTGAAATAATCACTCTATTTTTTGTAAAGATGTCTGAACACTGAGCAACTTTTCTAATTGGTCACTTTTGAAACCCCAAATATTTTTTACTGACTTTTTTATGATATTTTGCACTTGCACACAGACATGAGTTGTGGCTTTATTGCTTATGCTAGAGAGGAAAGTGAGGTGGCATATTAATTGTCAATACTTCGTCTTTATTTTTCATCGATACAGTGTATACAACAAATGTTGAACTATCAAGTACGAAGCAAAAATATAACAGTTTATAACAGTTAACTGTTAATATCGCTTACCTTGGATGATGTTGTGTCATTTTTCTACCCTTTCCCTTGGATATTTCTGAGGGTAAAAGTACTGTTGTATTGATAAATCATTGCTATATCAATAGTGACAGTAAAATGTACGCATTGGATCATAGTAAAAAAGTAATTTCATATAAACATGCGTCTCTATTGTCGATTTTTAGGGCCCTAGCCACCATTATCATCTAGCCACACATTATCCGACCTAGCAGTCATTATACGGATACAGATCGTGAAAACAGTCTTTAACTTTAAATCTGTATTAAAAACATAATTTTCATCAAACCTAACAATGAATACAAAATAACACTTGGATTATTGCTGTTTACTTGTAAAATTTACCATGCACTTTTCTTTCTATTTACACTAACTATTTCAAATGTCGGTATTTACTGTATATAGATCAACCATATTTTTTGAGCCGCGACGGAAGTCATGGTATGTGAATATACCTGGTTAAAATCTCTTTGTGCCATGGATTGGTTACTGTCATTGATCACATAATTATATTGCTTAAGCCTTAATACATACCTTATATCTATCTTTTGAAGGCCAATAACCTTCCTGCATAAATTAGTCACGGCTCAAAAAACATGGTTTATCTATAGCCTGTAATTAAATTAATGTTTTTGTATATTCGTATGTTTTCATGTTTGTAAATATGTTTATAGATAGAATCTCACCTCTGACCGTAAAGAATTTATTCTATTTTGGTCCTTTCAAAGTTAAATGAGAACGGTTTTTAATATAATATCATCCGGCAGGTCAACTATGTTTATCTAGGTTTAACTGGGTATACCTGAGTTAACGATATTCACTGCTATTCGTTTGAATGGGATAGTTTCCTCATTAGAATAACTATAATTAAATCAACTATAAGTCGACATGGTCAAACAAATACTCAGTTTTGATCTATAGTTAGAATACCCCATAGAGGATAAGACCTTGGCTTACGTAGAGGGTGATTCAATCTTAAATAAAGTAATCATAATTATTATACTGCTGAATTGTAATAAGTGCAAAGATATGTTGGATCTGGATCGGAAAAGATTTGTCTCATGAAAGAATTACATTACATGTATGTTATCAGCTTGCTCATTGTTGAGTATGGTAGGCCTACAGATTCAACTCATGTATACTGATGTTGATAAAATTGTTCCATTTACTGTATCTCCTTATTCTGATGATGATGAAATTGTTCCATTTACTCCATCTCCTTATACTGATGACGATAGAATTGTTCCATTTACTCCATCTCCTTATACTGATGATGATGAAATTGTTCCATTTACTATATTTCCTTGGTGATGATGATAAAATTGTTCCATTTACTCTATCTCCTTATACTGATGATGATAAAATTGTTCTTGGTGATGATGATAAAATTGTTCCATTTACTCTATCTCCTTGGATGATGATAAAATTGTTCCATTTACTCCATCTCCTTATACTGATGATGATAAAATTGTTCCATTTACTCCATCTCCTTGGTGATGATGATAAAATTGTTCCATTTACTCCATCTCCTTATACTGATGATGATAAAATTGTTCCATTTACTCCATCTCCTTGGTGATGATGATAAAGTTGTTCCATTTACTCTATCTCCTTATACTGATGATGATAAAATTGTTCTTGGTGATGATGATAATTTTTTTCCATTTACTCTATCTCCTTGGTGATGATGATAAAATTGTTCCATTTACTCTATCTCCTTGGATGATGATAAAATTGTTCCATTAACTCCATCTCCTTGGTGATGATGATAAAATTGTTCCATTTACTCCATCTCCTTAAACTGATGATAATAAAATTATTCCATTTACTCCATCTCCTTATACTGATGATGATAAAATTGTTCCATTTACTCTATCTCCTTGGTTATGATAATGAAATTGTTCCATTTACTCTATCTACTTATACTGATGATGATAAATTTGTTCCATTTATTCTATCTCCTTATATACTCACCAACCCAATTACCGGTGCATGCTTAATACTGTGTATCCGAGAATATACGATTAATGGCCTTGTTTTGGAGTCACGCTTGTTTTTTTTCACACAGGCATTCATTACAAATATAAACAAATCAATAAACATCGTTTGGGCAGAACAAAGACCTAAATTACACAGATTGGAAACCTGTGCCAAGTCTCACGATATCTCGTGGCAGGTCTTCTGAAATCTCGCGAAATCTCGTCCGTTTTTAATAACTTATATCTCATGTTCTTATATACTTATGAAAAAACTAATCATGTAATTTAGGTCTTTGGGCAGAAAATGTTCGATAAAATATCAAAATCAATTTATCTTCTCAAAATACCTTGTTTTCTTTTAGAAATAACCATATCCATTGTATTTTATACGAAAAAATAAATATAATGATGCATTTGATCGTGTCAATATCCAATTTAGCTGCCGAAAGTGTCAAATGACGTCATCAGCTTTTTCCCCGCCATTTTAAATGCTGATTTGTTTACATGATGGGAGGATTTGTATCAATACACCGGTCATTGGAATTTTTGTAAACAAAAATGGCGGCCGACTGACAAATTGATTTGGCTTACGATTTTCTCAAAACAGACTCATTTATTAGAAAAATGTCATAATCGAAGGCAGGATTGTTTGTATAGTTTAAGTAAATATCATTTCATGTGGAATTTCGTGATTAAATGCAAAATATTTCCATTAAACTGTTAATGCACCGGTAGGTGGGTCAAACAGTATACTGATGATGATAAAATTGTTCCATTTACTCTATCTCCTTGGTGATGATGATAAAATTGTTCCATTTACTCCATCTCCTTATACTGATGATGATAAAATTGTTCCATTTACTCCATCTCCTTGGTGATGATGATAAAATTGTTCCATTTACTCCATCTCCTTATACTGATGATGATAAAATTGTTCCATTTACTCCATCTCCTTAGTGATGATGATAAAATTGTTCCATTTACTCCATCTCCTTATACTGATGATGATAAAATTGTTCCATTTACTCCATCTCCTTGGTGATGATGATAAAATTGTTCCATTTACTCCATCTCCTTATACTGATGATGATAAAATTGTTCCATTTACTCCATCTCCTTATACTGATGATGATAAAATTGTTCCATTTACTCTATCTCCTTGGATGATGATAAAATTGTTCCATTTACTCTATCTCCTTGGTGATGATGATAAAATTGTTCCATTTACTCCATCTCCTTATACTGATGATGATAAAATTGTTCCATTTACTCTATCTCCTTGGTGATGATGATAAAATTGTTCCATTTACTCCATCTCCTTATACTGATGATGATGAAATTGTTCCATTTACTCTATCTCCTTGATGATGAGCTACAATAAGTCTTGCGCAGATTCTAAAATATTTGAGTTTCAACATCTTGAAAGTTTTGATAGCAATTTTTTGAATGAACAAAGAAAAAAACGGAAAGAGTTTCAACATCTTGAAAGTTTTGAAGACAATTCTTTGAAAGAACAAAAGAAAAGACAGACAGACAGGACAATCATTATATGCCTCCTGCAGCAGTAGATGGCAGGGCTTAAAAGTAACAACAAATTAAACAATACATTTTTTTTAAATTTTCGGCTAAGTCATGTAGCCCATTTATTATCCCTGTCGTAAGTGGGAGAGGGTCGGGGAACCATCCCTATTCTCACCTTACAATCATGCATGAATATACTTCTCATCTATTATGTTCAATGACAATCATAACAACTATTATGATTAATACTATAATATATCGTTGGCTTAAAATACTACTCAAGAGTAATACATATAACCTAATAAGACAGATACATAATTAAAATCTGCACCACCAGGCACTTCCTATGAGCATATTTTCATGAAAATCATAAGTTATCATGTAGACCAAATCGAAGTTGAAACAGCTTGTTTTATCGTAAGTAAAGAGTAATTTTCGAACAGTTTTTTCTTGTATTTTAAAAATATTGATTTTGTACTTGCAACCTTCTCATTCTAAGACAGCGATATGTTAAGCGACAATCATAAAACAAGAGGGCCATGATGGCCCAATATCGCTCACCTGATTATAAACCCTGCACAATTTTCACCCAAAGGAACAATTTGAACATCTTGGTAGAAAACCACAAGATGATGCTACATACCAATTATCAAAACTCTAGGCAGTGTAGTTTTAGGCAAGAAGATATTAATATGTTTTCCCTATATAAGTCTATGTAAAACGGTGACCCCCCGAGTGGGGCCAATTTTGACCCCAGGGGCATAATTTGAAAAATCTTGGTAGAGGACCACTAGATGATGCTACATACCAAATATCAAAGCTCTATGCAGTTTAGTTTTAGACAGGAAGATTTTTATATGTTTTCCCTATATAAGTCTATGTAAAACGGTGACCCCCGGGGCTGGGCCAATTTTGACCCCAGGGGCATAATTTGCACAATCTTGGTAGGGGACCACTAGATGATGCTACATACCAAATATCAAAGCTCTTAGGCATTGTAGTTTAAGACAAGAAGATTTTTATATGTTTTCCCTATATAAGTCTAAGTAAAATGGTGACCCCAGGGTGGGGCCAATTTTGACCCGAGGGGAATAATTTGAACAATCTTTGTAGAAGACCTCTAGCTGAGTCTACATACCAAATACGAAAGCCCTGGGCCAAGCAATTTCGGAGGAGAAGATTTTTTAACGTTTTCTCTATATAACTCTATGTAAAACTAAGGGCCCCGGGGCGGGGCCAATTTTGACCCCAGGGGCATACTTTGAACAATCTTTGTAGAGGACCTCTAGCTGAGTCTACATACCAAATATGAAAGCCCTGGGCCAAGCGGTTGCTGAGAAGAAGATTTTTAAAGGTTTCCCCTATATAACTCTATATAAAACTAAGGGCCCCCGGGGCGGGGCCAATTTTGACCCCAGGGACATAATTTGAACAATCTTTGTAGAGGACCTCTAGCTGAGTCTACATACCAAATATGAAAGCCCTGGGCCAAGCGGTTTCGGAGAAGAAGATTTTTAAAGGTTTCCCCTATATAACTCTATGGAAAACTAAGGGCCCCCGGGGCGGGGCCAATTTTGACCCCAGGGACATAATTTGAACAATCTTTGTAGAGGACCCCAAGGTGGTGCTACATACCAAATATGAAAGCTCTAGGCCTTACGGTTTCAGAGAAGAAGATTTTTAAAGTTTCCTTTTTGAAAATCTATTTTTAGCCTGTGTGACCTAGTTATGCGACAGACCGGAAATCTTTTAACAACTTTGGTAGAGGTCCACCCAAGGAACATTCCTGTTAAGTTTTATCAAATTTGGCCAAGCGGTTTAAGAGGAGAAGTCGTTTGAAGAAATTGTTGACGGACGCACGACGCACGCCGCACGACGGACGACGGACATCTCGGTATGACAAAACCTCACCATGACCACTTTGTGGTCAGGTGAGCTAAAAACCAAATGGAAAATGATTATATGGTTATAGCTTTAACAACTAACAACTATACTATCACATACCCTGTTACAAAAAATATATAAATCATACACTTCGCATGTTTTAATGTAACGTACGGAGACACTGACCTGATCCAAACATGATAAATTATATATTACAATGGTTTTTGTGTTGAATATATCAATTTCCTCGAGCAAATTGAGCAATATATGTCCTTTACTCTTCTAGTTTTATTATATCTCTAGCATCTTCTTCATACTCACCACTTATGTAAACATATTTATGCGAGGTTGTGAGGTTATAAAAGTAAAATAGACAAGACATCAGCCGTTGAATTATGCTAATAGAAAGTTGCAGATCAGGTTAAAATCACAATCAAAGAGCAGACCAATACAAAAGTTATGATATTATTAACATGGACATGATGCATCTTTAAACAAAGCAGCAAACTTAATTCTCTTGATAAGTATCAATGCAACTAAGATGTTTGTGAAATGTATTATTATTATACCCAATGGCAGCCAAATAGTCTGAACTGGTAAAAGTCACAGTTACCTTAACCTACAGACCTCAAAATCAATAGGATTTTTTTTTGTTGCTGGCCAACCTTTGTGTAAAGTTTGAAAATTCTAGGGCAAAGCATTCTGACTTGTTGAGTTATTGAACAGAAACCATTTGGTTTACCAACTGACCAATCAACATAACTGCATTGCAATACATCAAACCTGCTCATCGAAGATGGGGGGCATAATATGAGAATAATGCAGTAATAATGACGAACGATGACTTTGTCTTATTGGTCATTTTTACTTTGAAAAATGTGATAAAAATGAAACTGAGATCAAATTTTAAAATATTTGTCAACTTTTGTGAGACATATTTGATCATATTCTTGTTACTGTTATTTACTCGAAACCAACCTATCAACAGACTGAACAACATGTGCAATAAGCAATAAACCCCTTCATCATTATAACTTAGGAAATATGGGTAATTTTTCATTTCCAGCAAATATCAGTGGTACAAATATTTTGTCATGTCAAAATAGATGCTTTGTGAATACCCATTGTGAGCTATATTGCAATATGGAGAGAAAATTGAAAGAATATTGAGTCCCAATTTTAGATTACTGAACTGTCCATGTGGCAGTTACACTTTGGCTCTAAGTTATGTTCTTTCCGGTGAAATGTTAGAACCATCTCCTAATATCTCAGATTGCTTGAAGACATCAGCACTATACAAAACTTGAATTAACATGATCCAGTTCTAGGTAACTAACAGAACATAGCATTTAGGAGTGTAAAATATATATAATCCAGTGCAAACCTCTCAATAACAACCTGCTGTACATTAACAACTTCTCAATAACAGCCTGCTGTACATTAACAACTTCCCAATAACAGCCTGCTGTACATAAACAACTTCTCAATAACAGCCTGCTGTACATAAACAACTTCTCAATAACAACCTGCTGTACATTAACAACTTCTCAATAACAACCTGCTGTACATTAACAACTTCCCAATAACAGCCTGCTGTACATTAACAACTTCCCAATAACAGCCTGCTGTACATTAACAACTTCTCAATAACAGCCTGCTGTACATTAACAACTTCTCAATAACAGCCTGCTGTACATAAACAACTTCTCAATAACAGCCTGCTGTACATTAACAACTTCTCAATAACAGCCTGCTGTACATTAACAACTTCTCAATAACAGCCTGCTGTACATTAACAACTTCTCAATAACAACCTGCTGTACATTAACAACTTCTCAATAACAGCCTGCTGTACATTAACAACTTCTCAATAACAGCCTGCTGTACATTAACAACTTCTCAATAACAGCCTGCTGTACATTAACAACTTCTAAATAACAGCCTGCTGTACATTAACAAACTCTCAATAACAGCCTGCTGTACATAAACAACTTCTCAATAACAGCCTGCTGTACATTAACAACTTCTCAATAACAGCCTGCTGTACATTAACAACTTCTCAATAACAGCCTGCTGTACATTAACAACTTCTCAATAACAGCCTGCTGTACATTAACAACTTCTCAATAACAGCCTGCTGTACATTAACAACTTCTCAATAACAGCCTGCTGTACATAAACAACTTCTCAATAACAGCCTGCTGTACATTAACAACTTCTCAATAACAGCCTGCTGTACATTAACAACCTCTCAATAACAGCCTGCTGTACATAAACAACTTCTCAATAACAACCTGCTGTACATTAACAACTTCTCAATAACAACCTGCTGTACATTAACAACTTCTAAATAACAGCATGCTGTACATTAACAAACTCTTTATAACAGCACAGGCAAGAAACTTCCCCTAAGACACTATTATATTTATTTTACTGCAAATCAAACCTCTGTAGAACATCAGTGTCTAAACAACGGCTACTATTATTTCTGAAGCTCCCAGGAACACTGTTCCTGAAGCTCCCAAAGGATATTGCTTTACAGATATTGTGAGGTATTCATCAATTATAGGTATATATACTGTAAAATCATTAATTTTCGTGGGGGATTAAATTTCGTGGATTTCGTGGTTCACCTCAACCACGAAATTTGATCCCAACGAACATAAATTTTTACCCTTGTTTATTACCTGAAATGCAAAATCCACGAATTCAAGTCCCAACAAAATTGTCGTTTTTACCAAAACCACGAAATTTCATCCCAACGAAATTAAAAGATTTTACAGTATATTAAACTTAAGTACATTATAATAAACATGTGACACAAATTGTTTAACACTAATAATATAGTTTGAAAATTTATTTTGTATTTCGAGTAAACAAAACAATCTTCAGTAACAATATAAGAACAAAGAAACACAATCAAAGTTTACATAGACTAACAATCAAAGTTTACATAGACTAACAGTGGAATTGACAATCATTATGCTACACTTATCGCACAATAACTATACTAACATGATAAATACCATATTTATTTAAAGAACACATAATATATAACTGACCCTGAATACTGAATGTTCTTGTTCACTATTAAGGTACATTAACTTTACCTGTAATTCCTCTATCAGGGACAGTCTGTTTCATTATTGTCCTTGACAACTTGGCCAGAACTTTTGGTGTTTCGATTTTGCATATAACATAGAGAAATATCCCCCCCCCCCAAACAATTGTTTATGCCAGAAATGGTAGATTATTTAAACAACAAACAGAAGAGCAACTGTTACATTAACTGATTTGTTATGCTCTGACAATGGACATTATTATCAAATAATAAGAACGGAGTATACTAATATCAATGTGAATTCCAGGTAAAGTATGCCTTAACCGTAACAGATGAAGATTTATTCCTGCTGCCTTTAACAAACATATCAAACATAAGAAAAAACTACAAGACAATAGTCCAATAATCAAAGTAATGCTTTGACAGATCAACTTCATACCGCTGTAAAACAAAATAATTTAAAAGTATTACAAGAAAAGATTGGTACACATTTTCAAGCAATAACTGAGTTACTGGGCTTAGCTATTCAAGTTATAAAATATTATGTGAAAGGGCAATTAATTGCAGATAGTTTTACTGCAACAATGATCCTAAAACCAACCAATGACCAGCCGCATGTATGCTACAGTTATGGGCTGGTCCATTGGCAGCAAAAAAATCTTGATAAGCCGAGCATTTTTCATAATTTGTTTTTCATATTTTGCAGTGAGATATGTAGAAATGGCAGATGAAAATGCCGAATCTTTTACATTAGGATGAGCAACCTAGGAAACTTTGGACCCTCATGTATTGTACACGAGACAACAGAAATTTGGGGAACCAAAGATAATACATCCTTAATTTTAGGAGTTATGACTTAAGCGCAGAAGATAGTTGTGCATGTTAGAGAACATGGAATAGATCTGGTGAGATACATGCCGATCAAATCGATATGACTGAACCAGTGGAATACAAAGTCATAGTTGAACACCAAGATCTTATTTTATCTTCTACTTAACTCCTTCTTGGGATCACACAGAGATGAGGAAGCTCATGTATCCATGAAAAGCGTTGAAATAAAATCAAGCAAGAAAAGGAAGGTCGTCTATTCGGGAATGGATGATGAAGAAAATGTGAACAAAACAAACGTTGAGCAAGAATTTAATGAAATTTTTGGACTGTTCATAGTGGGATGTAGAATCTTACAAATAAGTTATTTAACAGTGTAATTATATTCTTTTAAGCATATGTTTGCATTAATTCTACCAGATTTTTCAATTGTTGTCCAACCTTGAATACTTTAATGGTTTGCAATTTAAAATAAGCTTGTAGGAACTTCAAGCAAGATGTGGATTTTTCTCATTATATTAAAGGTATAGGTTCAAGGTTGAAACCAAATTCAAGGACTTTTCAAAGCCTGTGTGAACCTTGGGTAGTGATGGAAACTGTTTATGATGAGACATAATTGTCAAATGGGATAGTTAATGCAGCCATTCAGTGCAATCTGTAGACAGACTTTAATGGTACATTTTCTGTGCACAAATTTAAGGAAAAACCGTCAGCTATAAAATATTATACAGACTTTGATGACTATTAACATTGCATGATATTCGTCACAGTTCCAGGTACTGTTGTTGACCATTTAATTAGGAAGTAAAAGTTAGAACCATGTGATCAGCTTTTTTTGTCAATGATAAAAATGTGACAAAACAAGGACGATTATGAACTTGAATTGCTTTTCAATATAAGAATAACATGTATTTCATGCATAGTCAATACATGGATTAACTTCATGTTCTTCCAGCTTAAAGAAATCAACTTGTGGCCATGACTACGTTGCAGACATTACTATCAGTATGTCTGTTTCATACAAAAATGTATAGGATAAATGATAACCATCAGTAAAATTTTCAATGTGTCAGGAAAATGGTTTGAAGAAAATTCAATTGGTCCCAGGGCACCAGGGCACTGTTTTATCAAAGCATTGACGCAAATCCTACACTTACAGTCAAATTTAAATTCCTTATAATAAGTTAACAACTGCAAAGTGAGGTAAATGGAGCTGAAATACTAATGAATATTCAGCTAATAAACTCCTACAAACAATATTTGGCCCCAGTTTGTAGTCGTTATAGAAGTATAAAGAATTTGAATTTGAACGTAAGTTTACGATTTCCGTAAGTACTTTGATAAAACAGTGCCCAGGTATTGCTTGCCAAAGCTCAGCTGTCAGCAATGATCCTGATTGGGGGAAATCCTTGATGGCTGACCATAGCCCTGCTTGTATTTATTCCCTTAGGGAAGTTTTGGCGGTTACTATAATCATGTGCCAAGGGGAAGACATGGGATCACAATGCTTCAAACTCATCAATACTTTTTCACACAGTAGTACTCTATGCTTTAAAAGAATATATCCTTAAGAAATTCAAGACTGAGGATGGTGTGTATGCCATTAGTGACCAAATATTTAATGAAGCCGTAAACATGAAATGCATCACAGCCAGACAAAGCCCGAGAAAGGAAAATTGTTGGAAAATGTGAACTCAAGGACTATTAAAAGACTGCAGATGTTGTTACAAGTCTTGAATGAAGGACCCGCCCCTAAGTTTCACTGCAAAAATGTTATAAACGCTTCTACAATGACGAAACATCAATTAGAAAAACAATTACCATACACACATACCCACTGAAAAAAATCTGGGTCCAGTAAGGGCAAACAAACACTTTTTTAAGGATGGCCCAGAGGATAACTATTCTATCTGGAAATAATTAAGCAAAGATTGCCTTAATTTGTATTTTTTTACAAATAGCGTCTGTTCTACTATCTGGCAACAATTATGCAAAGATTGCCTTAATTTGTACACTTTTACAAGTAAGAAGCGTCTGTTCTACAACCTGGCAACAATTATGCAAAGATTGCCTTAAATTTGTACACTTTTACAAGTAAGAATCGTCTGTTCTACAATCTGGCAACAATTATGCAAAGATTGCCTTAATTTGTACACTTTTACAAGTAAGAAGCGTCTGTTCTACAATCTGGCAACAATTATGCAAAGATTGCCTTAAATTTGTACACTTTTACAAGTAAGAATCGTCTGTTCTACGATCTGGCAACAATTATGCAAAGATTGCCTTAATTCGTACACTTTTACGAGTAAGAAGCGTCTGTTCTACAATCTGGCAACAATTATGCAAAGATGGCCTTAATTTGTACACTTTTACAAGTAAGAAGCGTCTGTTCTACAATCTGGCAACAATTATGCAAAGATTGCCTTAATTTGTACATTTTTACAAGTAAGAAGCGTCTATTCTACAATCTGGCAACAATAATGCAAAGATTGCCTTTAAATTTGTACACTTTTACAAGTTAGAAGCGTCTGTTCTACAATCTGGCAACAATTATGCAAAGATTGCCTTAATTTGAACATTTTTACGAGTAAGAAGCGTCTGTTCTACAATCTGGCAACAATTATGCAAAGATTGCCTTAATTTGTATATTTTTACGAGTAAGAAGCGTCTATTCTACAATCTGGCAACAATTATGCAAAGATTGCCTTAATTTGAACATTTTTATGAGTAAGAAGCATTTGTTCTACAATCTGGCAACAATTATGCAAAGATTGCCTTTACTTGTAAATTTTAAAGAGTAGGTATCCCATCACAAACAAAATTCAGGAGGATACAGAGCAACTTTGTGGTACCTGTGATGAATTTTTATTAGCACAACAACATAAAAGCCATTGGAATCTCTACAGGGGTGCTGCGACTTCTGCAGTATTCAATAAGGGTTGTTCCTAAAGAGATATTTTGTGTAAGGCTAATTGGAGGTCAGATAAGACTTTTAGAAAGTACTATTATAGACATGCTAGTCACAGGGACATTTCATGTAAAAATGCTGTATTTCAGGATAAAATATAGTATATCGTATTAAATAATTTTGTTGTCTAAAAAGATGCAGCTTGCTAGAGTAAACATATGAAAGCTAAAGGCTTTTTGCAAAATAATGTGCATTGGGAAATACATGGAACGGGAATCGACAAGCTGACCCAGACCATCTTGGGACTAGGCAGTAGTAGAAAACATGAAGTATAGCTTGACTATATTGACTTGAGCCTGACCTTTATGCAAGAATATATTACACAGTTTTTGTGTTGAATGTATTAATTTCCGCAAGCAAATCTTGCAATATGGGTATTTCCAATTTGTGTTTGTATTACAAGTCGAGCGTCTTCTTGATACTCCCCAATTATGAAAACATACAATCGGTGTTATAAACGTAGATAATATATCGACTGTTAAATTATGCTAATCAATAGGTCAGGCTCATGTCAATGTGGGCAAGCTATAACATGTGGAGGCAGAGGTTACACAACAGGCCCTGGCAGCCCTGTATAAAGACATTATGGCACAAGGTAGTGCAATAATAAAAATATACCGTCTATGTACACAATCAAACAGTAACATCACCAAATAGTTTGATCTCTTACCTACAATTTGTAGCCTTACTGAGGAATGCTATGATGGCAACTATAGTTTCTGCTCACACAACTCTGACGGGGAGAGACAAGTGCTTTAACTACAAGAACTGAAAACTGAAGTTTAAACTCCAAAGGGCAATAGAGTGATCAACTTAGATCACTGATGCGCTATCATGAACACTGTTTACCGAGAGCACAAGACAAAATATAAACATTTAACTGTTAAACTGTGCAAAGAGAGAATGCAGGGACTTGAACATGAGCTGTGGTTTGGACGCAGACAATGCAAGTTCAGATCAAGCAAATTGGTAACTTTCAAAAGATGCAAGGACAAACGAGGGGCTGTTGTGAACATTATGCTAGCTTCAGTTCTCCAGGATATGTCTATTGGAAAGGAAAAGGCAAATCTGCTAGTTACTTCCTAAGATGTTCTACCAATTAGCCGAACCCACCTGCAGAACCTTTGTTACAAGGCCAGCCAGAATACGATCCAGCTAAATGAGCAAGATATGGTTAAGAAATGGAGAAGAGTAGTCCAACATAATCGTGAACAGGGCACAGAAAATCAAAATCATTTAGACTTGTTGTTCGATGCACGCTACAATGCAACCTTACTAGGATGGTTTCTTCATACAAGCCTGGTAACCAGTCATACAGAGTGGCTATTGAGAACCACACCTCATACAAATACATTATATGACTTGCTGTGGAAAACAAAATGTGCTGGATGGGTACGTATTTGCTGAACAAGGGCTTTGACATCACATGCCCAGGGGACCATGCTGGTTACACAGCCACAACACCATATATGCAGCCATGACAGATGGCATACAGTATAGCCGATCAGCTGTGGCAGGCTAAGAATATATTTGTGTGAACCCTGCCCAGTTAAATAAGCAAGATATGGCTCATAAGTGAAGAAGAGTAGTCCAACATAATTGTGAGCAGGGCGCAGAAAATTCAAATAATTTAGCCTTGTCATTCGATGCTCAATACAATGCAACTAGGAAGGTTTCTTCATACCAGCCTGGGCAGGGTGCTAACCAGACTCAGGCTTTTCACAGCTTAAACAATTTTTACAAGGCATTGGGACAAATGAGGGGCTTCTGTGAACACAATGGAGACTTTTCAGGATAAGACTTTTGCAGTAGAAACGCTAAATAAGCCTCTTTCATCAAGCTACTCCTTTATTCTACACAAGTGGGCTGCCCAACTATCATCCTATAATCAAGGTAGGGCTAAGTTCAAAGACAACACCAACTGTGACTTTCAGGACAGGACTTAGTTCAACAACAACAACTGTGACTTTCAGGACAAGACTTAGTTCAACAACACCAACTGTGACTTTCAAGACAAGACTTAGTTCAACAACACCAACTGTGCTTTCAAGACAAGACTTAGTTCAACAACACCAACTGTGACTTTCAGGACAAGACTTAGTTCAACAACACCAACTGTGACTTTCAAGACAAGACTTAGTTCAACAACACCAACTGTGCTTTCAAGACAAGACTTAGTTCAACAACACCAACTGTGCTTTCAAGACAAGACTTAGTTCAACAACACCAACTGTGACTTTCAAGATAAGACTAAGTTCAACAACACCAACTGTGCTTTCAAGACAAGACTTAGTTCAACAACACCAACTGTGCTTTCAAGTCAAGACTTAGTTCAACAACACCAACTGTGACTTTCAAGACAAGACTTAGTTCAACAACACCTACTGTGACTTTCAAGACAAGACTTAGTTCAACAACACCAACTGTGCTTTCAAGACAAGACTTAGTTCAACAACAACAACTGTGATTTTCAGGGCAGGACTAAGTTCGAAGACAACATCAACAATACCTTTCAAGGCAAGACTAAGTTCAAAGACAACACCAAATGTGAGTTTCGAGACAAGACTAAGTCCAACCAATGCTGTCACAACCGGCCAGACTATAGTTTATTTAGTAGTTATGTTTAATATTGGTAGCGGTTATGATTCTTCGACTGTAATATTTACATTGCCTGTTAAAGGAATGTACATGCGCTTTTTAAAGACAACAAAAACTGTGATGTTCAAGGCAGGACTAAGTTCAAAGACAACACTGACTGTGACTTTCAAGGCAAGATTAAGTTCAACCATTGCTGTCATTGCCGGCCAGACTATCGTTTATCAGATTGTTATGTTCAATATTGGTTACGGCTACGACTCTAACTGGAATATTTACGTCACCTGTTAACGGAACATACATCTTCGACATTGTGATATAACAACAAACATTATGTGGAAGTTAATATAGTTGTAGATGATAAACAGACTACTGTTGTCACAGACTACAGAAGCTCATGGTATTAAATCACTATAAATACATTTCATCATTATCTATCAAAATTTTAAGTTTTTTAATTATTCACTTTTCTTTGATATTACTAAAACTAGTCCAATCAACTGTCAGAAATAATTTGAGATTCACAATATTTTGGTTACTTTACTGATTTACTTTCAGATTGGGTACCGGCAGAAACAATTATTGTCTTGATTCAGAACCATGATATTTCTAGATGCTACATACAAAACCACATTGTACGATTTCTTTGTTTGTGTTGGCAGTAAAAACAAATGTAGACTATCAAGTTGGTGATTGCTTCATTCCATAAGACCAGAAGATAAAGTCCATTTCAGAAGCTTTCGCGGACATGAAAGAGCACTGCATTTTCAAAATTCCACTTTATTTCATGACCAATTTTTATAAGATTGAAGAAGTAAAGAAAAAAGATGTTCGAGGAAAAACGGCTCACCTTCAAGGCTTACCTAATGTAAACTAGTTCATAATATACAACTTTATTGCTAAATCATTTTCAGTGTGAATTAATTTATCTTCCCTGCATATAATTCAATTTGTTAAAAATTGCTGTCACAGCCAGCCAGGCTATTGTTTATCCAGTTGTGATGTTCAATATTGGTAACAGATATGATTCTTCCACTGGAGTATTTACGTCAACTGTTAATGGAAGGTACATCTTCGACATTGTGATATGTGATATGTCCGTACAACAAACTTTAGGTAGAAGTTTATATAGTCATAGATGATGAACAGACTACCGTTGTCACAGTCTACAGTAGCTCAGGGTTACAAATCATAAAATTACATTTCATATTTTATTTATAATACTTTACGTTGGAAGGAAATACAAGAAGACAGCGACATTAAGAAGGACAATATTAGGGAGAACTAAGTTCAGATACAGCATCAACTGTGACTTTCAAGGCAAGACCAAGTTCAACCATTGCTGTCACAGCCGGCAGACAATTGTTTATCCGGTAGTAATGTTTAATATTGGTAACGGATACGAGTCTTCCACTGGAGTATTTACGTCACCTGTTAATGGACGGTACATCTTCGACATTGTGATATGTCCACACATTAGTTTTTATGTGAAAGTTAATATAATACATTTCATATTTTATTTATAATACTTTATGTTGGAAGGAAATACAAAAAGACAGCACCAACTGTGACTTTCAAGACAAGACTAAGTTCAACCATTGCTGTTGAAGCCAGCCAGACTATTGTTTATCCGGTAGTGATGTTTAATATTGGTAACGGTTATGATTCTTCCACTGGAGTATTAACGTCACCTGTTAATGGAACATATATATTCGACAATATGATATGTTCGTACAATAAACATTATGTGAAAGTTAATATATGTTATTTCATTTTCAGACGCCTAGGAATTAGTATGTAGATGGCAAAGGCCCTGTTTAGAAAAGTTTAGGATGGGTAAGGGAATATACAGCCTGGGAAAAACTCTGTTACCCAATCCCCTTGGCCAAAACTCTTGCCGAAAGCGATGATCTGACTCGTTGGGGCGTCCTCTTGGCCCAAGTAGATTTAGTTAAGAAAAGAGGTAAAGGCAAGTATCTGAGCGGGGTGGTAGGCAACACCTACCAATTTGAAACTCAGGAATGGGTCTCAGCACACATTTTCTGTAAGGCTCCACCCAAGAACTCTGTACCGAAAGTACCCCCTTCCCATACCACGGATGCTAAGTCTGGGTATAGGTCCCACTACCCAGCAATCTGAGGGGAACTCTCTGGCACTCAATGAGAGCGTTCTTGAGTTCGAGTCAGACATGGAGTAGCCCAGCCCAGTAACGGGCAAATAAATACCAGTTAGTCCAGTACAGCACACACCAAGGTTAGACCTGAGTTTGGAAGCCCCTTAACTCTTCTATAGGTGAACATCATACAGGGAGAGCTAGTTTTTCCCCAGTACCCAGGTATGCAAGAGGCAATAGACCAACATCCGTGGACCTGGAACTGAAACCAACCCACAACAGTTTAGGGGTGTTGGTCAACTGGCGGTTTGCTCTGGCCATGTTGTCTATGCTAGAAAGACATCAAAAGGAGAACTTGAAACAGTTGTTCGAGCTCTCTCCTGAGGACCCTGAACAGCTGCCCAAACGTCCTCAAGGCTTTGACAGCCATTGCCACCTTCATCGGTCCATGAGGGAAATGGGGATAAAAAATCCATCTCTTAAGGAGGAGAGTGACTGAATCCCCTTGAGACACATGAAATTGACCTGGTGGGTGAAGTTGGTGTCTTTTGTGACCTGGAGACATACCCCATGGGGTCAACTCTTCCCACATGGATGGATCAAGCTGTTATCCCAGTAATTGAGTTCCACCCAAAGAAGCCTCTGAGTGATAGTGCATACAATAAGCTCAAGGAAACCTTGGCACAAATACTTTCAAGTACAGAAATTGAGGGGCATCAACAAAGTTATTGTATATTCCAACAACTGTCAAAATCAAAACCGTTATTTTGTCACCATGCTTTATTATGGGTAGAAAACAGTAACATTTGAATCATTACAGCATAAATTTTTAGAACGAGGGCACACACAAAATGAAAATGACAGCATTCATGCACCTATTGAAAGAAATAGTACAGGTCAATCAATATACACGACACCACAATGCGCGGCTACTATCAAGACATAAAGACATTCCCCACATCCTTATATTGCCAAAGAGTTGAGCAGCTCTGGTTTCCTTGACTTCAAAAAATTGTCGTCTGCAATTCCAAATTTAAATTTCGGACAAATAAACGGACAATAACACTAATGGATGCAGATGAAAATTGTTCCATGTGATGATAACCAACCAGAAAAAGTGACAATTACTTATAACGACAAGTCATCTGTAACATGTAACTTGATGAAACAACCAGGCAATACACAAAGAGCAAGTTCTAAAACAAGTAGTCAGATTATTACACTATAAGAACCTGTTCAATTATATTCTCATAGTGAACCAGCTTAACTGTCCAGTGCAAAGTACAAAGCATTAAGGAAGTTATGTCAGTCTAAAGTGACTCCAAGCATGCATCATGAGTTTTTTTAACAAACTACCTTATGATAAAGAAGAAAGTGATACCAGTAAATATTCAGAACATCAGTATATATATTGGTTATTGACTTTCATAATATTGTAAATAGATTGTTTATAGTTAGGACCCTATAATATATTTCTATGAATATATTTCCACATTACAAAAATTATATAATTGTAACTGTATCATAAGGTTGAGATTAATTCATCAAAATATTTTAAGACAGGACTAAGTTCAAAGATAACACCAACTGTGACTTTCAAGGCAATACAACACAAACTATGACTTTCAAGACAAGACTTAAAGTTCAACCATTGCTGTCACAGCCGGACAAACTATTGTTTATCTGATTGTTGTCTTCAATATCGGTAACGGTTATGACTCTTCCACAGGAGTATTTACGTCACCTGTCCATGGAACAAACATCTTCGACATTGTGATATGTCCGTACAATAAACATTATGAGGAAGTTAATATAGTCATAGATGATGAACAGACTACCATTGTCACAGACTACAGTAGCTCATGTTATTTAATCACTAAAACTAAATTTCATTGATTTTTATAATCAAATAAGTTTATATACGTTTTTTAATTATATATTTATTTTTCTCTGATATTACTAAAACTAGTAATTAATTTTAGATTCATAATATTTGTGTAACAGAGCAGAACAGAATCACATGTTTGACATTGTGATATAACAACAAACTTTACATGGAAGTTAAAATAGTTATAGATGATGAACAGACCACTGTTGTCAGTCTACAGTAGCTCAGGATAGACAGAGACAACACAAACTGTGACTTTCAAGACAAAACTCAGTTCAGAGACAACATCAACTGTGTCTTTCATTAGGCAAGACAAAGTTCAGCTATTGCTGTAAACAGTCTGACAAACTATTGGTTACCCGATTGTTACAAAATTATTCAATACTGGCAATGGCTATGATTCTTCTACAGGAATATTTATGTTACCTGTTAATGATACGTACATGTGCCTTTCAAGGCAAGACCAAGTTCAGAGACAACACCAACTGTGACTTTCAAAGCAAAACTAAGTTCAGAGACAGCACAAACTGTGACTTTCAAAGCAAGACTAAGTTCAGAGACAGCACAAACTGTGACTTTCAAAGCAAGACCAAGTTCAGAGACAACACAGACTGTTGCTTTCAAGGCAAGACAAAGTTCAGCTATTGCTTTAAACAGTCGGACAAACTATTGTTTATCCGATTGCTATAATATTATTCAATATTAGTAACGGCTACGATTCTTTGACGGGAATTTTCACATAACCTGTAAATGGAACGTACATGTGCCTTTCAAGACAAGACCAAGTTCAATGACAACACCAGCTGGGACATTCAAGGCAAACCAAGTTCATAGATTACACAAACTGGGTTTCAACACAAGAATAAGTTCAGAGACAACACAGACTGTGGCTTTCAAAGCAAGACAAAGTTCAGCTATTGCTTTAAACAGTCGGACCAACTATTGTTTATCCGATTGTTATAATATCATTCAATATTAGTAACGGCTATGATTCTTCGACGGGAATTTTCACATAACCTGTAAATTGAACATACATGTGCCTTTCAAGACAAGACCAAGTTCAATGACGACACCAGCTGGGACATTCAACAACACTGACTGTGACTTTCAATGCAAGACTAAGTTCAGAGACAACACAAACTGTGGCTTTCAAAGCAAGACTAAGTTCAGAGACTTCACAAACTGTGACTTTCAAAGCAAGACCAAGTTCAGAGACAACACACACTGAGGCTTTCAAAGCAAGACTAAGCTTTCAAAGCAAGACTAAGTTCAGAGACAGCACTGACTGTGACTTTCAAAGCAAGACTAAGTTCAGCTATTGCTTTAAACAGTCGGACAAACTATTGGTTATCTGATTGTTATAATATTATTCAAAATTAGTAATGGCTACGATTCATCGACGGGAATCTTCACATTTCCTGTTAATGGAACGTACATGTGTTTATCAACACAAGACTTAGTTCAACGACAGCACCAACCGGGACATTCAAGGCAAAACCAAGTTCAAAGACAACACAAACTGTGGCTTTCAACACAAGAATAAGTTCAGAGACAGCACAGACTGTAACTTTCAAAGCAAGACTAAATTCAGCAATAATTTCTGTAACAGTCGGACAAACTTTTGTTTATCTGATTGTTGTGTTCAATATCGGTAACGGTTATGACTCTTCCACAGGAGTATTTACGTCACCTGTCCATGGAACATACATCTTCGACATTGTGATATGTCCGTACAATAAACATTATGTGGAAGTTAATATAGTCGTAGATGATGAACAGACAATTGGTGTCACAGACTAGAGTAGCTCATGTTATTTAATCACTTAAACTGCATTTCATTGTTTATTTATTATAAAATAAGTTTATATAAGTTTTTAAATTATATATTTATTTTTCTTTGTTATTATTAAAACTAGTTATTTATTTGAGATTCACAATATTTGTGTAACTGAGCAGAACAGAATCACATGTTTGACATTGTGATATAACAACAAACTTTACATGGAAGTTAAAATAGTCATAGATGATGAACAGACTACCGTTGTCAGTCTACAGTAGCTCAGGATAGACAGAGACAACACAAACTGTGACTTTCAAGACAAAACTCAGTTCAGAGACAACATCAACTGTGTCTTTCAAGGCAAGACAAGGTTCAGCTATTGCTTTAAACAGTCGGACAAACTATTGTTTATCCGATTGCTATAATATTATTCAATATTAGTAACGGCTACGATTCTTCGACAGGAATTTTCACATAACCTGTAAATGGAACGTACATGTGCCTTTCAAGACAAGACCAAGTTCAATGACAACACCATCTGGGACATTCAAGGCAAACCAAGTTCATAGATTACACAAACTGAGTTTCAACACAAGAATAAGTTCAGAGACAACATGGACTGTGGCTTTCAAAGCAAGACAAAGTTCAGCTATTGCTTTAAACAGTCGGACCAACTATTGTTTATCCGATTGTTATAATATTATTCAATATTAGTAACGGCTACGATTCTTCGACGGGAATTTCCACATAACCTGTAAATGGAACATACATGTGCCTTTCAAGACAAGACCAAGTTCAATGACAACACCAGCTGGAACATTCAAGGCAAAACCAAGTTCAGAGACAACACAACCCGTGGCTTTCAACACAAGAATAAGTTTAGAGACAACACAGACTGTAGCTTTCAAAGCAAGACTAAATTCAGCTATAATTGCTTTAATTTTACTATTGTTTATCTGATTGTTGTGTTCAATATTGGTAACGGTTATGACTCTTCCACTGGAGTATTTACGTCACCTGTCCATGGAACATACATCTTCGACATTGTGATATGTCAGAACAATAAATATTATAAATGTGGAAGTTAATATAGTTGTAGATGATGAACAGACTGCCGTTGTCACAGACTAGAGTAGCTCATGTTATTTAATCACTAAAACTACATTTCATTGTTTATTTATAATAAAATAAGTTTATATAAGTTTTTAAATTATATATTTATTTTTCTTTGTTATTACTAAAACTAGTTATTAATTTGAGATTCACAATATTTGTAAAGCTATTGCTTTAAACAGTCGGACAAACTATTGGTTATCCGATTGTTATAATATTATTCAATATTAGTAACGGCTACGATTCTTCGACGGGAATTTTCACATAATCTGTAAATGGAACGTACATGTGCCTTTCAAGACAAGACCAAGTTCAATGACAACACCAGCTGGGACATTCAAGGCAAAACAAGTTCATAGATTACACAAACTGGGTTTCAACAGAAGAATAAGTTCAGAGACAACACAGACTGTGGCTTTCAAAGCAAGACTAAGTTCAGAGACAACACAAACTGTGACTTTCAGCGCAAGACTAAGTTCAGAGACAACACAAATTGTGTCTTTCAACGCAAGACTTAGTTCAGAGACAACACAAATTGTGTCTTTCAACGCAAGACTTAGTTCAGAGACAACACAACCTGTGGCTTTCAGCGCAAGACTAAGTTCAGAGACAACACAAACTGTGTCTTTCAACGCAAGACTAAGTTCAGAGACAACACCACCCAGCCAGCAAGCCCATATCGGATAGATATCGGCAACATAGCGGCATATCGGCAACGGCACACGATATCTATCCGACGTCTATCCGTTATTGGTGAACAATTACATTTGGTGTAATTAATGCATTATGGGGTATTCAGTTAATAATGGTTTCCATAAGTATGCATACATCGTTTGTCTCGGTGATGAATAAATTTATTTCTGCATTTCAAAATAAACAAATATCGTTCCGATAACGGCCCTATATCTGAACTTTATGAAACGATGTTGCAGTTTTAGTTTCGTCTTTTAGTGGTTTGTATTGTAGAAAATACATTAGGTGTTTTAGTTTATTGTTAATAAGGTATAATTCGCCAATATTTATCGGGATATCGCAATGTTTTGCGAATTTTATTTTTCGTTCAATCGATCGAAATTTTTCGTTTGGTGCCAATTTTGGCGGCAAATTTGGAACTGCAACCAGCGAGCGCTTAGATTCCTTTGTCTGATCAAAAGTCTTTTGTTTACCTGAAAATCGACACGTATCTTCTAACATTAACAGGTAGTCTATTAGTTTTTGATTTTTCTATTGATTTTCTTGCAAGTATACAATGTGCACTTTCTAAAAAATGCATTACTTATTTATTCCGTTAATGAATTTGTTTTAGATTGTATATGTTTTCGCGACCCCAATTATCGCGATTTATAAATTTTATCCTGATTTGGCACTGGCAGAAGTTTTACAAGAGACTGTATGGAACTTAATTGTATTTATTGATTCATGATATCTATGAACTTATAGTGATGTAAAATTTTAAATGAATTGCATGCCTAAATGAATTATTGGTCTATGAACAGTGATGAACTTAATGAATTGAATTTCTACTTAATTTAAATTTTAAGTTAGGCCTATACGGACCATTCCATGGCATTTTGAGGCCCAGTTTGATTGCATACTCGTGTTGTACTCTCCACAAATGGCTTCATACTGGTCTAAGCGTCGAAGAGTGGTATTAAATGTTCAACAGCATATCAATGACTTGAACAGAAGTCTTTCACCAGCACATGATGAGGGTGAGGAATATACTAGTATTCATTAATTTGCATCTGGCAGTGCTAATTCTGACGATCATGGGAATGTACATACACCCATTAGTTTCTCTGATGATAATTTACATTTAGTGTCCGAACATCATCAGAACCTTGAAGCTAAGGCCACAACAAATTGATCATGCGTTCGTCGGGAGCGCCCGCTCCTGATTTTTCCAAAATGAAAAATAAATATTTAAATTTAAATTATTGCTCCCGCACCTGGGAAAACCACGCCCATGTGATTTTTTTCCTAAGTGTTAACTTACCGTCTCGCGTAATTAGCCTTTATAAGAACCCCTCTTCCGGACTTAATTATGTCACTGATAGCCATCAATAAACAGATCCACATTCTCATGAATCAGTGTATAGTCAAGTCCCTAGTATTACGGAGGAAAAACACGAGGATTGACCAGTTTATTGCCCCATTCACTACTATGGATACATGTCATACTGTATACCTACTCAGCTGGAGACATAATTAGCAGACAAACTTTTGTTTTTCTTGATTGTCAATTTGTGAACAGTGTTGCGTGTAATTTTTACAAGCGTGAGAAACACTCTGTTTAACGTTTGCAACAATACGTAACAGCCTCCGTTGCTTTAGATCTTTAATAATTAAAAGTCAATTATGTTTAAACTTTTGATACCTATTTGTTTGCAACGTCAATTACTGATGACAGGACTAGCACGTGTGTGCTTGAGTGGTCCAAGATGGCATGAAAACGAAAACAAGAAAATAATGGTGGGGGGGGGGGAGGGGGGCAGACAACTAATTGAAAAACTTTATTCAACAAAAAAATCACACTTCAGAATCATTCACAAAATCTAAGAAATATGTAGGAGAAGTCTGACCATAACCTTGAAGGTTATGCAACACAACACAACACAACACAAAAGAAATACCTCACACAAGAGAGAAGATTTCTGTGATTAATGACTCCCTAGAGTAAATGCCAGCATTTTATAGCTGTTGTAACTGATATTTAAAAGGTTAACCCAGGTCAGCAAGGTCAGTCTTCAAGTACATACACAGATAATATACTAAAATGCCACCTTTGAACTTGTTAAATATTAATTGACCCATGATATAAATTAATAAACACACAGTCACTGTATAGATTTTTTCTGTTTTGCCCCTCCAAATAATGAGGGGGGGGGGTAGATTTAAATGAAATTTGCTACACATATTGTCTTACAACTACACCAAATTTAGTAAGAAAACAAGAGGAGCCATCTTAATGATCTACAATTTCAACAAATATAGCAGTGAGGTATAAACAGAAAGGCACCAAACAGAAAAGCTGTTGATCTGGGCTGGTATTCATGAAGCCATAGCTATAGATAGATAGGTAGTAAAAAATTAAGCATTCTAATGGAAAACTTGCTCAAATAAATTATAACTAAATATAAACACCATCATAATCAGTCACACAAAATTCACTTTTATTTAGGAAAAAAAACACAGGAGAAGCAATCTTGAAGGTCTACAAATCCAAAATTTTCTAGGGGGAGGTCCCCCAAACCCCCCCTGGCGGGAGGGCCCCACCCCCTCCCGCAACCTCCCCCGCGACCTTTTTGGGCCCAGCACCCTGCCCTTCTTCAATCCTAGCTGGAGCTCTGACCTTGCATAGCATTATGCATCGTGCGCTACTAACAGTGCTAAATAAACAGCCGTCTGAGCATGATGTGTCACTACAAGAACAAAACTGTACATGGTGATCATTGAGACTGACTAGCTTGATGCTTAGTTGATTTGAATCTTTAACCACTTGTCACTGAGTGCATTTGTGTTCATTATCATTTATATGTATGTGACAATGTCTGCCCACAATTACCTTGAATACCTGTATTCTGGTAAAATAATTTGATAAATCCTACACAACATAACAAGAAATATATAACAATCATTTATTTGGCCTCATTTCTTATTAAAGCTATTGTAATAATTTCAATATTGACACAATTTCCTAAAAATGGGTGCATCAGAAATGAATAGGGCACTTTTGCTCCTTCACGCGCTTTCAAAAATGGCATTTTCAAAAATAAATTTAAAAAAATTATTTCGCTCCTTCGCTCGCTCTCAATTACGGGTTTTTCAAAAATAAATATTTAAATTTATATTTCGCTCGCTCGCCCCTAATTTTTCCCAAAAAAATCCGTAGAACCAAAAATTAATTTGGTGTGGCCTAATGATGAAATTCCTCGTGTGGAAAATGTCATTTTTGATGGATATGAAAGTTCAAGCAGTGGAATATCTGATCATTCAGATTCTGACGATACCGAAGAAGATGATGTTGATATCTCCTCGCTTTTGGTTGCTTGGGTGGGAAAGTTTAATATTAGTCATACTTCTCTCAATGCACTGTTAAACATTTTACGAAAATATCATCCTCACTTGCCAAAAGATTCAAGAACTTTATTGAAAACTGCTAAAGGTTATGAAGTACAGACAATTACTGGTGGTTTTTATTATTATTTTGGAATAGAAAATTGGGTAAAACCCATTGTTAGTTGTTTGGAGCTTGGTCCAGAAGATGTTAATGAAGTATCGCTTCAGGTAAATATTGATGGGTTGCCGTTGTATAAAAGTTCAGGTGTCCAACTATGGCCTATATTAGGAAGACTTGTAAAACCTTCGCTATCAAAGCCATTTGTAATCGGTATATTTTCCGGGGACCAGAAACCAAAAGATGTTTATGAATATCTTGATAAATTTTTAACAGATTATTTATTACAACACTTGTTCAGGCATGGAATTTCTATTTCTGACACGAGGCCTGCTAAAGCTGTATTTACACTCTGTTGTATAATATGTGATGCTCCAGCTAGGGCCTTTGTAAAGCAAATAAAAGGCCACAGTGGTTACCATGGTTGTGATAAATGTGTACAGACAGGTGTTTGGGTGAATAAGGTTACTTTTCCAGAAACAAATGCTAATCTTAGAACTGATCTTTCTTTTCGTGAAATGCAGGATGAGGACCACCACCTAAATCCGTCCCCATTTCATGACTTGCCAGTTGGCATGGTTTCTCAGTTTCCAATTGATCCCATGCATTTGGTTTATCTTGGTGTAGTCAAACGCATGATCCAGTTGTGGATGATAGGGCCTGTTGCTAATGCTTGTCGGGTTGGTAATGCGGTAATAAAAGCAATCTCTGAAAATCTTGCAGGCTTGCAGAAATTTCTTCCAAGGGAGTTCAACCGCAAGGCTAGAACTTTAGACCATGTAGATAGATAGAAAGCCACTGAATATAGGCAGTTCTTGTTGTATACAGGTCCAGTGGTATTAAGAAAGAACCTGCCCTATGACTTGTACAGGCATTTCATTCTTCTCTTTGTTTGTATATATTGCTTGTCATGCAGTATTTATAGCAGAAATTATATGGCATATTGTCAAGAATTGCTCGTTAAGTTTGTTCAACAATTTGGAGAGCTTTATGGTACTTTTATGATGATGATTTAAGTTTTCTGAAGTCTAACTTAAAATAACTAATTTATTTAATTTTCATAGTACACTCACATAATTTATATCAAAATGATTGTTGGTTGTTCAGGAATATGAATTTGATAATTTGAAATAAAAACTGTTAACTAATTCTCAATATATTAAAAAGTTTATAAAATTAACTTAAACTCGGATATAGTTATTTCTAGCAATGACAGCCATAGGACATTGTCATAAGATTTCACATTAAGTATTGTTTTAGATCTTATCTGTTTTCTAATATAGACATTTGATCTTTTTAATATCCTAATGTGTCATAGATTGACCATTTAAGTTTTTGTAATGTGAAACCAAAGCAATATTATAATTTATCAATGTCATAGGAAATGCAATTAATATGTCTGACTATTTTAAAATTGTATTCGATGTTTGATTGCAATTCATTGGTCAAATACAAAATGTATTAAATATTTTGACCAATGAAATTAAAGTATACTCTGAAGCAGAGAAAACCAAAAATATATTTTATGAGTTAGAATTTAGATCTCTTTGTGAAAGGACCTACTTTGTGAAAATTTAAATAACTATTACTTATGTATCCATACTTTGTGACTTTAGTAACTTTGTGCTTGTGATTGTTTTAAACTCTGTGGACATATCATATATCTTAAGTACAAAATAAATATTGGAAACCACTTCGGAACTTTGTGATCCGTTTTAAATTATATATACTCATTGGAAAACCAATTATTTGGACATATCCTACAATATACGGAACAGACTCCCCATTTACAAACTCTTCACGAAGGGGCTGTTACAGGAAGCATCACCTACTACTAGACCAACACTCTCCGCAACGTACCACACCACATACACTCAACATAAAAGATTTGGTGTTGGAATCCTGGGTATCGAGTTTCCCCAGTGCCTCTCATCATTGCCAAGTGATTCAATAGTATTCCCCGTACTACAACTAGAGGATAAAATGGAATTCGGTCGAAAAACACTCACACCAAGGAGCTACCTGAAACCTAGGTACGTTAATGTATTAAATGCTCAACCGAGATGGAATAGTGCTCGAAAAATTTCATGTGGACGTTGTGGAGATTTGCATCAGCAAAATGCTGTATGCAAAGCATTGACCAGACTCTGCTATTCCTGCAGGTGTTACGGTCATTACTCGCAGATGTGCAAGTCGACAAGGATGGTCAAAGTCAAACCAAATGAAGATACAGCTATTGTGTCTGAAAATGAAGTTGAAGTGGAAAGAGCATATGTGTGTTCAATAATGCCTTTCCATAGTGTTAATCATGTTGATATACCAGAATTGTGGTTTAATTCGAGTTTCGGAATTCCTCATCAAATTCAAGTGATCCAAACTAAACTGGATCTTCTTTCAAATGAAATAAACAAATGGAATTCCAATGATGCTCACCAACAGGAACCAGCAACCACCATAGATGTAATTAGTGAACCGGACAGACCCATTCAACTTTCAAAACCAAATCAACTCAAGAAAGTTGTACAATCAAACAAAATGTACAACATTATGCGTGCAGATATCATTTCATTGACAACATTTGTAGGAGAACTGTATTTGTGGACTGATTCCAGAAAATATGATCATGAAACATTGGAATACCTCACCAGTTTACCTTTTAATTGTGAAAATTGTGGAAGTACCACACATCATGAAGATGAAAAACAATGTGCAGCGTTTATTCTTGCAGATTCCTGCAAACTTTGCAACAAACTAGGGCATTTGTCATCATTCTGCCCAGAGAATTCATACTAACGTTGTATTATTTCTGATATTTATATGCATGTGTTCATTTTGTTTAGCTCTATTAATTTGAAAGATTATTTAACAAAACTTTAAATTTTTATTTTGAAAAACAAAAGAGCTAAATATCGATGATCTTCAATAGATGTGAAATTATAGGAAATATGCTTTGATAACAATCATAAGCTGTAAAATAATCAGTTAAGATTACTAATACTTTTTATTAAACACTTCTAAATTATCCTAGAATGTGAGGCATTAATGGTCCTGGACCATGGCATTAAATCTTAACAACTTGTGCCTGTAGTGAAAAATGCTCTACACACAGTAAAATAGTGTATATTGTTAGTGATAATAATTCATTAATTCATTTATTTAATATCACTTGTAAATAATTATAAAATAATGTCATGGAAAAGACCGAAACCAATTGTTATTTGGTATGCTATTGTTTGCTCAGTCAAATACTGCTTGTATAAAAATTGCAATTTCTTTATGAGAAAAATACAGTCTAATGTGAGTAAATATACCATCTATAACAGGAATAATTTAAATCTATATACATTGCAAAGATTAAACTAATCATATGGTTATACTTTTGTATACTAATATCTTTTAAGCAATGCTAGGTTCTAGTTTGAATTGCCAAGTAAATTACAATAATAGAAATATTGTTCACAACTAAACCTAAAAAAGGATGTTGAAGTTGAAACGAGGACTTCAAAAATACTACTAATAATGTCTAAAACTATCAAGTTTAGTAAGACTGATGGAAAAGTAAATGCAGTGGAGTCATTATAAATTTTATGTAATCATAATAATGTGATGTAACCTGCCAAAAACCCCTAACATTACAACACTATGTTGTTACCGGAACTCAAAAAGAAATACTGGTCTGCATGTAAAGCCATATTTTGTTTACTAAATGGTAAATCACAAATAAGGGTATTCAGACCAATATAAAAAGCCCCTGTTTGGAGACAAACGATCCATGGGTTCATACTGATAAGTCGATCGCGCAGAACTAACGGTCCTCAGTCATCTAAAAAAAAAAAAAGAGCTACAATTGCTCGAAAAAGTTCTTGTTTCTGTCTTACTAATAAACAATCTCACGGTGTTTTAACTTAAGCAAACATGTTTCAATTTGTATCAATGGAGTCACATTCATTTGCCAGTTACCAACGTGAAAATGGTTGTTTCCAGGTTGTATCTATCTACAAATCCTGACTTGAACAGTTAGGTAGATTAGATGGCGCCTTCTAAATTCAAAAACTTTTATTCTGTTAGTGCTGTTTATAGTGTACCTTAAGGAATATTCTGGCCAAATATTCTGAAATGTTCACAGACACACTTTCAGTTGTTGTTTTTTCTGTATTTTCTGATAGATACATGCTGGTGGCCATTCTTCTGACAGAGTCTTAGTTAGTTAGTATTGATAAAATGAGTAACTTTCAATAATGTGCATTAGACACTATTTGCATTTAGATACAGTCTTATTCAACGGCTATGTTTGTGTAACTAGTAATTGAAAACCATGTTAATGCTTTAAAGTTATATGAAAAAAACCGATTGTGTTGTATCGCAAGAAACAGGAATGTATTGTTGTTTATTAACGTTTGCTGACGATTTGACGTGTAGTTCCTTAAAAAGTTCTACGAAAAATTGCTATTGTTATTTATTTACGTTTATTGACAATTTAACGTGTATTACCTAAAAAGTATTACGAAAAATTGCACGCGCGAAGTCATGACAAATAAAATTACTAGAAAATTTATGGTTGATTGTAAGTCCCATATATAAAAATCTATGCATAGTGTATATATATACCGGTAATGTAAATAATAAATGTTTGTGTTTTAAAGAGCTATCATCCTCAAGGGTATGAGTCTTATGCCACCTACGGAGCAGTACCGCACCCCCATGTGCATCCTGCGGTGTTGCGTGCGAAGCTGCCTAAGGTCATCAGTTCTAATGTATATAGCTAGAATATATCATATTTTAATGTTTTGAATAATCTTCGGCCTGATGCACCCACGGAGCAGATGCGCACAGGGTGACCCCCTACTGCCGCCTGTAGTAAGGCGTGATGCACATGTAGCCGAATTTACATCGTTCTATTAAATGTGTATTATTCTAAGCTTGTAAATATGCTTCCTCTAATATTTTAAACTTAAAATGATATAAGAATTACATTATAATTGTTTAACATGCCACATTTTTAGTAAATCATATTCACCCTTCTATCATATTTGGGATAGTGCTGTTTTATTATATGTTCTTATGTTTGAGATGTCCATTTTAAAATTAATTTTGGAGGTCCAAAATTTAACGGAGTTGGGAGGAGCTTTTATGATGATGATTTAAGTTTTCTGAAGTCTAACTTAAAATAACTAATTTATTTAATTTTCATAGTACACTCACATAATTTATATCAAAATGATTGTTGGTTGTTCAGGAATATGAATTTGATAATTTGAAATAAAAACTGTTAACTAATTCTCAATATATTAAAAAGTTTATAAAATTAACTTAAACTCGGATATAGTTATTTCTAGCAATGACAGCCATAGGACATTGTCATAAGATTTCACATTAAGTATTGTTTTAGATCTTATCTGTTTTCTAATATAGACATTTGATCTTTTTAATATCCTAATGTGTCATAGATTGACCATTTAAGTTTTTGTAATGTGAAACCAAAGCAATATTATAATTTATCAATGTCATAGGAAATGCAATTAATATGTCTGACTATTTTAAAATTGTATTCGATGTTTGATTGCAATTCATTGGTCAAATACAAAATGTATTAAATATTTTGACCAATGAAATTAAAGTATACTCTGAAGCAGAGAAAACCAAAAATATATTTTATGAGTTAGAATTTAGATCTCTTTGTGAAAGGACCTACTTTGTGAAAATTTAAATAACTATTACTTATGTATCCATACTTTGTGACTTTAGTAACTTTGTGCTTGTGATTGTTTTAAACTCTGTGGACATATCATATATCTTAAGTACAAAATAAATATTGGAAACCACTTCGGAACTTTGTGATCCGTTTTAAATTATATATACTCATTGGAAAACCAATTATTTGGACATATCCTACAATATACGGAACAGACTCCCCATTTACAAACTCTTCACGAAGGGGCTGTTACAGGAAGCATCACCTACTACTAGACCAACACTCTCCGCAACGTACCACACCACATACACTCAACATAAAAGTACTGACATGCTTGTGTTTAATGTTCATGGTCTTGTGCATTTAGCTGATGATGTTCATAAGTTTGGTCCTCTTGATAACTTTTCAGCATTTGCTTTTGAAAGTTTTCTCGGACATCTGAAACGGTTGGTGCGAAGACCTTCACTACCATTACAACAGGTTATTCGTAGAATTTCTGAAAGTGTTGGGAATCATTTTGACCCAACTACTGGTGTAAATTTACCTTCTCATGAAGATGGTATTTTGAAGAAAAAACACAGTAATGGTCCACTCCCAGTTAATAGGAATGTAGTTGTTATGTCACAGTATAAAGCAATTCATTTTCCCGGTCTATATTTATGTACATCTAAGGGAAATAACTGTGTTCTTATCAATGATGATGTTGCTGTTGTGAAAAATATCGTCCTGATAAGTGGTTGCTCTGAGAAGTATTTTGTGTACCAAAAATTTACAAATGCAGCAGATTTTTCATTTCTCCCCTGCATTCATCAGACCTTGGAATTAAACGTGTATCACACCTCAGTGAAACACTACATATAGCGCGGCTATCAGATATCAGATGCAAATGCGTTCTACTCCCATATGACAATGACTTTGTCTGTACACTGCTGATACATAACTTTGATCAATAGGAAATGTTGTAACTTTTCAATATAAAAATTCATTGCCTAATTTTTTAGCAAATGATTGCAATTTCATTTAGTTTACTGCTAAATTAATCAAGTCTACATGTATATTCTAAATATTATTGCAAACTTCTGCCTGGTCAGTCTTTGGAAATAGATGAAACTAGTACTTATTCTGAACATAGCATATAAATTGGTACTTAAAATGCTCCAGTTTTCAAGTATTTTGGTACTTTAGTAGTATATTTTTATTTTGAAGAAAAGATTACAAGTCAATACTGTGAGTTAATACTTTCTATGTAAATATTTTCTGAAAAGAATTTGAACCAGTCCAGTTTTTTTTAATAAAAGTGTGTGAATGTGTACTTGCAGGTTCATACAATTCTGAAATATGTATCAAGTTGTCGAATTTGAGGAAACAAATGATGTCGCCATTATTTCTAAAAAATAGTTGACCAATGATCAGAAATGTGCTTTTTGGCCACCATATAAATCATCAAACAAGATGCACTCTGCTCTGGACAAACATCAGACTCCAACTGACAATTGGTCGTCGTATGGCATCAAAAGAGTGATGTATAAAACTGGTGAGTTAAATTTTATTTTTGCAAACTTGTAAAATATTTGTGTGCATGCATTAAGGGTGTAATGATATACCGTTGGACGGTATATTGAATTCTATGGGTCTTATTAAGGTTCACGATATGACGCATGGTTGGGTACAATATGACGCATGGTTGGGTACGGTACGGCGTATGACCATTCTCTAGTTCAAGGGACGTAAAATGAATTTTAAAGCGAGTGAAGGTCAATTGGTCTTGTTAGCATGTTAGTTCACGGGTGCGACATTAAACTATTTGCTACATGTATGCAATATGCATATGTTTAAATATCATTAATCAAATTCTGCAGCCATTATGAAGGATCCGGACTGAAAATTCTTTCGTTCAGAAATCTGATCAGAGTTACATCCCCATTCCCCTGCACAGCAAAAATTAAGTCTTCACTCCAGTGATTGAACCTGTATTATGTGATAATCTTGTGTTTCATCCAATGAGCTAGCGAAACATGCTCTAATACCAGTATACTCAGTCATAGTCATTAAGTAATTGGATATTTCAGACAACTACAATAAAGCACTAGAAAAGCTGAAGCATGCTGAAGACGAGTCTGATTTGCAAACTGATGTAGAGCAGACTCCAAAGCAAGTGAAGAGAAATAAGAGGTATTTAATTATTTTTCTAAGATATTTGTTCTCATTTTCTGTCATAACTTGAACCTTTAACGTAAAGCCAAGCTATTTAGGCCAATCGTAAGCTATCAACAAAGGCACATTATTATGATAGACCGGTTAGTAATAAAAACCTGTGTAATCATGAAATAAGATTTGAATTGGAACAGAACTTCTTGATTGTTGACATATTTTTTCGTACTGGTCCTGCTCAACTGTTGGGATTGTGGCTCAGCCTATTTTAGACATTCAATATTTTTAAATATGTTCAATATTTGAAATCAACATCTTACAAGTGATCAGAAAATGTGCAAGTGAAAATGTTTATATAAGTAAGTTTACAAGACATTAACTCAATGTTCGTAAATAGTGCAGAACAGACTGCAAATTATGTTGTAAATCAGCTTACTGCTTAATAAACAAACAAAACTATCAGTACATCACTCAGTTGCAGCTATGGTCACATATTGTGTAGTGTGTATAGTGATAAATGTGTACTGTTACTGTAGTTGTAGTGGTCAAACCTATATTTCAGACCAAACCCCAAGTACATAAGTGATTCTGAAGAATCAGACCGTAGTGGTAGAGTTACCAGCGATGAAGAGTACCCGTTACCCCCACCAAAGGTTACACTACCAAGTAAATCGTCTCTATCAACGTCAACACCCAAACCGTCAAAGCCTACCGAACCATCAACTTCCAGACCGTCAACTCCATCAACTTCAACATATCGACCTTCTTCTTCCTCAACTTCAACATCCCGACAGTCAGCATCTACTCCGTCAATTTCAACTTCTACTCCATCAACCGCAACACCCCGACCATCAACTTCTGCAACAAACACAGCACAACCCCAGTTATCTTTATTCAGTCAGACTCAAAGAACTCCAAGACCTCAAACACCACCCCAGATTTCTGAGACCACACTTCCTCCGTCACCTGAATATACTTTGCCAAGACCATCTGAATCTCGTCAAGGTTTACCGTCTCCTCGACCGTCACCTCGACGAAGAGGTTCAACTTTGCTTTCAGGTAAGCTGCAGCCTTAACATTTCTCCAACTTCAAATTTATACTGTATACTGTAGATTTATTCGAGGAATCGTAATTTTCGCACGTTCCTCATGAGTTTGTACCCCAAACCTCTCAAATACAAATCATACTTATTCAGTATATCAATGCGATAACCTGGTATTTCCTAGATTAGCTACCAGAGTGTGAAATGTTTGTTGCGAGAAAATATCTGCACTAAAGTAACATATACTAGTAAATCAGATTTGTAAATTCTATACTTGAAACTTCAATAAAAATCTAGTCAAGAATGTGGTAACTGGTATATGATAACACATAGTAAGATCGATACTTAATTTTGTATTTACTCAGTTATTCTTAATTTTGCAGAACGTGACATCAGAATTTTCAGGATTCTGGAAGAAATGAAGACAGAGCAGCAAGAACAGCGGGCTATGCTGTCCTATATCATTCAAAAACCGGATGGTGGGGTCCGGGAAGCTGACGCTCCAGAGGGAGTCAACCTTCCAGTCAATTCTGCCACAGCCGGCAGACTATTGTTTATCCGGTAGTTATGTTTAATATTTGTAATGGATACGACTGTTCCACTGGAGTATTTACGTCACCTGTTAATGGAACGTACATGTTTGACATTGTGATACGTCCATACAACAACTTTTATGTTGAAGTTAATATAATACATTTCATATTTTATTTATAATACTTTATGTCGGAAGGAAATACAAAAAGACAGCACAAACTGTGACTTTCAAGACAAGACTTAAGTTCAACCATTGCTGTCACAGGGAGCCAGACTATTGTTTATCCGGTAGTGATGTTTAATATTGGTAATGATTATGATTCTTCCACTGGAGTATTTACGTCACCTGTTAATGGAACATATATATTCGACAATATGATATCGATGTCCGTACAATAAACATTATGTGGAAGTTAATATATGTCATTTCATTTTCAGATGCCTAGGAATTAGTATGTAGATGGCAAACGCCCTGTTTAGAAAAGTTTAGGGTGGGTAAGGGAATGTACAGCCTTGGAAAAACTCTGTTACCCAATCCCCTTGGCCAAAACTCTCGCCGAAAGCGATGATCTGACACGTTGGGGCGTCCTCTTGGCCCAAGTAGATTTAGCCAAGAAAAGAGGTAAAGGCAAGTATCTGAGCGCGGTGGTAGGCAACACCTACCAATTTGAAACTCAGGAATGGGTCTCAGCACACATTTTCTGTAAGGCTCCACCCAAGAACTCTGTACCGAAAGTACCCCCTTCCCATACCACGGATGCTAAGTCTGGGTATAGGTCCCACTACCCAGCAATCTGAGGGGAACTCTCTGGCACTCAATGAGAGCGTTCTTGAGTTTGAATCAGACATGGAGTAGCCCAGCCCAGTAACGGGCAAATAAATACCAGTTAGTCCAGTACAGCACACACCAAGGTTAGACCTGAGTTTGGACTCAGGCAAGGGGAAGCCCCTTAACTCTTCTATAGGTGAACATCATACAGGGAGAGCTAGTTTTTCCCCAGTACCCAGGTATGCAAGGGGCAATAGACCAACATCCGTGGACCTGGAACTGAAACCAACCCACAACAGTTTAGGGGTGTTGGTCAACTGGCGGTTTGCTCTGGCCATGTTGTCTATGCTAGAAAGTCATCAAAAGGAGAACTTGAAACAGTTGTTCGAGCTCTCTCCTGAGGACCCTGAACAGCTGCCCAAACGTCCTCAAGGCTTTGACAGCCATTGCCACCTTCATTGGTCCATGAGGGAAATGGGGATAAAAAATCCATCTCTTAAGGAGGTGAGTGACTGATTCCCCTTGAGACACATGATATTGACCTGATGGGTGAAGTTGGTGTCTTTTGTGACCTGGAGACATACCCCATGTGGTCAACTTTTCCCACATGGATGGATCAAGCTGTTATCCCAGTAATTGAGTTCCACCCAAAGAAGCCTCTGAGCGATAGTGCATACAATAAGCTCAAGGAAACCTTGGCACAAATACTTTCAAGTACAGAAATTGAGGGGCATCAACAAAGTTATTGTATATTCCAACAACTGTCAAAATCAAAACCGTTATTTTGTCACCATGCTTTATTATGCGAAGAAAACAGTAACATTTGAATCATAACAGCATAAATTTTTAGAATGAGGACACACACAAAATGAAAATGACAGCATTCATGCACCTATTGAAAGAAATAGTACAGGTCAATCAATATACACGACACCACAATGCGCGGCTACTATCAAGACATCAAGACATTCCCCACATCCTTATATTGCCTAAGAGTTGAGCAGCTCTGGTTTCCTTGACTTCAAAAAATTGTCGTCTGCAATTCCAAATTTAAATTTCGATGAAAACGGACAAAAACACTAATGGATGCAGATGAAAATTGTACCATGTGATGATAACCAACCAGAAAAAGTGACAATTACTTATAACGACAAGTCATCTGTAACATGTAACTTGATGAAACAACCAGGCAATACACAAAGAGCAAGTTCTAAAACAAGTAGTCAGATTATTACACTATAAGAACCTGTTCAATTATATTCTCATAGTGAACCAGCTTAACTGTCCAGTGCAAAGTACAAAGCATTAAGGAAGTTATGTCAGTCTAAAGTGACTCCAAGCATTCATCATGAGTTTTTTTAACAAACTACCTTATGATAAAGAAGAAAGTGATACCGAGTAAATATTCAGAACATCAGTATATATATTGGTTATTGACTTTCATAACATTGTAAATAGATTGTTTATAGCTAGGACCCTATAACATATGTCTATGAATATATTTCCACATTACAAAAATTATATAATTGTGACTGTATCATAAGATTGAGATTAATTTATCAAAATATTTTAAGACAGGACTAAGTTCAAAGACAACACAGACTATGACTTTCAAGACAAGACTAAGTTCAACCATTGCTGTCACAGCCGGACAAACTATCCTTTATCAGGTAGTTATGTTTAATATTGATAACAGTTATGACTCTTTAACTGGAATATTTACGTCACCTGTTAACGGAACATACATCTTCGACATTGTGATATGTCCGTACAATAAACATTATGAGGAAGTTAATATAGTCGTAGATGATGAACAGACTACCGTTGTCACAGACTATAGAAGCTCATGTTATTAAATCACTAAAACTACATATAAGTTTTTTAATAATATATTTATTTTTCTTTAATATTACTTAAACTAGTTATTAATTTGAGATTCACAATATTTGTGTAACTGAGCAGAACAGAATCACATGTTTGACATTGTGACATAACAAACTTTACATGGAAGTTAAAATAGTCATAGATGATGAACAGACCACTGTTGTCACAGTCTCCATAAACTCAGTGTAGACAGAGACAACACAAACTGACAGACTTAGGTCAGAGACAACACAAACTGTGGCTCTCAAAGCAAGACTAAGATCAGAGACAACACAAACTTTGACTTTCAAAGCAAGACCAAGTTCAGAGACAACACAAACTGAGGCTTTCAAAGCAAGACTAAGCTTTCAAAGCAAGACTAAGTTCAGAGACAGCACTGACTGTGACTTTCAAAGCAAGACTAAGTTCAGCTATTGCTTTAAACAGTCGGACAAACTATTGGTTATCTGATTGTTATAATATTATTCAAAATTAGTAATGGCTACGATTCATCGACGGGAATCTTCACATTTCCTGTTAATGGAACGTACATGTGTTTATCAACACAAAACTTAGTTCAACGACAGCACCAACTGGGACATTTAAGGCAAAACCAAGTTCAGAGACAACACAAACTGTGGCTTTCAACACAAGAATAAGTTCAGAGACAGCACAGACTGCAGCTTTCAAAGCAAGACTAAATTCAGCTATAATTGCTGTAACAGTCGGACAAACTATTGTTTATTTGATTGTTGTGTTCAATATCGGTAACGTTTATGACTCTTCCACAGGAGTATTTACGTCACCTGTCCATGGAACATACATGTTCGACATTGTGATATGTCCGAACAATAAACATTATAAATGTGGAAGTTAATATAGTCGTAGATGATGAACAGACGACTGTTGTCACAGACTACAGTAGCTCATGTTATTTAATCACTTAAACTGCATTTCATTGTTTATTTATAATAAAATAAGTTTATATAAGTTTTCAAATCATATATTTATTTTTCTTTGTTATTACTAAAACTAGTTATTAATTTGAGATTCACAATATTTGTGTAACTGAGCAGAACAGAATCACATGTTTGACATTGTGAAATAACAACAAACTTTACATGGAAGTTAAAATAGTCATAGATTATGAACAGACTACCGTTGTCACAGACTACAGTAGCTCAGGATAGACAGAGACAACACAAACTGTGACTTTCAACACAAGAATAAGTTCAGAGACAACACCAACTGTGACTTTCAACACAAGAATAAGTTCAGAGACAACACCAACTGTGACTTTCAAGACAAAACTCAGTTCAAAGACAACATCAACTGTGACTTTCAAGGCAAGACAAAGTTCAGCTATTGCTTTAAACAGTCGGACAAACTATTGTCTATCCGATTGCTATAATATTATTCAATATTAGTAACGGCTACAATTCTTCGACGGGAATTTTCACATAACCTGTAAATGGAACGTACATGTGCCTTTCAAGACAAGACCAAGTTCAATGACAACACCAGCTGGGACATTCAAGGCAAAACAAAGTTCATAGATTACACAAACTGTGGCTTTCAACACAAGAATAAGTTCAGAGACAACACAGACTGTGGCTTTAAAAGCAAGACAAAGTTCAGCTATTGCTTTAAACAGTCGGACAAACTATTGTTTATCCGATTGTTATAATATTATTCAATATTAGTAATGGCTACGATTCTTTGACAGGAATTTTCACATATCCTGTAAATGGAACGTACATGTGCCTTTCAAGACAAGACCTAGTTCAACGACAACACCAACTGGGACATTCAAGGCAAAACCAAGTTCAGAGACAACACAAACTGTGGCTTTCAACACAAGAATAAGTTCAGAGACAACACAGACTGTAGCTTTCAAAACAAGACTAAATTCAGCTATAATTGCTGTAACAGTCAGACAAACTATTGTATATCTGATTGTTGTCTTCAATATTGGTAACGGTTATGACTCTTCCACTGGAGTATTTACGTCACCTGTCCATGGAACATACATCTTCGACATTGTGATATGTCCGAACAATAAACATTATGTGGAAGTTAATATAGTCGTAGATGATGAACAGACGACTGTTGTCACAGACTACAGTAGCTCATGTTATTTAATCACTTGAACTGCATTTCATTGTTTATTTATAATAAAATAAGTTTATATAAGTTTTTAAATTATATATTTATTTTTCTTTGTTATTACTAAAACTAGTTATTAATTTGAGATTCACAATATTTGTCCAGCTATTGCTTTAAACAGTCGGACAAACTATTGGTTATCCGATTGTTATAATATTATTCAATATTAGTAACGGCTACGATTCTTCGACGGGAATTTTCACATAATCTGTAAATGGAACGTACATGTGCCTTTCAAGACAAGACCAAGTTCAATGACAACACCAGCTGGGACATTCAAGGCAAAACAAGTTCATAGATTACACAAACTGGGTTTCAACAGAAGAATAAGTTCAGAGACAACACAGACTGTGGCTTTCAAAGCAAGACTTAGTTCAGCTATTGCTTTAAACAGTCGAGAAAACTATTGGTTATCCGATTGTTATAATATTATTCAATATTAGTAATGGCTACGATTCTTCGACGGGAATCTTCACATTTCCTGTTAATGGAACGTACATGTGCTTATCAACACAAGACCTAGTTCAACGACAACACCAACTGGGACATTCAAGGCAAAACAAAGTTCAGAGACAACACAACCTGTGGCTTTCAACACAAGAATAAGTTCAGAGACAACGCAGACTGTAGCTTTCAAAGCAAGACTAAATTCAGCTATAATTGCTGTAACAGTCGGACAAACTATTGTTTATCTGATTGTTGTGTTCAATATCGGTAACGGTTATGACTCTTCCACTGGAGTATTTACGTCACCTGTCCATGGAACATACATCTTCGACATTGTGATATGTCCGAACAATAAACATTATAAATGTGGAAGTTAATATAGTCGTAGATGATGAACAGACGACTGTTGTCACAGACTACAGTAACTCATGTTATTTAATCACTTAAACTGCATTTAATTGTTTATTTATAATAAAATAAGTTTATATAAGTTTTTAAATTATATATTTATTTTTCTTTGTTATTACTAAAACTAGTTATTTATTTGAGATTCACAATATTTGTGTAACTGAGCAGAACAGAATCACATGTTTGACATTGTGATATAACAACAAACTTTACATGGAAGTTAAAATAGTCATAGATGATGAACAGACTACCGTTGTCACAGTCTACAGTAGCTCAGGATAGACAGAGACAAACAAACTGTGACTTTCAAGACAAAACTCAGTTCAGAGACAACACAAACTGTGACTTTCCAAGCAAGAATAAGTTCAGAGACAACACCAACTGTGACTTTCAGCGCAAGAATAAGTTTAGAGACAACACCAACTGTGACTTTCAACACAAGAATAAGTTTAGAGACAACACCAACTGTGACTTTCAAGACAAAACTCAGTTCAGAGACAACATCTAATGTGTCTTTCAAGGCAAGACAAAGTTCAGAGACAACATCAACTGTGTCTTTCAAGGCAAGACAAAGTTCAGCTATTGCTGTAAACAGTCGGACAAACTATTGGTTATCCGATTGTTACAAAATTATTCAATATTGGCAATGGCTATGTTTCTTCGACAGGAATATTTACGTTACCTGTTAATGGAATGTACATGTGCTTTTCAAAGCAAGACTAAGTTCAGAGACAGCACAAACTTTGGCTTTCAAAGCAAGACTAAGTTCAGAGACAGCACAAACTTTGGCTTTCAAAGCAAGACTAAGTTCAGAGACAACACAGACTGTGGCTTTCAAAGCAAGACAAAGTTCAGCTATTGCTTTAAACAGTCGGGACAAACTATTGTTTATCCGATTGTTATAATATTATTCAATATCAGTAACGGCTACGATTCTTCGACGGGAATTTTCACATAACCTGTAAATGGAACGTACATGTGGCTTTCAAGACAAGACAAAGTTCAATGACAACACCAGCTGGGACATTCAAGGCAAAACAAAGTTCATAGATTACACAAACTGGGTTTCAACACAAGAATAAGTTCAGAGACAACACAGACTGTGGCTTTCAAAGCAAGACAAAGTTCAGCTATTGCTTTAAACAGTCGGGACAAACTATTGTTTATCCGATTGTTATAATATTATTCAATATTAGTAACGGTTACGATTCTTCGACGGGAATTTTCACATAACCTGTAAATGGAACGTACATGTGCCTTTCAAGACAAGACCAAGTTCAATGACAACACCAGCTGGAACATTCAAGGCAAAACCAAGTTCATAGATTACACAAACTGGGTTTCAACACAAGAATAAGTTCAGAGACAACACAGACTGTGGCTTTCAAAGCAAGACAAAGTTCAGCTATTGCTTTAAACAGTTGGGACAAACTATTGTTTATCAGATTGTTATAATATTATTCAATATTAGTAATGGCTACGATTCTTCGACGGGAATTTTCACTTAACCTGTAAATGGAACGTTCATGTGCCTTTCAAGACAAGACCAAGTTCAATGACAACACCAGCTGGGACATTCAAGGCAAAACAAAGTTCAGAGACAACACAACCTGTGGCTTTCAACACAAGAATAAGTTCAGAGACAACACAGACTGTAGCTTTCAAAGCAAGACAAAATTCAGCTATAATTGCTGTAACAGTCGGACAAACTATTGTTTATCTGATTGTTGTGTTCAATATTGGTAACGGTTATGACTCTTCCACTGGAGCATTTACGTCACCTGTCCATGGAACATACATCTTCGACATTGTGATATGTCCGTACAATAAACATTATGTGGAAGTTTATATAGTCATAGATGATGAACAGACTACCGTTGTCACAGACTACAGTAGCTCATGTTATTAAATCACTAAAACTACATTTCATTGTTTATTTATAATAAAATAAGTTTATATACGTTTTTTAATTATATATATATATTTTTCTTTGATATTACTAAAACTAGTTATTAATTTGAGATTCACAATATTTGTGTAACAGAGCAGAACAGAATCACATGTTTGACATTGTGATATAACAACAAACTTTACATGGAAGTTAAAATAGTCATAGATGATGAACAGACCACTGTTGTCACAGTCTACAGTAGCTCAGGATAGTCAGAGACAACACAAACGTGACCATCAAGGCAAGACTTAATTCAGAGACAACACAGACTATGGCTTTCAAAGCAACACTAAGTTCAGAGACAACACAATCTGTGGCTTTCAAAGCAAGACTAAGTTCAGAGACAACACTAACTGTGTCTTTTAACGTAATACTTAGTTCAGAGACAACACAAACTGTGGCTTTCAAGGCAAGAATAAGTTCAGAGACAACACAAACTTTGACTTTCAAAGCAAGAATAAGATCAGAGACAACACAAACTGTGGCTTTCAAAGCAAGACCAAGTTCAGAGACAACACAAACTTTGACTTTCAAAGCAAGAATAAGATCAGAGACAACACAAACTGTGGCTTTCAAAGCAAGACTAAGTACAGCTATTGCTGTAAACAGTCGGACAAACTATTGGTTATCCGATTGTTATAATATTATTCAAAATTAGGAATGGCTACAATTCATCGACGGGAATCTTCACATTTCCTGTTAATGGAACGTTGATGTGCTTATCAACACAAGACCTAGTTCAACGACAACACCAACTGGGACATTCAAGGCAAAACCAAGTTCAGAGACAACACAAACTGTGGCTTTCAACACAAGAATAAGTTCAGAGACAGCACAGACTGTAACTTTCAAAGCAAGACTAAATTCAGCTATAATTGCTGTAACAGTCGGACAAACTATTGTTTATCTGATTGTTGTCTTCAATATTGGTAACGGTTATGACTCTTCCACTGGAGTATTTACGTCACCTGTCCATGGAACATACATCTTCGACATTGTGATATGTCCGTACAATAAACATTATGTGGAAGTTTATATAGTCATAGATGATGAACAGACTACCGTTGTCACAGACTACAGTAGCTCATGTTATTAAATCACTCAAACTGCATTTCATTGTTTATTTATAATAAAATAAGTTTATATAAGTTTTGCTTTAAACAGTCGGACAAACTATTGGTTATCTGATTGTTATAATATTATTCAATATTAGTAATGGCTACGATTCTTCGACGGGAATCTTCACATTTCCTGTTAATGGAACGTACATGTGCTTATCAACACAAGACCTAGTTCAAAGTCAACACCAACTGGGACATTCAAGGCAAAACCAAGTTCAGAGACAACACAAACTGTGGCTTTCAACACAAGAATAAGTTCAAAGACAACACAAACTATGACTTTCAAGACAAGACTTAGTTCAACCATTGCTGTCACAGCCGGACAAACTATCGTTTATCGGGTAGTTATGTTTAATATTGATAACGGTTATGACTCTTTAACTGGAATATTTACGTCACCTGTTAACGGAACTTACATCTTCGACATTGTGATATGTCCGTACAATAAACATTATGAGGAAGCTTATATAGTCGTAGATGATGAACAGACTACCGTTGTCACAGTCTACAGTAGCACTGGGTTACAAATCATAAAATTACATTTCATATTTTATTTATAATACTTTACGTTGGAAGGAAGTACAAAAAGACAGTGACATTAAGAAGAACAATATTAGGGAGAACTAAGTTCAGAGACAGCATCAACAGTGACTTTCAGGCCAAGACCTGAAGTCCAACCATTGCTGCCACAGCCGGCAGACTACTGTTTATCCGGTAGTAATGTTTAATATTGGTAATGGATACGACTCTTCCACTGGAGTATTTACGTCACCTGTTAATGGAACGTACATGTTTGATATTGTGATACGTCCATACAACAACTTTTATGTTGAAGTTAATATAATACATTTCATATTTTATTTATAATACTTTATGTTGGAAGGAAATACAAAAAGACAGCACCAACTGTGACTTTCAAGACAAGACTAAGTTCAACCATTGCTGTCACAGGGAGCCAGACTATAGTTTATCCGGTAGTGATGTTTAATATTGGTTACGGTTATGACTCTTCCACAGGAGTATTTACGTCCCCTGTTAATGGAACAAACATATTCGACATTGTGGTATGTCGGTACAATAAACATTATGTGGAAGTTAATATAGTCGTACATGATGAACAGTCTATGTAATGTGTATTATAGATTGGTTTATGTACTAACAAAGCTATATGCTATTATAGAGTAGCTTCTAGTTAACTTGGGAATCATTGTTTTGTATTAGGATTATATTTATTTGAAGCAAAATGAGCTCCTTTTTTTATTTATCATTTATGTATTGTACTTGTGTTATCTTAAGTAAAGTGGTGATGTGTGGGTCGTGAGGAGGAACTGGAAACATTGGTTCGATTCTTTCAACGGTATAGAACTTATGAAACCGTTTTACCATGGAAGACAACCATTAACGCATAATATAGTTCTTCAATGTTTATGCACCAAACCTTTCAACGAGCTGAATGCAGTATGCAGAGACTCGAATTACTTATTCTTTTTAGCTCACCTGTCACAAAGTGACAGAGTGAGCTTTTGTGATCACTCTTCGTCCGTCGTCCGTCTGTCCAACCGTCTGTCCGTCCGTCTGTCCGTCAACAATTGGGTTGTGTCCTCTCTAGCGGTCACAATTTTGGCCTTATCTTTATGAAACTTGGTCACAATGATCATCTTAACAAAATCTAGGTCAAGTTCGATATTGGGTCATCTGAGGTCAAAAACTAGGCTACTAGGTCAAGTAATAGAAAAACCTTGTATAGTCACTGGAGGTCATAATATTTTATTAATCTTTAAGAAATTTGGTCACATTATGATCATGTCAACAAAATCTATGTATAGTGTGATTTTCGGTCATCTAGGATAAAAAAACAAGGTGACACTGTCATTTCTAAAACTCACAATGTCAATTGACATTTTCCTGAGGGTCGTGGGTTCAAACCCCACTGGAACCAAAATTTTTATTTTTTTTAAGTGTTTAGGTATTGTTTAGTTTTTATAGCATGTATTTCTACAGTTATATGAAGAAAATATTTTTCCAAAAATATTTAGTTGAAATTATAGGTCAAATTATAGAACAAACTTGTGTAGTTACGATTTCTACTTAATTTTATTGAAACTTTGTCACTATGATCATGTCAACAAAATCTAGGTCAAGTTCGATTTTGTGTCATCTGGGGTAAAAAATGTATTTGTAACGTTAAATTAAGGAAAATATTGTTTCCAAAATATTTTTTTTAATTTTAGGTAAAGTCGGCTACTTTCGTTTTAACCGGAAGGGTATGCCGATTCTATTTTTATCTATTGGAGCAGGGTACCAAAGATAACGTGGAACCAGTATAATTTTCCCGCTGTTATCAAATCGAGGCTAGCATTTTGTAAACAATAACATGTTCTCGTCAAAACGAGGCTGCTAGTTTCGTACTCCTCGGTTTTCTTCCTGAAAATAAAACCCAGCTCATTAAATATTTCCCGCTAGATGTCACAACGAGGCTGCTAGTTCGAAAACCGAAAACATTATCTTCTACAATCATGGCAAAACGTAAGTTTGATGGCGATCGCGATCTGTCTGAATCTGGCCTTGAAGGATACATCCACTCTTCAAGTCCCGTGAAACAGTCGAAGACAAGTGCGACGAGGTATTTTGATGGTTTCGTGCAAGTTAGCGATGCTGAGTTGGTGCGTTTCGTAAGTTTTTGGTGAGTTTGTGGTTTCGTTTTCTCGGCAGTTTGATCAATCAAAGGGTGGGTATATTAATTATTTGATATCGTCATACTTTATTCCTACAAATATTCAAGCAATTGATGTTTCGCTGCGCTTTACAGCTTATCTGTCAACATAGGATCGATATTCTCTTGAGGCCATTGTTGTCTTAAAACCTTATCGTGTCGGCGGTATAAATTATGTGCACAACAATATTAAAATGCTTAATTTGTCTTCAAACTTTATCACATTTAATTCATTTACTTGAATGGGTTTCAGTTTCGATTTCGTGTTGTGATTTTTTATCGATCACATGACTTTGGACATGCGCACTACTGGACTGGCATATCAGGTTATCGGTCATGACTCATAGGCTGTTGACGATGTTTTAAAGAATTTTTTATATAAAATTAGTTCCTTTCATAATTTTATTTCATTATGATTTTCACGAACATTTTTCGGCAGGTTTGATATTTTTATTATTATTCGGACAAACTTTTTTATGTTTGTGTATTCGGTAAATGCATTACGCGTATTCATTGGTCTGTAATTTCTGATTCCACCAATCAACGCGTTTGTAACAGAAATAATTTGATGTTTACATCAAACATGGCGTCGCTTTAGCTGATGATTAATCACTTCAGATTTATTATCATATTTTCAAATTGATTATGCTATTTCCTCCTTACTGTATGTAGGTAGTGTAGAGACTATATACTGTTCAAGAGATAAATAATGTTTTCTCATGCAGTCGATCCACGAACAGATAAAAACTCTGCGCGCTTCAAATTGTTGGTAATGATATTTCTTATTCTCGTACTGTTGTGCTTTCTCGTATTTTTGGCAAGCTCCAAAACTACGTTGCTGAGTTCTATTTTTGATTCAATTTGATGGTTTTAACAGAAATAATTTGATTTCCACATACACAATCTTCAGATTTTTGCAAATAACGAAAATTTTAGAAAAACATAAAATGTTAAAGGGGGGAAAATAGTTAAAATTCTTGTTTACTGGCTTTCAACTATAATGAGAATTTACACGTGTTACTGAAGCACAACACTACATATTGGATTCCATATAAAGTTCATAAGAGTACCAGTTGAGGCACAATATGAAAAAAAAATGTCATACAAGAAAATGGTCTTGAGTTCACGTCGTATGATGCTCAAAATAGAGCATATGCGTTATTGTTTTTGTTGATTGCATGCTTTGCTGAAGTTGTTAAGTCATACGTTCCTCTAATTTAAATAATTCACACAAAAAACACTTCTATGGTTTTTGTGCTTGGATGTCAGAACAAAACAGGATATGCCTGATTCTCATATCGTCTAGCTTCTATTTTTATTTCTGGCAAGCGTCAAAACTTTGTTTCTGAGTTATAATTTGGATCATTTTGATAGATACTTCGTTTGACTGATTAGTACGAAATCCAGTTGTGTAGAGTAAGTGAACCAGTGTTTGAAGGTCACAATTCAGGGGCAAAGGTTTGAATCTTGCATTTTGTGTCTGCTCAATAAGTTTTTCATGTTTAGTCCCAATTGTATGAAACTCGTGCTAAATGTGTAACAGTCCTCAACAAATTTTTTCAAAGCACTCGTCCTGCTATAAAAATAAAAGAGGAAGATATTGTGCAGGAAGAGCAGACGAGTGGATTCATTGAGGCCTGTGTATCTGATAAAGACGACATGCACAAGTCTACCATGGGGGACCAACGTCATGGTCATAATTATTTATAAGAGAAAGGTTTGAATCTTGCATTTCGTGTCTGCTCCATAATTTTTATGCCACGGTTGAATTGCATGTGAAAATGATACCAAATGTGTAATTAACAAAGATGACAAACAGAACTCAGGTTTGAACCTTACATTTCCCATCTGCTCTTTAATTTTTTAAAGCCTGTGCAAAATTGCATTAACTTGTAGCAAATGTGTAACTTACTGGACAATTTCACTGTTTATTTATGCGGCACGGTTAATAGCTGTCTTTGAACTACCTTGTTTCTATTTAAGTCACATGTTTCTTTTGTTTCAGCCCAGAAAAGGTTGAGGAATTTTCTGCTGCCCAAGAGTCGAAAACTCCAGTAAAACTTGTCAATATCAGACTGAAGCCTGTCACGGGGGGCAAGAAGGAATGCACGGTGGGAAGATACTCGCGGTTAGAAGTATGTACAAGGAAGCTGCATTTCTGTTGGAACTTTGTTCAAAACACTATTGTGACTGTTTGTCTTGGTGAAATCTAGATCAAAATAGAATACAAGCCACCCAAGGTAAAAATACTAAGACACCAGGTCAAATCATAGGAAAAACTTGTGGAAGCTTCTACCTTAAATATTTGCAGGATTTTAACCTGCTTCATCTATGACAGAGTTCCACGGTCGGGGAAAACCAGTTTTTTAAGGTCAGAAATATCCGAAAATTTTGGAATTACAGAAATCTAGAAATTGAGCAAAAGTCAAGGAATTTTTCATTGAAGCATTCGAAAAGTATCATATTCTATGTAGAAAATACCTAAGAATGGTACAAGTCCTCGCTCGCTATGCTCACTCAGAATAATTCTAAGTTATAACTTTCTGCCATTCAATAGCCTTGTAAAATCTGCTGCCTTGAACTTTTTTGTACCATATAAAGCAAATTTAGCCTCCTTTTCTCTATTTATTGCCATATTTTGCTCTAACAAAAAGATGCTGACAGCAACAGCTGTGTAGCCCAACCACCCTAAAGAGTCAACTGCTCTGTTGTCAGGGAAAAGTTGTGGGAACCCTGTATGAGGTATTTAGATTTAATAAAGTTCAAATTTAGCAAGGTGAATTTTTATTTCGTTCATTGTGTCTTGAATGTTGTTGTATAAATAATACAGACGATTCATCTGTCAATTCATCATTGTGAACTATACCAAATTTTCTGTGACCTTTCAGGGTCGATGATTTTTAAAACGATGGATCTTGGAATCCTTCCAAGATTTAATTTTCAGATCCCAAATTAATTTATAAATGACTGTAATTCTTTTAAGTCACTATTAGTCCCCTACCATTTTTCAACCCTCACTTCAGTCCTGGCTATGACAGGTGAGCGACCTAGGGCCCTTTGGGCCCTCTTGTTTGTTTTATCGGTATGAGAACTTCGAAGTTGGCGACAGAGTCTACTTACTTGATACAGCCGCCCTAAAGGGCAAATGCAGGAAACTCTGTCCACCATGCAAACGCCCTGGGGTCATCGTTTACATAAATTGTCATCCTATCTTTTTAGAGTTAAACTAAGAAATGCAGTGTTAAACCAAGACAGACTGAAAAGGTGTAATGATAAGGATGTACCAGTCTGGACTAAACACTGGGAGGCCAACCCCGGTGAAAAGTTTAGGGTGGGTAAGGGAATGTACCGCCTGGAAAAAACTCAGTAACCCAGTCCCCTTGGCCAAAACTCTCGCCGCGAGCGATGATCTGACACGTTGGTGCGTACTCTTGGCCCAAGTAGATATAGCTAAGAAAAGAGGTAAAGGCAAGTATCTGGGTATAGGTCCCACTACCCAGAAAGCTGAGGGGAACTCTCTTGCACCCAATGAGAGCCTTCTTGAGTTCGAGTCAGACATGGAGGTCGAATCTGTGTCGTCTGCGGTTGCTGACAGATTACTGGCTCTTAGAGCCCAGTAACTGGCAAATAAATACCAGTTAGTCCAGTACAGCACAGACCAAGGTTTGACCTGAGTTTGGACTCAGGCAAGGGGAAGCCCCTTAACTCTTCTATAGGTGAACATCATACAGGGAGTGCTAGTTTTGCCCTAAGTTATACCCAGGTATGCAAGGGGCAAAATAGACCAACATACCTGGAACTGAAACCAACCCACAACAGTTAAGGGGTGTTGGTCAACTGGCAGTTTGCTCTGGCTATGATGTCTATGCTAGAAATATATCAAAGGAGAACTTGAAACAGTTTTTCGAGCTCTCTCCTGAGGACCTTGAACAGCTGCCCAAACATCCTCAAGGCTTTGACAGCCATTGCCACCTTGATCGGTCCCTGAGGGAAATGGGATAAAAAATCCATCTTAAGGAGATAAGTGATCTGAATCCCCTCGAGACACATGATATTGACCTTGTGGGTGAAGTTGGTGTCTTTTGTGACCCTGAGACATTCCCTACAGAGTCAACTCTTCCCACATGGATGGATCAAGGTGTTATCCCAGTAATTGAGTTCCACCCAAAGAAGCCGCTGAGCGATAGTGCATACAATAAGCTCAAGGAAACCTTGGAACTCCCGGGGATGGCAGGCTTTCAGAAGTAGGCTTTGACAGAACAGAGCCTGCGGTGACTTTGGCTCATCAGCTCCCCTCACTTGATAAGGTCTTGTACCTTCATAAGCCAGAGCACGTTCTGGTGCTCCTCTGTAGAGGCACATCTTTTGAACGGTCTGATGAGTCCACCTTGACAGTTTTGTATCTGTTAAGAGGTCACCCCACGGTCAGCCATGACCAACTGGTACACCTGCATTGTTACACTGGCTCTTGGACCGTAATGCAGGAGTGGCTGGCGGTGATCCTAAATACTTATTTTGGGTTCACTGCCATGGTCATGTAATACCAGGATCAAGGTTAGCTGAATGCAGTTAGAAAGCTTCAACAGTTATTGATGGAAACAGGTGCTCCATTTTTCAAGCCCCAATGGTGCTAGTTCTCTAAGACTTGTATGATTGGCTGGGTTGCATCTCGGATTAGTCTAGTTCGGGATCAACCCTGGGCGACCAACGGGAAATGGCTGTATGTTGACAAGTGCCCGCCGTTGTCAACATGCAATTCAGAGATGGAATAGGCCCTGGGAGCCTTGGTGGCAGTTCATTTTAAATGAATGATGCTTTCAATCTTGGTTTTCATAGTCCAACCAAGGATCGATGTGACCTGTGTGTGCACTATGAAAACGCCTCCATCAATGAAAAGGAACAGGTGACAACTGAAATTGACAGGCATTTAAAATGCAAAACTTGGGCGCAAGAGATGAAGGTAGAAGATAAGGCAGCCTGCAAGGACGACGAAAGGTTGGCTGTATCCTGTTTTGACCTGCAGCAACTTTTGCTCATGCCACACAGCAATGGGTCTGTATTATATTACAGTAGAAAATGATGCACCTTTAACTTGAGTGTGTATGTTATTAACAGCATAAATTTTTAGAACGAGGGCACACAAAAAATGAAAATGACAGCATTGATGCACCTATTGAAAGAAATAGTAAAGGTCAATCGATATACACGACACCACAATGGGCGGCTACTATCAAGACATCAAGACATTCCCCATGTCCTTATATTGTCAAAGAGTTGAGCAGCTCTGATTTGCTTGACTTCAAAAAATTTAGATTTTAATGAAAAAGACAAAAATTCAAATGGATGCAGATGAAAATTGTTACATTTGATGATAATCAACCAGAAAAAGTGACAATTTCTTATAATGACAAGTCATCTGTAACATGTAACTTGATGAAACAACCACACCCCGTGTACCCCGATAATATGTATTAGACAGAGTACTGCTGTTTAGACAGAGCGGAAAATGTCGACGCTTGAGAGGTAATGTATTTTGTGCCTGTTACAATTATTTCGTGTCCATACCAGTAAATCGATGAACATGTTTGTATGCAGTGGTTCTTCCTCGACAAGAAGATGTATTTTTTTCCGACCAGAAACGTAAGATTCGATTTTAAACTTTATAAATGCGTCCAAAAGTCCAAAGTTAAGTCTATAAAAAATAATTAAAAATACTTCTAGACGGCGGAGAATACACAAATTTCGTGAATATGTAGCGAAATAATAGTACCATATTCTTTCACAATGATATATTCACTGACGTAAGTATCTTTCTAAATATAACAGTTTTTCTACACTTAGTGTCGCCAAAATGGTACTGCTTATGTTATATGGCTGATACTGCTTATGTCCAGTGTAAATTTAATAAGATACTGCTTGTGTTTTTTTTATTTCATGATTAAATGCAGGCACAATATTCATAATCAAATACTTTCTTGGGATTAAATATACTCTAGAGTCCTTACTAGAAATAGGTATATATATAAAATATTGTAAATTTGCCTTATTTTTACCGAATATTCAAGTACAGATCGACGCCGTCCTTCTGGACTTTAGCATAGCCTTCGACAAGGTTCCCCACGAGAGACTAGCACTCAAGCTACAGTACTGTGGCATAAGAGGAAACCTGCTGCTTTGGATAAGTAGCTTCCTGGCAAACAGAACCCAGCGAGTACTGGTCGAAGGGCAGTCATCCAACACAGCACCAGTCACCCCCGGCGCACCCCAGGGATCAGTCATTGGAACCCTCCTCTTTCTGCTGTATATTAATGACCTCCCACTTCGGGCAACATCCACATCCCGCTTGATTGCTGACGACAGTCTCTTGTACAGGACAATTCGCTCTACAGAAGATGCCAAAGCCCTACAAGAAGACCTGGACAGGTTACAGCAGTGGGAGCGTAACTGGTTGATGTCATTCAACCTATCCAAATGTGAGGTTATCCGTATTACCAGGAAGAGAATCCCCATCAAGGCGCCATACTTCATCCACGGCAGCGAACTGCAAGTTGTGACAGGGGGCAAGTACTTGGGAGTTTACATAGACGAGAAGCTCTCCTTCAACACCCATGTTGCTACCACAGCAAAGAAAGCAAACAACAGTCTCGCTTTCCTGAGAACAAGCTGTCCCCCAACAGATCAAGGCACAATGCTATCAGACGCTTGTCAGGCCAATCCTTGAGTATGCCAGCACTGTCTGGGACCCGCATACGAGATCCAGTATGAGCCAACTGGAGGCTGTCCAACTTCATCCACGGCAGCGAACTGCAAGTTGTGACAGGGGGCAAGTACTTGGGAGTTTACATAGACGAGAAGCTCTCCTTCAACACCCATGTTGCTACCACAGCAAAGAAAGCAAACAACAGTCTCGCTTTCCTGAGAACAAGCTGTCCCCCAACAGATCAAGGCACAATGCTATCAGACGCTTGTCAGGCCAATCCTTGAGTATGCCAGCACTGTCTGGGACCCGCATACGAGATCCAGTATGAGCCAACTGGAGGCTGTCCAACTTCATCCACGGCAGCGAACTGCAAGTTGTGACAGGGGGGCAAGTACTTGGGGTTTACATAGACGAGAAGCTCTCCTTCAACACCCATGTTGCTACCACAGCAAAGAAAGCAAACAACAGTCTCGCTTTCCTGAGAACAAGCTGTCCCCAACAGATCAAGGCACAATGCTATCAGACGCTTGTCAGGCCAATCCTTGAGTATGCCAGCACTGTCTGGGACCCGCATACGAGATCCAGTATGAGCCAACTGGAGGCTGTCCAACGACGCGCGGCACGATATGTCAAAGTGGACTACCGCACCACTAGCAGCACCAGCCAGATGATTACTGACATTGGTTGGAAACCCCTTGCCGAACGCCGTTCCAACGCCAAGCTAGTGATGGTCTACAGAATCACCATGGACTCGTCGACATCCCAGCCGAGGCATTTTTCCACCCAACATCAATCAACACCAGGGGCCACTCCACCAGGTACTTGCTTCCCTTCTGTCGTACAGATGTGTTCCTGTACTCCTTCTTCCCCTCCACCATCCGACTCTGGAACCAGCTTCCTGAGCAAGCCACTATAATCGTCGACGGTGTTGAGGCCTTCAAGAGGGGTCTGACAGCGAATAAAGAGTATGCTGTTTTTAAGCGGTTTTTTTCAATATCACTCTGTAAATACTGCTGCACCGCTCACACGATTTTAGTAGTACGACATTGCCCCAGAGTGGGATCTGTACTAAACAGGAAGAAGAAGAAGAAGGGTAGAGCACGCTATTTCTGATCTCGGGGTTGTTGGTTCGCATCTCCGACTGGCCAACTAAATTTAATTATAGTAAGTATGGGTGCTATACACCTGGATACTCTTTTATCAAGAAACTTACGAAAATCTTAAAATTTACGCTGAAACTTAAATTCCTTATAGAGTCTAGTGCGTTTTCTTCTATAAAAGAGGTGAAAATATTGTTTAAAATTATAAAGGATAATTTTATATTGGTATGTAAGTTTATGATTGTCATTAATGATTTGAGAAGTCAGTACCCTGGCATGTAAAAACACAAAGGATGCATCTGGAATTAGGGCATCTTCTGTATCATGCACTATCCCCAAAACGTGTCCGTTGGCGAGGTAAATAAAAGAAATACGCATTCGTGCTTAGAAACGATATGCTATCGACTAGCACTGCTCGCCGGTAGCGTGTCGTTACGTAGGCATACTACAGATCGGTTGATATACTACATAAACGCGAAAAGTGCTAATAACGCTACTGAAACAACCTTTTTTTCAATATGGCCAAGGACTTTTAGAAAATTGCAGAAAGTTTAGTTGTACTGACATATAAGGATTACTGAGAACATGATAGACAGTATTAAGAGATATATTAGTGTATGCTACTTTAATTCAAGAGATCAACCCAGTAAGAGCTAAATACATAATCAACATTGACAGAAAATAGTTGCTGAGGCTAAAATGTGTCATGACAAGGTTGCTTCCGGGTTTAAATCATTGAAACTATAATAAAAATAAGCAGTATCTGTTTACAACATAAGCAGTATCGTGACAATTTCACCATATAACATAAGCAGTACCATTTTGGCGACACTAAGTGTAGAAAAACTGTTATATTTAGAAAGATACTAACGTCAGTGAATATATCATTGTGAAAGAATATGGTACTATTATTTCGCTACATATTCACGAAATTTGTGTATTCTCCGCCGTCTAGAAGTATTTTTAATTATTTTTTATAGACTAAACTTTGGACTTTTGGACGCATTTATAAAGTTTAAAATCGAATCTTACGTTTCTGGTCGGAAAAAAATACATCTACATGTCGAGGAAGAACCACTGCATACATACATGTTCATCGATTTACTGGTATGGACACGAAATAATTGTAACAGGCACAAAATACATTACCTCTCAAGCGTTGACATTTTCCGCTCTGTCTAAACAGCAGTACTCTGTCTAATACATATTATCGGGGTACACGGGGTGAACCAGGCAATACACAAAGAGCAAGTTCTAGAACAAGTAGTCAGATTATTACACTACAAGAACCTGTTCAATTATATTCTCATAGTGAACCAGCTTAACTGTCCAGTGCAAAGTACAAAGCATTAAGGAAGTTATGTCAGCCTAAAATGACTCCAAGCATTCATCATGAGTTTTTTTAACAAACTACCTTATGATAAAGAAGAAAGTGATACCGAGTTAATATTCAGAACATCAGTATATATATTGGTTATTGACTTTCATAACATTGTAAATAGATTGTTTATAGTTAGGTCCCTATAATATAGGTCTATGAATATATTTCCACATTACAAAAATTATATAATTGTGACTGTATCATAAGATTGAGATTAATTTATCAAAATATTTTAAGACAGGACTAAGTTCAAAGACAACACAAACTATGACTTTTAAGACAAGACTAAGTTCAACCATTGCTGTCACAGCCGGACAAACTATCGTTTATCGGGTAGTTATGTTTAATATTGATAACGGTTATGACTCTTTAACTGGAATATTTACGTCACCTGTTAACGGAACATACATCTTCGACATTGTGATATGTCCGTACAATAAACATTATGAGGAAGTTAATATAGTCGTAGATGATGAACAGACTACCGTTGTCACAGACTACAGAAGCTCATGTTATTAAATCACTGAAACTACATTTCATTGTTTATTTATAATAAAATAAGTTTTTATATGTTTTTTAATTATATATTTATTTTTCTTTGTTATTAATTTGAGATTCACAATATTTGTAAAGCTATTGCTTTAAACAGTCGGACAAACTATTGGTTATCCGAATGTTATAATATTATTCAATATTAGTAACGGCTACGATTCTTCGACAGGAATTTTCACATAATCTGTAAATGGAACGTACATGTGCCTTTCAAGACAAGACCAAGTTCAATGACAACACCAGCTGGGACATTCAAGGCAAAACCAAGTTCATAGATTACACAAACTGGGTTTCAACAGAAGAATAAGTTCAGAGACAACACAGACTGTGGCTTTCAAAGCAAGACTAAGTTCAGCTATTGCTTTAAACAGTCGGACAAACTATTGTTTATCCGATTGCTATAATATTATTCAATATTACCCTTACCGAACTGACTTACACTGACATATATGTGACTTATATGTGACTTATAAGTGAAGTATATGCCACATATAAGCCACATATAAGTGACATATAACTCACATAAAATTTAGTATAAGTCAGTTATATGTATAAGCCAGTTATATGTCATCTCAATTTCAACATATAAGTCACTTATATGTCAGTTATATGTTTCTGAGTATGCATAGGTCAGTTATATGTCAGTTATATGTCAGTTATATGGATCTTTCAGTTTTCTTTCACAACCACATATAAGTGAGAACTTAGAAAAATTTGTACTGGTTTTCTTACATTTGATAAGCTGAAAATTTCTAAGTCCAAATTGTAGGAAAAAAATGTCAAAATATTGTGTAAATTATTCTGTTATTATTAGACATCACACAATGGGTATCAAAATGTCCAGAATTTAATTATCTATAAAACTGGAATACAAAAAAAACATTTTATTTTTTTTACATTTTTAATTAATATTTAGAGTACATTATTATGAAACCTGAAACCTTAACAGCAGAGTAGATAACAAACTCAAAAGCTTGCAATGAAAAAAACACAGAAGTAATATGATTATATGGAACAAAAGCAACAGTTATACATTGATCTCAAACTTAAGTTCACAACTTCGCATCAGTTTTCATTATTAAATAAATTTCTTTCTCAGTCTTTTTCTAAATAATTTGGCATTTTGCAAGCATAAACAACATCTTTTTTGTCTGTAAGTTCAATAAAAACACATTTGTACATTATGTTCTGCAGTGGTACAACATCAAAATGATCTTAATTCACTTGCTGCAATACATCAATATGCTCCAAGTCAGCACCACTTAATTTATCATTTGATATCTTGCATATGTCATTGTCAACATGTTTTTCCAACTGATTTACCAATGCAACATTCACTATGTTGCATTTACATAAGTTTGTTACATCCAAATGGTTTTCACAAAAAGGAAATAATTGCAAATAAAATGCAATTTGACCTATCTGCTTGCCTATATCAGACTTGTCATAAGCAATAGTGTAACTGTTTCGGGCATGAACCCTCATATAACATTTCGAATGAAAAATTTCATTTCCTATTTTGATTCTGTTAAATGTTACATAATGGTGAGGCATATGACCAAGAAACTGAGAAACTGCAGCCATTTCATTCTCAGTCAAACGTTTCTTCCCTGTCCCCCCCAACCAAATATATATTGTCCTGTAAATGACGATCATTTGTACTCAATGTTCCTTTTATTGATTTTGTATAAAGTTTCTTCAGGTGAATTAGGTTTTATAAACTGTTTTTCTAGCTTCAATAATGTTTGCATAAGATTGACAGTTTCTACTATTTGAAAATCCACATTCTGAGTGCCGTTGAAAAACTTCAAAACACTTCCATTTGCATTTTCAAATGGAAAACAAGAATATGCCCACAGAGGACCCATTTGAAGAACCATATCTGGAAGGTGTAATAGCTGATGAATATTGCATGTCATGTATCGGTCACCATATAGAGCAGCAAAAAGACAACAGAAGTGAGTTAACAATGCATTAGATTTGTCAATGTCTGCACCTGATATGCTGTCTTTTAACAAAATATACACTGCATTCACCAGCAGCAAGTAATGCTGGAAATATTCTTCACTTTGTATGTCTCTTAACACTGGGAGAGAATAGTATAACAACCATGACCTAAATTCAGAGGCTTTCCAATATTTCAAGTGTTCACTTATAGATCTAGGTAGCCTAGTGATGTTATTTGGTGGTTTGAGATATTTCAATCGCTTATCCACTAGGCCAGTACACATAGAAAGGGAGAAAGCTTTTCCTTTATGCTCTGATAGAAACCACAATGACATCAGTAATTTTGTGACCCCCAACAAAATACCATGCATATAATCTATACATGTACCAGAGACAAGGTTGTAAAATGAAAGACATTGTAAAAAGGATGGCCCTTTAACCCCCCTGCTAATGACATTGTTTGTGACTGCATTTTCAACATCTTCCAGATATTCATTGTGGTTTCGCTTTGGGCCTGTGGGATTTTCTTCCTTAAACGGGAAAGTGTGACAGTGACCTCTCTCACTAGTTTTGCAAGTTTCACCAGGCTGCAAGCATTTACAACAGCCGTACTTTCCATTAAATTGTATGGTGTTACATACAACGCTTCTTGCAGGCAAATCTGCAGTCCCACCAATAACCACAACTTTACAAAGGAATGGGTCTTGAATTTCTGAATTGATGGTACTGTCAATTTCAATACCTGTTGTCTCTAATTCTTGAAGTGTTTTTACAAATGGTTCAGTGTAAGACATCATAGTTGGCTTTTTTGGACCAAACCGAAGTCCCCCGAGAATCATATTTTCTGTATTTGACCTTTTACTATACTGCAATTCATTTATCTGGAAAAACAGAGGCCACAAAGACATGTTGGATGATTTGAAGCAGGGTATGCCATCTGTATTCCATAATAATGATAAATTGTGAGGATTTTCAAGTATTCCACCATTCTGACACAAAGCTCTGTAAATTTCCCCATCATATATATCTTGAATAGAATTTGGTAACCGTTTTCGTGTAAAGCGATACTGTATGTCATTTATAAAAGATGATCTGGCGAAGAATGACTTAATCTGTTCAGCTATTGGTATTTCAATAAAATGTGAAACGGATGAATCATTCAATACTTGTTCGCACATTTCATTGGGGCATATTTTTGCCTCTAGGTCCTGTTTACTGACACCAAGATGACAGAAATTACAATACTTGTGGACTTTCAATGGGTGCTTGATGTGCTGAAACCACTTCTTAAAAGACACAATAGACTTTAACAAAAGATTTTCAGAAGGACACAGTTGATCAATGATATTTAGAATGTCACTGAGACCTTCTCCAGTTAAAGAGTACTTCAAAATAAATGTCATCATCAGCACCATGAATGATCCTAAACTTAGTCTAGACCCTGAGAAAACTTTTTCCTCATTTTTGTCAGCACTATCTTGTTTTCCTACATTGTCATCTTTAACTTCATTTCCATTCAATAGAATTTCCTGTGTTGTTGTTGCACTGTCATCGACATGTTCCAGGAGATTGTCATCATGTTCCAGGAGATTGTCATCATGTTCCAGGAGATTGTCATCATGTTCCAGGAGATTGTCATCGACATGTTCCAGGAGATTGTCATCGACATGTTCCAGGAGATTGTCATCGACATGTTCCAGGAGATTGTCATCGACATGTTCCAGGAGATTGTCATCGACATGTTCCAGGAGATTGTCATCGACATGTTCCAGGAGATTGTCATCGACATGTTCCAGGAGATTGTCATCGACATGTTCCAGGAGATTGTCATCATGTTCCAGGAGATTGTCATCGACATGTTCCAGGAGATTGTCATCGACATGTTCCAGGAGATTGTCATCGACATGTTCCAGGAGATTGTCATCATGTTCCAGGAGATTGTCATCATGTTCCAGGAGATTGTCATCGACATGTTCCAGGAGATTGTCATCGACATGTTCCAGGAGATTGTCATCGACATGTTCCAGGAGATTGTCATCATGTTCCAGGAGATTGTCATCATGTTCCAGGAGATTGTCATCGACATGTTCCAGGAGATTGTCATCGACATGTTCCAGGAGATTGTCATCGACATGTTCCAGGAGATTGTCATCGACATGTTCCAGGAGATTGTCATGATTCCCAATTGTAGACTGTATTTCAACTTCTGGTGAATTCTCTGAAATTTCTCTATCTTGATTGTTTGTCAATTCCTCACATGTTTCATTAAAAATGCTTTCATTTGATAAACTTGTTGAATCCTCACACTGGATATTATGACTTGAAGTTCCATGCTGGCTACCAAGAGAATGTTGAAGTATATCTGTAATATAAAACATGATAACAACAATAAAAACTAGAAGGGTTTTGACACAAAAACGTATGTCTCCAACAAAGGACTTTAACTCCAGCGAACTCCAGCAACAATCATCCAACCTAAAATTCGGCCATGGTTAGGGCGCTGGATTTGTAACCCGACAATCCGGGTTTGATTCCCAATCATGCATGAGGGAGACATCATACCAAAATACTATTTAAACCATTATGTTCAAGTTAGTTTGTTGTGGATGAATTTCCGTGTTGTATATAGCATTAGTCAAACACTTTTGCATGACTTGGTAAGATATTTGCTAAATCAACCATCTAGATTTAGAACTACGTAATCACTTAATAAGTAACAACTTAAACAAGAGAAGTTTGTAAAACATTCATGCCCCCCTCAGGCAGCCAAATAGTCATTTGATTTTTGTTAAAGATCACAGGGACCTTGAACTTTCACTATACAGACTTCTATCTACTGATGATGACCAACCTCGCTCCATATTAAACCGTTTTTAAGTCATAAATGATTGCTAAGTACTTTCATAATTTCTATTTACCTGTCCCCATGAAAGGTTCACTTGGTATCATAGATATTTTTCTCTTTGATGATAGTGGAGCATGCTGAAGTGGGTTTTTTCTTTTCAAGTACTGGTTGTATCGACCTTTAGACACCCTCTGACGCTTCTGTTCCGTATCCATTTTAATCCGAGTCTGACTCACTGATACACAGACATAATGATATGGCTCAATAGTCTGCAAAAAATGGAAGCAATTTAGTGAACATTCAGAATTATATACAGGTATCAGAGTTAAGGTGTTAAAATTCTGCAATTCCAAGGGCACATAACTCTTGCACCAAGATGAATGAAGAATTATTTAATACTATGTTTGACTGAGAAAAGACAATATGAGATTAATTCTGTACATTATTATTATAAATTGTATAAACAGAATTTACAGAAACAGCCTGAAACATGGGAAACATGTCACCACAGCTAGCACTCTATAAATCATATCACATTGTGTGATAAATTAACTAAGCTGCATGAACATCCAATTTACTCTAAATTATAGTATATCATAGATGTCAGTGCTGCAAAAATGCATGTATACATCTTTGAATATTTTGTTTTTAAACTCCTCGGTTTTCAGTAATCCTGATTCAATTTGCTTGGGAAATTAATTAATATGACACACAATTTAATTATTGATTTAAAAACAGAAAACTGACATTCACTGAAATTTTGTGGATATCATTTTTGTTGTAGAAAATGATCATTGATAACTGAAATCCAAACGAAAATAAAATTATAAATAAAACCCGAAAAAAACCGTATTTTTTACGCCGGGTCGAAAATGATCGGGGACGAATACTCAATCTTGAAAAACGTAAAATTACTAACTATATTATAAGTTCCTTCCATTCCTTGGCGAAAGTCCGTATTTGTTAAGATCTTATAAGAGTTAATGAAATGCAAATACATCACACATCGATAATACTTACAAAATACGTAGGCTGGATATATTGTTGAATTTGTTCCAGTTTTCACCTGGAAGTCTGCGACTGTCCGCCATTTTGAATCAGAACTGATCACGTGGAATCTTGTTGAACGGGAATAAGTTTTTTTATCAAATAAACTTTTAAAATATATTCGATGAATGTTCTTATCCAAATACATATTTGAAGTACAAATCGATCTAGAGTTTATAAAAACAGTCATAAAAATCCATTGGCCGCAGCATCCGGACCTCATTACGACGAGAGCTGTTCTCTGATTGGTTCAAAATCAGCGGTCAATTCAAGTTTCAAAACAAGGCATCTCGCTGGACAAGAAGAACAACAACGACACTCGTGTATAATATTAATTGTATCTTAAACCATGAATTCGGAAGAATCTGTCCAGAATAACTTCGTTCTGTTGTTCTGGTACGTTGGGGAAAGGAACTGGACGGTCCAGAGTACGTCTACAATAGTTAAACCGAGGAAAGATGCCGACGAGTATCAGCCTGGAGACATCGTGACGGCAAGGTTCCAAGGAAAGAATTATAAAGCAGTCATAGTGAGGATCGAAGGTACGATAGCTTCATGTGTGATTATTATTATTGAATGCCTGTTGAGTGTTGTATACTTTACTTTTAAATTCTGCCTAGATCTATTTGAGATTTTTATGTTCTGCACACGAACGCATTTCAAATTGAACTCGAGGCAAAATTGCCTCAAAAAGTTTCCGGCTACGTCAGTACGTGATAACTTACGCATTATTATAAACACAGGGTATATTCTAAAAGCTTGTAATAAACGCGGATCATGGATGACAACGATTTAGGCACATTATTTTCAGTTTTAGCCTACTACTGCGAACCGGAAAGGCAGTGGCTAGGATTACGGTACCGTAATCCTAGACCCACAGGCTAGGATTACGGAAGTTCCGTAATCCTAGCAAGTCCTAGCTAGGGCTGTCTAGAATTACGGAAGTTTTTATATCGAGTGCAATTAAGCGTGCAGATCGCCTTATATTGCATGTTGACATTTATATTAGATGAATTTATACAAGTATTGGTATATTGACCGTCGAGTAATCAGTTTCGGTTATGATAAAGATATAGAGTATGGTAAAGATATTAAACGGCGGAAAATATCTAAATGCAAATACATTTGATACTGTATTATAAAGTACTTTTATCTACGCATAAATTTATAAAGTTATTAAAATACGAAAAATATATTGAGATAACAGATAATAGCAGGGTTGAACAAGAATACTTCAACATTTATCACGAATGCCGCTCGTGTGATCAGAGCAGACACGAAAGTATATACACGAAGGTATGTACGTACGTTCGTGGAGCAAAAAAACCTTGCATGATCTTTTAATTATATTTTAAAAACGCAGGCAGGCTCGATTGTTTACATAATTCTAATTTTATAAGATTCCTAATGACATGCAAAGCGTAATCAGTTACAAATATGTACAAATAGATAATTAAGAAACTAAATATGACCATATTTGGAATTCGTATCACTACGCGCTGTCACAACGTAGATCCAGTGGTAGGCTAAGTAAATTGTGAATGAACAAACGATTTAACTACTTAATGTTTATTTCGAGGACCGAATGACGAACAAACATATCCGATCTACTACCAAAATTAGCAACACAATTTGTTTCGATCATGACAATCAATTTCAATGGAACTACATTTGTGTATTCGACCACGTACATAAATTAATTTATAAACATTCGGACTGCCTCTATTTTCTTCCCATGCAAAGACAAAATATTATCGAAGTAAAATTCGAACATGATATTCTGATAATTTTTATTAATTTGTCAATAAATATATCAATATTTGTATAATTAAAAACTTAATTGCACTCGATATAAAAAACTTCCGTAATTCTAGACAGGCCTAGCTAGGACTCGCTAGAATTACGGAACTTCCTTAATCCTAGCCTGTGGGTCTAGGATTACGGTACCGTAATCCTAGCCACTGCCAACCGGAAATCAGAACTTTCACATTTGTCAGGACATTTTGTTTCTCGCCGAAATGACGTAAAATAAATAATACAGCAGTTTTTAAGCTAATAAATACGACAACAGCTTATTTATAACGTATATGTGTTTCATTATAACTCGAGATCTAGACTAGAGAATGTCCTATGAAGTGATGCTACGAATTTCGGATTTGTCCGACAGTTCGGATACACGGTAATTATAACACGACATCGTTAGCAGTCAGTAGTGCAGTCATTTTTATATGAATGCTTTATTATGTTTTGACTTTGTGAGGAATATAAAAGAAATAGCCATTATAAATATGTTGTGCACAGATTCTTAAGGGTGGGATGGGACATCAAAATGCATAGTTAGCTCCAAGCTGTGACACTGAGGAGAAAGGTCTAGCCTCTAGGTGAGAAATGCAGGAAGAAATTGTCTGGAAACCACAGAGCGACACGCATATACACCAGGTGCTGTGGTTAAATAAAGCTAGTGACTGCTGATAGTGATATGATGGTTGTGGGTTTGATCACATACAAATATCTCTTGTTATTTTATGTTCAAAGAGAATTCCATCTTTATCTTCAGATGACAAAGAAGCACTTGCTGAGGACAGAGTTCGATTTGATAAGTTACTGCATGATGCCAGCCTCTCACCAACTCAGAAATTGGAACAGATGGGTATTGCTGCAGATTTGGATGCAAATAATGGTATTAAAAAGCATATAATTTTTTAAAAATATTGTTTAATGTCCCACTGGTCAACAGTATTTCAGTCATACATAGACTACCTAGTCACATTATCCTGACACCGGGCAAACCAGCAGTTACCTGGAACTAATTAACAATGCTGAGCGTCAAGCAAGGGAGATATACCAGTGCAGTTTTTAACGACTTTGGTATGTCGCTGCCTGGGATCGAACCCATGACCTTTCGCTTTACCACTAGGCTATCGAGGTGGATGTAAAAGCATAATTATATTGTTGCATGTATCCCACCTTGTGCTTTCTTCTAATTTTAAGACTAGTTTTTCGATATTACTGCTTCAGAATAAGTGGTATATTAGTCAGCTGAATGGTGAAAGCACTTATTTAAACTAGGTTTTCATGAAAGATGGTGCAAGTGTATATCTAAAGAATAGCTAGATGTGCAAATCAGGGTAACCTTGGTTTTAAAGGATCTAATCTGACTCTGTGCTTAGCACTTTGCATGGTCTACTGAGAGTGGGGATGTGTTCTTCTCGAACATGAGAAGAACACTGTTCTCGACATTTCTCGCCATTATTGTTATTGTGTTCTGTTTCAGATGATACATGTACTACAACCAAAACGTCCACTACAAGTACAACTACTAAGAGACCAGCCAGTCAGCAGAAAAGTAGTGTGCCGAAGAAACCAAAGACACAAAACACACCTATAATAGAGAACATCAAGTTAATAACTAAACAGAAGAAAACAGCGTCTTTGGAATCCTCTAAGCTGATGGCAGCCAGACTTCTTCAGGGCGCAAAGACTGACAAGGAGTTGCAACCATCACATTCACCTTCAATACAAGTTTCTACAGCCATAAGTACCACCACCTCTGTCTCTTACACACAACCTTCATCATCACTGCAATCTTTGAGTTCTTCTACATCACAGATGTTGTCACAAAATTACATGACTTCACCCTCAGTTCAATATGCACACAATTACATAAATGTATCGTCCTCTTCAGCAAGCAGCAGCATACCACACTATCCAGCATCACAAACGCAGCAAACATCAACGACAGCTCACCTACCATTTCAACAACAAAACATGCTTTCATCTATACACAGTCCCAGTCAGATGTCTTTACCCACAGACAACATATATCCACACTCTGCTAACTTGTATGACTGGGATTATAGTGGTACTAGTGCATCTGAACTGATTGCCAACAGTTTAACAAATGAGGATGGCAGGGGATTTACAACATGTACCCCATCTCTGGATTGCTCCAAATGCATGCCCCTCATTCAGGCATTGACTCAACGAATAATCACATTAGAACAAAAGATGGAGTCTGTTATTACAGCAAAACACACAGCACCATCAACATCACACACAGCACCATCAACATCACACACAGCACCATCAACATCATTTGCAGCACCATCAACATCACACACAGCACCATCAACATCATTTGCAGCACCATCAACATCACACACAGCACCATCAACATCATTTGCAGCACATTCAACATTATTTACAGCACCAGCAACACCCCAGCATTCACAACCAGCAACTCTGAATCAGTCTTTGGCGGATCAAACCACAGAGGTTAAATCAACTGGCAATGTAAGTATGAATAAAGTATTTCTTCTAAAATAAGGTGGTCTGACAAGGGTTTTATACTGTATTTGCATTAATGAAGCAAAAATGTATCCATTGATAAATTTATTCTAACCATCTTCGAACACCTAGAAATATATGGAACGTTAACAATTGTTTTAAGCTTCAATGCAATACTAGAACATGCCAACACACTACAATGATATTAAAGGAAATATTATTCTTATATAGCCCTACCTTAATGTTAGGTTTGTTTGTTTATTCAGGTTTAACGGCGTTTCTCAACAATTTTCAGTTATATACAGTGGCCGATTCACCTAACCAGTTTTCCTGGACTGTATCCTATTAAACCAGTTCTAAATTACCCTTCATCGACATTGTTCGAATGTTAGGTGGGGATAATAATAAAAAATATATTGGTGAAATACTACTCAAATATAATTAAAAAATAGATACAGTATACAAAGTCATAGGCATTGAATTAAGATTTATGAATTATAATGCTTAAAAATTGTGGTGATGTCTATTTTAATCATGTTTTTTAGGAAGATGGATCAATGAGTGTTGAACTCCTGCCAGGATATGGCATCCGGATTACTGTGCCACAACTGGATGCCTGTATCAGAAAGTCCAATGGGAGTGATACAGCATTGGCAAGACTGCTTGTCAATGTTTATTTTGACGACAAGACATTGGCAGGCAGCTCTGTGAGGGGCACGAAGACCAAACCTGCTCTTGATGCTACCATCACCAATGCCATCATCAGTAAGTAACAAAATTGTGACTTTTTAGCTCACCTAAGCACTAAGTGCAAGGTAAACATGTGTCACTCCTATTAATTTATAGGGCCAGCCATATGAGACATCTATACTTTCTGAGTCAGTGCATTTACTTCCCAACTCCAAACTTTAATGCCAGGCACCAGGCAGTAAAGTACACACAGTAACTATCAGATTTAACTAGCTGGCCGCTCACTAACCAGCCGTGTCAGAATTTACCCCTACCGGGATTCAAACCTTCAACTCCCAAACCACTAGGCTATGGGAGACTGTTGCAGGAATATGATTCTAAGAGCACGTAAATGTTGATAAGGTAAAAAAACAATGGTCTTACTCTAACTTTTCACAGAAATATAATTAAAACAGTTGCTGAACTCAACAAAATGAATTGAATGATTGTAGCTCAATATGCATGATATGATTCCTGACAGTGTGACCTAAACCTTTTGAGTAGTATATAATATGTTATAAAACAAAGAGTTTTGAGCAATTTGTTTTCATTTAATAGAAGTTTTTGGTCTTCCCAGCTAATTATATTTATGAGAATGATTTCAAATTCTTTTCCAGACTACGTATGTTCAAAGAGGAATTGCTCGGAAAGAGACATCGTGCAGGCTATAAATCAAAAATGTGCGGATGCCAGGTCAGCTTCAGCTGTAGCCAGCAAGAAGAAAAAATAGACAATAGTGTATATTGGATGTGTTGTATATATGTGTATATAGTTTTTTGGACAGTGTTTTCAAGAAGTGATATATTTTTAAAGGCATGATGATCCGGACCATTGTAAATATTTAATAGACTTGATAACTTTGTTTAATTGCTTTTTATGTATATAGTATCTGGGTGCTTTTCAAGGAAAATAGAGTATGAGTTAGTACTCACTTTTTTTCAAAATAATTTTTTGATTTTTGTCTCACAAACCACCAAAATTTAATACCTTGGACCCCAAATTAAAGTACAATTAGTCTTTTTCCCCAACTCTTTTCCTGGAAATGCCCCATGAAGAAATCTGTAAACATTGTAAATATTTAACTCTTCTTTTTGCCGGAAATGATGTACATGAAGTTAAAACTGTTAATTAATAAAGTTATATTAAGATTATGTGCTGCTTTAAATTATATATTAATATTCTATTGTGGAAACATGGTTATGTAATATTTGTATTATTATACTATTGGTTAAACTTTTAGCTTGGACTTTAAAAGGTCCATAATCATGAATAGACAGGAATGAATTGAAACCTACAAGCTTACAGCGAATTTGTAACCTTCCATATTGTACCCTGTTAACTTTTCAGTTGCAGAACACTAGTATGATGATGGCCGGTCCGTCCAATTTCCATTTTAGAAAGCTATTTTTAGCGTCCGAGGCAACCTATATGTCACATATAAGTCACTTATATGTCACATATAAGTCACTTATATGTGATAATATACATCTCAGGTAGTACAACATATAAGTCACTTATAAGTGACATATAAGTCACTTATAAGTGACATATAAGTCACTTATACTTATATGTGACATATAAGTCACTTATATGTGTCATATATGTTACTTATACTTCACATACATCTCATTTGCATGTAAAATACTAACAAGTCACTTATATGTGACTTATATGCGACTTATATGTAGATTGACTATGTGAAGTATAAGTCACATATAAGTCACATATAAACTGACATATAAGTGGCATATATGTTATTTTGGTAAGGGATATGATAATGAACATTTACTATGTACAGTTATTTCCCTTTATATATTTTCACACAGTTGTTCCCCCTTAATAAAAATACGCCATTTGTAATACATAATCAAACCAACTATTATCCCTGGCTGTATGATCTTTATAGCGTTGTAAGTACACGTTAATCATTTACGATGTATTGCCAATCATTCAGTAATAAGTAGTGGAGTTCATTGAATCATGTATTTCATTATGACTTGGTATGCTATCCATTTATATACGGTTTATTATGTATTTCCAGTTTGGAGATTGTGATGAAACACAACATTAAATATAGTCCTGACCAAATAGAGTTGATTCTTATTTACAAGGTAGTGCAGTAATAAAGAAAATACTGTCTATGTACACAATCAAACAGTAACATCACCAAATAGTTTGATCTCTTACCTACAATTTGTAGCAGGAATGCTATGATGGCAACTGTAGTTTCTGCTTACACAACTCTGACGGGGAGAGACAAGTGTTTTAACTACGAGAACTGAAAACTGAAGTTTAAACACCAAAGGGCAACAGAGTGATCAACTTAGATCACTGATGCGCTATCATGAACACTGTTTACCGAGAGCACAAGACAAAATATTACATTTAACTGTTAAACTGTGCAAAGAGAGAATGCAGGGACTTGAACATGAGCTGTGGTTTGGACGCAGACAATGCAAGTTCAGATCAAGCAAATTGGTAACTTTCAAAAGATGCATGGACAAACGAGGGGCTGTTGTGAACATTATGCTAGCTTCAGTTCTCCAGGATATGTCTATTGGAAAGGAAAAGGCAAATCTGCTAGTTACTTCCAAAGTTGTTCTACCAATTAGCTGAACCCACCTGCAGAACCTTTGTTACAAGGCCAGCCAGAATACGATCCAGCTAAATGAGCAAGATATGGTTAAGAAGTGGAGAAGAGTAGTCCAACATAATCGTGAGCAGGGCACAGAAAATCAAAATCATTTAGACTTGTTGTTCAATGCACGCTACAATGCAACCTTACTAGGATGGTTTCTTCATACAAGCCTGGTTACCAGGCGGCTTCCCAGTCATACAGAGTGGCTATTGAGAACCACACCTCATACAAATATATTATATGACTTGCTGTGGAAAACAAAATGTGCTGGATGGGTACGTATTTGCAGAGCAAGGGCTTTGACATCACATGCCCAGGGGACCATGCTGGTTACACAGCCACAACACCATATATGCAGCCATGACAGATGGCATACAGTATAGCCGATCAGCTGTGGCAGGCTAAGAATATATTTGTGTGAACCCTGCCCAGTTAAATAAGCAAGATATGGCTGATAAGCGAAGAAGAGTAGTTGTGAGCAGGGCGCAGAAAATTCAAATCATTTAGACCTGTCATTCGATGCACAATACAATGCAACTAGGAAGGTTTCTTCATACCAGCCTGGGCAGGGTGCTAACCAGACTCAAGTTTTTCACAGCTTAAACGATTTTTACAAGGCATTGGGACAAATGAGGGGCTTCTGTGAACACAATGGAGACTTTTCAGGATAAGACTTTTGCAGTAGAAAAGCTAAATAAGCCTCTTTCATCAAGCTACTCCTTTATTCTACACAAGTGGGCTGCCCAACTATCATCCCATAATCAAGGTAGGGCTAAGTTCAAAGACAACACCAACTGTGCTTTCAAGACAAGACTTAGTTCAACAACACCAACTGTGCTTTCAAGACAAGACTTAGTTCAACAACAACAACTGTGACTTTCAGGACAGGACTAAGTTCGAAGACAACACCAACAATACCTTTCAAGACAAGACTAAGTTCAAAGACAACACAAAATGTGAGTTTCGAGACAAGACTAAGTTCAACCAATGCTGTCACAACCGGCCAGACTATAGATTATTTAGTAGTTATGTTTAATATTGGTATTATGATTCTTCGACAGTAGTATTTACATTACCTGTTAAAGGAATGTACATGCGCTTTTCAAAGACAACAAAAACTGTGATGTTCAAGGCAGGACTAAGTTAGAAGACAACACTGACTGTGACTTTCAAGGCAAGATTAAGTTCAACCATTGCTGTCATTGCCGGCCAGACTATTGTTTATCAGATTGTTATGTTCAATATTGGTTATGGCTTCTACTCTAACTGGAATACTGGAATATTTACGTCACCTGTTAACGGAACATACATCTTCGACATTGTGATATAACAACAAACATTATGTGGAAGTTAATATAGTCGTAGATGATAAACAGACTACCGTTGTCACAGACTACAGAAGCTCAGCGTATTATATCACTAACAAGAGCTGTCACTAGACAGCGCGCTCGACTATTCGCAGCCATTTGTCAGAAAAAATATAAGTGCAAAACAGGCCATTTAAAATTTGTATTATATTGAAACGTGAGTTACGCTACTTAGTTGACTACATGGCAATGAAAGCTAATGTACAATGGTTGTTGAGGCATGGCAATTATCTCAACACTGGACTATTAACAAATATTTGTCAGTGAAAATGATTTTAAGACTTCAAGCGGCACTGTACTCTATTCAAGAAATGTGTATGTTTAAAGGGAATTGTATACATCCACTGACATAACAAAGTTTCTACAAAATAATCATATGAGTAAGATATGATTTGTTAAAGGAGTCAATTTTAAAACAATGGTGACAAATTAAAATAATAATGTAGAGGATACAGTCATGTAATAAATCAGTGATGAGTTTAAAGTAGTTTAGTAATTATTTATAGTATTGAATACAATACCATGCCAAACAACACAAGTTTGATATCCTCGCTGGAGTTATTACAATTGACCAGTACCATTGACTAATGATGATAAACAAATGTTATAAGTTTCCATGCAATATCATAAACAGTAACTAAGATATGGCGTGAATAGAACTTGCATGTAAAACTTGAACCAATAAACTCCTTTGTTAAAAAGGGGCATAACTGAAATAAAAAAATAATAGAGTTACTGCCCTTGACTGATACCATTGACTGATGATGGTAAACAAGTGTTGTAAGTTTCAATGCAGTATCATGGATAGTAGCTGAGATATGGTCTGAATGAAACTTGCATGCAAAACTTTAACCAAGAAAATTCTATGTTAAAAAGGGGCATAACTCAAATAATAATCATAATAGAGCTATTACCCATGACCGGTACCATTGCCTTATGATGGTTAGTAAGTGTTGTTAGTTTCAATGCCATAGCACAGATACTATTTGAGATATGGCCTTATTAGTAACTTGCATGCAAAACTTTAACCAAATTTTCTAAGTAAAAAAGGGCCATAATTTGCATTAAATTCATGCAAGAGTTATCTAACATGGTTGATTACATGACAGGGAAAGCCAGTGCAAAGTTTCAATCCAATATATGCACTGGATATTGAAATATAACCAAGGTTAAAGTTTTGTAAAACTTTAACCATATGCAACGCCGACGCCGACGAACAAGTGACTGTAATAGCTCTCATATTCTTCAAATAGTCGAGCTAAAAATACATTTCATCGTTTATCTATCAAACTTTTAAGTTTTTTTAATTATTCACTTTTGTTTGATATTACTAAAACTAGTCCAATCAACTGTCAGAAATAATTTGAGATTCACAATATTTTGGTTACTTTACTGATTTACTTTCAGATTGGGTACCGGCAGAAACAATTATTGTCTTGATTCAGAACCATGATATTTCTAGATGCTACATACAAAACCACATTGTACGATTTCTTTGTTTGTGTTGGCAGTAAAAACAAATGTAGACTATCAAGTTGGTGATTGCTTCATTCCATAAGACCAGAAGATAAAGTCCATTTCAGAAGCTTTCGCGGACACGAAAGAGCACTGCATTTTCAAAATTCCACTTTATCTCATGACCAATTTTTTATAAGATTGAAGAAGTAAAGAAAAAATATGTTCGAGGAAAAACGGCTCACCTTCTAGGCTTACCTAATGTAAACTAGTTCAAAATATGCAACTTTATTGCTAAATCATTTTCAGTGTGAATTTATTTATCTTCCCTGCATATAATTCAATTTGTTAACCATTGCTGTCACGGCCAGCCAGGCTATTGTTTATCCAGTTGTGATGTTCAATATTGGTAACAGATATGATTCTTCCACTGGAGTATTTACGTCAACTGTTAATGGAAGGTACATCTTCGACATTGTGATATTTGATATGTCAGTACAACAAACTTTAGGTAGAAGTTAATATAGTCATAGATAATGAACAGACTACCGTTGTCTACAGTAGCTCAGGGTTACAAATCATAAAATTACATTTCATATTTTATTTATAATACTTTACGTTGGAAGGAAATACAAGAAGACAGCGACATTAAGAAGGACAATATTAGGGAGAACTAAGTTCAGAGACAGCATCAACTGTGACTTTCAGGCCAAGACCAAGTTCAACCATTGCTGTCACAGCCGGCAGACTATTGTTTATCCGGTAGTGATGTTCAATATTGGTAACGGATACGAGTCTTCCACTGGAGTATTTACGTCACCTGTTAATGGAACGTACATGTTTGACATTGTGATACGTCCATACAACAACTTTTATGTTGAAGTTACTATAATACATTTCATATTTTATTTATAATACTTTATGTTGGAAGGAAATACAAAAAGACAGCACCAACTTTGACTTTCAAGACAAGACTAAGTTCAACCATTGCTGTCACAGGGAGCCAGACTATTGTTTATCCGGTAGTGATGTTTAATATCGGTAACGGTTATGATTCTTCCACTGAAGTATTTACGTCACCTGTTAATGGAACATACATATTCGACATTGTGATATGTCCGTACAATAAACATTATGTGGAAGTTAATATAGTCGTACATGATGAACAGTCTATGTAATGTGTATTATAGATTGGTTTATGTACTAACAAAGCTATATGCTATTATAGAGTAGCTTCTAGTTAACTTGGGAATCATTGTTTTGTATTAGGATTATATTTATTTGAAGCAAAATGAGCTCCTTTTTTATATATCATTTATGTATTGTACTTGTGTTATCTTAAGTAAAGTGGTGATGTGTGGGTCGTGAGGAGGAACTGGAAACATTGGTTCGATTCTTTCAACGGTATGGAACTTATGAAACCGTTTTACCATGGAAGACAACCATTAACGCATAATATAGTTCTTCAATGTTTATGTACCAAACCTTTCAACGAGCTGAATGCAGTATGCAGAGACTCGAATTACTTATTCTTTTTTGTTTTATCGGTATGAGATCTTCGAAGTTGGCGACAGAGTCTACCTACTTGATTCAGCCGCCCTAAAGGGCAAATGCAGGAAACTCTGTCCATCATGCAAAGGCCCTGGGGTCATCGTTTACATAAATTTTCATCCTGTCTTTTTAGAGTTATACTAAGAAATGCAGTGTTTGTGGAAAACCACGACAGACTAAAAAGGTGCAATGATAAGGATGTACCAGTCTGGATTATACACTGGGAGGCCAACCCCGGTGAAAAGTTTAGGGTGGGTAAGGGAATGTACAGCCTGGGAAAAACTCAGTAACCCAGTCCCCTTGGCCAAAACTCTCGCCGCGAGCGATGATCTGACACGTTGGTGCGTCCTCTAGGCCCAAGTAGATATAGCTAAGAAAAGAGGTAAAGGCAAGTATCTGGGTATAGGTCCCACTACCCAGAAACCTGAGAGGAACTCTCTTGCACCCAATGAGAGCCTTCTTGAGTTCGAGTCAGACATGGAGGTCGAATCTGTGTCGTCTGCGGTTGCTGACAGATTACTGGCTCTAAGCCCAGTAACTGGCAAATAAATACCAGTTAGTCCAGTACAGCACAGACCAAGGTTAGACCTGAGTTTGGACTCAGGCAAGGGGAAGCCCCTTAACTCTTCTATAGGTGAACATCATACAGGGAGTGCTAGTTTTGCCCTAAATTATACCCAGGTATGCAAGGGACAATAGACCAACATACCTGGAACTGAAACCAACCCACAACAGTTAAGGGGTGTTGGTCAACTGGCGGTTTGCTCTGGCCATGATGTCTATGCTAGAAATATATCAAAAGGAGAACTTGAAACAGCTCTCTCCTGAGGACCTTGAATAGCTGCCCAAACATCCTCAAGGCTTGGACAGCCATTGCCACCTTGATCGGTCCCTGAGGGAAATGGGATAAAAAATCCATCTCTTAAGGAGATAAGTGATCTGAATCCCCTTGAGACACATGATATTGACCTTGTGGGTGAAGTTGGTGTCTTTTGTGACCCTGAGACATACCCCACAGAGTCAAATCTTCCCACATGGATGGATCAAGGTGTTATCCCAGTAATTGAGTTCCACCCAAAGAAGCCGCTGAGCGATAGTGCATACAATAAGCTCAAGGAAACCTTGGAACTCCCGGGGGTGGCTGGCTTTGAGAAGTAGGCTTTGACAGAACAGAGCCTGCGGTGACTTTCGCTCATCAGCTCCCCTCGCTTGATAAGGTCTTGTACCTTCATAAGCCAGAGCACGTTCTGGTGCTCCTCTGTAGAGGCACATCTCTTGAACGGTCTGATGAGTCCACCTTGACAGTTTTGTATCTGTTAAGAGGTCACCCCACGGTCAGCCATGACCAACTGGTACACCTGCATTGTTTCCCTGGCTCTTGGACCATAATGCAGGAGTGGCTGGCGGTGATCCTAAATACTTATTTTGGGTTCACTGCCATGGTCACGTAATACCAGGATCAAGGTCAGCTGAATGCAGTTAGAAAGCTTCAATGGTTATTGCTGGAAACAGGTGCTCCATTTTTCAAGCCCCAATGGTGCTAGTTCTCTAAGACTTGTATGATTGGCTGGGTTGCATCTCGGATTAGTCTAGTTCGGGATCAACCCTGGGCGACCAACGGGAAATGGCTGTATGTTGACAAGTGCCTGCCGTTGTAAACATGCAATTCAGAGATGGAATAGGCCCTGGGGGCCTTGGTGGCAGTTCATTTTAAATGAATGATGCTTTCAATCTTGGTTTTCATAGTCCAACCAAGGATCGATGTGACCTGTGTGTGCACTATGAAAACGCCTCCATCAATGAAAAGGAACAGGTGACAACTGAAATTGACAGGCATTTAAAATGCAAAACTTGGGCGCAAGAGATGAAGGTAGAAGATAAGGCAGCCTGCAAGGACGACGAAAGGTTGGCTGTATCCTGTTTTGACCTGCAGCAACTTTTGCTCATGCCACACAGCAATGGGTCTGTATTATATTACAGTAGAAAATGATGCACCTTTAACTTGAGTGTGTATGTTATTAACAGCATAAATTTTTAGAACAAGGGCACACAAAAAATGAAAATGACAGCATTGATACACCTATTGAAAGAAATAGTAAAGGTCAATCGATATACACGACACCACAATGGGCGGCTACTATCAAGACATCAAAACATTCCCCACGTCCTTATATTGTCAATGAGTTGAGCAGCTCTGATTTGCTTGACTTCAAAAAATTTAGATTTTAATGAACAAGACAAAAATTCAAATGGATGCAGATGAAAATTGTTACATTTGATGATAATCAACCAGAAAAAGTGACAATTACTTATAACGACAAGTCATCTGTAACATGTAACTTGATGAAACGATCAGGCAATACACAAAGAGCAAGTTCTAGAACAAGTAGTCACATTGTTGCACTACAAGAACCTGTTCAATTATATTCTCATAGTGAACCAGCTTTACTGTCCAGTGCAAAGTACAAAGCATTAAGGAAGTTATGTCAGTCTAAAGTGACTCCAAGCATTCATCATGAGTTTTTTTAACAAACTACCTTATGATAAAGAAGAAATAGTTACCGAGTAAATATTCATAACATCAGTATATATATTGGTTATTGACTTTCATAACATTGTAAATAGATTGTTTATAGCTAGGACCCTATAATATATGTCTATGAATATATTTCCACATTACAAAAATTATATAATTGTGACTGTATCATAAGATTGAGATTAATTTATCAAAATATTTTAAGACAGGACTAAGTTCAAAGACAACACAGACTATGACTTTTAAGACAAGACTATGTTCAACCATTGCTGTCACAGCCGGACAAACTATCGTTTATCGGGAAGTTATGTTTAATATTGATAACGGTTATGACTCTTTAACTGGAATATTTACGTCACCTGTTAACGGAACATACATCTTCGACATTGTGATATGTCCGTACAATAAACATTATGTGGAATTTAATATAGTCGTAGATGATGAACAGACTACCGTTGTCACAGACTACAGAAGCTCATGTTATTAAATCACTAAAACTACATTTCATTGTTTATTTATAATAAAATAAGTTTTTATAAGTTTTTTAATTATATATTTATTTTTCTTTGTTATTACTAAAACTAGTTATTAATTTGAGATTCACAATATTTGTAAAGCTATTGCTTTAAACAGTCGGACAAACTATTGGTTATCCGATTGTTATAATATTATTCAATATTAGTAACGGCTACGATTCTTCGACGGGAATTTTCACATAATCTGTAAATGGAACGTACATGTGCCTTTCAAGACAAGACCAAGTTCAATGACAACACCAGCTGGGACATTCAAGGCAAAACCAAGTTCATAGATTACACAAACTGGGTTTCAACAGAAGAATAAGTTCAGAGACAACACAGACTGTGGCTTTCAAAGCAAGACTTAGTTCAGCTATTGCTTTAAACAGTCGAGAAAACTATTGGTTATCCGATTGAAATAATATTATTCAATATTAGTAATGGCTACAATTCTTCGACGGGAATCTTCACATTTCCTGTTAATGGAACGTACATGTGCTTATCAACACAAGACCTAGTTCAACGACAACACCAACTGGGACATTCAAGGCAAAACAAAGTTCAGAGACAACACAACCTGTGGCTTTCAACACAAGAATAAGTTCAGAGACAACACAGACTGTAGCTTTCAAAGCAAGACTAAATTCAGCTATAATTGCTGTAACAGTCGGACAAACTATTGTTTATCTGATTGTTGTGTTTAATATTGGTAACGGTTATGACTCTTCCACTGGAGTATGTACGTCACCTGTCCATGGAACAAACATCTTCGACATTGTGATACGTCCGTACAATAAACATTATTTAGAAGTTAAAATAGTCATAGATGATGAACAGACTACTGTTGTCACAGTCTCCATTAACTCAGTGTAGACAGAGACAAACAAACTGTGGCTTTCAAAGCAAGACTAAGTTCAGAGACAACACAAACTTTGACTTTCAGCGCAAGACTAAGTTCAGTGACAACACTGACTGTGACTTTCAGCGCAAGAATAAGTTCAGAGACAACACAGACTGTGACTTTCAAAGCAAGACAAAGTTCAGAGACAACACAGACTGTGACTTTCAAAGCAAGACAAAGTTCAGAGACAACACAGACTGTGACTTTCAAAGCAAGACAAAGTTCAGAGACAACACAGACTGTGACTTTCAAAGCAAGACAAAGTTCAGAGACAACACAGACTGTGACTTTCAAAGCAAGACAAAGTTCAGAGACAACACAGACTGTGACTTTCAAAGCAAGACAAAGTTCAGAGACAACACAGACTGTGACTTTCAAAGCAAGACAAAGTTCAGAGACAACGCAGACTGTGACTTTCAAAGCAAGACAAAGTTCAGAGACAACACAGACTGTGACTTTCAAAGCAAGACAAAGTTCAGAGACAACACAAACTGTGACTTTCAAAGCAAGACAAAGTTCAGCTATTGCTTTAAACAGTCGGACAAACTATTGGTTATCCGATTGTTATAATATTATTCAATATTAGTAATGGCTACGATTCTTCGACGGGAATCTTTACATTTCCTGTTAATGGAACGTACATGTGCTTATCAACATAAGACCTAGATCAACGACAACACTAACTGGGACTTTCAAGGCAAAACCAAGTTCAGAGACAACACAAACTGTGGCTTTCAACACAAGAATAAGTTCAGAGACAACACAGACTGTAGCATTCAAAGCAAGACTAAATTCAGCTATAATTGCTGTAACAGTCGGACAAACTATTGTTTATCCAGTTGTGATGTTCAATATTGGTAATGGTTATGACTCTTCCACTGGAGTATTTACGTCACCTGTCAATGGAACATACATATTCGACATTGTGGTATGTCCGTACAATAAACATTATGTGGAAGTTAATATAGACGTAGATGATGAACAGACTACTGTTGTCACAGACTACAGAAGCTCATGGTATTAAATCACTAAAACTACATTTCATTGTTTATTTATAATAAAACAAGTTTATATATGTTTTTTAATTATATATTTATTTTTCTTTGATATTACTAAAACTAGTAATTAATTTGAGATTCACAATATTTGTGTAACTGAGCAGAACAGAATCACATGTCTGACATTGTGATATAACAACAAACTTTACATGGAAGTTAAAAGTCATAGACAAACTGTGACTTTTAAAGAAAGACAAAGTTCAGCCATTGCTGTAAATAGTTGGAAAAACTATTGGTTACCCGATTGTTATAATATTATTCAATATTGACAACGGATGTAATTCTTCGACAGGAATATTTACGTTACCTGTTAATGGAACGTACATGTGCTTTTCAAGGCAAGACCAAGTTCAGAGACAACACCAACTGTGACTTTCAACACAAGACTAAGTTCAGAGACAACACAGACTGTTGCTTTCAAAGCAAGACAAAGTTCAGCTATTGCTTTAAACAGTCGGACAAACTATAGTTTATCCGATTGTTATAATATTATTCAATATTAGTAACGGCTACGATTCTTCGACGGGAATTTTCACATAACCTGTAAATGGAACGTACATGTGCCTTTCAAGACAAGACCAAGTTCAATGACAACACCAGCTGGGACATTCAAGGCAAAACCAAGTTCATAGATTACACAAACTGGGTTTCAACAGAAGAATAAGTTCAGAGACAACACAGACTGTGGCTTTCAAAGCAAGACAAAGTTCAGCTATTGCTTTAAACAGTCGGACAAACTATTGTTTATCCGATTGTTATAATATTATTCAATATTAGTAACTGCTACAATTCTTCGACGGGAATTTTCACATAACCTGTAAATGGAACGTACATGTGCCTTTCAAGACAAGACCAAGTTCAATGACAACACTAACTGGGACATTCAAGGCAAAACCAAGTTCAGAGACAACACAACCTGTGGCTTTCAACACAAGAATAAGTTCAGAGACAACCCAGACTGTAGCTTTCAAAGCAAGACTAAATTCAGCTATAACCCCAGTGAAAATGATACTGAAATTTCACCAAATTTCAGTGAAATTTCAGTAAAATCGACAAATAACACCAAATTTCACCAAATCGACTAAATTTCACCAAAATTTCAGTGAAATTTTGACTGAAATCAATGAAATTTCAGTGAAATATTAAATCTGAAGGATTTTATTTTTCACTGAAATTTCACTGAAATCATTTTTATAATCTCAATGAGATTTCACTTCAAAATATGCTTATAATATATTGATTGGCTTTATGTTCTTAGTCAATTTTGAATAGGTTGTTTCAATGCTTTGAGCGACTTTTGATAATTGAGTTAAAAGTATTTTAACTGGGCCAATCTTTAAAATGAAATAGAAAACAATTTGTATATTTTGTTTTTGTTATGATATATTTTTAATTTGTTGATATTTAAATGAAAAACAACTAAATCATGAGAATTTCATTTAAAAAATGGATTCACATGTGATTTGTTGTTTTAAATTCATATAAATGCAACACAAATCAACTTTTTTTTGCAGCACATTGATTTGTGTATTTATGTCACATCAAACGATGATGACAAATGTTGAATTAATTATGCTCTAAAAGATTAGGTGGAATTGACACAAATGTTTTAGTATTATTCAGATTCATGTAAATACATTTCTTTGTAATACAAGAAACAGGAACAATTTTGAATTCCTTATTAGATGTTACTTCTTTGATGTGATGACAGACTGGCATATTTTGATATTTCCTCAACACAATGTTTTGTTGCACATCAGGGCAATTTGGAATGGATACACTCACATTATCCAGTTTTTCAACCATGGCTAAAATGTTGTCATTAATTGATAGGTAATAATGTATAATAACAATATCCTCATTATCCAACAAAACTGTAAATGAATTTCTTGTTTTGGCTCTTAGATAATGTTTACTGTAAAACAGTTCATTGTTCATTTTTAATCTTAAAAATTTAAAGGTAGGGACATCTGTATAATCATTCTGTTCCTTAAAACCAGCCACAAGGACTTCCTGTTCTGCAACTCCATTAAATGTAAATTTCTTTCCAACAGCTATTGGGTCATTGTTTTGCTTTGAGTCATCCTTGTGGTCAAACCTGGAAATATTGAAACATATAAACATATGCATGATTTTGAATAACAATGTAATAGTTCTTATGGGTCAGGGTCATCCATAGTAAAGTGTTTACTTTAACCATTTTCACCAGGATTACTCATTATGTCAGCCAACTACTGTGAAGAGGCACCATTTCTCTTGAGCAAGTAATGTTAGAGCCTCAAATAGCATGATTTAGTGGATAGTTGCCATAATATAACTGAAATGGCATGCTCTTTGTATTCATAACTGCAGTACACCATTCACAACTTTTCTCCCCTTGACACCGATTGTTTTGTCCAGAAAATATAAATAAGGAACACATGCTTAACTTGATGGTTTCTAAAACACAAAACATATGACTCTATAAACACGTTTGATAAAATACCTTGTAATTAATTTTGATGATAAGCGTTCTGCCAGTATCTTGATATCCTCATGAATTTCGCCAAAAGTCTTCACCAGCTGTGGGAGTGCTTTTGACATTGCAACAGCAAAACTGATCTAAAAATTATTATCATGGAAACACTTTGATACATGATTTATTACATGTTTTATATTTGGCTTTATCTCATTCCTTTTTCTTATTACAAAAATCTACAGTGGATATCTAAAAACCAAATCATAAAAGAATATCAAAAAATAAATGAATAAGTATATAGACAATATAGACTTTTTAATGCAATAACAATCCGACAAAAAAAATGTATCCTTTAAAATAAGCATAATCTCCTTTTGAACATTTCTTTCAAAAGTCGTCTCTATCAGGGAATAGTAAAATGTGTAAAAAAAATTCTAAAAGAAATCACAGACCTGTATGTTGATATTGACCCATCCTTAGATTATCAATGTAACAAACCAACATCACTTTCAAGTCTGGTTATATTTCTAAAACATCACAGGGTTTCTATTGGACAATTCTAAACAGTTCTCTTACCTGGCTATTGATAAAGCGAGTACCATGAACCATACTCTTCAAATGGGCATTCATAGACTCGAATCCAAAACAAGACATAGTAAAGAGGGGTCCATATAGTCGTACAAATTGAGGCAGATGTTTCAACTGATGAACATTCATTGTTTGATGGAATTGTCCTTAGGGGGAAAAAACAGAGTTACTATACCAATGGATAATAATTATGACATGCAACTTGTACAAACGGGTTTATAGCAATGCAAAAAGTGCCACAGGCTCATCTGTGATGAAATTTTCTATTTTAAGCAGGTCTATTTCACACAAGAATAATTCAAGAAGCAAACAATGTAATCATGATCCTAACATGTGGATACAATAAGTAAGACCAGTTCTATGAGGCATAATTAACCAGTCTTTAGAAAAAATGCCTAAAGATTTTTCTTTTAATAGAATAAAATTGCATTCTCAAAATGAATTGGCACAATTCAATTGTTCAAAATACTATAAGAGAGCAATATTTCTTTGTAAGAAGGTAGAATGGTTTTGCGCTCTGCCCTCAGATGGCTCCTTTTTTTTCTTATAACAATAATCCCGAGAAAAATAAACATCGATACATGTATATGTATGCATATCCTGAGGATGATTTAACTAATTTGTGTATGGAAAAGGGTTAAATATAAAAGTATGTAATTCCATATTCACCATAAACTTCAGGAAATAGTCTGCAAAAGTCTAATAGTAGCATCTCTGCATAATTAATCTCATCCATCAGCACCTTTTCTTTATTCAGCAAGTTTATGGCAGAAACCAGAAGCATGTAATGTCCATAAACAACTGGAGGCAGAACTCCTTTCAAAACCGGAACAGAAAAATGTAGTAACCATTCACGACATTCTGTTGCTGAAAGTTTATTATTCAAGATTACATCATTATCAGGTCATAATGCAAGATCATATAAGAGGGTCATGATGGTCATGAAAACATAACTAGCACTGATTCTCCCTGGTAAGAGGTAGTTTTGCAGTCAAAAAGTTTTTAATATTGCTTTCTATGTTCTTTGTTTAAAAACATGTTATTGAAATTCCATTTATTTACTTGAATTAGCAGTTCACTAAATCAACTTCCGCACTTGTGACACTACAAATGGAGAAATCTAAATGTATACCTTTCCAATGAGAATGATCTTCCAGAGACCTCTGCGTTCGTGACACAAAATCTGGTATTTCAATTTTCTGTAGTCTGCGATTGAGAAATGTCAACTGCAAAATGCAACAAGATGCATTGATAAACAATGAACAAAAGCCAAAGAGAACTTTGAGACAAACAAGAATTCTGAAATGGTCACAATATAAAACATAATGAAATCAAAGAAAAATGGAAAATACTTCATTTACAATATCTAAGGGTCCATTGTGTTTGAAAGTCGTGTTTATCTTATTTCAAAACAATGACGTTTTTCTACTATATATATTTGAAAAAGTTGATGAGATTAAAAGTTGGAAGGGTGTGCAGAATCACTTTTTCGACTCTGGAATGCTGAATAACACAGAAACATTCTAAAATGAGATTGTCCATGGTGATGATAACCAATATCCACTGTAAAATGTGAGAAATGATACACCGAGAAATCTCAGTGTTTCAATGATAGAAATAGTGTAAATAAATTAATCAATTACCTTGTCACCAACATAATAACCATCCCCACTGTGAGTGTTTGAGAACCAAAGCTTCATGAGATATTTTGTAACCCCAAGGAGGACACAATGCATCCAGTCAATCACAAACACCTTAGGAATGTCAACATATTGCAATATCAGCAAAGGACAGGCTCCTTTCACACCATTTACCTTCAGAAATTTGAAAAAAAAAAGATTTGTATCAATTGTAAAATCACTCTTTCAACAGATGGTATTTGCTTATTATGAGCAATTTCTTCTTTTGTCACAACAGTTTTAGAAAGTTGTCTTCCTCATGATTCATCTGCAAGTCATGAAGACTTATTATGCAAGAGCAAAGAAACAAGGTAATGTTTAACCAAATTGATACATGTATGCTTACATTTACTTCTAGTATCAGATCAAATACAGTAAAAAAAAACAAGAGGGCCATGATGGCCCTATATCGCTCACCTGATTATAAATGAAGCCCTGCACAATTTAGACTAACAAAGGTAGAGCGTAAATATAGAAACTGGTGACCCCCGGGGCGGGGTCAATTTTGACCTCAGGGGCATAATTTGAACAATCTTGGTAGGGGACCACTAGATGATGCTACATACCATATATCAAAGCTCTAGGCATTGTAGTTATAGAGAAGAAGATTTTTATATGTTTTCCCTATATAAGTCTATGTAAAACGGTGACCCCCGGGGCGGGGCCAATTTTGACCTCAGGGGCATAATATGAACAATCTTTGTAGGGGACCACTAGATGATGCTACATACCAAATATCAAAGCTCTAGGCATTGTAGTTTTAGAGAAGAAGATTTTTATATGTTTTCCCTATATAAGTCTATGTAAAACGGTAACCCCCGGGGCGGGGCCAATTTTGACCTCAGGGGCATAATATGAACAATCTTGGTAGGGGACCACTAGATGATGCTACATACCAAATATCAAAGCTCTAGGCATTGTAGTTTTAGAGTAGAAGATTTTTATATGTTTTCCCTATATAAGTCTATGTAAAACGGTGACCCCCGGGGCGGGGCCAATTGTGACCCCAGGGGCATAATTTGAACAATCTTGGTAGGGGACCACTAGATGATGCTACATACCAAATATCAAAGTTGTAGGCATTGTAGTTTTAGAGAAGAAGATTTTTATATGTTTTCCCTATATAAGTCTATGTAAAACGGTGACCCCCGGGCCGGGGCCAATTTTGACCCCAGGGCCATAATTTGAGCAATCTTGGTAGGGGACTACTAGATGATGCTACATACCAAATATCAAAGCTGTAGGCATTGTAGTTTTAGAGGAGAAGATTTTTATATGTTTTCCCTATATAAGTCTATGTAAAACGGTGACCCCCGGGGCGGGGCCAATTTTGACCCCAGAGCCATAATTTGAACAATCTTGGTAGGGGACCACTAGATGATGCTACATACCAAATATCAAAGCTCTAGGCATTGTAGTTTTAGAGAAGAAGATTTTTATATGTTTTCCCTATATAAGTCTATGTAAAACGATTAGTAAGGTTGCATAAGACTATAATTACAGCTTAATAATTGTTTAATAGTTTGTAAACATACAATCACTGTAAACGATGATAACCCTAATATCAACATTCTGCATTTAATTTAAATTAAAGCCTCAAAGCTGCTAACAAGTACACATTTCGTAGTTCTACAACTAAAATATAGTAAGAGAGACAACTCTTACATGATCACAACCAGTATAATTACAGAGTACACTCCCTTTGATACAATGAAAAACAAGGTTTTTCTATTACTTGACCTAGAAGCCTAATTTTTGACCTCAGATGACCCAATATCGAACTTGACCTAGATTTTGTTAAGATGATCATTGTGACCAAGTTTTATAAAGATTAGGCCAAAATTGTGACCGCTAGAGAGGACACAACCCAATTGTTGACAGACGGACGGACGGACGGACGACGGACGAAGAGTGATCACAAAAGCTCACTCTGTCACTATGTGACAGGTGAGCTAAAAAATGAAAAAGAAATCTGATGCACAAGAAAGGAGATGGTCTTCTTTAAGAAGGTATCTTAGGTTTAAAACAATTGCGAGAAAATATTCATTTGTTCCAATACATAATCTTATTATTACTGTATTTAATTCCATTTCATTCTTTTGAACAAGGCTTATATGAACAAAAAATTATTAAAGAATACAACTTCATGTATATATCTAAGGAAAAATAAACTACATACTGCAGTCTTTAAACGAACTGATTCCTTGACATCATTTTGATATGTTTGGTGAGTTCGCAGTATACTGTCTTCTTTGAATGGCCAAAATCTCTGCATTGGGCACTGTGGTCTACTTTCACCTTCATCCAAACAGAAACTACAGCCAAACTTGCCATTAAACTGCTTCATGTTGGCAATCATTGCTTTAGCCGAAAGGTCAACAGTCACAGCTAATAAATGCACCTTAATCAGTAAATTTCCAGCTGGTGTGAAGACCTCCATTCCTGCAAGAAAAGGGTTAATACACAACCATTGACCTTGCGTCTAAGTATGCATATTTTCTTTGAATTTGGTAAAGATCAACCCTACCAGTATGATTTACACTCCATTAAATATCCCAGCAAGGTCATGCCAAAGACCATATAACAATGGTAGTAATGGCTTCCCTCGAACGGCGTTCTTGTTCATTGGAATAGCATTATAACTTGATAGCTTGCTCGACATTTAAAAAAAAAAGGTAGCACTGGTTGGTTGCCAAGGCACCAGGCAGAATCTCACCTGGAAGGCCATTTCACCCCAGGCTCTTGCTGGGTTTTCCTTAGACAGGGCACTATTACCTTAGTGAAAAGTAGTTTTCAACCATAGGACCATGAATAATTAAGAGAACTAGTACTGAAATATTGTTGAAAACAACAACAAAAAATGGGATATTAGCCACACAAGTGTTTGTTTTGGGGTTTATCACAGCTTTTAACATCAATGATCATTTCACTGCAGACAGAGCACCTTTAATGTTCTTGAGGCTTTTAAACAACAGTACTTACACTGCTTCTTTCCAGGTTGCTAACTGCAAAAACTAACTTTGATTCAGAAGTGGGCACACTAGTAAAGTCCTATTGAAAGCCTATCTAACACTATATGTTATGTGTCAATATGTGACTTAATAAGGTTATGAACAATTTTAATAATCAGTTACCTTCTTCTGCAAGATTTTTTAGAGTATGCATTTGTGGAGACATGTAAGTCAGCATATTTGGCTTTTCACTGTGGCAATAAAGGAAGCTTGTCAGAATATACTTCTTTGAAAACCTGTAAATAAACATCAAACAAGAACATGTTAATAAAAATACAATTGCAATTAATATGGCCTAGCTGCCTTGAGAAAACTGATGTTTATAATCAATGACACCTGAATAAAACACTGACTAATTAATCAGGTCCTAAAATTGGGGTCTTCTTAGGACTTATGCATAAGACAGATTATCCTTAAGGTAATTCACAGAAAATGTTGAAGCTGTACTGACAGCACCCAGATTGAGAAGCTCATACAAATATGTCATATGCCACAACAGCACAAAGGTGTTATCTTTCTTCTCAGTTACAATATTGTACAGCTTTAGTACAAGAAAAGTATACCATTTCTATAAACTAATGTGATAAGAGCACTTTTTAGGCCAGGTAGAGCTGTATTGGATTTTATGAAGGTGTAGCATTCATAACAGCTTATATTGATGAATATGCTCTATGACAAAACCTTTTACACCTCGAATAATATGCAAAGTCTTTTGCTGTTTCAACCTCTGCAGATTATAACTTTACATTTACCTGCACCTGAAGCAGACGATCAAGAAAATCTTGAGACAACAGGAGAAATCGTGAGCAACATTTTTTTTGTCACAAGATTTTCTACTAAATTACAACATAAAATGCCACGTTTATGTTCTAAGGAGTCATGTCACTTTTATGTTCTAAGGAGTCGTCTGCTGATGCTTTAAATTCAGAACAGGCTAAATATTGAAAGAGGTATACATATAATGGGTTAAATACATTTATAAGCTTACCGTAGTTTAATTGGAATCTCATTTATTGCCATATAAATTGGCCAAAGATTGCCTTTTTTAGAGGAGGAGAAAAGTGCAACACCATCTGAAAATATATACATGTGTATGAATCAATTTTGGTTTTTACAAAATTATTTGGGTTTTTTTCTCTGTGTCACAATATTTCAGATTTTTGCATTGCCTGGCTGAAATGTGATTGAGGAAGCACCCAAAGTACTATAAATAGCTCAAAAGGGAAGAGTAATGCACCTAGGTAGAAACATCAACCTTCCAATAAGTCAGCAGGGAGATTACCTCTCTTGAAACTCCTTAACCACCAGGATTTGAACCCATGTGGAGAGGGGCCTAGTGAATTGGCTCTTGATAAGAAGAAACATTTCCATCTTCATACAATTTTCTACTCAGCAAAATAGCTAGCAGTTAAATCAAAACATTGAGATGATAATTGTCGTCTTCAAACTTTGTATTTTGTAAGATCTAAAATATTATGTTTGGTAAAGGGTATAGCAAATGAATATATGACTTTCATTAGTTTACCTGTATTCATTGTAAATGTCAAATTCACAACATGATCTTCTACACTCTGGTTTACTGTCAATGTTTTGTATTGAGATCCATCACAAATATCTTTCACATAGTCATTCCTGTTTTCATTCTCTCTTGACTGTGTATAATTCTTGATCATTTCATAAAAACTTCTGTCTGTAAAATAAATTCCAAGCATTTTGTGTTATTTGTGTAACGTGTGTTGAACGTTTATGCAAATTAGGAACCTAATGCATTGTTGATGAGAACATGCTGGTATATCTATAGACATCGCAACCGCTCAGTGAATGACAGTGTTTTTCACTGATCGGATGTGTTTGTGTCTTTGAGAGGTTCATTTGCTTGGTTCGTTATATTTGTACATTTTTAAACAATTCTTTTTGCCATCAAGGATTAATGATAATAAGCAGTTAAAAAATAGCAAAAGAGCCTTTAATAATGAAGTGTTTTATGAACTAAAATAAACATCAAGATAGTGTTTGTAAAATTATGTATACAACATCAAAGGAACATAGACATATATTCATCAAAGGAACATAGACATATATTCTATCATACATATTCTGAAAAAACAAGTCAAAGCATATTCTTGTCCCTGTGAATCATAGTACATGTATAATGGAAATTTAACAAAAGAAAGAATATACTGACCTTTGAATAAATCTCTTAGCTGCTCTTGAAGATGTAAATCATGGAATTGCAGGATCTTCGAATTACTATTGCGACAACGAATCGATGTGCAGTACTCCCCATCAAGTAACTGGTGACAATTTTCACACAATGCATGTATTTTGGGCTCTTTAACATTTAATAAGTTTTTCAGAAACTCTTTGACTTTGTAAATTGATTTGGTATATTCACTTGAAACTGGCAAATGTGTTGCTATTAGTAACAGTAAATCAGAGAAGGCGTCTTTTGACAAAGAATGTTTCATCACAAAAAGCATGACTGATGTATATGATGTAAATAGAGAATGGCGGCATCCTTCGAAAATAGGTTTCTGTGTACCATTGTCACCTGTATGAGAATATCCTGAATTGTCATCTATGTTATCTTCATGTAGTACTTTTGATGGCCCTACCATTTGGGAATCACTAGAATTGTTTTCAGATGAGCTCCATTCTGAAAGACTTCTTGTATCATTGGATTCTGTCAAGCTAGTGCTTTGTTCCACATCACTGTCTGTGAAGCTTGAGTCTGATGATGTAATGTTCAACTGCAAATGTCCCAAACACTCATTTGAGGAATCCGATATTTTTTGTGACAATGACCTTGTAACTAAATCATTGTGAACTGGTTCAGTTTCCAAATATTTGATTGAGGTCGCGCTTTGTAAATGATAACGTGCTCGTTTTTGTGATAATCCATGTTTAATTGATTTTCGGTATCGTTTTTTTCGGGGAGTTTCCACGAATCTGGAAGGCACTTTTGGGTCATCGTTTCCAGAAGAAAAACTTTCTGTGATGCTAGAAGATGTCGAAAATGACATAATGCGAACAATACGAGTCAAACGGTATACTTATTATTAAGAGCTCGGGAAGTTTCGTCTAAGCACATGTTAGTATCCGGATAATGTTGTCCGAAACGCGTTATAAAAACAAACGGCGTCGTCGATTGTCATGTAGGAATAACTCAAAAACGAGGACGGCTTCTTTTCTCCGTTACTGAACTGAAATATGATACCACTTTTATTTGTATCCGTTGCACATTTTAACTTGTTAAAATACAAAAACAAAAATCATTAACGTCCATGTCTCTAAAAGCTGGGCGAATGAAACCAAATGTATCCGAATGAACCGAGAGTTTTCAAAAGTTTAAAACATTTTTGTTTTTGAATTGAAAGCTCTATATTAAATTCAGATAGATGCTAGTTTTAAGGTAATTTAGACCCTTTTCGCTAAATATCGCCTGTAACTCGGATTTTGATGATATTTTGAATAAATATAGTATCAAGTGTTGGCTCTCTGATTTTTATGGTTTTATGGAGAAATATCACGTGACGTACGATGAATAGCGCCACCTAGCGGGTGCGTAATTTTTGTATGTTTTTCGACGTTATTCACCATTTTTTCGAGATAATACTTACGTCATTGAAAATCGAAAAATATAGTTTTGTAGGGAAATAAATGCTGCGTCATATGGTGCAAAATATAGAAAGAAATTTTAAATATTTCTAACGTAACGCTGAAATAACCGCACCACGGCCTCGATAATAACGGCGTTTTAATCGCGGCATTTCTTTTATTCACACGCATTTAGCAAGAACACAGGGTGTTCAAATTTTATTTTATTTATTGCATTAGTTTATTTGAAGTGTCTTTTTTAATTTAGTGAAATAAAAAATGGGGTGTTCTCGGGGCCGTTTTCGCGCTATTTATAATCAAAAATTTTTAGTCAGGGTAAAATTACGCAACGTCACTGTTACTAGCGACGTTACTAGTGCGGACGTCGTTCAAATCGTCCATGTTCTTTTTTTTCGACGCCATTAGCGAAAGAAAACTTGTTTAAGGTTTCTTTTGATTTGCGGTGAAATATATTGCTTTTATGTTAGTGAAGCAATGCAATGTTCTTTAGTGATGCTGTAGGCGTTCAAAAAGAATGAATGTCGTTATTTTGAACGTATTTTAATATCTGCCGCGACATAATTATTCACAAAATGGTAAGCCCCAAAAGTTAATATATGCTTGATTTGCATGCTTAAAACATTGCAATAAATTGCACTGTATTAATTTTGTGTAACGTTCGACATTATGATATGCATAAAAGGTCACAGACTTTTAAATACTGACATGAGTGTCACTTTTCATTATTCTAACGCTGACGATGCGATCGGGTCGGCATTCTGATTTAGAAGCTGAGAAAATGAACGATGTGTTAGCCAGAACGAAACATAGGATGCCGACATATTACTTGTGCATGTAGGTCTAGGAATCTAGGTGGCCGTATTTATCCTTGAAGTGATGGGACAAGTCTTTTCACCCAAAATTGAATGATCGGCATACAGAAACTTTATGAGTCATTGTTTGAATGGCTGTTTGTTAAAAAAATCAGGTACGAGTAGAGGTCTACAGGGAAGACTGTGCTTGTCCATCCGGGTTACCTCTTAAAATAAAGTTATTACTATTATATCATAATAATGGCGCTACTTGCTTTTGAAAGAAGTATTGTAATGAGTTTAAGAAGACCCAATATATAAGTATGTCAACATGTCTTTTAACATGTGGTATAATCAACCATTCGGGTGACACTCATACTGTGGTCGAGTGGGTAATGCTCTAGACTACGGATCGACAGGTCCATCCAAGGTGTTAATCTCGACCGGGACACATGGTCATTTCAAAATCCTTTCACCGTTTCCACCTAACAATAAATCTTTTGGACTCGTACGAGTTGCAAAAATCCGAATGGACATCGTACGAGTATTGTGACCGTAGCATTAATCCCGAATGAAAACGTCAACTCGAGAGTGTGTGATAGAAAGAGTTTTTAAGTTCAGCGAGGGCATCACTAATACAAAGTTTTTGTCTCGGAAATGATGCAGTCTGATTTGAATCTAGGACCTCCATCACTCGAAGCGGACGTTCTACCACAAAGCCATCGAGGCGGTTGGAACATCATTGTGCATATTTCACATGTTGCGTTATTAATAATCTGTGTAATATGGAGTGAGAATTGAAGTACTTTTAATATTGATGTTATCAATCATTTCACATTTCATATATGTTTTTCTAATTCTACATCTCAATCAGTCATAATATTTCCAACTTCGCAGTTAAGTTGAGAGCAGCGACCGAGAGATAGTTCGGCGGTGGTGGCTGACACACCCACATGAGAAAGGGAGACTCGATCGGTTTTATAGGATATACATGTAATTGTTTGTATAAGAATTATTCTATATATATTTTTTTTAATTATGTACATGTATTAATATGAAAACGAGTAATTGAATTTCATTCAAATGACCATTGCATTGGAAAATATCTGCATAAACTAGACAACAGGATATTTTAAAACAGGAAACAACTTAAAGTAAGAATATTGCCCGAAAGTTTAGTCGGAACACATGATTTACTATTAATTCTTCTCTACTCCGAAACATCAATAATAAAATAGCATTCTTGTAAACTGGGGATGAGCTTACTATCGTAGGATGGGCGTACCTAGATGAAGGACATGTATACTCATACTTATTGAAAAGTACGATGTTGCTTCACTTTAATATACAGATGTATGATTAGGTACCTGGGAGGGACAAAGACCAATACGATAAAACCGACGAGTAAAACCGTCCACATGTGGCTTTATAACAGGTTCGCTGTAAATGTGCAGTTTGCTGAACTGACGCATATCATAAAATATACTTTCACTAAGTGTATTTTACGTTCAGCGTCAAACATCACAATAATATCTCACGTCACTTCAGAATATACAAATCAACCCAAAATGAATTGATACCTACGCAACTACATATGTTTCTTCAGAAACGAAATGTTTTTCATATTTGATATAATATGGTTCGCCAAAACTCACCAGTTAACGTTTAACGGCAAAATTTAAAAGAACTTGTATTGCGACCTTATATTAATAAACGCGCGAAAACGGACCAAACGAATTATATTTGATATAAATCAGAACTGTTCTTTCAAGCAAATCATAGAATTATCAAAACTACTTTATCGTCTTCTCGTTCGCTAATTGCGTTATTAAAAGAAAAGAAAGAGCCGATGTTCCTGTCGTGAGCACACGTTACGCTAACGTTTACGTCGCGTAATTTTACCCTGGCTTAAAACTTTTGATTGTAAATAGCGCGAAAACGGCCCCGAGAACACCCCATTTTTTATTTCACTAAATTAAAAAAGACACTTCAAATAAACTAATGCAATAAATAAAATAAAATTTGAACACCCTGTGTTCTTGCTAAATGCGTGTGAATAAAAGAAATGCCGCGATGAAAACGCCGTTATTATTGAGGCCGTGGCGCGTTTATTTCAGCGTTACGTTAGAAATATTTAAAATTTCTTTCTATATTTTGCACCATATGACGCAGCATTTATTTCCCTACAAAACTATATTTTTCGATTTTCAATGACGTAAGTATTAACTCGAAAAAATGGTGAATAACGTCGAAAAACATACAAAAATTACGCACCCGCTAGGTGGCGCTATTCATCGTACGTCACGTGATATTTCTCCATAAAACCATAAAAATCAGAAAGCCAACACTTGATACTATATTTATTCAAAATATCTTCAAAATCCGAGTTACAGGCGATATTCAGCGAAAAGGGTCTAAATTACCTTAATTCTCGATTTGCGAACAAAATATTAAAATATTTCAAGACGATTATTTTTTGTATTGATTTGACGACCAATCAGCATCCCGCGTGTGTTTGTTGACTGGTACCGTTTTAATGATGCTGACCGGCTGACCTTTTGGAATCGTCAAAGAAATGAGTGTATCCCAGTCGCAGAAAGGAAGTTCCGCTTGCGCGCACATTGACCAGTTGCACATGTAAACTACGAACAAAGAGACAATGGAAGGAGATAAATATTTTGGTGTTTTTATTTGGATTAACGACGATCCTGTCACGGGAAACATATTAAATCTAAAGAATATTGTTGAGCCAAGAAAACCGTTGACGGAATACAGAGAACATGATCGTGTTATGGCGAGATGTCCTGGCTTTGGCATACAAATGGGCGTAATCGGAAAAATCTCGGGTACGGCCATCTTTCTTTTTTTAAATTTACAGAAACATGCGAGACGGGTTGAATATTCCTGCTCACTGAAAAATATATCAAAACGATATATAAATATGTTTCAGTTAGGCTGGTTTGAAGGTTGACGGTCGGTTCGGTAAATGTCTAGTTCGGTAACAAAGTAAACTAGAGTAAAAGGTCTGGCTGGTTCGGTAAAAACATACTAGTCTAAAAGTAATTGTACGTAGTGTATGAAATGTATTTCTTTTAGCACTTAGATTATGAAATTCCTCCTTTAAACAACTAGTTTGATTGTTTTAATACCTGGGTTGAGAAATTCCTACTTTGATTGATTAATTTTAGTGTTTGCATTATAAAACGAACTGCACAGATTTTATTGAATGTACATGTATATTTTGTAAAATGTTATGGCAATAAAATATGTTTAAAGTAAAGTAGACATAGATAAAACCCATGTGTGTATAAAAATGAAATGCCTAAACTAATTGTTGTAAGGCCACAACAAATTGATCATGCGTTCGTCGGGAGCACCCGCTCCTGATTTTTCCAAAATGAAAAATAAATATTAAAATTTAAATTATTGCGCCCGCACCTGAGAAAACCACGCGCATGTGATTTTTTTTTCTACATTTTTTTTTATTATTTTGCCGCTAGCATCAATATTTACAAATTACGAAAAATAAAGCCAACTTGTTTATAATTTTTCACTGTTACTACAGAATATGTTCTGGGAAAGCGCGCTCTGCTGAGGATGTTAGTTACTCGATTAATTTTAGCAGTAAATTGTTGCACACAAAAATCGTGTAACTTTTTACGATGCGAGCGTCTGGTGAAATGATTCCTGATTCTGCCCTTTACAAAAAACATGCATAAGTGTATACACGTAGTAAAATGGAACCCCCATCCAAGCTTTAGTGATGGATGGGGGTCATTATTGGAATATGGCCGGAGGCCGAAATATACAAGCATTTCACTTCAGTGACCCATGACATTATCGCTCTTTAACAGGTCAAAAATGACCTGTCACATGACTATCCAGTCGTATATAAGCATTGAAAACACGTGCGTATCTCATATCTTTAAAACTCAAGTTTATGTTGTTGAGTTTATCCAAACTCTTGATATTCTAGACTCACCACCTATACTCATGTAGGCATTGAAAATATCTCCGCCATTGACTATTTGTGCAAGCATAAAGAATTAAACAAACACCAGTTTTGTTAAGGGTGGGAATAATAACATAACACCTCAAGCCGCTATAATACAAGGGAGGGTGCTTGTATATTTCGGCCTCCGGCCATATTCCAATAATGACCCCCATCCATCACTAAAGCTTGGATGGGGGTTCCATTATTTTCAATGGCCTACGGCTCTCATATACAAGCATGTTTAAAGCAGAGACAACATAAACTGGAAAAACAGTTCCATAAATCAAAGTTTATTTCATGAACAATAAACATTAAACAACATCTCATTATCATACTCATGAGAATATATTCAACATATCTATCAATGGAAAAAAGTCCATAAACAAGTCTCATCAATCAATTTTGATTTAAAACACATTGCTGAAAATTGTTCTCATTAACATCTGTTAAATCTCTTAAGTAGAATTTTTTAAAATTCTTGGCCGAAGACCAATTAGCCGTAGCTAAAATGTCAGACATTTTACAGCCAGCCCTGATTGCAGCAGAAGATGATGCACCACGAAATGAATGTGCCTTAAAGTGATCATCAATACCGGCTTCAGCAAGAACATATTTTAACCATCTAGCCATAGTACTTGTTGTTACTGGTTTATATGTACAATAAGAAACAAACAATTGATTGGATTTCCTCAAAGTCTTCAACCTTTTCATATAACATTTCAAAGTCCTAACTGGACATAAGGAAGCTTTACCATAAGCTGCAAGTTTTACCACAAAATTTTGTCCTGGTTTACTATTTTTCAATTGATCTCCACAATTGAAGAATACACAATCATCTTTCACAGACATTTTAGTAATGTCTAAAGCCTTCAGAGTCTGAGCCCTAGCTGCTGAACACAAAGTAATCAAAGCCAACAGTTTAAGAGTCAATATCTTTAAACTTAAATTATCTAAAGGCATCCATTTTTCCAGAATATTAAGCACTTTATTAACGTCCCACGTAGTCACATATCTTGGTTTTGGAGCAAGATCAACAAAAAGACCTTTCAAAAATCTACTTAAACGGTTAATGTTTAAGTTATAAACAGGATTTAATAATTTGGCCGTCTCTAGAATAACTGTTTTATGTAAGCTGATCACACTGTAAGATTTTTTCAAATGTCTCAAAAACACAAGGTAGGCAATCACATCGTTTTCAGACGGTTTAATGGGATTACACAACCTGAGACTACACCAACTGTTCCATTTACACCATGCATACGAATATTGTTTCTTTGTTCCTGGTTTCCAACTCTGCAGGATGGATTTGATAGCATCTTTTGGAATTCCAAGATTCTGTAACTCTTCCCAGATATCATCGCTCCAAGTAGTTGTAACTTTCTTCCCATGGGATGCTTCCTGTTGTTGTGTACAAGTTTTAATATATCCTTGTGTCTCGGCAACCTGATAGGAATAGAAATAAGACATTCTAACAGGAGTGGAAACCATGTTTGATTTATCCAGAAGGGAAAAATAATCAAAGCTTTGTCAACCTCATCTTCTTTGATTTTATTCAAAACCATACCAAGAAGTCTAAAAGGTGGAAAAATGTATGGTTTCCATTGTGACCAATCTAAAAGAAAAGCATTAGAGCATACAGCTTCAGGATCCGGTGTCCAAGCCACATATTTTTGTATTTGTTTATTCAAACGAGAAGCAAAAAGATCAATATCTGGTTGCATCAATTGAGCAAAAAGTCTCTGTGTTATATCTGGTTTCAACATCCATTCTGTGGAATCTGAAAAATTTCTCGATTCATAATCTGCTCTAAAATTAAGCAAGCCAGGCAAATGAAAAGCTGTTACATAAATGCCTCTGTTTATACACCATTCCCATATTTCCTTAGCTAAAAAGTCCATTCTTTTTGAGTGCATTCCACCCATATTGTTAATATATGATATAGCTGTAGTGCTATCGCTTTGAATGGCAACATGAATATTTGAGTAATCAGACAACCAGGTTTTCAAAGCAAGAAAGATTGCCAGTAACTCAAGATAATTGATGTGAAAAAGTGATTCTTTCACAGACCAACGTCCACCAGCAGACTGTTTCGTATCAACAAAATATGAACCATATCCAGAACAGGAGGCATCTGTTTGTATGGTTAAATTAATACTATCTTGTCTAATTTTCTTGCCATTTTTGGATTCAATATTTTTTAGCCACCAGTTAATTTCATGTAATGCTGCTTGATCTAATTTGACAAGTGACTCAAAATCAGAATTGATACGTAAGGCTTCCACTTTACACCGTTCTAAAGTTCTATAATGTAGAGAGCCTTCCAAAATAGCAAAAAATGTGCTAATAACTAAACCAATAAAAGATGCTAAAACACGCACCTTGATGGTCTTTTTGGAAATTATTTCTTGAGCAAAAGATTTCACTTTTTGCAATTTATTCTTAGGTAAAAATACCATGAACAAAACAGAATCAATTATGTAACCAAAATAGACAATCCTCTGAGTGGGTTCTTTCACAGATTTATCTTCATTGATAACAAATCCTACAGAATCCAATTTATCATTCATTAATTTCATATTGTTTCTGCATGTCTCTTTATCTCCATTCATATTAATACTATCATCGATATAATATGAACACCTGATACCAATTTTTCGGAAAAACCCATAAATAGGTTTCAATATTTTTGTAAAACAAAAAGGAGCTGAGCAAAGACCAAAACAAAGGCATACAAAACTGTAAAGTTGATTCCTCCATTCAAACTTAAGGAACTTATGGTCATTGTGATCAATAGGAATAGACCAATATGCTTTTTTCAAGTCAAGGCTAGTGAAAAAATCACCAGGTTGTACTAATTCAAGTACAAAATTGAAGGTTTCCTGCTTGAATTTTTCATAATGTATATATTCATTGAGTTTTCTCAAGTTAATAATAGGTCTGTATTCTCCATTTGGTTTTGGAACCAGAAATATATTTGAAATAAATTCATTTGGTTCATGATTAGATCTAATGATGGCACCCTCTTTAAGCATAGTGTCCACCTCCTTATCAATAAGTGACATCTCAGTGTCATTGAAATTTATCTTATTTGGCAACTTATGTTGAATAGGAGGATTATCAAAAACAATTTTGTACCCTTTTACTGTTTCAAGAACCCACTTATCATCAGATATCTCAAGCCATTTGTTATAACAAGCCTGCAATCTTTTTGAATTGCTTTGTCTTACCTGACATCTGAAGGCTTCCATTAGTTTGGGTTCTGATTTGATGATGTTACAGTAGCACTCTTCTTTGGTTTCATAGATCGGGAGTCGTGCTTATAACCAAACTGACCATAGGAGTCATTTCTGTTAGATCCCCAACCAGATCCACCACGACCATATGGTTTCCCTCTTTGTCCACCACGAAACCTCTGATATCCACGCTTACCTCGCATCGGACCGAGAGAAGTTTCTTTGGAGAATTTACCGACGCGAACGCTGGTTTCGCACTTTTTTAACTCTTTCGAAACATCATCTCCGAAGAGAAACGATGTAATAGGCGTGTTAATATTGCATATACCAGAATATTTCTGTTTAAGATTAGGTCTCAGCAAATATCTTCGCCTTACGCTCATATTAAATTGAACTTGCCCTAATAAAGTCAGGGAATCAGCCATTAGAGTTTTTAACTCAGGAACTTTACTGATGTAAGGTTTTAAAACCTGTGCCATTGAAAGAATCGGTATCATTCCGGCAGTTACTAGATTTTGGGTATCCCTGAGTAATTTATCAGTCGATTGGACACGTCTATGACGCGCCAATTCACCCCATATTTCTTCATTTACTTTAGGGGCACACATCAAATCACAATTTGATGGTACTTTATATTTGTCAATAATTTCATTCACAGAACACATCTGTGTACACGAATCGTTAATTAATTTGGCAAGGGATTCGTTAATTGGTTCTCCCCTTTCAGGGGCCTTTAATTTGGCCTGCGGCCACAAATCAATAGAAGGATCATGATCAGCTGGTTCAGCTTCATCATCGCTTTCAAAAAGCGAATTTATTAGATCTGAGTTCAACTTCGAGTTTCTCGACGACCTATCTCGAGGCCGACTAACAGAAAAGTCCGTATCGGACGACTGGTCAACAACTGACCTAACGTCAGTACAATCATTGGATTTATCATTTAACCCGAGAGCCTGTTTCAATTTGGAAACTGTCTCCGGCGTTAAGTTATCTAAGCTTACCACGTTTGTCTCTTGGGGGCCGCCATCTTGGTTATGATTATCATCCGGGACTGTTCGTCCTCGGACTCCTCGGGCTATACCGTCCACTCTGTGAGAACTAATTACTGATTTTAACGGGGCCCTCCGCGGGGACTTTTTATTCATATTTTTATTAGTATTATCGCGTTCACGCGATTCAACATCCGATATTTCTGAAAACCCAGAAAAGTCTTCTTGAGAGACTGATAAGACGTCTTCGTCGCCGGATAAATCCGTTAAAACTTCTCTACTTTTACGTTTTGACATCGTCAAAAACAAGGATATACCCCTTAGGGTTATAACAGAGTATACGAGTACAGTGACTGTAGTGAATAGACTATAGCCGTGGTCCACGGATACGCTAAAAAATAAATTTAAACACACAATAAATGTATGTATACAGTAGACTACAATACTGCATTCAACGAAACAATGTAGACAATTCACAACAATTCAGAATTTCAACTGACAAAGTCAGCAAAACCACGTGTTACTCACCGGTCCACGCTCGAAAACTTGTTCGGCAGTGACCAAACGTCTATAGTATCGATATTCGGGTCGCTAAAATGAATATGAGATACGCACGTGTTTTCAATGCTTATATACGACTGGATAGTCATGTGACAGGTCATTTTTGACCTGTTAAAGAGCGATAATGTCATGGGTCACTGAAGTGAAATGCTTGTATATGAGAGCCGTAGGCCATTGAAAATAATGGGAAGAATTGCGATTGCGGAATGAACCAACGAGCGTATCTAGATATGTTTGTATTCATTATCATTACTAGTATTCCGTACTACCGACGAAATCATGAATTGTCACCCATTTTCGCGACAATGACGTCTCGTTCGTACATGGTCCGTGGTATGTGATATTAACAGTTTTATGCGTCCCGGACACGCAACGCACCTGTTAATAAGTTTCTATACTGTATCCTACATAATTTCATCAGGGATTTTAAATACTGGACAAAGAGAAACCTTCAGAAGGTCCTACTTTCATCAAAGAGTTCAAAATATTTGATAGAACATAGTTTGCTCTAATTATTGCACCAAATGCTGTACTTTTCAGTCACTTGCTAAAACTCCAGCTAGATCTATAACGACTGGATAAATCACAGCTTATGTAAGATTACATGCTGCAGTTCTCAACAACCGTCATAACATTTTACCAAGGTGGTCGAGTGGTATTTAAAGATGCTTAACTCCTGATCGAGAGGTCGCGGGTTTGATTCTCGGCCGTGACACTTGGTCATTTTTAGAAACGCTTTTAAGTGTTTCCCAACCAGCTAGAGATGATCCTGGTTGGAAACCCAGTGGTAGTCTTGTCTGTATCGGTGCTTTACACCGGGCACGTTAAAGAACCAAGGAATTTATTCGAAACGAGCTATTATAATTTGCGATAATGCCCCAGAGTGGGCCCTGCAAATTACATGGAAGAAAGAAAGGACCTTGTATATCCCTAAGGGAAGTGTCCTTAATGTGGGGCTAGATCCTATGACGGTAACCTTGCATAGCATTATGCATCAGTGCGCTACAAACAGTGCTAAATAAACAGCTGTCTGAGCATGATGTATCACTACAAGAACAAAACTGTACATGGTGATCATTGACTAGCTTGATGCTTAGTTGATTTGAATCTTTAACCACTAGTCACTCAGTGCATTTGAGTTCATTATAATTTATATGTATGTGACAATGTCTGTTCACAATTACCTTGAATACATGTATTCTGGTAAAATAATTTGATAAATCCTACACAACATAACAAGAAATGTATAACAATCATTTATTTGGCCTCATTTCTTTTTAAAGCTATTGTAATAGACACTATTTCCTAAAAATGGGTGCATCAGAAATGAATAGGGCACTTTTGCTCCTTCACGCGCTTTCAAAAATGGCATTTTCAAAAATAAATTTATAAAATTTTATTTCGCTCCTTCGCTCGCTCTCAATTACGGGTTTTTCAAAAATAAATATTTAAATTTATATTTCGCTCGCTCGCCCCTAATTTTTCCCAAAAAAATCCGTAGGACCAAAAATTAATTTGGTGTGGCCTAAGTATGTAAATTACAGTGTGTATTAAAAAAGAAATGAAATGAACTATTTTGCAAGTATCTAAATAATAGTAAGAGGTAATTAAATAACAATTAATATGGGATTAAAATATTTTTCACACCCAATTAAACTGTTGTTCTCTCTAGTATAGGTTTTTACCGAACCAGCCTGACCCTTTACTATGGTTTACTTTTTTACCGAACTAGTCATCTACCGAACCGACCTGTAATCGGTTTGAATATACTAAATGTATTTGTGTTGTATTTTTTATCTACATGTTTGTCAACATTTCACTGATAAAAACGACTACCTTTGCGATTTGGGTAAATCATCAGACATGTGGAAATAGTTTGCGAAGGGTTCTTTTTTTAAGACTAGCTTCTGGCGGCTGTCTTGAATTTGAATGTCTTTCCAGTGCAATTATATTCATCGATGGCAGTACGTCACTTATGTGATCTTTTTCATTGAAATTTATGTTTTCAAGGGGACTTTTTAAAATTCTATTTAACAATTGTATGTCTCAGAACCTCCCCCATAGAACACTGCACATAAAACCCTCTCTATGTGGGTTTCCTTTTGGCTCTATACATAAAATTATGAACACCAACTTGGAGTTTTGAGGGTCATTTTGAGAAAACTGGGGTCAATTACTCCATGAAGTAGAGGTCATGGGAAACACTGCCATTGCTAGATAATCACTAAAACTGACTTTTTAATATTTCTAAATATTCTTTTACAGGTGAAAGTGGAAAAAAGGGCCTTGAAACAATTTTAGCTGGAGACGAATTTAAAAAGATGGTTGCAAGTTTATATGATGTTCCTGTTTCCAGTCATGACACTCCATCACACAATGGTAAAATGATTTATAAATATTATATTTGAAGAATGCTAGGTAACTAACCCTTCTCCATTTTAAAGACTCTCTCAGAGATCTGTGCATGTGGAGTAATAACTGTTTCCTATTTGAAATAATTGTTTATCCACTACACTGACTCTCATATATCAAAAAGGGAGTTGATTACTCTGAAAATTTCAGTATATATATCTTTTAACATATATGTCCATTCATATTGACTGGTGTATACACACATACATTTATGAACTATTCCCAAAATATGAAATAAGCATTGTTTCCTAGCCTAGTCTGCTTACCTAGGTTATACTATAACAAACTTCCAGTTAAAAAAATAAAGGGGTTATAATAACCATGGAGTATAATCTCGATGACCGAATAAAGAATGGAATAGAAAATGTTGCAGTCCATATGTCGTTTGGGTCTGCAGCAAATAACTTTATAAATAATTGTGAGGATATGAAAATTTCCTATTTCAGAAAAAAGCTGCGATGAAAAACGTGAAGATAAAGGGGCTCCAAAGGCTATTCAAGAGGTGGCCCGAACAAAGATTGTTGAAGAAGTTCAAGTAAATCAGACAAAGGTTGTAAAAGATGCACAGACAAAGAAGACACATAAAGAGGTTCAAAAAACAAAGCCTGACCAAGGGAAGAAAAGAAGTGCAACAGATGAAATTGCATCAGAGGTAAATCATGCTTGAAAAAAAATCCAAAGGCTTTTTATTGTTTTGTACCAGAATTGAAGATGAAACAAAAGTTCTTTAACCAGTTCCTTGTCATAGGTAACTTGCAGAGGACTTGCCATTAAGCAGGTAATAAAAGTGACAATAATACACAAGATTTTAAAGTGGCAAAATTGATGAATCAACAATGTAATCATTGTGAAAAAGTATCAAGAGTATATTATTGAGCAAAATTCTGTAGTCACAATGTTTTAGATATCATTTACTGCCTATGCGTTAAAAGTCTTTTGTATAAGGGTATGGGTTATACTTGCATGTAATAAACGTTATAGAAAAATTACCCTTCATGAGTAAATGGGTTATATTTTGGATTTAGAATGTGGAGGCCCTGGGTCTAAGTCATATATTGGCTCGATATATCTTTTTCTTCTTGATCACAGATTGACAACTTTGGGCATTTGCTCTAAATGGTTGTTAAATAAGGAATGCTGTAAAGTCATCAGCAAATATTTTTTAAGATTAAAGGCTGTCAAAGAAAATATATTTTTTATCTTTAGGCCAAACATGCTAAAAAGATTGAAAGTCAAGAAAAACGTGAAAAGGCAAAAGAGAGAGAAGCAGTAAACTACAATGTTTCAAGCGAATTGATTAGCAGTAATGAAACCCAGAAGAACATGGAGATTTTACTCAACAAGGTATTTATTTCTTAAAACAATGCACCAAAAAGGGCCTACATTTTTCATTCTGCGACTAACATTTGCTTTGCTTTTATCGCTTTCTCTGTTACAGACATTGAGTCTTGGCAGTAGGTGACATTAAAAAACATTGTGATGAATGGAGAGTTCTCCATTTGTTGCAGAGTTTTAAATTTTAATTAGGCATTATACAATTATTCTTGTAGAGTTGATTACATTTGAAGGGTTATTAGAAGGCCTCAATGTTGTATTTTATTTAAATGCATGCCTTCAGCCGATAAGTAGTTGCGCACACAAGTTCTAGTTTATTCTACAGATTAATGAATTTTACTAGGTCTCATTTTTGTATGACTTGAACTCAAGACAACAAACATAAATAATGAACAATCTAGTAGAGTTGTTAATTTCTCGAATGTTTAAGGACACTAGTTACTACATATATACCTAATTGATATGGAACCAAGGTTTTCTTCATGTTTTTTCTTCTTTATTAAACAGTGCCAATATTGGACTTCATTACCAAAATGAATTGTCATTTACCCCCTATTTCAAAATGTAACTTTCAAAGATTTGATAATGTAACCCATTTCCTTGTATATGATATTTGTATATCCTTTTTTTGTCAAAAATAATTGTTGTATAACCTTTTTTGTCCTGAATAGGTAAACACGCTAACAAATGTGGTAAAAAATATCCAGACACATCAGCACATTTTGGAATCAAAGATAGACAGTTTGTCAGAGATGGCAAACTGTTCAAAATGCCTCAGATCCAAGTACAAGGTATTTATCTATATATATATATATATTGTAAACAATTCTTACAACGTACAGACATCATTTTCATCCTGCAACAGTAGATGAAAAATGTTGTGAAGGTGTAAAAGAACTCAAGTTCTGCTTGTATGATACACGAAAAGATATAAAAAGCATTTAACACAATGCTTTTTAACAGTTGTCTGCTGCCAGTCTCTTTGCGTCAATCATGTTTTACAAATTTTGATGAAACTTTTAATTTAATGGATTTAATTAAAAGTTTTCTCTATGATTTTATATGAACCTTTTAATAATAGATGTATGTAAGTGCAAACCTGGTTTTGTGATATTCATGTATGTATTTATTCACTTAAAAATGAAGATTCTTTTTTTGCACCAGGATGAAATATCAATTATAGTCATACTGCATTGCACATGGTTTGACTTGATTTAATTGAAATATTTCTAGAAGTGAAATGTTCTAAACTTTCATCTGCTGTAGATTTCGTGTACTAATAAAAAACAAGTTTACTCCTTACAACCTAATGCCACAGAATCATATCTTGCATGACTTTCAAAAAGCATTATGACAATAGAAGTAACATAACTGAAACGTTGTTGATGTGATATTAAACCCAACAAAACAACTAAAAGCATGAATATATATTTTGATTTATTTTTTATAGAAATCAAAGGATAGAAAAAGGGTTGGAATAAATCATGCATAATTTCCTTTATTTTTATTTTTAGAAATATCTCAAGATGACCCATCTCAAGCAGAACCCCTGGATAATTGTTCAAACAGTAGTATGTACCAGATTTATACTCAATAATTCTTTTGTTAAGACAAGTTTTGCCATGTGCATGCAGAAGGTATTTAGAAAACATGCCATATGGCTATATAGCTGTTTGTTGTTAACAGCTTCTTGAAAATAATTCTGCCTTTCAACAAAAGTAGCCATGCATATGCATGGTTATCCCTGAGGTTGACGGCCAAATGAATACAGAGGTTGAATCTTCTTAAAAAGGTTTTTAAAATGCAAAACAAAAACACAAAAATTGTATGAAACCATTTGTCTTCTTTATGAGATTATGTTTGGTAGGTATATGTGGCATCATCTATATGAGGTTCTCTACAAATATATTTAAATAATGGTCCTTTGCTAAAAATTTTGGATAGGTCCTTAACTAGATTAATGCTTAAAAGTATAAATGGCTTAAAATTAGGATATATATATGATTACACATTCTTTTTTACATATCCTGTAAACGTTTCAATTACTTATATATTATTTCAGCTCTGGTATATCTTGGTGACAGCCTGTATGGTATAAAGGTACTTAGAGAACATCTGGTGAGATCAAGGGCATGTTCAAAGGACATTACAAAGTTTGCCCTCAACATAATTGAGTTTCTTGTCACTCCAGAAGAGTGCAAGAACTCGCTTACTCTTTATGGAGAGGGCAAAGGCAAAACAGCCCTTGATGAAAATAAAAGGAAGGCCTTAAGAAGTAAGTTTAAACAGTTAAAACTTGTACAAGTCTTAAACATTTTTGTTTAGTGAATTGTGTTTCAAAATGGAATTCCTCCATAAATCCAACTCTGAGAAGTTTCTTGATATTCAACCCACAAGGAAGATAGATGAATTAATCCGTTTTAAATTAGCCACAGATCAGAGGAGGATCACATTATCTTAAAATGCACCATGTCGAAAGGAGTTCATGCAAAACAGAAAATGGGCTATATCCAAATTGGGTATTGTCATTCTCTGTGCTAGGCTGATCAATAAACACATCTCTGCTTTAATGGTATTTTCTGTTGAAATATGTGTTCTAAAGATAAAACCACTGGAAGGCTGAAGTGTTGTCCCTGAGCATATTGTATGTGTGCTTTGCTCAGGTTAATCTGAGATCATCTTTAAACAGATTCACTATATATCCCCTTTTTTCTTGTGGGCTGAGCTTGCAATATAGAAATAACATGCACATCAAATATTTAAACAAACATATATTCAATCTCTAATACAGGTAGATGTGAAACACATGGTGGCATTCCAAATTGCATCTTCCTAAAGGATGGGGTGGTCTTATTAGCCGGAGCTCTTTTCATGCTGATCCAGACATGTTCCATCTATTGTACATTTTCAGCTAAGATCACAGTATCCTCCCTTTTCTAGTTGACAACCCAAAACTCTTATTTATTTTTACAGGTGAACTGTTCAACTCATTCGAAACAACTTCATCAGACGAAGAAAAGGAAAAGATATGGCAGGATGTTATTGTGCCAAAGTTGAACAACAATAAGATACGGGGAATAAGGAACAATAAATACAAACAGTGAAGGAAATAAAAAACAACATCATAAAAACAATTGGAAACAGTTGTTGTATTTTCTCAGTTTTAGAAATTAAGACCTAAAACAGCTTGTTCAACATGGTGCAACTCTTTCGTCCTTGTCTACAAATTCACTGAAACATGAGATCTCTGTAAAATTTCAGCTGTTAACTTTATATCTAGGTGAAATTCCACTTTAATTTTTACTACTTTCTTTCACTGAAACTTTGTGAGATTTTTGTGAAATTTCAGTGAGATTTTTGTGAAATTTCGATGGGATTTCACTGAGATCTTGATGGTATTTTGCCCCTTTCTTTCAGTGAAATTTTAATGAAATCTCACTGGAATTTGGTGAAATTTTGCTGAGATTTCTGTGAAATTTCACTGAGATTTCATTGAAATTTCACTGAGATGTTACTGTTATTTTGCCCCTTTCTTTCAGTGATATTTCACTGGGATTTTAGCGAAATCTCACTGAAATCAAGGTGAAATTTCAATCAATATTTTCACTGGGGAGATGATGAACAGACTACCGTTGTCACAGACTACAGTAGCTCATGTTATTAAATCACTAAAACTACATTTCATTGTTTATTTATAATAAAATAAGTTTATATACGTTTTTTAATTACATATACATTTTTCTTTGATATTACTTAAACTAGTTATTAATTTGAGATTCACAATATTTGTGTAACTGAGCAGAAAAGAATCACATGCTTGACATTGTGATATTACAACAAACTTTACATTGAAGTTAAAATAGTCATAGATGATGAACAGACCACTGTTGTCACAGTCTCCATTAACTCAGGATTGACAGAGACAACACAAACTGTGACTTTCAAGGCAAGACTTAGTTTAGAGACAACACAAACTGCGACTTTCAAGGCAAGACTAAGTTAAGAGACAACACAAACTGTGGCTTTCAAAGCAAGACTAAGTTCAGAGACAACACAAACTGTGGCTTTCAAGGCAAGAATAAGTTCAGAGACAACACAGACTGTGGCTTTCAAAGAAAGACAAAGTTCAGAGACAACACAGACTGCTGCTTTCAAGGCAAGACAAAGTTCAGCTATTGCTTTAAACAGTCGGACAAACTATTGGTTATCCGATTGTTACAAAATTATTCAATATTGGCAATGGCTATGATTCTTCGACGGGAATTTTCACATAACCTGTAAATGGAACGTACATGTGCCTTTCAAGACAAGACCAAGTTCAATGACAACACCAGCTGGGACATTCAAGGCAAAACCAAGTTCATAGATTACACAAACTAGGTTTCAACAGAAGAATAAGTTCAGAGACAACACAGACTGTGGCTTTAAAAGCAAGACAAAGTTCAGCTATTGCTTTAAACAGTCGGACAAACTATTGTTTATCCGATTGTTATAATATTATTCAATATTGGTAAGGGCTACGATTCTTCGACGGGAATTTTCACATAACCTGTAAATGGAACGTACATGTGCCTTTCAAGACAAGACCAGGTTCAATGACAACACTTACTGGGACATTCAAAGCAAAACCAAGTTCAGAGACAACACAAACTGTGGCTTTCAACACAAAAATAAGTTCAGAGACAACACAAACTGTGGCTTTCAACACAAGAATAAGTTCAGAGACAACACAAACTGTGACTTTCAATGCAAGACTAAGTTAAGAGACAACACAAACTGTGACTTTCAAAGCAAGACTAAGTTAAGAGACAACACAAACTGTAGCTTTCAAAGCAAGACTAAATTCAGCTATAATTGCTGTAACAGTCGGACAAACTATTGTTTATCTGATTGTTGTGTTCAATATCGGTAACGGTTATGACTCTTCCACAGGAGTATTTACGTCACCTGTCCATGGAACAAACATCTTCGACATTGTGATACGTCCATACAATAAACATTATGTGGAAGTTAATATAGTCGTAGATGATGAACAGACGACTGTTGTCACAGACTACAGTAGCTCATGGTATTAAATCACTAAAACTACATTTCATTGTTTATTTATAATAAAATAAGTTTAAATACGTTTTTTAATTATATATATATTTTTCTTTGATATTACTAAAACAAGTTATTAATTTGAGATTCACAATATTTGTGTAACTGAGCAGAACAGAATCACATGTTTGACATTGTGATATAACAACAAACTCTACATGGAAGTTAATATAGTCATAGATGATGAACAGACCACTGATGTCACAGTCTACAGTAGCTCAGTATAGACAGAGACAACACAAAGTGTGACTTTCAAAGCAAGGCAAAGATCAGCGACAGCACAAACTGTCACTTTCAAAGAAAGACAAAGTTCAGCCATTGCTGTAAATAGTTAGAAAAACTATTGGTTACCCGATTGTTATAATATTATTCAATATTGGCAATGGATGTAATTCTTCGACAGGAATATTTACTTTACCTGTAAATGGAACATACATGTGCTTTTCAAGGCAAGACCAAGTTCAGAGACAACACCAACTGTGACTTTCAACACAAGACTAAGTTCAGAGACAACACAGACTGTTGCTTTCAAAGCAAGACAAAGTTCAGCTATTGCTTTAAACAGTCGGACAAACTATTGTTTATCCGATTGTTATAATATTATTCAATATTAGTAACGGCTACGATTCTTCGACGGGAATTTTCACATAACCTGTAAATGGAACGTACATGTGCCTTTCAAGACAAGACCAAGTTCAATGACAACACCAGCTGGGACATTCAAGGCAAAACCAAGTTCAAAGATAACACAAACTGGGTTTCAACAGAAGAATAAGTTCAGAGACAACACAGACTGTGGCTTTCAAAGCAAGACAAAGTTCAGCTATTGCTTTAAACAGTCGGACAAACTATTGTTTATCCGATTGTTATAATATTATTCAATATTAGTAACGGCTACAATTCTTCGACGGGAATTTTCACATAACCTGTAAATGGAACGTACATGTGCCTTTCAAGACAAGACCAAGTTCAATGACAACACTAACTGGGACATTTAAGGCAAAACCAAGTTCAGAGACAACACAACCTGTGGCTTTCAACACAAGAATAAGTTCAGAGACAACACAGACTGTAGCTTTCAAAGCAAGACTAAATTCAGCTATAATTGCTGTAACAGTCGGACAAACTATTGTTTATCTGAGTGTTGTCTTCAATATCGGTAACGGTTATGACTCTTCCACAGGAGTATTTACGTCACCTGTCCATGGAACAAACATCTTCGACATTGTGATATGTCCGTACAATAAACATTATGTGGAAGCTAATATAGTCATAGATGATGAACAGACTGCCGTTGTCACAGACTACAGTAGCTCATGTTATTTAATCACTAAAACTACATTTCATTGTTTATTTATAATAAAATAAGTTTATATACGTTTTTTAATTATATATACATTTTTCTTTGATATTACTAAAACTAGTAATTAATTTGAGATTCACAATATTTGTGTAACTGAGCAGAACAGAATCACATGTTTGACATTGTAATATTTCAACAAACTTTACATGGAAGGCAAAACAAAGTTCAGAGACAACATAAGCTGTGACTTTCAACGCAAGAATAAGTTCATCTATTGCTGTCACAGCCAGACTATAGCATTACTTGATCAAGAACGTTTCCTCACTCTGGGATGATGTGTATCAAATGAATTTTGCAAAGAGATTGGCCTACCGGATCTTCAAAGAATTTTGCGAGTAATTAAAGAGAAAACCCGAGAAAGGTGGTCCAATGTTAGTTCTAAGGGAATAACTTGAAGATATTCAAACATTTCTTATGGTTGAGTTGCATTCAGAATGCTAAGAAGAACCAGACAAGGGAAAATTGAGGGGTTACAAGATTTTTCGGTAAGAATTTAATTGTTATCTGAGGAGTCTGAAATGATGGGAGACATTTCACAGTGCCAATTGGTCGACATTTTAATTGATGGGTTGCGGATGATAATCTAATGGAGAAGTTCTTTAGCATTGGTCCACAAACTTTGCAAGAAGCCTTTTAAGCATAGCCATTAAGGTTGCAACAGTAAGAACAAGACTGCGTTCAATAAACGCTTATGCCCCCGTGGAAGCCATGTCCATAAAAAGCTAAGTCAATCAGGGGCCATTATTCAGTTAAAATGTTTGATAGTGTTACATGACTTTGAACTATAAGGGGCTTATGATGGTAAACGAATAATGCCACATTTGAAAGCAGTGCCTTGATCGACTTTATGTGTGATCTGGTGATACAGATGTTATGGTTCTTTGTCACTGCACTTCTCCAAGTTGCCATCTATTCATATACCAAGTTTCAAGTCAATATCTTAAACACTTTTGAAGATACACTCCTGTCAAAATTTGATTCTGAAAATACTAAAGGGGAGATATTTCAAAATGTAAGACAGACAGAGTTATGGTTCTTGGTCATTGCACTTCTCCAAGTTGCCATCTATTTATATTCCAAGTTTCAAGTCAATATGTTTAATAGTTTTGAAGATATACTCAGAGCAAAATTTGACTATAAAAAACACTAAAGGGGAGATAATTCAAAATTTAAGACAGACAGAGTTATGGTTCTTTGTCAATGCACTTCTCCAAGTTGCCATCTATTTATATTTCAAGTTTAAAGTCAATACGTTAAATAGTTTTGAAGATACGCTCCTGTCAAAATTTGATTCTGAAAATACTTAAGGGGAGATAATTCAAAATTTAAGACAGACAGAGTTATGGTTCTTAGTCATTGCACTTCTCCAAGTTGCCATCTATTTATATTCCAAGTTTCAAGTCAATATGTTTAATAGTTTTGAAGATATACTCAGAGCAAAATTTGACTATAAAAAAACACTAAAGGGGAGATAATTCAAAATTTAAGACAGACAGAGTTATGGTTCTTTGTCAATGCACTTCTCCAAGTTGCCATCTATTTATATTTCAAGTTTCAAGTCAATACAATAAATAGTTTTGAAGATACGCTCCTGTCAAAATTTGATTCTGAAAATACTTAAGGGGAGATAATTCAAAATTTAAGACAGACAGAGTTATGGTTCTTGGTCATTGCACTTCTCCAAGTTGCCATCTATTTATATTCCAAGTTTCAAGTCAATATGTTTAATAGTTTTGAAGATATACTCAGAGCAAAATTTGACTATAAAAAAACACTAAAGGGGAGATAATTCAAAATTTAAGACAGACAGAGTTATGGTTCTTGGTCATTGCACTTCTCCAAGTTGCCATCTATTTATATTCCAAGTTTCAAGTCAATATGTTAAATAGTTTTGAAGATATACTCAGAGCAAAATTTGACTATAAAAAAACACTAAAGGGGAGATAATTCAAAATTTAAGACAGACAGAGTTATGGTTCTTTGTCAATGCACTTCTCCAAGTTGCCATCTATTTATATTTCAAGTTTCAAGTCAATACGTTAAATAGTTTTGAAGATACGCTCCAGACAAAATTTTATTGTAAAAATACTAAAGGGGAGATAAGTCTAAGTCCAAAATTAGGTCAAGGTGAAGGTCAAAATGGAGTCGGGTGATACAGGCGTGTGGAGAGTGGTCATATACAACATCCATGCAAGTATGAAAGCTTTGTAACAAGCCATTTTAATGCTAGAAGAAACGGTCAATTTGGGTTAACCAAGAATTTTACCTTTCAATAAGTCTAAGTCCAAAATTAGGTCAAGGTGAAGGTCAAAATGGAGTCAGGTGATACAGGCGCGTGGAGAGTGGTCATATACAACATCCATGCAAGTTTGAAAACTTTGTAGCAAGCCATTTTAATGCTAGACGAAACGGTCAATTTGGGTTAACCTGGCCGGACGGACGAACGGACGGAAGGACGGACGGACGGACAGACGGACGGACAGGTGAATTACTATATGCCTCCCGATCTATCGATACGGGGGCATAAAAAGGATCTCAATAGGTCATAGACCGGACCATTTTTAAAACAGACCAACCCCAATGGAAGAGGACGTTTCCAAAAAGATAAGGTGTTACAAGTGTCATAAATTTGGACACAAATCTCACAAATATCAGCATGCTATGAAAATACCAATCTTTTCTCCCTAAATACATTGCAGGGCTAGGGTACAATTTCTTAAGTTAGATGGAAGCCCTATTTATATTTATCCAAGAGTAAAAATAGTATGACCAGCATTTATCTGCTAGTAGTCACAGTCAACTGTATAGATGAAAACGAAAAAAAAATTTATATAGATGTTCCAAAAAAAATTGATTTTGTTTTCAAAGATACGCTCGGTTACCTACATGCTCATGGTAGTTCCTGTTTTACAAAATACATAACAAGTACAGGTGATGGAATGTTCCTAGAACAGTCAAAAGCCAATAATTAACTTATATATTAGAAGGGTTTTTTGACACAAAAATATAAGTCTCCAACAAAGGACAAAAACTCTGGCAAAAAATCATCCGACCTAAAATTACTAATAATATGCACAACCAGGCTTGATACCAAGTATTCATCTGAAGTTACATTGAAATCTGACCTATTGTGTTAATAAGAAGAGCTATCAATCATCAATGACAAACTTTGTGAGAGACAGACATTCAGCACATAATCTATATGGCTCCGCACTACATTTGTACATCTGTGAGACAAATAAGCTTTGGAATGAGATCAGGAATTGAAAGGTTTCAAAAAATTACCCTTGTTTCTACTAGAGCTTGGGGTCAAAAGTGACTTAAGTATCTATGGCTAAAAATAACAGCTTAGATACATATGAATAAGTTACAATTCACTATTTGATTCTACAAAAATCTACATCAATTTAGTGGGGGAATAAAAATGTAAAATTGACATTAAGACACATTCAGTGTAATTGTAAACAAAACAAGAGCTGTCACTAGACAGCGCGCTCGACTATTCGCAGCCATTTGTCAGAAAAAATATAAGTTCAAAACAGGCCATTTAAAATTTGTATTATATTGAAACGTGAGTTACGCTACTTAGTTGACTACATGGCAATGAAAGCTAATGTACAATGGTTGTTGAGGCATGGCAATCATAGTTTGCATTAAAAAGTTAAACTTTTCAATGCAATATCATTGATAGTAGGTGAGATATGGTTTGAATGTAACTTGCATGCAAAACTTTAACCAAGGAAAGTCTAAGTTAAAAGGGGCATAACTCGAATTAAACTAAAAATGGAGTTATTACAATTGACCAGTACCATTGACTAATGATGATAAACAAGTGTTATAAGTTTCAATGCAATATCATAAATAGTAACTAAGATATGGCGTGAATAGAACTTGCATGTAAAACTTGAACCAATAAACTCCTATGTTAAAAAGGGGCATAACTGAAATAAAAAAATAATAGAGTTATTGCCCTTGACTGATACCATTGACTGATGATGGTAAACAAGTGTTGTAAGTTTCAATGCAGTATCATGGATAGTAGCTGAGATATGGTCTGAATGAAACTTGCATGCAAAACTTTAACCAAGAAAATTCTATGTTAAAAAGGGGCATAACTCAAATAATAATCATAATAGAGCTATTACACATGACCGGTACCATTGCCTTATGATGGTTAGTAAGTGTTGTTAGTTTCAATGCCATAGCACAGATACTATTTGAGATATGGCCTTATTAGAATCTTGCATGCAAAACTTTAACCAAATTTTCTAAGTAAAAAAGGGCCATAATTTGCATTAAATTCATGCAAGAGTTATCTAACATGGTTGATTACATGACAGGGAAAGCCAGTGCAAAGTTTCAATCCAATATATGCACTGGTTATTGAAATATAACCAAGGTTAAAGTTTTGCATGTAAAACTTAAACCATATGCAACGCCGACGCCGACGAACAAGTGACTGTAATAGCTCTCATATTCTTCGAATAGTCGAGCTAAAAAACATATTGAGATATTGTCGATTCAAAGATGTCTGTCAAACCGCCATAATGTTCTATGTCTGAATAGCTTATTGCAGCAAGTATAACCACTACGATAAAGGACCATTATATTTTTAATCATTTAAGTGTATTATTGATGGTATAATTTAATCCTGACACACTGTTATAATCGACCGGGGTGAATGTTTGTTTACGCGGTTGTGACAGAGATCTTTGAATCAACTATACATAGCAAGTAGAAGAGACAGCATATACATACAATAATACAAAATAACTATCATTTCATTCTATACAACTAATGTACCCTTGTCCATGAGATGAAACGTTTCAGATCCTAACTTGTGTCTACATCCAACTTCGACTGTATAGGAGCAGGTTTTTTATAGATGACATGTTTCTGACCCTAACTTGTGTCCAGGTCCAACTTTGACTGTTTAGGAGCAGGTTCTTCAGCATCACTATTATCTGAAATAGAATACAAACATTGAACTACAGTTAAACTATTGCAGTGACAGTGTTTTTTCTATCCATTTTGGGAACATAGCCCATGGCTATGCCCATGTCTTCGGGATTGGGAATTTTAGCGACATTTGGTCCAAATTGGGAAAAGTACAAATTTAATACCCAAACCTGTTAAAGCAAAAAGGTGTACAATAATGAAAAGTTAATTTGCTGCAATTTAGAGTTTTTCATGTCCAAGCTTAGTTGTGCTGGCTGTTTTTTACAATACATTATACTGCACCCAGGATAATGTGAAAGGCTGTACAATTTGGTATATGCCACACAGGTGGATTACTTAAGTGTGCATGATTTATCAGTGTTATTTTAGATACAAAATTAACCGAATTTACAACACTAGGCTAAACTGATCAATATTTATAAACATCACATTATCCTGGGTGCACTATGAGAGAACAGTTTCAGAAACTTTGAGTGTATACATGTAATAATTGTAAAAAAAAAACGTACCTTTTCTGTTACCAACAATATCCAGCTTCAACATTTTCCCCATCTTTGTCGTCACGCTACTCTGTGAGCCACTGGACAACAAATTTGTTCGACATTTATCAGTCTCATCAAATGAGTCCATTTCACTGGAGTCAACATCCCCAAATGTACTGTCCTGAGATTCACAACTTGTCCAAGTGTCTCTTCTAGTCGATGAATTAGACCTCACAGATCTTAAGAACATGTCCTTACCACCTTCAGCACTAGAGCAAGATTCATGCGCCGAGTCACTAACAGACTTTGAACCCATGGATGTAGAAGTTGAAGGCTCATCAGATATCCCACTAGACTCACAGATCCCTATATCTAAACCAGAAAGATTTTTATTTTCAATCACTTCAGTTACATTAGACATTTCCATCTCTGGCAAGTCAATACTCACTTGTCTTTTCAGTAAACTTCGTTTGGTCAAGGACTTAGATCCACTGTCTGATACTTTCACTTTATGTTCATCACTTAGTGATTTATGTAGTTCAACTGCAACACTATCAGCATCTTCAGACTTCGAGCAATTTTCACCTGATGGCATGTTTGAGTCACTAGTGATACACACACCAGCTTCAATTTGTTTCCTATTTTCATCTAATGGAATAGCAGGGTCAGTGGTAATATACGCATCACTTTGGCTCCTGTTTTCTCCCTCCAACACATAAGTGGAATGTATATCTTCTTCTTCAATACCACTGTCTTTCCTACGATATCTCAAAACCAGTGGTTCATTTCTAACATTACCGGTATCTACAGTGTCACTGTCGGGTGATTCAGCAGAGTCACTTACACTAGGTTCAGTACTCGATTCTGTGTCACTCTCTTCAGTGCTGTCAGAGTCCGATTCGGGATCAGAATCTATCTTCTGAGGCATGAATGTTGCACCACTTTCTCTTAATTCACGCAAACATTCTGGAGACACAGAATCCTTGTCCTGAAGCAGGTTCTGTTGTATATTTCTGTTGTACTTGCCATCTTGAAAATCCTGCAACATATTTAAGGCAAAGGTTAAGTTTGATGGGTTTTTTCATTGTGCTACACTATTTATTCAATGGTTGTTAATCATGAGTCATCTTGGAGCTTTTAAGACTAAAATAATCCACCATGAGCTTCTATGTAGAAAATTGATAGGGTAAGTCTAGCTAGTACATATTATATTCTTATACTACATGTGTGACGTATAATGTCACACTCCATGGGCATGTTTTTCCAAAGAATGTTGTGTATTTGGTCACAGTGGCTTTAACCTTTAATTTACTGACTAACAAAACAATTATGGAGTCATCTACTGTTGCTGACTAACCTCCGTGTAAAGTTTGAAGATCCTAGGGCAAAGCGTTCTTGGTTTATATTGAATGGAAACCATTTGGTCTATCGATAGACTGACAGACAAACTGACAGATGTAAGCAAAGCAATTCACCCCCTCATCAAAGATGGGGGCAGAATAATGAAGTTTATCACATAAACACCGTGATATTCCATGTGATAACAATGTTATACAACATGTGTGATAACAAAAATTTGCATAATTCAAATACACAATTCACTTATTTAGTAACGGACTATATTCTTTATAAATTCAAAATAATAAATTGAAAAATGACAATTATTGTAACTTGAATAAATGTTAATTGTTTGCAGCTTTTATGTCGTTTTAGTGTCTATATACAGAAAGCAATTTGGGACTACTTTTTACATGGAGACACTCAAAGTTGTTCTTTGGTGCATAGTTTAGCCGAATTCCGTAGCAAGTCGCTTATTTTTGGTAAAAACCCCCATATTTTTAATGTTACAAGAGGCATGATCATATGGCCATCCCTGCCGACTGAACTTGCTGGTGAATGGGAATATTTGTTTTCTAGGGCAAAATCATTACTCTACATAGTCAGTATCCTAAATGGTAAGCAAGAGGTAAATTAAAGGGTCAACTCAGCCATATTGCAAACTCGGCCGGTACCAACTCGGCCTGCCCAACTCGGCCCGATACAAAATTTAAAATGGTCGTTCTCGGCCCGATTTAATAAAACGGAAGGGGCCCTTGAAAGTTTATTAATTTTTTTTTTCTCTTATTGCAATGAAGGGTGTTGGAAATTAATAAATGCACTTCACTCAATATTTGAGAAATAACACTGACACAGTTTTACAAATTATTATCAGTATAGTGTAAAAAACATAATGTAGCACCACAGACAAAAACGAAGTCCAGCACAAACAAATTCGCCAAATCTTAAGATGACAACAACATTGCAACTTTCGTAAGTAACTTAACCCAAACCATTAAAATGAGTTGACAAAAACTCACAGAGAAAGACTCTAGCTGTGCATACTTCTTGTGTATTTCATGGGTATAAATAATCAGGATTACAGAGAAAGACTCTAGCTGTGCATACTTCTTGTGTATTTCATGGGTATAAATGATCAGGATTACAGAGAAAGACTCTAGCTGTGCGTACTTCTTGTGTATTTCATGGGTATAAATAATCAGGATTACTCATATAACAGCCATTCAGTTCAGTATATCAAGTATTACAATTCATTTATTTTTGGTACTTCAAAGAATCCATAATATTAAATTCAGGCCAAGTTGGTAACCGGTTTCGAGTTAGACCGGGCTGAGTTAGTAATAGGGCTGAGTTGACCCTGAATCAAGCAAGAACAAAGGACAAAATTTGATTCTGTAAATACTAAAGGGGAGATCATTCAAAATTTAAGACAGACAGAGTTATGGTTCTTGGTCACTGCACTTCTCCAAGTTGCAATCTGTTTATATCCCAAGTTTCATGTCAATGTCTGAAATAGTTTTCAAGACATGCTCCGGACAAAATTTGTGATGGAAGGACAGACGTACTGACGGACGGAGACTATTACCATATCCCTGTCAAAAACTTTTTGGCGGGGATGGTAATAAAAATCTACCACTCGTTTTCTTTTGAGATCAACATTTCTTAAATTCGTCACGAAAAAGGAAGAGGCTCGCTTATTAACTGGTTTTTTTCTAGATTCATTATCAAAAGAAAACTTGTGGTAGATTCTATATAAATAATGACATAAATACAGGAAAAATGATTGTTACTGACCTGATATTTTCTCACCCTGTCATGTATTCCTTTATTACTGTATTTCAGTAACTTCAGTGCTTTGATGTGATTGTCTGAAATGAACATCCACTATTTAAAGGACACTTACATGGTATATCATGTCTTCTGTTAGAATGGGTCCCAGCCAATTATTGTAGCAATTTTCATTTTAGGCTAGATGTGAAACAACTTCTGCCATTTATATTAAAATCTCTTGACTGCTACTTTCTGATAAATTTCTCTAGTTACACCTTATAAGCCCAATGATATATGATAGTAAGGACAACCAACTAAAAATTACATAACCTAAACCTTAATTCAAATGAAGTTTCTGGTAATCCTTAATAGGGTTTGCAAGATATATCCACAAGTCTACAAACATTGACACCTTGAGTTATTGTTCTCAAAGGAAATGGCTTTCAACACCTTCAAATAAAATAATAAAAACATATCAAGGTGTAATATCTGGCATTTGAACAATAGGTGTAAAATAAATAAAAGAAAGTTTGTAACATGGTTTGAAAGATAAGGTTTGATAAGAGATTTGAAAATATCTCAGGAAACAGGGTATTACACTAAAATCTGAAATGCCAAGAGATTGAGGAAGTAAATAAGGAAAAAGAAAAAAGATTGGTAGCAATATCCAGACTTCTTACCCTATCATGTCTGCCAGTATGTTAATTCCATTAACATATCGACGGTGCCGAACCATAACCCCGTAACTAAATTGTGGCGCGAAAACTTTTATTGATGCATCCGCATCTGCTAGACGTCCTGCGCATTTCTGTCTTGTCCCCATCTAAGTAACGCGATTGGCTATTGAAGTGGTGACAAGACAGAAATGCGTGGGACGTCTAGCAGATGCGGATGCAGCAAAAAAAGTTTTCGCGCCAAAATTGAGTTACGGGGTTTTGGTTCGGCACCGTCGATATGCTCTTTTTTCGGACATAATTTAGTCAACAAATCAATTAGGTACATTTTGCCTACATTTAAGCATGTTAATGTAAATCCCTCGAAAACATGACATAAATAGATCAAATAAATCATAAATAATTTACGGAATAAACATAATGTTGGTCATGATAGGGAAAAAAGACCAAACATTGCCTGATTGGTTATGTAACTGTTATTATGAAAATGATTCCATCATACTACAAACATATATAATGTCCCTGTAGCCAAGTAGTTAAAGCATGAGTCGGGGGCTGGAGGCCAAAAGTTCAAATCCTGACTCTTGGCATATATTTAGTCAGTCAAATTGCCATGAGAAAACAAAATATATTATACCTCATGTGCATCCATGGTTTCAATGTCCAAGTTGCTGATGTGCAGACTTTACTGTTAATGGAAACTGAGAGGCAGAGTTTTTCTTATCTAAGGAATGGGCCTTAAATCTTTAATTAGGGAGAACATTATTGCTATTATGGTAACATGGGAACAGATTAAGGGTTTTCGTAAGTTTTGGGGAAAACTGCATGACTTTTAAGACTTTTCCCTGCGGAAGAGCCCCTTGGCGCGGTTTAATGTCCCCTTCTGTGTTAGGACAAAAACCCAGGAAAGTGACCACTGTTTTTAATACATATGTCTGTTTTGTATTCTTTTCTTTGCAATAGAATGAATTTGTTAATTTGTGATTGGTATAATTGCACATATCGCTGGCTTAGAATGAGATGGTCTAAATACAAAATAAATATTTGAAGAAAACAAGAAAAAACTGTCTGAAATTTACTCTTTACAATAATATGGGAAAACAAACTTTTACAACTTCATTTTGGTCAACATGACAAGTTCCGATTTTCCTGAAAATAGGCTCATAAGAAGCGCCTTATGATACAGAGTCCAAATATGTATCAGTCGTAATTAGAACCGTAGTTACAACCTTCTCATTCTAAGCCAGCGATATGAAGACAGAGATTAATGTAATATTTACCTCTAGCAGTACAGAATGTTCTACCATTGTTATGTTCTATAGGTAGTCCTCCCTTGGTTATATATGTTAACAATTGATCATAATAATCGACAGCTTCTTCTAGATGTCTCTCACCTTCTTCTACAAATATACAATAATAACATAATTTGCACTTAATATTATGGGCTCCGTAGCTCAGTGGTTAGTGCGCTTCCCGTCTAATCTGGTGACCCCGGTTCAAATCGGGCTGGAGGCACATACATATATGCTTGCATTTACACTTCAGTGTCTTTATTGAAAGTCAATAATAGTAATAACAAACTATTTTAAAATACAGTATTCATCTCATTTTCCATAGCATATATACACAAGTTACACAGAGATGTGACTGTGTGTTCCCTGTTTTCGTCTCTCTCTTTAGTGTTCAGAAGTGACCTTTGATAATTAAATGAAATAGATTAAACATATTATCTTTGTAAAACATGTACGCCCCATTGCAGCTATTGTGACATTGACCTTACACCTACTGAATACAAAATCGAAAGGGGTTACCTATGGTTGAAGTTCAACCTTCATGAAAAGTTTGAAGATCCTAGAGCTTTGAAACAGAAACCATTCAGTCTACAGATCAAAAAACGACCAACCAACATGAGGAAAACAATATATACGTGGGTATATCCAAAAGTAATGTCACTGATGCTGTTAAATCGTGTATAATGCCAGTAAAACCACGATTTTTTTTCAAACCGTAACATCAGTCTAATTGGAATATGATGACTAAATTTCACAACAATGCACAGAATAGTTCCTGAGATATAAATTTTATATGAGACATACTTACGAACATCGCCGCAAGTCCGACGTCAACGACGTCACCATGACGTTACCTGTCAACACCTACTCATCCAGCTGAAGCTCATCCCTGGTAATTTCTAATGACTCATAAACCATGCAGTCATTTCCACGACCTTAAAAAATGTGCAACACACCCGACACTTACTCTCTGCGAAATCAAATAATTGTTAAGCGTCATCTAGATAGTCCCACAGCAAATAAATTAACTCACCACATTATGATCACAGTTTTGAACGTCGAATTGAATGGACGGCGTTAAACATATGCTTGGTGTTCTTTTCGGATCTACTACAAACCGTTTATATGACTCTCTATCGATAATGATTTGTTGACCCATGCCCCATTGAAAGCTTATACTACAGGTACAAGAGACTATGTTGCCGCCGTGTGTAACTAAAGTTTCAGTAGGTGACTTTCATAACTTTCAGGAAAAGTGCATTATTACGCGCAGCGTCTTTTTGTCACAAATCTGTCGTGTTTTCGCTAAGTAATCAGTGGGTTGAAAATATATTGCGAGTTTTAAAATAGAATGACGTCAATGAATTTTTAGCAACTGGCACAACACGTTGGTTTTAACACGTCACGAAAATATCCTCTGTTTTCGAGAATTGCTTTTTATAAAAACGCATAAAAGAAAATCGTTATGATAATGAAAAAATATCGTAATTTTCGTGTGCGGCGATATGACGTAATATGTATATTTCAAATGTACATATAATCCAATTATGAAAATGGAATAATGTATCACGTTGTTCATTAATCAGAATTGAATTGCTGAACATTTTGATATCATATTTATGCATATCGGCATATAAACAAATAAACCACGAGAGGAGTGACATTACTTTTGGATATACCCTCGTACAAAGGAGGCATAATAAAGTACAGATATTAAAGTATTATTCAATGCACTGTATACAACGTAAAATAAAAAAATGAAAAACTCACCATCCAAATCCTTCTTTTTTTGTTTACCAATCTTGAGATGATAATGGGCGACTCTTTCTAAGGCTAATGTGATGTCGATATGTGGAGGTCTGTAGTGCTTGGTCATAATATCTAGCGTATGTTTCCCATCGGAAAGGGCTTTATCAAAACGCAGTTGTATGTAGTATATGTCAGCCCTATTCTTTAAAAGTCCAGCCTGACTAAGACTATTATTCAGGAACAGACTTTTATTCTTGCCGACCAATATTGAGTATTTTCGTAGAGCTTCATCCAGCAATCGGTCTCGTTCTTCTAGATTTTGAGTTCTCAGTCCTAATTGGTGATCACAGGAAGCGATGTTAGCCTGATACTGCATTAAACTAACATGTTTATCGTTATACTTGTATAACACATCAAACGCTGACTGATGCCATCTCTTAGCTGCATCCAGGTCCCTTTTGAGAAAATAAATACAGCCTTTTATATTCTTAACATCTGCACGGTCTACCATTAGATATCGGGCTAAAGTCCTTGTAAGCTTCCTATTACTTCTGTTTTCATTCCGAGAAAACAGCTCATCAGCAATAGTTACAACTTGTAAAGCTCTATCCAGTAATGTTGTTTTATTTTCATTCCGACATAGTCTATGGTATAGCAGAGATTTGGTGGAGTAAAACTTGAACCAGGCTGGTGTTTCATCCTCCAAGGTAACATCCCAATCAGAAGTATAAGCACACTGTGTCTCATTGCTCACCACACCCAGTTCTGTAGCTACCTTATCCAGAAGTTCTTCCGCTAGCTGCATACGACTATCCATTATCTTACACTCTGCTTCAACAGATGTCCAGAACAAATAGGGAAATAAGTTCTTTTCAGATTTAGCTATATCTGCTTGAACTGCAGCGAAAGAAGCTTTTTCACGGTGATCTAGAACTAGTTTAGCCATTTTCAGAACACAGATACATGTCACCAAATAGGACTTTTTGTTTTTCTCTTCATCAATATATGTTTTCAAAGATAGTTTTTCCTTGCTGAAAATAGTAAACCAATTTCTTAAATGAACTTTTGAACCATCAACAAAATCTCTATTCTCCCCAGCGGATTTGTCACATTTTTCACCACGTTTTTGAATTAATTTGTAAAAATAGCCAAGAAAATTATGTTTTGCCGTCTCTCTTTCCTGATGTAATGATTCGTTCTCCCTGTATAGAGATTTCAAGTAATCATGTATTATTGGATGTAATGAGTAGGTTTCCTTCACTGTTTCATGGTGTCTCCTATATCTAACTGTTCGGTCAACCTCAAGTAGGAAATATGACTTCAATTTAGTCAGCTGAATCCACCGTTTATCCTCCTCAGCTGTGTTGTCAATGTTTGGGTAACCAAAACTCTCTCTTTCTGAAAGATATTTTTGGCTTTTTTGTTTTCCTATTGCAGTGCAAGCTTTCAAATCAAACGCTGCCGTGTCGAATATCGTGAGACGAATGAGAAACTTCTTCAAGTCTGAACCTTCACCGATAGATGCAATCTTGTCTAAGGTCTGACACATGATGCTGTTTAAGCAAGATGACTGAGATTGTGACTGCATATATCCTATAAGTCTGTGTACTGGGAAACCATCTTTAATCTGAGCAGCAACAATGCTTATAGCTAATGGAATACCATCACATAGGGAGAATATCTGGCTACATATTGTGTCAGGTAGAATCTGAAATATAAACAAGTTTAGTCTGTTAAATTAGGTTTTGTAACTTCTTGCTCGAATAAAAAAAAGATGAATATTCCTCTACACTCTATACATAAAAACTTTAAAAGTTACTTACCCAAACCAACAATGACTTGTCCCGGACAACAGGACAAGTGCTACTTTCGCAGACTGCAAGTATATCTGCTTTTGGTTGGTTTTCTTATGTTTTACTCCCTAATACCCAACCACCACTACCTAGCTTTAGTCACAGAAAATTTGCAAAATTTGGGGAGCAGTGACCTTAGAAAGCTGGATGCACGCTGTAATTCCCAGCTTGATTCCAGTCTGCGCCAGCTATTAAATTTCCTCTGAGCTGGAACAACCCACAGTTTTCCATTTTACCAAGGTGATTGAATGGGCACCTGAGAGGGTCAAAAGTTAAAGCGCTAAGGCTGCCAGAAGCACAGAGAGCAACAGACATTGAACCCAACGATTGGGGATAAATGTATAGTCAAGTGATTGGACGCATGTCTCACAGTACAAATACCGGTACCTCTTCTGTTGAACGACTGAGTCTTCTTAACATTCTGGCAGTGTCTTCTTCATTCAGACGTTTTAATTCTATTTCAAGCATACGTTTATTAAACAGATGAACTTTGTCTTTGGAATGTTCTGTGGGTTTTGACATCTTGATCCTACTTGTGAGTAAGAACTTGACCTGAAAATAAAAGACAGTTTTAGTCAGGGACATCCAAAATTTAATACATTCATTTTATTGCTATGAGCGGATTTAATCACTTTATGCAACCTTGCAGTAAGAAATGGGGTTTGCTTAAAATTTATTATTTTTATGGCAGAGGTCACTGGTTCGAATCTGGGTTATTTCTGCAATACTTTTTTGTGTTTCTCAACTTACAAAAGATAAACTAGGTGATAACTCTGAGATGGTCTCCCTTGAATGGATGCTATACATCAGGGTACTGTTTTATCAACGCATTTACGGAAATCGTAAATTTACGTTCAAATTTAAATTCTGTATATTTCTTTAACTACTTCAAATTGGGGATGGATACTGTTTGTAGATGTTCATTAACTGAATCTTGATAAGTAATACAGGTCCAGTTATCAGGCTTTATAGTAGTTAACATATAATAAAGAATTAAAATTTGATCGTAAGTTTAAGATTTGCGAAAATGCGTTGATAAAACAGTGCCCAGGCACATAGAAGAATAACAGAGGAGCCAACTACAGCCATGCAGTGCAATAAATAAATGCCTACCATCTGTCACATAGACAATATCTTGGGTAAGTAAGTAAAAAAATAAGCAACACTCTTTTTTAATAATAAGGCTGACACATTTGGTTTCCCTATCTTTCATGCGGGCCTCAGTGTGGATATAAATACTGTCCACCACTTACCCGTACAGTATTAGAGATCATGTTGAGTATTTCTCTCATCTGTTGACAGAATTCTTGTTTTCTATCTTCACGATCCACCATACCATCAATGTTATCAACGAGAAACAGAACATCTGTATATAAATATACATAGTTAAAGCCAACCATCATTATTCCTTGGAAGTCACACTGTATGCATGGATATTGCCACAGGTGCAAAGATTAGCAAACTTTCTAACACATGATTTTTTGGAAAGAAATTCAGTACTGTTGTTAGAGGACCAAATTTACCAAAGAGAAAATACCAACGATATTTGTAAAAATGTATGCATAATTGCCGAAAATGGTAAAGGTCACAGTGTCCTTAGGGGTCTATTTCCGTCTACCTACCGACAGACAGACAGACAGACCAACATTAACAAAGCAATATTCCCCCTTATCAAAGATATGGGGCATAATAAGAAATTCACCAAATTTCTATGTAGAAATTGGATACATATAATATTACAAAGTCTCCTACTTTTGCGATCCTTTTCAATGATATAAAACAGTGACTGGAGTTGACATTTGACATTTGTGTCCTCTGTAGTGTCCAATGTCCTGGTAGCAGTTAGTAACTCCTCATCAACATTCAACTCTGTACCCAGGAATATCACCAAATCTAGTAAAAACTCTTTCGGGCTTTCATTCTCTCTAAAAATAAATCCAAGTTTGCTCATGATAAAATAAACTTCTACCAATTTATTAAATAAGCAAACATTATCACTTATTTGCAAGACAAGACTGATTTTGAGTAAACTATCTCATTGACAATTTAATTTGTTGTATATAAGACATGACTTGGTCTGGTGAGCAAGTGATTGCAGCATCAGAAGCAGTAGGAAAGTTCCCTACTGATTTGAACCCATACTGATCTTTTTTTACCTATTTTCGCTATAAGTCCATTTCAGACTACAGCAACCACACTTTTCAAAAAATATTTCAATGTGCAACATCCTCATAAGCCTTTACCTACATAAAACAAGCTTGGAAACTGCTGGAGTTAGGGTAGGGTAAGGGTAGTTATAAGCCAAGGGAAGTTACAAGCGAAGGGTCGTTACAAGCTAAGGACTGTTACAAGCCAAGTTGTAATGACGGAAGACTCACCAACCTTTGGTTTATAGGAATGATAATCCATTTAGCTTCCCCATATTTCATTCTGTAACATATCTGCCCAGCCAGTGCTGTCTTACCTACACCACCCATACCACACAGGACCACACCTATCAATACAGCAATACTGTTCATACAATGTTTTCATGTGATAAAATTTGACAATGACATGACAATGCCCAACTAATATAAAGGATAGTAATAATGGATCAGTAATATATGTGATTTCTGCTGGGTGTTTTCTTAATTTTTTTCTGAGAAAACAAGATCAAGTTCCAACTGGTGGAGACCAAATTGAATATCCTTATAAAATTTTAAGATCCACCAGCAGGCAGTTCTTGTGTTATTGACCTTTTTGTCTACCGACTGACAAGAGCAAAGCGATACACCCTTCATCAAAGATGAAAATGGAGAGCATAATGGGTCATAAATAAGAAGAATCAGATGAAATAAGTCACGTGTACAAGATGTATACCTTTATAATTTCCTTGCAGGTAGGTAATTATATCCACCAGCAGTAATTCTCTACCCACAAAATCTGGATCAATACTTAAACCTTTCTTAGCGCAATCTTCCAGATAACGTTGCTTTTCTTCTTTATATTTCTTTATCTCATCTCTGTAGTCAGTTTGACCTAATAGTATATAACCACACAATGATATATAAAATTTCTGACCTATAAAACCAAACAACGCAATATAGCACAAGATATTTGTTTCACTCCATTGGCAGCCAAAAGCCATCTCTAAAATATTGTTTGTTTGCTCTAACGCGACCCAAGATTTATAAGGTGGGTATGGAGGTCACTTTTTTGTATGGAAACATTTTTGGCGAACCGTGCGAAAAGCTTCTAATCAATATTATAAGAAATTTTAAATCGGGTTGTTTTGAAATCAGTAATAAACGTCTTACTCAGATTCGTTTAAATTGGCTGCTTGCAACGATTTAATTCAGTTTATGAAAAACACAGGCATAACTATAAGCACACCAATGGTCAACTTATACAGCACTGGCCATCATGAAAAACAAAAAAGGCCATCAACCACATTACTTCAGTTTGTACTAAGAAATTCCTTTAAAGTTTGCAATGAGAAGCCACTACTCACCCAAGTTGCCATGAAACTCATCTATACTAACGATGTGTTCAATATGGGCTACAGCACCGTCTTCTCCGCAACAATCTTCCAGAGCACTGAAGTACTTGACACGACTTTTACATTCAAACAATTCATCACACTTCTTTTGTCCAAGAACATTTTTTGAGAAAAGGATGAATTTTTCGAAAGTGTTATCATCGAGATTCTCACAAATATTATCTACAAGGACCTTCCATGGATGTACAGTCAGTGGGTCACTAAAACTGGAGTTAGATGTCTGTATGGAGCCTCTGGATGTCATATTAACACAGAATGATGTAAGCTCACCAAACACAGGTGTACATGAAGGAACACTGGTGTGTTAAAATATATGCTATCAAACCTTGTTAAGTCGATTATATTTACACAGTTGAACGGACATTGAACACACATGTGTATGAAGAAAAACTGAAATGTCACAATGCTGTCTATAGGATTATTGCACTATATAAACATCTGGAACAGTTATAAGATCATCCAAGTGTAATGTAGTTGATGAAGCATGACAGTGAGGAATCAATCAGGATTCGCATGATTCTAGTGCATCTGAAATAAAACAAAAGAGGTGTAATGTTATAGTAAAACAAGAGTTGTCTAACTTGATTGTTTGGATGGCTCGGTACATGTAAGTGTTTATACAGGTAATCCGATTATATAAGGGTCATTAAGTTTCATCCTAGCATCTTATTTGGTAGATTTGTGAATGAAAAAATAGTGTGAAGATATAAACAGTGCTTTTTTGCTAAAATATATGGAAATATTAGGGCCCTTTCCCCTCTCTGCAAGGTATCTGCATGCTAATTTCCCCCCTCCTATGGGCCTGTACCACTTTCCCCAAAAAGTGAAAATACACAAGATGACAGCATATAAAACAGAGCAGGCGCCAGTATTACAGTATCCAGATTTTCAAATTCATGTACCTATCTGCCTATGGGTAGTCACAATTGATTCGTAAAAGAATAGAAATAATATACATTATGACACTGAGAAAAACAATCATTTGTCCTAGCAAAATTTCTGCGTAATAATAAATAATAATATTAATGCAGTTGTACCCCGATTATTCGACAACCTTTTATTCGAAAACCTGGTATTATCCGAAATAGAATTGCAGTCCCTTTTTACTTCCTATATAAACCTATACAAATTCGATCGGGTTATTCGAATTCTATTTTTCGAAAAGCCCGTGTTATTCGAAACAATTTGAATTTGGATTATTCGAAGCCCTGGATTATCCGAAATAAAATTTCGGTCCCATCAATTTCGAATAATAGAGGCTTGACTGTATATCTCTATTTATAGAGGCAACACAATTGGGAATGCCCAGTTTTACGTCTGGTGCAGCAGGGGCCTTATTCACCAACAGTGTAAGTCTAAAATATAGACTTAGACTTTACATCGTCAAATGTTCTATTCGCTCTTATGTTGCTATAAATGAACCGATTTTGATATTAATTTGTATACAGGTTCAGTGGGTAACAACCAATATTCCGATTAAATTTCACATGGTTAAATCTTGTTTCTAAGAAATGAAAGTGATTATTAATAATGACAAATTTAAGTCTAAGTCTGAGTTTTAGACCTACAACGTTGGTGAATAAGGCCCCAGTGCCCAAATTTTTTGATACTAGGGTAAATAGTTGAAACCTACCTTGATTTATTGAAGTAACATCATGTTTTCTCTGTACTTCTGTATTTCATTTCTATAATCTGTTTGACCTAGAATCATAACAAAAATAAATAAATTGCTGAAAACTTTTCACAAAACCTACTTTGTCTTCATTTTCCCCTTGGATTTCAAATTGCTTCCTTAAGTCAGTGGTTAGTTGGCTTGATATCTAATACGGCAACTATTAATAGTCCCTTGTGACAGTGTTGGTCAGTCTCGTCTTGGGTTACGCTGGATATTCCTTTTACAATGCTGTCTCTTATCCCTTTTTATTTATATAAATTAATTTTTATATAATATTTAACAATATTTATAACTCAACATGTTATATCCTTTGTTTCAAGAGACAGGAGTTCTTGCAGAGGTCACCAGGAATTTTATTGAGGGCTTGATATCAACACTAACGGCCATGGGTGACCAAAAGAGTAAGTGTCTATCTCTGTTATCTAAGAAAATTTCTGTACAGAGTATCTATCAAGTTAAAATGGTGAATACAGGCACCAACTGGTGTTAAACTAGAATAAATTATAACTTACCTAATTCACCATGGAATTGAACTGCATTTACAACCTGTTCAATGTGCTCCACAGCTTTATCTAATGTGTCAAACTTGTCCTCCAGTGCACTAAAATACTCCACATATTTCATACAAGTCGACAGATCAGCATACTTCTGTTTTCCAAGAATATCTTTCGAAAAAAATAGGAATTTTTGGAATGTGTTATCATCCAAGTTGTAGCACATATTATCCACCAATACCTTCCATGGATGCACTTCAAGTATGTCAGGATGACTCATGTTTGTGACTCAGCAAGTCTTATGGTTCCATGTTACACAGGTCTGTGTTCAGCTGTATCTGAAATCAAAGATAAGATAAATTTTATTCCAATCATGGGTCACATGACATGGCATATAAATCAATTAGTAAATGTATCAACTGATATATAGGATGAAAAGAGCTTGAACCTTAATTTTCTCCTAAACAATGAAACAAATTACAATTAAACTACTTTTACTTGATTAGGAAATTAATTACTCTACTTCCTGAGTGTTAGGCTATCCATCTAATATCAAAGGTACAGTAAAACATAAGACATTGTACTGATTACTGTTGATAGTATAGCAACATTTGAAGCATGAACTTGACAATCAATTAAGGGACCTGATACATGGCTGCCTTGCCACCTTCAGTGCTTAGGTACATTGGCCTTCTCAAATGTACAACAAGAGCTGTCTCCATAGGACGACACATGCCCCCGTGCATGCTTTGATAGTAACGTAACGTTAAGATATCAGCACCGTCACAGATGTGTCATAATATATTGGGCAAATGTGATATTGACATATTTTTCTTTGTAAAAAGGGCCATAACTCTTAAGCGTGTAGGTCAATTTGAAATCTTGTTATCTAACATGACCTAGATCTTATGGCCGTACACCTTTTCATGTTTCAAAAGGTTTGGTGAAGATCAGATGATAAATGCTTGAGTTATTGAGCGGAAACCAAAAAAAAACGCCATTTTCCTACGTGTCAAGGGCCGTAACTCTAAAGTGGCTACGTCAATTTGACTGGTTATCAAACCTGACCTAGATCTCATAGCCTTTCACATTTTCATGAGGTTTGGTGAAGATCCAATGACAAATGCTTAAGTTATTGAGCGGAAACCAAAAAAAACGCCATTTTTCTATGTGTCAAGGGCCGTAACTCTAAAACGGCTAGGTCAATTTGACTGGTTATCGAACTTGACCTAGATCTCGTAGCCTTACACATTTTCATGAGGTTTGGTGAAGATCCGATGACAAATGCTTGAGTTATTGAGCGGAAACCAAAAAAAACGCCATTTTTCTATGTGTCAAGGGCCGTAACTCTAAAGTGGCTACGTCAATTTGACTGGTTATCGAACTTGACCTAGATCTCGTAGCCTTACACATTTTCATGAGGTTTGGTGAAGATCCAATGACAAATGCTTAAGTTATTGAGCGGAAACCAAAAAAAACGCCATTTTTCTATGTGTCAAGGGCCGTAACTCTAAAACGGCTAGGTCAATTTGACTGGTTATCTAACTTGACCTAGATCTCGTAGCCTTACACATTTTCATGAGGTTTGGTGAAGATCCAATGACAAATGCTTGAGTTATTGAGCGGAAACCAAAAAAAACGCCATTTTTCTATGTGTCAAGGGCCGTAACTCTAAAGTGGCTACGTCAATTTGACTGGTTATCGAACTTGACCTAGATCTCGTAGCCTTACACATTTTCATGAGGTTTGGTGAAGATCCGATGACAAATGCTTGAGTTATTGAGCGGAAACCAAAAAAAACGCCATTTTTCTATGTGTCAAGGGCCGTAACTCTAAAGTGGCTACGTCAATTTGACTGTTTATCGAACTTGACCTAGATCTCATGGCCTTACACATTTTCATGAGGTTTGGTGAAGATCCAATGACAAATGCTTGAGTTATTGAGCGGAAACCAAAAAAAACGCCATTTTTCTATGTGTCAAGGGCCGTAACTCTGAAGCGGCTAGGTCAATTTGACTGTTTATCGAACTTGACCTAGATCTCATGGCCTTACACATTTTCATGAAGTTTGGTGAAGATCGGATCAACACTGCTTGAATTATTGAGCGGAAACGAATCCGGACGGACGGACAGACGGACTGACGGACGGACTGACGGACGGACTGACGGACGGACGGACGGACGGTGCGATTTTAATATGCCCCCGAACCATCGGTTCCGGGGGCATAAAAAGCTTTCTACATGAAATCCTATTAAAGAATTTTCTCCTGACAATTTTTATACATCTTGTTAGTAACAAAAACATTGATAAGAAGTCATAGGTATCGTAATGGTATCAATGAAAATGAAAAAAAATGCTTTGTAAAGTGTATACATCTTTATTATTGCATCAAGATTTATCAATTCAAAAACTAAACATTAAAAAAGAAACTCAATTTACCTGTGAAAGAAGTACAGATTTTTAATTTCTGAAATTCTCACATCTATTTCTTTCTAGTTTAGATTATTTAGAGTAAACTATACACATGTTTTGATAACACTCAGTTTAATATGTTTATAATCTGAAAACATTGTGATATCTGGAACTATCCGATTACACTCACCTCGACACTACACACATGTGATAACCTTTTTGTTCACTGGATACATAATCATGTGCGCATGAATATCTCAGGTTTATTTTATGCTGAGATAAAATGGGGGGGGGGGTATTATACTAGTGAGTAGTCTACAGTATCAGTAACTCTGTGTATGAAAAATGCATGCATCTCTCTAAGAAAAAAATTGTACTTTTAGTGAGTATAAATGAATGAGCCAGGTTTTCACAGTGTAAAGGCATGATTGTTGTGAGCTGTTTGTTTTCGAAAGCACTGATGAGTAGGACCGGGCCGATTTCAAAATTTTGAAACCGGTTAATCGTCAGTATAAAACCAAATTGAACCGGTTAAACGGCCGCCATATTGAAAATGGTGATTCCTTCCTGGTGACCATATCAAAGTACTTTCAACAGCTTTCAACTTTCTTATATGACTTATTACCCGATGTAAAAAGTATCACTTTTAATAAGCATGTTAAATACGACCACAAGCAGACTTATGAATCAAAGATTATCCCTGCGTATCTAGCCTTTGTACCTATACGTATGTCGATAAACACATTCTAGTATGAAGCGTCAATAATATAAGTTATACATGCAGAAATAATACATTTTATAAACATTCTAGGATTTTCATTGTTTTAGAATGATTAGTGGTTTTGCAGAATTGAAACCGGTTACGCCTTGTAATCGAATCTTGTCCGGTTAACCGAGTAATCATCCTGGTCCTACTGGTAAGATGTGGCCACTGAGGAGGTTAAAAGCATAGATGAGGATGAGTCCAATGACGTCATACTAGCTGTATGACGTCATTAAAATTTTAGTTAAGTCGGTTTGTCTTGTGACAACCAGTGCTTTGAGGGCAGTTTTAATATTAATTCCCTTAAATTTTTAACTCTGTTCATCTACAGTCAAGCTCACCATAGAGGATCAGATTGATGTCATACTGCTCAATGTCAGCAAGGCTTTAAATAAAGTGCCCCAATAATGCCTTCTCATTGAAATTTTTACCTGCAAGTCCCGAGTCCTGGACTCACAAAGTTCAGTGAGGATGCAAATTTTCAAATTATGTGAGTCCCAATAATACATTGAGATTTCTAAAAAATTCTATTGTAACTGTTGAAGATTGCTTAATACCTTAATTATACCCTGGTTTTCAACAGCTAGTAGTGTAAAGCACATGTGTTTCTTTAACAGGTTACTCTAATGTTTTTAAAGAAATATTTGGACTTGTTCTTTCAGTTTTTGGACTTGTAGATTTGCAAGTTTTCAAGTCCCAGGACTTGTTCATGGAAATTTGTAAACAAGAGGGCCATGATGGCCCTATATTGCTCACCTGATTATAAATGAAGCCCTGCACAGTTTTCACCCAAGGGAATAATTTGAACAATCTAGGTAAAAACCACTAGATGATGCTGCATACCAATTATCAAAGCTCTATTAGGCATTGTAGTTTTAGACAAGAAGTAAATCTGGTGACCCCCAGGGCAGGGCAAATTTTTACCCAAGGGGAACAATTTGAGCAATCTTTGTAGGGGACCATTAGATGACGCTACATACCAAATATTAAAGCTCTAGGCATTGTAGTTTTAGACAAGTAGATTTTCATATGTTTTGCCTATATTTATAAGTCTATGTAAAACTGTTGACACCGGGTGGGGCCAATTTTGACCTCAGTGTCATAATTTGAGCTATCTTGGTAGGGGACCACAAGATGATGCTACATACCAATTATCAAAGCTCTAGACAAAGTAGTTTTAGAAAAAACCTTCAGTCAAAGACCTAAATTACCCAGATTGGAATTATCGCCGCTTCACGTTATTCCTCGCAGCGGGGTCACATGGTATAAAATCGAACGTGACCGAAGCGCGCACCTGTCAACATAGCGGTGCGTCGTAGAAACCAATTCTTAACAGATAAACATATTTACGCCGCTTCAATTCAGTTCGATTTTAAATGAAAACTTCCGATGATGTATTGTTTTAAGTTCATGTATTGTGAAATAAAATAATTCTCAGTAATTTGTTTACTTTGTTTGTTTGTTTTGTGTACTGAATAGGTCGGTAAAATGCGTGATTATTCATCGGTTTACACGCTTTTTAGAGTCCATTTTAAAGTTTTTTTTGTTAAAGCGTTTTGTTTTGGGATGATTAGTCCTTAATCCATCCAATTATCGAGTGTAATGATGTCATAATAACCGTCATTATGTATTTGTTTGGTAATTTGTTTACATGAGACAAAGATCTTTGCTTCATAGGCCGATAAAATGCTTGAAATATAGACAATTATAACACTCAATTTACGGACCTATTAAGGGGATTATCAAAATTAAATTGTTTTGTTTTGGGTTGATTGATCTTTTCAATAATCCTTAATAATTTCATAATTGCCATCAATATGCATTAAAAACGTAGATCAATAGGATGATCACACAAGAACTTTCCTTTAAAGTCGTCGACTAAATACCCGTAGATGCCAATTAATTACTACTCGTCAAAAAGGTAAGTCAAACAAATTAACGTATATATAGTATATATAGTATCTTGCAAAATAAATTATATCATTATTTTGATATTAATATTATTGAGAGCATTTTAAGCGTTATTTGTATTATAAGAGTGAATTTATTGTGTTGATTTCAATTTGGAAACCATTGATAATGTCTAAACTTAAGAATCCGGACTTTCTTTCGTGGGATAGTGACATAGATCTGGATGATTTATTAGGTGAATACACGGAAGATGAGAAAGAAAAGGGTCTGAACTCTAAACTGAATGATGGAAAGTGTTGTGAGTTGTATGTGTGTCCCTTATGTTCTCGTGAATACAAGTCTATAGGAGGTTTCCGAGGTCACGTTACTAAGAAGCATGATGTAAATTTGAAAGGTATTATATTTTACATCAATTTGTATACATGCTTGTTTTGATACTGTATTCGTCCTCAACATTTTGACTGTTCAGCGCTTGTTGTCTGTGTAATACAGGTTCCGATATATATCTGTGCTAACAATAAATTGTTCTGATTCATATATCGAGGGTTGCCCGCAAGACTGTAGTAAGTGCAATTTTGGAAATTATTCAGGAGAAGCAAAAAACTTCCCACATTTTCCAAATTAAATGTACTTAATGCAATTTTTCAATATTTTGTAAAGAATTGTGAACAAAAACCTATGAATATATGAAAATTAAAATATCTGGATGAAAAAAGCTTATTTGAAGAATTTCTTGACTTACTACACTATTGCGCTGAAATTTCGCATGACCAGGTTCAAAATGTTCCTGCAATACTGTAGTAAGTCAACTTACTACAGTATTGCAGGGAATATATTCAAGTTTTTATAAAAAAAATCTCTGCAAAACAGTAGTAAGTGTTATAACAAACAGAAAAAAATCATAAATAATTTATATATATATTGTTTTTAATGACCCCAGTGTGGCATATAAACAATTAACTGTCTGTCCATCTATCTGAACGCGAATATTTTTGTTATTTATTGGATAAATTTTTATCAAGTCCATTATTTTGTTTACTATTAATATTATTGCTATGAAAGTTGACAAACTAACTTAATTTACTATCTACAGTCAACAGCACTAGATAAATTTATGCAATATATAACTCTAGGATGATATGGTTAGGAGTTATGGCCCTTTGTAACTACAAAATTGTGATAACAGTTTTTCTTGAAGTCTGATATCTTGTTTACATTCAATGCTATGGCAATGTAACTTAGGGCAACTATGAACTATCATCAGTGTTTAGCATTAGGCAAGTGACATAACTCTAGGGATTTGTAAGAAGTTGACAGCCTTCTTATCTTTTAGTTATTTTTAGCTTGACTTCTGTAGACAAAAGAACTATTACCTTGACATGGTCATATGCGTCAGGGGTAGTTTTTGTTGATGTCTATTTTCTCCTAACTTAAGGTTTTCACTAAAAACTTGAACAACTGTACTAATTAACTCATTATCACAAGGTCATTTGATAATATTTAATAACATCAATATCTAACATAATAATTATGTTGTATGTGTATTTCCAGAGTTATCTTCCCTTGATTGAACGTAAAGCTTCGAAATGTTGCTCATTTTTGTTAAAAATTTATATTTGTCAAAACCATTCAATGTATTCACTTCGAACTTGGGATACATGTTCACGATCAAAAGAGAAATCCATTACAATTTGGTAGATTATAACCCTGTGATGTGTATTTTAAGGATTATAGAATGTGTATCATTTTTGTTGTCAAAAATACATGCATCACTAAATATTATCGAAGATATTTTCTTGAAACTTGAGATACTTGTATAAACAAATGAAGAAAATTCTGGAATTTGTTTTACAGGGTATGTCCCCTGAAACTTCATTTGATTTTTTTTGCTTTATGTTAGATGTCTCTGTATTTTGGTAGTGACTTAACATGCTTGATCATATTACAATACAATACAATACAATACAATACAATACAATCTTTATTTAAAGTCGGATTTACATGTACAACATTTATATTGATGAGTCACTGGGGATTTCATTGATAATTATGTAGGCAAGATAAGATAACTCTAGCAAAAGTTTTGACGTACTTATTGCCCATTTCTAACTTACAAAATTTTGTGTTCGGTAATCATTTCTCATTATTTATCAGAGGTATTTACTCAACTGAACAAACTTGATCACAATGATATTAATCCCATTTATAGGTATAACTCTAACGGGGTATTGGGACCTGTGCCACTTAAAGTAAACAGGCAGATCAGGTACAACAACATATAAGGATATTGGAAAAGGGGTTATCTTTTTCAATGTGTATAGCTTGGCTATTGTGACGGGAACCTGACCTTTATGCAATAATTTATGACAAGATTTTTGCTTTGATTATATCAATTTCCGCAAGCAAATCGTGCAATATGGGTATTTCAGATTTGTGTTTGTATTACATCTTGAGCGTCTTCGTGATACTCCCCGATTATGAAAACATACACTCGGTGTTGTAAACGTAGACAATATATCGACTGTTAAATTATGCTAATCAATAGGTCAGGCTCATCTCAATGTGGACAAGCTTAACCGTTATTTTAATTTACTTGGTGAATAGAAGTGAGCAGGTAAAATACACTTCCGCTCTCCCTAAATCGATGTAATGGTCAGTGATTTCTGTTTATATTGACATTGCAGAATATCGCGCTAGACTTATAGACAAGAGAAAGTTACTTTATAAATACAATAGGAGGTGTTGCCATTTTAGCTTAGCAAAAAGGGGGAGCGTCATTAGTCATGTTTGATAATGTCTCTTATATTATTACACTACAAATGGTATAGAAATAAAACATGGTTCATAAACTTGCTATCACATGTCAACATACCATGTGACATCTGTTCAAGGATGATTTTTGTAAGGCAACATTGCCTTTTTTATAATTTTAGTCCGTGTTCTTTATAATATTGCTATTGCAATGAAACTTGCCACACTTCTTAACTACGCATACTTGACAGGATACAATAATTTTGTTCCACTTTCTGAAAAATAAAGCACAATTTTAACGTGCCCTGTTACAAAATGCAACACAAATCACTATTCCACTTTAAAATAAATTGCACCAAAATTCTTGATTTAGATATAATGATTATGATTAAGTAGAAAGTGTTGCCTTTCAAACTTTAACAAATTGATATCACCAAGTTGTTTTGAATTGGTACTTCTTTGACAATCTACCCAATCACAGTATCCTTACATTTGGCAATCCTGCAATTACCTACAACATAACCATGATACCTATACTGAGCTTTGTAACTCCTCTAAACAACAGTATGTATGCCCCTAAATGACCGAGTGGTTTAAGTGACAGCCTGCTATGGGGCAGGAAGTTGGGGGTTTGATCCAAGACTGTGTCATGAGTAGTACTGGTACATCTCCCTGGCTTGATGCTCAGTATAGGCAGCACATAAGTTCATATAAGTACCTTTACTCAACTGTGAGTGTGATCATTTTAAGATTAACATGTGCAGATAACTCATAAATATAGGGTCATAAATATAGGTTCATAAATATAGGTTAACTAATATAGAATAAACAGGCTATTCCGTAAGGACTCCCCTTGTGGTGAATGGTGTATAACTAAGTTGAGTTGCAAGTGGATGTACCTTTGATAGTTTTTGAGAAATAGACATTTATGTGTAAAAAGACTAAGTGAGCAAATGGGAATAACTTATAAATTGTCCTCTTGTAAGTAGATGAAGGTCATCACATTCAAAAATTTGTGTTGATTTTCAAACTGATAGCTTTAAAAAAGTGTTTGCGAAAAATCAGTTTGTGTAAAATATTTGCCACTATTTTAATATACTTAGTCCTAATAAGGGCAGATAACTTCATAAATATAAGCCATATGGTATAATAAGCCTCTATGTACAGCAACTTGGATACCCCGATATAAGGATCCACTGTCCACTGTGACACTACATTAGGTAAAATCTACTATTCATAAGTGCCCTCAGTTTATTTGATGAATGAACAGTAAAAGTCTGCCTTACAGCAATTGCTAGCTGGTGGGTACATTTGCAGATAACTTCTTCTGTATACAAACATGATCTCTTAAATAGCTTCTTCCAAGCTGGACAAAACTCTGTCCATTGCTAAATACAGCCACCTTATGTTATATGGGGTACACCTAAAACTTTGAGTATAGCTATTCAAAGCCCAATTTAAAAAGCACTTAACCTGAAAAAAAAATTGCACAACAACCTACCATAGATTTAGCATAAGCCATAAGGGGTACTATAGAGATCAACTATAATACCAGTCACTATGGGGAATGTACAATCATAGAATAAATCCATTACCAATCCTATATTGGGTACCCCTCCCCACAAATTGCAGCCCTCAAACACCACTGCATTCAGTCTTTAAAGAAACATCAAGGGTCCAAATATTTAGACAGCAAATTACAGCCATACCAGGTCCTATGCTCTTCTCATAACCACTGAATGAAGACATACCAGGCCATTTTCAGCAATGCCCAACAAAAATTAAAGCAATACCATACCCTATAAGGTTTATAGGGTTCACATACTAGAACTTATATTAGTACGAATCATCAACTACAACAAAACTAGATCTAAAATGGGATACATTGTCCCACTCCATTTGAAACAATACTAGGCCCTAATAGGTTATCAATACCACAGAAATTGGCTGCGGCAACACTAGCTGGACCTTACCGGACACTTACAACAACCTAAACCACCAATATTTTATCCTAAGGGGACACTTAAAAACACTGATTTCAGCTACCATAGGCTTTATAGGGTATATTCACAACTACTATTCCTTAGACTTAAGGCCCTTTTCAGTATTTACCACTTGTAATTAAATCAAAACTATCTGCCACCACCAACTACCGGGTACACCCTTACTCCCTGTTACACACTTAGGGTTCTAAACCTCCATTCATTAATGTCATAAGGGAGTCTAACCACAACAGAGTCCAACAAGCCAACTGGACCACTAACCATCCCTATGTAAAGACATTACTCAACTCTATGTGCCAGACACGTCATTCCCGACTCAATGGATAACCTTATATTGCCTGGTTGTGCCACCCTTCACTATATTTAGTACATTTTTTGTACCTTTTATTGATTGAATACAGCCATGATGCACCTTTCTATAAAAACTGATGATGTCATCAAACATCATTACATCATAATGATTATTTAGCATTGAGTTACTACTGTATTGCAGGAATTTTTTTTATACAAATTATTGAAAAAATTCGCGCAATACTGTAGTAAGTTGACTTACTACAGTATTGCAGGAACTTTTTAGTTCATTGTGAGTTGAGACTATATTGCAATATAATCATAATGTACTTTTTTATACAAATAAAAACAAACTACTTTTTGCAGTTATGTAAAACATACTTATATATCCAAAAATGTAAAAAAGTCACTTTTGTAAAAATATGCAGTTACTACAGTCTTGCGGGGAACCCTCGATATGTGAAATTGTGTGATAGTCCCACAATATGTCATACATGATTTTGTTTGAGGATGGGAATAATTCTCACTTTTCTGTTTAACATCTTCTTGTATGAGCCGAATTTGGTCCGAGTATCATGCAAAACCTGCTTGTAAGGATCCAAACAATTATGCTGCAATATTATTCCAAATTTGCTAAGGGTCAACAATTTTTTCTAGTGGATATTGTGCGAATCACAATATAGAATTTCCATACAAGAAAATGTGACAGTTAAACATCCGCTATTAATGAAAAGCATCTGGTAACACATGTCTATCCGGATGTTAGCACATATGGTCTTCTGTCTTCTGGGATATATAATGCAAGCTTTATGCAAGTGTTGTTTTTGAATTATCAGTCTTTTACTACAATATACACCCAAACATTACCCTCCCCAAGTGCCCATGGACTTGCCGTAAAAGACTGATAAGTATAAATATAAAAACAGAAACTATAATGTGAATACTTCTATCAATTTAATCAATAGATAATACAATAACATTTTTTTATTAGACATACAGTTATTGACACAAATGTCACAATTCAATTTCAATTTATTGGCACAAATGTCACAATACTAATTTCATATTATTATGAATTTCAATATTATCATAGGGTCAAGCATTAACAGTTGTTTAAATGTGTTTCCCTAACTAATTATAATGTACACTGTTTACACTAAAAAATGTTTGTACTGAGGTGTATGGCAAGTCGTATTCTAACAAGTAGCTTTTATAATAGTAAGCCCTGGATGTCGAGAAAGGCTGGAAAATTTGGTATATTCTATAGCTTGGCCAATTCTACACATGAAATTATTACCAGTTTCATGCTTTTGATATATCAATTTCCACAAGTAAATCAGTAATATTGGTATATCAAATTTGTGTTTGTATTCGAACATCTTCGTGATACTACCCGACAATAAAACATACAACAGAGGTTATGAATATAGAAAATAATTTAGCGGTTCAAATATTTGTGTTAAATTCCCAAAGCTGTACAAAGGTGAAAAATCAATCATGTACGATTTAGTATGCAATTGATCTTTGTGAATTCATATAAGTAACTAATCTGTCTACATTGAATATGTACATATCCTGGGTACACTATAATAAAGAGACAAACTAGATAAACAATAAAAAAAACAATCATAAACACTTGAAGTTGAATACCATGTTCTATTTACATATAAAGCAATTAACTACCTATACATCATATACTCGACTAATTCATCCGGGGCCCTGACTAGACTTTGGGGGACGGGGGCCCTCAGCTGGGGAATTTTGCGCCGTTTTGACAAAAAGGGGAATTCTGTATTATAAAAAATTAATATTATCATCTAAGAAATACATTGTAACTGCATGAAAAGCCAATTCCAAGCTATCGTACCATCTACACTAACTGCTGAACAAATTAAAAATGCTATTGACTTAAAAAAAGAAAAAAAGTTATGTATATTCATTTAGTAGGGGAGGTGGCCCAATTTCAATCCCCCCAAAAAACGGTCAAATGAGGGCAGTCATCTTGCTATTGATGTTTTAACACCTCATGGAAAACTAAACATGTCTCTTGTATAACTTAACTCTCAAAAATAAACATTTTCCATTAATTAACTTCTGTATGCAAGATAGATCTATATAAAAATAAATATTTCCATAAACATTTTACCTTGGCGAAATGAAACAAAGGCTAACTTAATAGCGAATATACTACCAGTCTATATACTTGGCTTAAACATGTACATAGGAAGCATTTTATACAATAATGTAATAACCAAAGGTTGAAACTTGTAAATCTGAAAAATATTAATTAATATGCAACTTTATGTGTTTTAAAGATCTCTGGAAATGATCTTTTACAACATAACACTCAAAAAAACATTTACTATTTATTTTCGATTATTGTAAACAAATCTATCAAAATTAATATTTCCATTATAACATTTACCTTCGCGAAACGAAACAAAGGCAAACTTAATGGCGATGATACTATTTTTGTATATAAATCTATCAAAATTAATATTTCCATTATACCATTTACCTTGGCGAAACGAAACAAAGGCAAACTTAATGGCGAATATACTAACAGTCTATACATTTATATAAATAAGTGGCTTGAAAAACATACACATGTAAAAGTTATAGATCATCTAAACTGAACTTTTGATCTGATCAGGGGCCTTATTCACCAACAGTACTTAAAATTGACAACATTCATAATCACTGCCATTTCTTTGCAATTAGATTTAACCATGTTGAATTTTATCGATTATTAGTTGTTACCCACTGAACATGCACTGAACATGTTCACAAATAGAACATCTGGCTATTTAAACTGCAAGTCTGAATTTTAGACTTACAATGTTGGTGAATAAGGCCCCTGGTCTGGTAACAAAATTAGCAAATGTTTCAAGATAGATTTTGAAATTTCAATTCATTTTATAAAAAATCTACAACATTTACCCAGGTAATATTTGCAGAAACTTACTTTCTTTTCAATAATCCTGAAATGTCATCCTGAACTGTTGTCAATTTACTGCATAAAAAGACCTAAATTACCTCTTTGCTGCATACTTTAAAAAACACTTATGTACATACATTTACAAACGCTGAATTCTTACACATGTATATGAGTTAGTTCAATAAAATTCATAAACTCTAATGAAAATTGACTTAACTGAGAAAACTGCAAATCTAAACAGCTCGGTATGACATTAACCAGTCATGGCCTTTTTATGGCAAGGTTTTTGTAACGGCACAGCAGAGTGTCTTTAAACCAACTACAACTACATTTGCTACATGGTGAGTGCATCACCATCATGTCACAGAAACCATATTTCTATAAAATTTAAAAATGTACATTCAGGCACGATAATTTAGAACGTGACAAAGAACAAAAAACATTGGGCAAAAATAATAGTATTGATTGTTTCCCCTTCCTTTGTTTTGTTGGATGACAAGTAAATAGGATATTAATAATAGTCTGACACAATTATTCAAAATTAATAAATGTGGATAGGACTGTGTATTGACAAAAAAATAACCATATAGAAGAAGATCTAAATTTTCTAAAAAAAAAAAACAATAAAAAATTTGCTTTTTATGACGTTAAAGTGTATACAGCTATATTTTAACAGTCATCTAATGTCAAAATAATTACTTGCATCGTTTCAAGTATGATACTAGACGACCTTAAATAATTGCAAATTAAAACTTTGGATCTGTTCTGTGTACTTTGATTCAAAAATAGACGTTCTTATAATTTGATAGGGTGTTCTAGAACACTTTCGTATGAAAACGGACAAACTGCAAGAAAGCAAACCGGTAATTGTTTTTCAGTTTTTTTTAAAAAAAATCGTCAAGATATAGCTCTATACACTTTAACTTGTAAATCTGTGGTTAAACTGACACTTATAACCTAACTGATTTCCTTTTCGGCACTTTGGAGTTGTCAATATAATTGAAATCATTCTCATCACAGGCCATAGTGTTTCCCCGCTTAGGAGCAATTGCTTGGGAATTAACAGCACGAATGGTTGTGATAATATTTCGCACTTCATTCACAGATGGATTGTTATTTGCACCACACTTGCTTCGATAATGTCCTAAGTGCTGCTCAAGAGGATCTTGGTTAAAGCAGTGAGACAACACAAAACTTGCACCTTCATCCAAAAGACTTCTTACACATGCACTGACTGAATTCACGGTCATTTTTACACCAAGTATGGTCTGGTAACTAAGAAGCATACTTGAACGTTGAGTTATGGTAAATTCACCGGGTCTATTCTGTACTTGATGTTCCCAGTCACTCAAATAATTTGTGACATCATTCTGAAGAAAGTGGAGTCTTTGATCATTAACTGATTTATAAGGCTCTAGATTACAGTTACGTTTGTTGCGCCCTTCCATTACACTTCTAACGTTCATGCAATCAAACATTTTGTTGAAAAGTTTTAAGAACCGAACTGTTTCCGAAGTGTCCGGTCCGTATAATTCTTCGATTGCATTGGCAACAGATTCACTTATCACTTGAGCAGCTAAGTTTACCTTCATGTAATTAAAGGATGCAAGGTGAACATGTTTCCTAGTTAGTTTGGGACAGGGATTAAACACATTAAGCTCACATTGCTCCTCAAATAACTTCACAATGTGAAGCCATGATATATCCTTTCCATTTAGCCAGAGGTGTCTCGTCTTGTTGTGTGAATAAGAGTTACTTAAGTTATTCCGTAAAGTTTTGAGTAAGTGCGGCGGGTCCGAAATGAAATAAATGTACTTATTGCGCTTGTGAGGATTTTTGGATCTATACACAACATCCTCATTCCCAACACGATTCATGTTGAAAAAGCGCCTGTTGGGTGTTGCACCATCACATGTAAGGAATAAAACTGTCAGTTTAAGTTGTGTCTGAACAAATCCCACAGTTTGCCATATTATTGGGTATAAGTAGTCGGATGAGATACTTTTAGTGGCAAAAACACACAATGGGAAGCACAGCTTACTACAAACACTTCTCATCATCACCACCAGAATTGACTTAGCAAGCTCTTGGCCACTTCCCATCGATTCAAATTCCATCATCTGATTTCCTATTGCTCCCAAGTTACAATACCCAACAAGTTCACCAGTGTGTTTATCATACACTAGGTCTTCTCTAATTTTGATCTCGTCAAACAGAAGGCCAACATTTCGTCTCCATTCCTCAGAGTATAATTTGTGTTTTTCGGCTTCTGATGCCGCAAGTTGAAATACGTCTTTTTGAAACCCCAGCTCACTCTTCAAAAAATGACTATAATCATATAAAGTTCTAGTCGAAGGTAGATTTATGAAACCAGATTCCTTAATAGCCTCATAAGCTTTTTCAGATTTGTGCCGCATAAATAAGCACCACCGGATAATCATAGGGTGCCAGCGCATCCCGCGCTTGTCTTCTTTTGATGAATACTTAGCTTGCTGCTCCCAGAATAGTCGTTGTCTACAATTGCTGTCCGGAAAAGAGCGCTGGAAGTCTGCTGAACAGGAAGCCATCAGTCCCTGAATAAAGAAAAGATGCAATTTAAGTTTTATTTTATGAAAATCATATAATGAAATCTGTCTCTAAAAAAGACAAAAAATGCCGATATTGCTGGGTTTACAAACGGAAATGAGCACAAGTATGTCCCGTTGTTTGGGACAAGGAATTGTTGCTTCCGGCAAGAACTAACTTTTGAATAGAATTATGTATACATACTTTGTCTAAATTTAACGAGTCCCCAGCCAATTTTGTGAGTCAGGACTCACTCCAAAATGAATCACTGCTTAAGCAGAATTTAACAATAATTTATGACACCCCTTTCCGCTTTCTGCACAATGATTTCCCTCCTCCCAGAAATAGATATAAAATATAAAAAATTTAAATAAAAACTTCTAAATTGATAAATCATGTATTTTCGTGTGTGCATGCACAAAACAGGGTGTTCCCTAGGATTTTTCATACGCGGGTTCCAGGACCCTTAAGGTTTATACTTGGGGAGTCCCTGAGAAATTTTGGGGGTCCCCTCACTATACGGTAATGCAATATCAAATTTATAAATAGATGAAACAGAAAATTCAGATTGCTCAATGCACCACAAGATTTAGTGCAATAAACAGCAGAAAGAAAAATGTTCTAGCTGAAATGACAGTGTCTATTCGAGGGCTCCTATTGGGGGTCCCAAGGATGTACAGTAATACAGAAATGAGGGTCCAAAGCCACAAAGTTGCGTCAAGGACGCAGAAAACATGCATCAGGGAAATCCCTGCACAAAGTATCATTGATCTACATTCAACAAAAATATAACTATTAAATACTATTAAAATTTATATCAATATTAAGTTATAAATAATATATAATTAATTTTAATCCTTTTTTCAAAGGTAAAACTTGAAAAGAAATTTTATTCCAATGTTCCTTTCACTTTTGGGGGGAAAATGTTTGATATACATTATTTTAGATAAAATACATAATTATTATATCAAAAATATTATTTATGCATTTACATGTATGCAAATTGTGACTTTAGATTCTAAAATTATTTCAACACCTAAAATGTATCATAATTTATGCAATTTTATGTACAATAATTTAATAAAATATCATGAGAGATACAGAAATGTTCCACTAATAAGAAAATTTATTAAATATTGTTAAATAGATTCATTTGATATTGTAAGAGATTTATAAGACTGATATCAAATAAATAAATAATTTTTTTTAACTATTTCGGAAAAAATTGTTATACACTCAAAGCTGGCACGATGTTGGTAACATACTGTTCCATCTATAAAGTTCTGGGCCAGAAATAAAGGTATATTCTAGGTATGACTAATTTGCTAATTGTGATATTTTAAATAATTATATCTATACAAGACTCTAAAATATTAGTCCAATCAATCAATATTGAACTCCTCCCATAATGCACAGAACCATACTGTCAGAGATAATTAGCCCTTCCCATTGGTTAACTAGTGTGGAATTATCTTCACAGGTTTTAATTAACTCCTCCCTAATAGGTCATATTGCATAATCCTGGCTCAAATTCTTACAGGGATCTATGTTTATATAAGAAATTGATAAGTTTTGTTTCAAAACTGCAGGGGGTAGGAAATATGTCATAAAACTCCTTGACTTCAAAGAGTAATATATATTGGTATATTTTTAATTACTGGTTTTGGGGACAGTAGCTGCATAATAAGGGGTCATATTGTGATGACAGCTGTCTATGTTTTTACAAGGAATTGATTATGAACTTACTGAAGCTGCAGGACAGGAAATAGGCTATAAAACTCCCTAGACTTGATAGGGGTTGTATATTGGATTATCACTAAATAGATTTTTGAAACAGTAGCTGTATAATAAGGGGCCATGATGAAAAATTAAAAACTTGGACCAATAAAAATTTGATTTTAATTTGAAGTAAATAAAATAGGTTTAAGTAAAATAAAAATAGATATTAATAACTTTTTGAACTGGTGCATACTTATTCTCAGAGGAATACATTCTAATTAATAAAGGGTGTGATATGAAATAATGAATTGGAACTTAACTGCTGTTTTTCTTGAATTTGCCCAAATACTGTGCACCAGGCAATAACTACATCAGCAGCTTAATTGATAAAAGAATATCAGAACAGTTAGTTCTCCTCCCATAATCTACAGAGCCATTATGCATGCCCCTCCCACAATTCACATTGTGCAATATTACTTGCCATTAAAATATTAAAGCTCCTAACTTTGCAATATTACAACATCTTAGCTAAAATCCTTATTAGATCTTTTTGACAAGGACTTCAATTAAAGTTCTAAGCCACATGGAGGCAGGAAATAGGTCATAAAACTTAGGGTTGTATACTGGTATTTTGTAAATAAACATTTTTATAATAACAATGCACAATTACATTGGGAAAAGTTAGAAATAGAAGTGCTGAACAATCTGAAATTCTGAAAAGATGTCAATTTATTTAGAGAAGACATTTGGCTCGCTCAAAAACCTATAATTAGTGCTTTTTTTCACTGTAAAACGGAGGCCGAAATAATGACTACTTCACAATTTCAAAAAGCCAGCTTCACAAACCTAAGAAATTTATGCCACACAATTTTTAGATATATTGCGCTCTACGTTTCACAAATCTTATAGGCTAGGACATCTTCACAATTTTGACAAAAAGGAGATAATTGGTAATTTATTTACAATTATAATTGTTGACAAAATCTTTTTGGTATGAACCAGCTTTGGTGCGATTTTGTGTCAGACATTCTGTAGAAAATCAGCGAAAATTTACACAGTTACTATTTGTATGATTATGTTTAAATCAATTATCACATGTTTATAATACTATGTTAAATCACTGAAAAGTGGAAATAAAGAGAATATCATTCTAAATAAAAGATGTTTTTCCTTGATTAATCAAGTACTTTCATCACATAATCTGTTATATACTGCTCATCAATTGACTACAAATCTTTCACCGATGATGCGAGTTTCTAGGCCGCATTTCAGCGCTAAAGTCCAATCCTCATTTCCCCCTAGCAACCGGAATTCTTATCTCCCTTGCTAAATTAATTTATTCTACCGACTTGAGTGTTTTGTAAATTAACGGAATTCTTTTTGAACAACATTAAAACAAATTAATTAATTTAGGTCTTTGATTAAAACACAACATAATTTATGAGCAACAAAAATTGTGGAATTCTAGTAACTTAATTTCCATTCACTGTATCACGATACGGGACTATCATTAACACACATTTTTCAGTCGATTAGGGCTGATCTAAATTTGGCAGGGCTAAAACCATGCAAGTACGGGATACCGGTATGTCAAGTTATCAACCAGCTACTACGCTGGTCGATGCTCGCTTATCAGAAAAATTTGTCCAGATCTATGGATTGACGCATCATGGAAAGAGCATGAACAACAACCTTTTAAATGACATTTATAAAGGGTCAAAATGTTATATTTTTCAAGTACTTAAGTTCAATTAGCATGCAAATAAAAATTGACTTAAAGAGTATACAAGTACTACAATACACACCTGTAACTCCTTATGTTCATACTCCTTCACATTCACACCATTCACTCTAATCGCTGCATCATATTGTCTCTTCAGCTTAAACACTGTCTGCTGTAGGTTACCAATTTTTTCCTTCTGTTCAAATAGTTTTTTGCACAATTCATTTCTTGTCATGTCTTTATGTTTAAATGATGAATTAATGAATTTCTTTCCATTGGCACCTCTTACTTCAACACGTTTCTGACGTTTTTTCAATGCATATCCATAGTTAGTACAAGAAATACATTTCACCTTCCTTAATGTCAACAATTCACATTTTGAAGAACGAATAGTAGAGGTGTACCTTTCATCACTTCCAAATTTTGCTCCAAAATCCCCTTCTCGGTATGCTAAAATCTCTGAATCTGTGTTGCTGGTAAGAGCACTACCTATTGGCACCAAGTTATGATACATTTCCTCCGGGTTTCCGCAACACACAGTGAGTGTCTCAAATCTATCTAGAAGTCTAACTGCACAGTCCAATGTTGTAAATTGTGAGGGCATGTCTTGCCATAATGCATGAGATTGGTCTATTTCCTTGCGGTGAACACGTACTGAACACTTGAAATCACTGTCAAACTTAATGGTATACATAACAGCCATATAATCTCCTCCATAAAACTTAATCAATGTAATGTCATACTCTGTCTCACGTATGCTGTAGTGCCGCAGTCTACCACAATCTCTTATATCTTTAGCAAATGAACTAAATGAATATGATTGAATGGTAACACTTTCATACTGAATCTCAATATCAATATCCTCCTGAACTTCCACAAAATCCACACAACTCTCGTCTTTGTCGGGCATATTACATTCGTACGAAACTTGTTCACAAACAAATTCACTTCCTTCCTCAGGACACTTGGCATATGTATGATCACTGTCTTGTTCAAATGTCTGTGTCAGAACATTGTTAGTTTCTACTGTGAGAGTTTGTGCACATTGATCATTTAATTCCAGTGGCTCTGATTGAACTGCAACTGATTCTAATTCCATTGGCTCTGATTGAACTGCAACTGATTCTAATTCCATTGGCTCTGATTGAACTGCAACTGATTCTAAGTGAACTGTAACTGATTTAGAACCACACTGATCATTCACTTCCACTTTGGTACATTGCAACTTACAAGTCTCTTTATCTGCTACCTTGGGAGTTTTGTTGTAATGGTACTTCCTTTTGGCACCCACTTTAAGTCTCCCTTTCCTTGCCATCTTGGCTTCTGTAAAAATAGATTGATACATTTTACTAAAATCATTTGAAATATTTATATTTCACAAGTTAAATAGGAATCAGACTCGCTGACGACGTTTGAATTTTCCAGACATTATTGTCTGCTCTAAATTTGCCTATGACAAAATGTCCAGCTAATTTAAATATTCATTAAACAGTCTGGATGTGCACAACAGTATTTTCGACATGGCTTTATGGCAGTCCTAGACCGCAAGTTATGTGACTTTTAAATATCTGTGCAAACTTTGGACACCATTTCTAAATTGAAATGTTTCATAATTTTGATAAGACTTTAAAGACACTTAACAAAAAGGAATATAGCTATTTATTCAAGAAAAGTTGCCCTACTGTAAAATCAATAATTTTCGTGGGGGATTAAATTTCATGGATTTCGTGGTTCACTTCAACCACAAACTTTAGTCCCAACGAACATTGATTTTGACCCTTGTTTTGTTACCTAAAATGCAAAATCCACGAATTCAAGTGCCAACGAAATTGTCCTTTTTTACCAAAACCATGAAATTTCGTTCCAACGAAATGGAATGAGTTTACAGTAATTGTCAAGACCAAAGGACTAAGAATCATAACTTTACAAAATTATCATTGAGATATATGACAGAGATTGATAATGTTTGCATCATGCAATGTAGTCTGTATTCTGAATAGTGTCCAATATTTCCTATTTATTTGATAGTGATCATACTTTTATGTTAATGTGCTTATTTTTTATTTTGTAGCATCTGACCACAAGAAGGGTGCAACACCTGCCAAAGAAGAAACACCCAAAGAAAGCATATGCAACACATGGAGTAGTATTTTTGACGAAGCCTACGAAAGCAGCATCAGCAACATTATGACTAATCCGATGTACCACATCTTGGGTGAATCAAGTGAGGCCAAAGTGGCGAAAGAATGTAACAGTAATATTCCACTGAAACAGGAAATCAGTTCCTTGATGCAGGACATATTCAAAGATAATTGTTGTGCATCTTGTAGTGAAAGAGAGAGGATTTTCACCAAGCTCCATTTCATTAGAACAAGTGATGAGACCATTAACAACCTCACCAGCACTGCAAGATTATCAGTATCTGATTCCACTGATGAAGAAGAGATCAATGAATTCCTGCAGGCATTTTTTTTGGACCTTGTAGGAGAAATTTTTAAATGCTTTGTTATCCAAGCCAAGAATGTGTCAAAATCCCAGAGTGAGGACATCAGTGACAATGACGCAAAAGTTCTATATTACATTGCTGGCTATATTATCAGAGCGCTTCAGAAGAAATACACCAAGATAAGATCTAAAAACCAAAGGGAGTCGAAATTGGCAGTTGTAACTCAGCTACTATGTAGTTCGTCACAGAAGACATTCACAGAAAAATTCAGTGCCATGATGAACTACAAAAACAGAGGTGGACTTAGGAAGCCATGTGATGATTTTTTTTTCATGGTTCGAGAATTCGAAGTTACTTTGAGAAGGAACGTAGACACAGACAACTTGAATTCCAAATCTCTCATGAAGAGTGAACTAAGGGAACTTTTGTTTGACAACTTCATGGTTAAACATTACACGTCTACACTGTTTGTTGACCCAGACTGTGATGGCCAGGTTGATTCAAGTTTATGTCATTTGGAAGACACCATCAACCTGTTTTTAACAGTAAGGGGTTTTGCTGTTGCAAAATTTGTTAATAGAAGGACTGAAAGAAATGCCAAAGAACTGAAAAAATCATCTCAAAGCCTGAGAGACACTCTGAAAAATGTTAATTTGAACTAAGAATTTAAATCAGGCCTTATTTTGTCAAAATTGTGAAGAAGCCTTAGTCTGTTAGATTTGTAAAGCGCATTTTTTCTTCAAATTGTGAAATTCAAGCAGTGTTGCTTTTGAATTGTGAAAGAGGAAGCATGATATTGACTTTAATAAATTTGTGAAGTCTGAAAAGCAAGTGACAACTAATATTTTCCTATATTTTGTAAAGAAAATCACTCAAGGCTTGATATGTTGTATTATTGAATGTTTAAGCTACTCTGGTTTTGTCAATTTCAAATTGTAGAAAATGAGCCAAGGCAAGTGATTTATGTGGTTTATGAAACTGGTATTTTGTAATTGGGAAGTACCTTCCTACAAATTGTGAAGTAGCCTTATTTTGGCCTCTGTTATATGGTGGAAAAAGCCCTGCACATGAATTTTTCAATTATTTTGGCACTAGAAGTAATAATAAATTACTAATAAAAATTACGATTGATGATTTACGACCATTGAAAATAAGATGAGACATTAGAGTACTTTTGTTTTTTAAAAAATGTTAACATTTATACATGTAAAACAGTTGTGCTCTTTAATGAATGTATTATACATGCTTTACTTATTTCTTTGTCTATTCATGTTCTTTTTCTTTTGACTACACTGTCGCATCAATGATTGTAAATTTGGACTACCATTAGTCCATTACACCATTTTAATTTTTAAAAGAAGATTTTAATTATGTTGTACATATTAATTACATTCAGTTCAAATGATAATATATTTCCGTATAGAGCCAAACTAGTCACTAATTGTTTACCTTTGACCAATTAAGAATAAATTGCAGGAAGCGATAAATTATTATTGGTGATTTGTGAGAATATTATTGATATTATAGAGACATATTTGTGCACACTTTCTTCTGACAAATTATGATAATAGATAGTGCTTTGTACATTTAGCTCATTTAATGTGACAGTAGAGAATAATATGCTAATTATATGGAATGCCTCTTTAAGACTGAATGTCTTAGCTGTGATTTTGTGCGACTTGTTTGTACATTTATGATTTAAAAAGCTATACATCCCATCCATTAAATGTTTGTCCCCATGAAAACTGTTGTTCTTTTTATTGGAGCTATTAGCACCGATCAAATGTACAGACCTAGTGAGAAGTGGCTCACAACAACTCACACAAATTGACATTCTTTTAGAAACATTATCAGAGCTACAGATAAGGTTTTAGCCAATTGAGTTTATTACCCCCAAGTTTCAATTTTGTTTGGGTTTGACAAATTTTAAAAGGGTACTATATAAAACTCATAGGGTAATTGATATTTTAAGTACTATTTTTCTCTATCACATCATATTCCTTTTTGGGTATTTCAGGTTTTATTTCCTTTTCTCACTCCTTTCTCTCAAAATCTACTGGGTTTTTAAGAAAATTAATTGGGTAATTACCCCAATATGCAGCTTATCTGTAGCTCTGAACGGTTATCAGGCCACAACATATTTTCCTAGAGCCGTTTTGGTGGAAAATCCATCATATGAAAGGTTTTCCCCTGGTCCTAGTAATAGCAGCCATTAGTCTATTAGTTCTATTACCTTTAGCTGCCAACAATAAAGATTCCCATACTTATCCCGAATAATTATTTTTTTTATTCCTTATTTGACAGGGCCAGAGCATTTGAAATATTTTTAACGACCAACAACCATAGTAAATAGCTCGGTTATTTTGACCTGAACCTGACCTTTATGCAAGAATATATTACAAGGTTCTTGATTAATCATTTGAATATATTAATTGCCGCAAGCAAATCGTGGATACCGGTATTTCAAAATTTGTGTTTCTAAATACATCTCGAGCGTCTTCATGATACTCCCCAATTATGAAAACATACAATCAGAGTCGTATCGTAGGTAATATAACTACTGTTAAATTATGCTAATCAGAAGGTCAGGTTAGTGTCAAATTAGCCAAGCTATACCAAAGTGGAAAACAATAAAAACTCACTTTTTAGTAATCCCCGTCAGGAAAAGTGTTGTCTAAAAGGAAGCTATCATCCATGTTTCATGACTGCATTAGACCAAATCTGCAATAAGATACAAAAGTTTTACTAGTAATGTTACCAACAATTTGTAAACAATGTAAATAAAATATTGGGTCCCTTAAAAAGTAAAGGCTAAATAAATGTACAATAAATCTATATTTTTGGACCTCTTCCAAATTGGTGATCATGTGTTCCTCTCCACGGAAGTCTGAAGAAAAACCAGGATAAAAAAACAGATTTGCCTTGAAAACAAGCCTTACTGCAGTCAAACTACTATCACACAACAATAAAAACCAAACTTCAGTGAATTTAGGGCCAAAATGAAGAAGTATACTCAAAAAACCTATAACATGTCAAATGGTCAATATTTTCAACCATTTGAGTCTGGTCGAAAAATGTCAAAATTTCTGCATCTTCGCTGAAGGCAAAATTAGATAAAATACAGATTTGCCGTGAAAAAACAAGCCTTACTGCAGTCAAACTATTATCACACAACAATTAAAACCAAACTTCAGTGAATTTAGGGCAAAAATGAAGAAGTATACTCAAAAAACCTATAACATGTCAAATGGTCAATAATTTCGACCATTTTAGTCTAGTCGAAAAATGTCAATATTTCTGCAACTTCGCTCAAGGCAAAACAAGATGAAATACAGATTTGTCTTGAAAACCAATCCTTACTGCAGTCAAACTGCTATCACACAACAATAAAAACCAAACTTTAGTGAATTTAGGGCAAAAATGAAGAAGTATACTCAAAAAACCTATAACATGTCAAATGGTCAATATTTTCAACCATTTCAGTCTGGTCGAAAAATGTCAAAATTTCTGCATCTTCGCTGAAGGCAAAATTAGATAAAATACAGATTTGCCGTGAAAAAACAAGCCTTACTGCAGTCAAACTATTATCACACAACAATAAAAACCAAACTTCAGTGAATTTAGGGCAAAAATGAAGAAGTATACTCAAAAAACCTATAACATGTCAAATGGTCAATAATTTCGACCATTTTAGTCTAGTCGAAAAATGTCAATATTTCTGCAACTTCGCTCAAGGCAAAACAAGATGAAATACAGATTTGTCTTGAAAACCAATCCTTAATGCAGTCAAACTGCTATCACACAACAATAAAAACCAAACTTTAGTGAATTTAGGGCAAAAATGAAGAAGTATACTAAAAAAATCTATAACATGTCAAATGGTCAATTATTTCGGCCATTTCAGTACAGTCGAACAATGTAAAAAATTCCCCATCTTCACTCAAGGTAAAACAAGATTAAATACAAATTTATCTGAAAAACCAATCCATACTACAGTCAAACTGCTATCACACAACAATAAAAACCAAACTTTAGTGAATTTAGGGCAAAAATGAAGAAGTTTACTCAAAAAATTTATAACATGTCAAATGGTCAATTATTTCGGCCATTTCAGTCTAGTCGAAAAATGTAAAAAATTCCCCATCTTCACTCAAGGTAAAACAAGATTAAATACAAATTTATCTGAAAAACCAATCCTTACTACAGTCAAACTGCTATCACACAGCAATAAAAACCAAACTTCAGTGAATTTTGGGCAAAAATAAAGAAGTATACTCAAAAAACCTACAACATGTCAAAAGGTCAATTATTTCGGCCATTTCAGTCTAGTCGAAAAATGTAAAAAATTCCCCATCTTCACTCAAGGTAAAACAAGATTAAATACAAATTTATCTGAAAAACCAATCCTTACTACAGTCAAACTGCTATCACACAGCAATAAAAACCAAACTTCAGTGAATTTTGGGCAAAAATAAAGAAGTATACTAAAAAAACCTACAACATGTCAAATGGTCAATTATTTCGGCCATTTCAGTCTAGTCGAAAAATGTAAAAAATTCCCCATCTTCACTCAAGGTAAAACAAGATTAAATACAAATTTATCTGAAAAACCAATCCTTACTACAGTCAAACTGCTATCACACAACAATAAAAACCAAACTTGAGTGAGTTTAGGGCAAAAATGAAGAAGTATACTCAAAAAACCTATTACATATTAAATCGTCAATTCTTTCGGCCATTTCAGTCCAGTCGAAAAATGTAAAACAATTCTGTATCTTCACTCAAGACAAAACAAGATAAAATACAGATTTGCCTTGAAAAACAAGCCTTACTGCAGTCAAACTATTATCACACAGCAATAAAAACCAAACTTCAGTGAATTTAGGGCAAAAATGAAGAAGTATACTCATAAAAACCTATTACATATCAAATTGTCAATTATTTCGGCCATTTCAGTCTAGTCAAAAAATGTTAAACAATTCCCCATCTTCACTCAAGGTAAAACAAGATTAAATACAAATTTATCTGAAAAACCAAGCCTTAATGCAGTCAAACTACTATCACACAACAATAAAAACCAAACTTCATTGAATTTAGGGCAAAAATGAAGAAGTAGACTCATAAGACCTATTATATATCAAATGGTCAATTATTTCGGCCATTTCTGTCCTTTCGAAAAAATTCAAATTCTAATTAGGATATATATGCTGACATATATAAATATTTCTCAAGTGATTTTGTTGTTAATTTGTGTACAATGACAACAACCTCTGTATATTGGCCAATATTTATTATCAAGAGTATTGTTGTACTGAAGTTCTTCAGTGTATATTGAGCGGGTACAGAAAGCAAGTAATCCGACAATATCATGAATATGGCCACATACCAACACAAAATTGAAAGGCACTGTGTAACAAAATCCTTATTAAAGGAAATTCTTACAATAAATATCATGAACAGAGATAGCCTTGGAAGAGCCATATACCTAAATAATAACAATTTAGGTGTTTAGAAGAGCACAGGGATAGCCGAAGATTAATGTGCTGATATATAAAATAAGAATTTGCTTTGTTTTTGCTGAATACAGTTTATGATGACTTGAGTGAACAGTACTATGAAAATTAAGAAAGCAGGTAAGGGCATAAGTTGAGAAGGGAGGTGTTGTGTCGTGATATAACTATTACGGCATCAAGCATGTAAAATGGCAATTTATCTATTCATGCAAAATTGCCTAGATACCCACAAATATACCGGCAAAAATCGCTCATGCTTGTCACTCAACACGCACAGCCCTTCACAGTCACAATCCTAGAAGGGATGCATTTATCATGCATGTGTTAAAATAATGATTTTAAATCAGTACAATAAATCTCGCGCTTTTCAGATTTCTATATATCAGGCTATATTATACGTGCGCATTACTGCCATTAGACTTAGACAATCGTCAATTTTCCGCATGGATAACGCATAATTTACATTGAATTCGACATCTCTGGGCATAAGCAATGATTTCATACCACATTCAATACATTCATATTCAATAACTTACCTAACGCCTTTCGAAAAAGTTGCCAATCATCGAACAATCATCGAAAAAGGTGTGAATTGTTTTTCACGTACAATCCAACATGGCGGACAATTTTAGATACGCGCGCTTTCCACCCGGTCTCGTTGAGATCTCGCGAATCACGAGACTGGCTACGAGAGTAAGCGCTAATTGGCTATCAATTAGTAGAGAGATTCCAATCTGGGTAATTTAGGTCTTTGCTTCAGTCTATGTAAAATGGTGACCCAGAGGCGGGGCCAATTTTGACCCAAGGGGCATTATTTGAGCAATTACTAAATCCCCTTATGCAACATACATTCTGGCAAAATTTCATCAAAATTGGCCAAACTGTTTGAGAGGAGATGTCATATGAAAGTGTGGACGGACGACTGACGTAGTACGGTACAGACAGACGACGGACGGTGAGTGATCACAATAACTCACCTTGAGCCCTTTGTACTCAGGTGAGCTAAAAAATTAACTGACTTCTACATAAGTCCAAGCACTACATGAAGTGGTATCCGTTGCAACACATAAGATTCCTTTTCAACAAAAGCTACATGTAGCAAGAGCATATCAAAGGTCATTTATTATCATCTGCTTCAGCATATTCCGGTGTCCCCCCCCCACCAGTGAAGTGTGTTGGGTCCTCTCCTCTTTCTTATATCGACTGCCTACCGGTAACCAACATCAACAGGCATAGCCTCTGTCCATGCCAAAATGATGACTAATATTAGTTTGAATTGATTCATGGAGCTTGCATGGTATTGCATTACAAAATAAATTAATGCAAACTGCATAAAAAACTTCATTTATGGAAGTTTTAAGTTTGAACAAGGAAAATCTTTAGCATTTAAATGAAATCTCCTGCATTTCCAACACAAATCTCATGCAAAGGGGTCTGCAAACATCGGTATGTATGAACTTCAACTTCTTTCAGCCAACAAATTTCTCATTATGATAGGCTAGCCAGCACCTGTGCTGTCGGAGAAGCAGATCATCAGTTGAGTTCATCCCTCAGAGTCGGGCTCATATTGAGTAGTATCAATGTTTGGACGCCTTTAAGACATCTAATCATTCTAATACATCAGTCAGTTGCAACTACAGTCCCCAACATTCGAAGATGAGTGGTTTTTTGCCTTCCGCAACTTGCGCAACTAATGCAGATTCGGCAATGGGGGCGATTTTGTCTCCAAACTAATACCAGGAGACAATATTTAGTTTTCGGTGGCTGGGTAAATAGAGGAGATTTGTCATCAGCGGGGGAATGGTGGGGTTTTTAAAACCCAATAGTAAAACCCCTGCCCATCTTGGGCTGTTAGGGGGTGGTGGATGCAGCTGACTGGTGCATAGTCAAACAATGTCGACTAACAGGCTATCTCCTCGCGATTGAGATAAAGCCCAATTAAAGGTCAGAAATTAAAAAATCTCCTAGCAGATTGCCCCACATCTAACTGGTGCATGACATGCGATGCACGTTTAGTTATGCATTTAAAATAAGCATTCTGTCACAATAAATATACATTTAATTATTTGACTGTCACTATAGTCTTCTGTCACTTACTTGCATGTTTCACATATCACATAATTTCGCGATCATCAATATATCCTTGTTAAAAAACAACACGAAATTTGGAATAATTAAGAGTCAAAAAGTGTATTAACAGCTACCTATTCAATATGTTAGTGATGTGCATCCATTCAAATCTGCTGACAACCGTAACCAACAGCTTGAAGAAGGATTTGCTACTTGCTAATTGGAAACTGGAGTGAATTCTAAATTAGGGTATAATTTTGCAAGGGACGTAACTGCGACTATATTTCGGATTAGTTCTATTTTTATGCTAGAAACACATGTCCAAGATATAGGAAATTGACAGTGTTTAAGAAATGTAAACAACTCCCAGATTTTTGTGAATTTGTTGTATACTCTTGATTGCATTGTTACAATTAATACACAGACTTTATGGTGCACAGATCTTGGTAGGTAGAACAATTTTAAACAAAACTTATGCTATGTCATGGTTATTTTAATCCTTTTGATCCATTGACAGTCATTATTGTTATTGCACAATTTTTCTTGACTAAGCAGTTTGGCAATTCTATTTTTAGAAATTATAACAAACCAAAACTTCCTCATTTGGATTGTGCAAACACTATTTAGCGGTAAGTGTTTCATTTTTTTGTTTGATAAAAACCCATGTTTTTAGAGTAAAGATCGTTATGTAGTGCCATGATGACCTTTCTGCCGCATCATTCTTTCCTATAGTCTGATTTTGTTTTAATTATCTGACCGCTGTCCAGTCAGAGTTATATATAGTTTACTTTGTGAGACAGATTGGTTCCACTTAATGCCATTATACAATAAGTTTTTATCGAGCAAGGGCTACACAATGACTTGCTAGACAAGCCTGCCCTACCTTGGATTCCTTAAATTAATTATTATGTGTGATTAACTGTGGTGTTGAATTGTGTTTTCTAAGGGCTTAATTATAGTTAACTGGCAAAAGTGAACTAGTGGTGAGGGACCATAGGTTACGTCTGTGTCATGACTTCAACGCTAATCTTAGGATATCTATCTATCTATCTTCCTGATAGCCAAACCCCTGCTGGGGACTTAGGCTTTGACACGCGTCAAACTGACAAAGAATGTTAATAAGGATAAGAAATAAAAGTATAAAAGATGTGAGAAAGAAGAAAGGTTAAAAATAGGTTAAAAACAGGGCAGGTATTATTTAGGGAGAGGCATGTTCAATACGGCTAACAGCCGTGCTGAACTTGGGTGTGGGAAGGTCAATGATGTCAGGGGGTAGGGAGTTCCAGTGTATTATTGTTCTAGGGAGGAAGGAGAATTTATAGTAGTCTGTTTTTGCATGTATCTGTTGGAATGTCTGAGAGTGCGATGTGCGTGAGGACCGGGTGCTAGGGATGAGACAGTTTGGACGTGGGATAGCAACCCGGTCATGTAAGATCACTGCGGTATAACGTACACCGGATATTGCTAGTAAAGTGAGTAACATTATCAATTTTAAGGACATGAAATGGAGACCAAGGTGAGTTTAGACGCGATATTTTCCTAATTACTGACTTCTTATGCATATCCCAATTGAGTTTTAACTTCTTCGGGCATTTTGGTAACTTTATAGAACACTATCGTATATCAAATGTTCATAGAAAGGTTAAAATGATCAAGTATTGTGCCGTTACTCACTCGCAAATATTGACAGCAGTACTATACAAGCTTCTGGAAAGGTTGTATTACCAAATTGTAGATTTTTTGAACTGGCCATTTTGTTTATATCGACCTCCAAAATGTTGTGACCAAATTTAATAAATATTGTTCGAAAAACAACTAAGATACACCCCAAAACAGATGCGCAGGTGTGTACAGAGTATTACTGTTTAGTGTACAGAGTATTGCTTAATAAAATGAGTAATTAAAGTATGTAAATGGACAGTTTTACCGTATTTTTACGTCTGCAAACCAATAAGGTCATGTCTTAATTATGGGGTATATGATATACTAAGAATATTCTTAAATGGTTATGTTAAAATAGTTCAATACGTCAGGCAGATGAATGCGATTAACAATATAGAATGCCGAATTTTATGCATAAAGTGTTCTTGTGAGTAGTCAAATGTAATAATTAGCTTGGATATATGCAATTCTTTGAGAGCCATGCTTATGGTCAAATGGCAAATAAGGGCTTTCACATCCATATTTACACACCAAGGTTTATTTTAATCTCTCAACTATTTCTGATGCTGCAATGAGGTTCCTTTGCTATGACTACATTTAATGTTGCTAATTCAAACTATTGGACATTGTAGTTGTTTTGTGTTTGTCTAATGCGATTGTCCAGTTATGACCCTTTACTTTATGTGAAATACACAGTTGCTAATAGAAGTTTCCCATAAAATTCGCGGGGGGGGGGGGCTTGTAGCCAGGATTAGCTTGTTGCATTAATTACTTCATGTAGTCCATGTAATCCAGTCTAAATATGTACAGATCTATTCAGTATACATTATTTTTACAAAATAACACTGCTTACACCTTGTATTTATTCAATTTGAGTGACAAATAGTCACTGCACTTATAAGCAATACTCCGTACACGATACAGCAATACTCCGTACACCAGGGAGCAACCATATAGCAATACTCTGTACACTAACACTTGTATTTATTCTCGCAATGCACCCTCATTTTCGATTAGTTTCGGATACTACATTTGCAATATAATCTTTGTAACAGGAATGACAATTCGCTCGATTCAAGTTGAGTATTTTAACGAAAAATATAAACAAAAACATCTTATTTCGACGGATCGAGCTTACTTTCTGCGTGAGTAACGATGCAAGTTTGGTCTTTTAATCACCCTTTTAAGAAATTCCAGGCAATTTACCGGTTGCACATGCTATGAAAATTTATGGAGGAGATAGTTTTGTATAAAATGTACATTAAACACACTCAGAAAATCTAAAAATTGTCTCTCAACTTACCCTTGTCAACACTAGAATGTCGCGAAAATTGATAATATTACTCATCTTGCTAGCAATATCGGGTGTACTTTATACCACAGTGAAGATGTTGTGTAGCATAGTCAGTCATTGGTCGATACATCGTTGGTCAAGGCGTCTCCAGTTTAGGGTAGTCATCATGTCTGTGACACTAGACGTACGACTATAGTCTCCCTTGGTCCAACGAGCAGCTCTACGCTGTATGGCCTCAAGTTGCTCAATGAGGGTAGCTGTATGTGGAGACCAGACAGTAGAGCTGTACTCAAGTGCCTAACAAGTGTTTTGTATGCTGTTGCTTTTAGTTTTTCTGAATGTACTTTTATGTTTCTTCTGAGAAATCCTAGTGTTTGATTTGCTTTCTTTGTGATGTTGTTAATGTGTGTGTTCCAAGTGAGGTCATTTGATATTGTAATTCCTAGGTATTTTGCTGATGTTACTGATTCTAAGATTGTGTTATGTAGTGTATATTTTGTTGGGATGACTGTTTTTCTTTTGGTGATGTGGATGACTTGGCATTTTGATGGGTTAAATTTCATGTCCCACTTTGTTTCCCATTGTTGGAGCCGGTTTAAGTCTTGTTGGAGTACGCTGGAGGCAACAGAAAGAGCAAGATAGATAGCTGTGTCGTCAGCAAAGAGACGCACTTTGGAAGATTGAACTGACTCAGGGAGGTCATTTATGTAAATGAGAAAAAGAAGCGGTCCAAGGACCGAACCCTGGGGAACACCTGAGGAGACTGGTATGGTGCTGGATGTGGAGCAATTGACAACTACTGACTGTGATCTGTTATCTAGAAAGCCTTTGATCCATCTCAGAGTATTTCCTCTGATTCCATAATAGTGAAGTTTGTAGAGTAATTTTTCATGGTTGACCATATCAAAGGCTTTTGAGAAGTCAAGGAGTATTATGAAGGTCGACTTGACTTCTCAGGTTTACTGACTGAAGGATATCATCTATGAGCATGAGGAGTTGTGTTTGGCATGACCTTTTTTCTCTAAAACCATGTTGAAGTTCGTAGAAGAGGTTTGATATAGTGAAGTGTTTTGTTATGCTAGATGCGATAATGTGTTCCAGGGTTTTACACAAGATACAGGTCAGAGAGATAGGTCTATAGTTAGAGGGGTCTGATCTGGAGCCTTTTTTGTATATTGGGGCAACATTCGCCATTTTCCGGATATCCGATAATACTGACCCTATGCCTCCGGCTAGGTACAACAATGTCACTTAAGTTAAGTACCTGTCACAATTTCTATCTATTAATCATACTGTGTGTCAACCCCTCCCCTTATGGGTAGCTTGTGCAGGTAAATAGGAGCTTTATGAATTAACGTTTGTTCAATGTTAAAAAAAAAAGAAAAAAAGTTAAGTTACCAATTTTCTAGGGCTCTTTTCAGCTGTTAGGCCGCTCAAGCACCCTTTGACATTTTAACTCCCCTGGTCATTTGGCTACATATGGAAACCTACACTCGTGTCTCCCTGGGGAGACTATTTCTCCCCTGTGGTGTGGCAGCCAACATCGATCTGCGGCGCCTAGGAATAGACACTGCCCTCACAGGTACCATTTTACACCATGGTGGAGTGGAGCTGTGGGTCTTGCTCAGAAATTTTAACCAGTGGTCCAGAGGGGGATCGAACCCGGGACCTCTCGATCCCGAAGCGCGCGCCCTACCTCTAGGCCACCGCTCCCCACTATGTTAACTTATTTATCATTTTGTCGAAAATACGATCAGTAGAACATATCTTTGTAACAGGGTGGGAAAAATGTACAACCAGACCAAGGCTAAAACCAAATACCTAAATTACACAGATTGGAAACATGTACCAACTCTCACGATATCTCGTGGCAGGTCTATGAAATCTCGCGAAATCTCGTTCGTTTTTAATACCTTATATGATATATCTCAATTTCTAATATACTTACAAAAAACTTATATATCTAGGCAATAGATTTATTATTCACCTTTCAAATGATACCTCATTTATTGAAATAGGTCAAGGAATAAAACAATAGACCCCAAAGAGCCAGACCTACTCTCATTTTTATCGAATTAAGGTAAATTCAAGTTTATCAGAAAATACCTGATTTGCCTCATTCAAATCCTATTTTTTTGTATTTGATAAAAGGTAGACAAAAATGAGTTACTTCATGTAGAAAAAGAATTTTAGCTCTTCAACATGATACATTGTCCATTAAACTGGATGACTAAAAAAAGTTTTATGCACAATAACTGAATCTGCTGCCTGTTATTTTGCGTTTCCAGTAAATTTTCAGGGGAGTGTCCAATCTGTGTAATTTAGGTCTTTGCTAAAACCCAGGACCTTTGCTCACACGGTTGAATGCTCTACCAACAAAGCTAGCTGCAGCATGACTGCCTTCGCTAGTTACTCCCCTATTAGTAATAGTAATTAAATCTTATTATATACACTGTATTACATCGATCTGTATACAAACGGCCTCGAGTTTATCCAAAACTTAACGGTAGATGCAACTCCTGTGTGATGTTCTTGAATTTTCAGTTGTATATTATTGTTATTATATTAAATACATTCCATTTATTGTAGAAACGTGCAAAGATATAACACCTAACATCAAGAACTGATCACAGATCTATAAACTGACAAGATGGATTTTTGTTCTGATTATGTGTATGTGTATGAAAATCCAGATTATGAGTATATATCAGAGGAGGAGTATGAAGAGGGCATGAACATCAGGTAGATAACAAATGTTATAATAAGATTATTAGACCCCCACACAACAATTATGTTGTAGGGCCGGTACCGTATGCTGTTTTCAGCTTGTCCGTCCATCTAGTCTGTCTGTTGACGGATTCTTCTGGATGCAACTCCTCATACAGATTTTGCAGGATTTCTTTCAAACTTTCATATGTGTTCAACATGTTGATGTGTGGCGTGGGTGAAGGAAAGAATGTGTGCTGCGGTGATTCTTGCCTGAATTATGGCCCTTGGTCGGTAGGGGGTATATTAGTCTGCCGAATGGCGACAGCTCTAGTTTATATCACTTATAGTGAAAGTATAACCCGGTCACAATATTCCCAATCACAATTCACATTGAAACTGGACTCCTTTCTTTATGGAACTGGACTCCCTTTTAAAAAGCCTTGTAGCTATACTATCAAACTCAAGTGATATGCATTAGTAATAAGTAACTTTAATATACAGCAACCTGCATTAAAAATTGTTGGACTTGCAATATTCTTTAATGTTTGGCATCTTTTGTGCATTTCAAGATTTGATTGAGACTGAGTCAATGTGCGTGACCATGCATTCAGTTTTTTCCCTGCCTACATGTAACCAAAAGCTTTAAGAGAAGAGACACACAGTTTGTGTGATACGAGAAATTTTGAATATGGCAGCATAGGATTTTCGGAATAGACTTCTTGATTCTTCAAGGTGCCCATTGTATATCAGACAGATTTTTGACAGACAGATATTTTTATTCAGATTTGTACTTGTAAGGTACATCATCTACATACATAAATACAAACATAAACTGTCAACATAATTTGCAATTAAACAATTAAATGAACTAAATTGAACCTAACTTTTAAAACAAAGAATCTGATACACATGTTGCACAAATATAATAATATAGGTAATGGAGATGAACAGAATTTATCTTTCAACATAAGTAATATTAGAATGAATTTTCAGAGCATTTTTAACATACAATTATCACCAATACAATCTACCTCCGGGTCTCCAGTTATCTTTAGAGATCGGTGTTTCTGAAACTTCCAGTCCCCCAACTGGATTTCAAACCAGGGACCTTTGTATTGGTATGCTTGATCATTGTTACATCCTCATTGCTTCTAGACACTTTGTGTGGCATATCAATGTAAATTCTAATCTGATAGATGTCATTTTTTAAGCAATTAAAAGTTGCTGTCGCATTAACAGGTTCAAAGAGCATTCAAACCTTCATGTTAAGAAGTGCTTTAATAGGCATGTTGATTTGATGTTCATTATTTTATGCTAATTTTACTGAAGTTTATACAGAATATTAAGATTTGTTATATGTTTTATTTTTATTTTCAGTAACTCTGATGATTCTGACTCACCAGTAGAGGAGGTATGTAGTGATTCAGTGCCGGCTCCTCCCACACTCCCTGTAGTTAGAGGAGGCGGAGCTTTATCTGCAGATACTGTAATACCGGCTCCTCCCCCTTGTCCTCCAGTAGGCCGGGGAGGGGCACCAGCAATGGGAGGGATGTTACATTCTCACGTAAGTGATCCAACACAACGTCGCAAGAAACCCAAGATGAAGAAATTGAAACAACATTGGAGATCAGCTGGCAATGGTAGTGTATACTTGTTACTCTCTTGTTTCTTTCTGTGGAGGAGTTAATTAATTTATGAATTTATTGTAGGTTGATTATGTAACAAGTTGAATTTATAACTCTTAGCGCATCATTCCTGGTGATATCATTTGAGACAGGGGTATCAGAGAGTGAAGCCTGCATATCTTATTTATTCTGTGTGACATGGTGAGGTTTTGTGATCACTCTTACTAAGGGTCTTAATCTACCTGTCAACAAGTTGCTTGGATGCACTATAGAGGCAACAGTTTTGATCCAATTTTCATGAAACTTTAATGTCTGGGCCCAGTGCGCTTGGATTCCAAAATCCAGTTTGCCAGTGCGCTTACTATTTGAATAGCGCTTAAAATTGAGCATCTAAATTTTGTTGTATCTGTGATATGGCCCCTAAAACCTCCCAAATTTGCACCATTTCAACACCCAATTTGTTTTTTTTTTCAAAATTCATAAGTCCAGTTCCCCTCCCTATTGCGCTTAGAAATATTTCTGGGGAAATCCCTGGAATTCTGTGTAGATTTTATTCTGCGAATTGATCTTGGACCGCAGAATGGCAGAAATTTCCACCCTGTAGAAATAACCAGCTATACGGTACCAGCATTCTTCTCATTTCTTTACCTTTTGTGTTATTATACATCTATTGTTGAGATGTCATTGTTACATTGTTAACCATTGTTATAAGCGGAAGTTCTTTACTTTGTTATTTTTTGTCTTCAGCTGACATATACTGTGCCCCCCCACCACCACCCGCCAGTTCAAGTCACAGAAGAGTACGCCAAGGTGATACCAATGTTGTAACGGTAAAGTTTGACAAACTGATTTCACCAAGTAAAATGCATGCAGGAGATGCCCAGACATGTACACAATGTGGAGCCATTCTATCAACCATCAGTAAGCTAACACCAGAGGGCGATCAAAAGGTTGGTTCTGATACAATGTACACATTATTAAGCTCCTTATCTACCTACCTATATCTTATTGTGTCCCCACACTTATTTATAAGTGGGGAGCATATAGCATCAGTGCTGTCCGTTCATCTATCCTTCTGTCCGTACATAACACAAATAACAAGACTTTTAGTCTTGACATCCATCGTTATTATAGTAATTAAGGCTTTTTATTGTAGCACTCAACAATACAGCTAAAATGGTAATTTATTAATGGAAATGTATCAGAAAGTTGATAAATCCACTATACTGTCCTGGGTATGTGTATTATGTAACAAAGTTGACAGTAACGTATAATGGAGCGTCCTTGCCTCAAGCAGTTATGGCTGAAGCATCCTATAAAGCTCTAACAGGTACCTCAGTCCTTGCAAACTGGCCCGGTGATTATAAACATTTATCATTCTCATACTCCAACTCCATACTCAATGCTCCAACTTGAAAAACAGGTTTTTTTTAGAATATTGCATCAAAACCAACACCAACGTGTAGCAAATGATCTAATTAAGAAAATGAACCCCCATTTCATATGTTTCCATCCAGTAATAAAAAAGTTACAGCAATTTTTGTAACTATGAAATGTTCCAATTGGAGTACGGAGTACGAGTTGGAGCATGAAGTACATTCTCCAATGTTTATAATCACCGGGCCTGATGCTGTGCTTCTACAACTAGTATACAGATTGAATACGACTGTAACAAGTAGAACGTTTGAACCATTTTATTGGTCCGAAGACTATTCAAGGCATCATAAATCTACTGTTTGTTGTATTGTAGGTATGGATGTGTGAGTTTTGTAACACAAGGAATATAATGGATATAGAGGATGAGGAGAAGCCGAGTGATTCTGATGTTACGTTTATGTTAGAACCAGCATTGTCTACATCAGCTAGTGGTCCTACAGGACTTGATGAATCACTGGTTGTATTCTGTGTGGACGTGTCAGGCAGTATGTGTGTTACCACTGAGGTAAGGTTTAACTTATACGTCTGTCTAGTTGTTGATAATTCCTAAGAGTTTATGTCTTGTGTCTGTAGTTTACTTTATTTCCCTCTACCACTTTAGAAGATAGCGTCCATAATTGTTGCTTCTTATTAAACTTTTTAAATGTGCCATGGCTATCATTGATGCTGAGTATAACAGCTAACCTGCGGCTCACTAATGGGGGGATAAATGTACAGTCAGGTTATGAGTATCATGATCCATGTCGGAAAAAAACCTCGGAACTTTTTAAGAAAAGCTTTTCATAGTGCTTGCCATGCAACTTATTGCTTTGTGGTATATAATGCAGGCACATAGGTTGAGTATTTTTTATCATGCAGATAAGTGCCTTTAGGTTTTGTTAACTCGTCGTTATCAAAGAAAATGTTTGTTAAATTCTCTTGGCAAATTTTGCTCCAATTTAGAGTAATTTTTGTCAGAATGGTTGTTCAAATGAAAACCCAGGTAGTTTGTTTAAACTAAGCTAGTAACTGAAACATTGTTGAAAAATGTCATTATGGTAAATCACAATGAAACATAGATTTATATACGAGGCATATTGACTTCAGGTTCCTGGCCATGTTGAACTTCGTGGTGCCGCAGGTTTACGTCGTGCTCAACTTTTAAATCGTGAACGATCGGACCAATATCTACCACGTCAGAGTCGAAATGTTACCTATGTTTCGAGACTTCAGTCTGTACAGGCTGCTATTGATCATCAGCTTCAAGAGATGGCGAAAGATTACCCTAACAGAAGAGTAGCACTGGTCAGCTTTAGTAATGAGGTAAAGTAGACATTTTGGGATAAAAGTTTGTTAATATGTTAACAATGTCTGACTTAATAATATTATTATGTATTGAATAAAATGCATTTAAATACATTTTTGTTGAATATTTCTGACTAGAGTTTAACTTGAATGACAATTATATACAGAACAAGAAATTTTGTCTTAAATTAAGTATATTACGTTAACATTTATGTTTTTAGTGCCCCCACACTTATATATAAGTGGGGGGGGGCGTATAGGAATGGTGCTGTCCGTACATCTGTTCAAACGTATTTGACACTTATCTTGTTTTTTTTCTCATTTGTACATGCAATCTGCATTTATGAGTCTTCAACTTAGAAGGAATGGAACTGTCAATTAAACAATGGGAAAGATTTTCATAGTAAGGAGATGAAATAATTAATTGTGATTATCATATTACCTGTTGCCCAACTGTGCAGTGAAACTGTGCCGAAAATATCCTTCTGCACTCCTAGATATTTAAATTAGCCTTACGTTATGTTAGCTAAGTACAATGTTGTCGAGACGTCACACTCATTGTACCGCTTAATTTTGGTTGAAACTTATTATTCATCCCCATTTTGAATAAAAATAAGCTTTTTATAAGCGCAAGGTTATGTGATAAGTAGCATTTTGCATTTGTGCTCATTAGATATGAGTTTTATTAAACTTGTGGACAAAACAATATGACACTCTGAAAAGCCTTGTGTCATATTATTTTGTTTACTCATTTGATAAAACTTTATGTAAGAGCGCTCATGCACGATAATTTATTATAATTTACTCCTATTTGTATCAGGTGACAGTATTTGGAGACGGGAAAGTTGATCCTCTGGCCATCGCTGGAGATAAACTGAGTAGCAAGGATACACTCAAATCTCTTGCAACAGAACAACCATTCCCTGATTCTATCAAAAACACGAGACAACACCTTGGACAGAAATTGTTTGAGTAAGTCCCATATTTATGATATGTGTATGTAACTATGTATTCAAGTATCCAGCAAGTATCTGTGTTATCCAGGGACGGTATTTATAAAGCATCTTAAGTGAAAACTTCAATATTGTGACATAAGTTAAAATATTGAGCTGCCCATATTTCACAAGAAATGAAAAATACTGATATTTTCTATACGATTAATGTAACTCTTTGCATAATGCATCTAAACAATGTAAATAATTGTTTATTTTAGTTTTCCTGTTTAGCTCATTCACTTAAGGAAAATTTGAGATATTAAGAAAATTCTAAGTTTTCACTAAAGATGCTTTATAAATACTGGCCAAGGTTTAAAATTGCTACTTCAAGTCTATAATATTGTTTTATTTAGGTGAACTCTATCATAGATTTGGCTGGATTTTAGTTGTATACATGTGCTTTTTATGATTGTGCATTTTGCATTTCTAACCTGGTCTCTTCAAAAAAGGACAATGGCATATTGTTTATAGTCATAATCTCACAGAATAATATTTACTTACTTTTCATCGCAATTAAGAATTTTAGAGAAAAACTTATATTTGGTTTTATATTCGTATTAAGCATGAAAACCTGGGGTTTTTTTTGTTAAAAAACTATTGTATTCTTGAATAAGATAGTGAATAAATTCTACCTTATATTTGAGCTGATTATTGTATTTGTATCTACAGATTAGAAGAATGTGGACCTACAGCACTTGGCCCCGCCCTTCTTGTAGCCTCTACCATGGCAGCTAAGGTGAGAGGATCCAAGGTGATATTATGTACAGATGGTCTTGCTAATGTTGGTATGGGAAAACTAGACAACTATAAATCTGAACAAGAAAAGGATGACTCGATTGCTTTCTATGAAGAAATGTCAGATAGTGCTGTACAGAATGGGTAAGGTTAAAGTTTTATGTTACATATTACAATACTGCCTCTGCTGTTTCTATGAAGGGTTAACACATGCTTTCTTCGTGCTATAACATCTGCAGAGTTCCGAAACATAGTTGGTGCCTAAGCCTATTAGAGTGAGGGCACCAATGCTCCCGAGGGAATCTGCATATGTTATAACACATAAACACACGTAAACGCTATTTCAATAATTCATGCATTTGTATTTCAAAATAATGACATTTTTGAGGGAAATTGGGTCACAACATCGACAGGACAGGATTTCACAGGACAGGATTTCTACCGAACTAGGAAAGTAGGAATATATGATTAACTTGAATGAGTGCACAGGTGTCGGTGAAAACTAACAACAAAAGGATTGGTTTTACAGGATTTCTACCTACCTTGGAAAACTTGGATAAGTGCACAAGTGTGTGTGTTGTTTTGTATAATTTGAGTATCAAAGATGACTTTCATTAATGATTCCGCAGCTCTTTCAGTGCTATTGCCTAACCATATTAGTTGCGCAATACTGTTAACCAAGAAATAATTTCGCGAGTGGTAGAAATTCACAAATTTAAGTAGTGGCAAAAGTATTCCAAACATTTATTTAGACATTGCGAAAGATGCAAAAGTTTGTAGTTGCGAATATGGCAACGATCAGCAAAATGGGAAAGTTAGTATTCACGAAAGTAAATTGGTTTACTTACATCTGTAACAATGTTTTATATTGTTTTAGTGTATCTATCTCTGTGGTGACAATTAAAGGCACAGATTGTAAACTTGTTGAGATTGGTAAAATGGCCGACAAGACAGGTGGACAGGTAAGGAATCTTTTTCAGCAACATCGCTTTATTATCAATTTTCAGGTCTATTTTTACTCTATTGTACCAATTATTCACACCCCATCAGCATAAAGCTAGGTGTCATTTATAACTTAGGTGAGTAATTATAATAAAAGTAAAAAAAAACTTTATTGTGCCCCCCTCACTTATTTATAAGTGGGGGGCATATATCATTGGTGCAGTCTGAATGTATGTACGTAACACAAATCTTGTGTGTTGAACTCCTCACTATCTGTGGGAGGAATGTCTTCAAACTTACTTACTTAACAACCTCAATGTATAGTCGACCGTTAAGAATGTTTTTTTGCTGGATCAATTTTTACTACAGTTATGACCCCTCGTGTCTCATGGACACTTTTCTAGTTTCATTGCAGACTGACATACACTTTATTAGTGGCTTTGTGACTTTGTGAGTTACGGATGAAAATATTCTCAACAATTGTTAGAAGTAAAAACCCGTTTTGATGCTGTTGAAGTTGTTATTAATACATGTGAAGCAATAATTGTGCAATACTTTGTCCACAGTTCTCTTCAATATGCCAAATTGTATTGATTGCAGGTGTACTGCTATACTTAGAAAAGTTGTTGAGTGTATAGTACTGTTTTGTATGTACAACAATATACTGTGTTTTTGTAGGTGAATATTGTGGATCCGTTGAAGCTTACCCAGGAGTTCAGTACGATACTTGCTAACAAGATAATCGCTACTAATGTTGTAGCTACCTTCATTCTTCATAAGGAACTGTAAGTCTGTTATTATTATCCTATTATTATCCTATTATATCTGTCCATTATAAGATTATTGTATTGAATTAATCTGGTACATCTGGTAGTTAGACAAAATGAAATTTATTTTTAGAAGTGCCATTAAATTCATTAATGTGGTGTTATCTCCCTTGACTAGATCATTTATGTCGGGTGTTTTACTGTAAACTTAAAATTAATAGTTTAATTACACTATTACTGGGTTAGGCAGATTATTTTCTTCAGTGATATTTGCTTAATTCATGTCCTCCACTTGTGGAGATGTTGTCAGGTTTACGTGGAAGAGAAAGTTAGCGCTGAATGATAACATATTGCAAGAAAACTGGTCATGTATGTTACATATATACATTGTGTAATTGAAAAGTTGATGAAACCAGTGTTAAAAAGGATGGGAAAAAATACTAAAAAATAACTAGATTTAATTGTTTTATGTTTTTGTAATTGATTTTTTGTTCTATTGATTTCAAAATGAAGTTGAGAGCTCTGTTATCTGTTTAATTAATGTCTATTGATATTATAAAACATTAATTGCTATTTACGATATTAATTTGTTTGATATTTTAGATTCTTCTTCTATGAAGAATCCGAGGAGAGTAAGGTCGAGAAGAACGTCGGAAACGTGACTGCCGACTCAGAGGTCTCATTTGAGTATGGAATCCGTACAAAACCAGCCAAAGACAAGAAAGGTACTTTCATCACTTAGATTTAAATGACTTAGATGTTTCTTTATAACGACTGTTATAAGAGAATAGAAAAAATCTAATACTGTAAAATCATTAATTGTTTTTGGGGGGAGGGGGTTAAATTTCATGGATTTGGTGGTTCATCTTCTACCACAAAATTTAATCCCACCAAACAATAATTTTGACCTTGAAATGAAAAATCCACGAATTGACGTCCCATCGAAATGGTCTTTTTTACCAAAACCACGTAATTTCGTCCCATCAAAATTAAATGATTTTACAGTACATTAACAAATTGAGTCTAGTTCCATAAATTTAATTTTATAACTTGTTATTAGAAATGACAATGTGGCAGGAAAGTAGTTTGACTAGCATAATTTTTTCATTGGGCACCTGTATCATCCTTGTAATTCTTGCAGAAACTCCCGAAACTGTTATGGAAGTGGATGAATCAGCTGCTGAAGGTGGTAGTAAGGACGATAAAATGGAAACAGCTGAACAATCTACAAGTCAAGGAGACGGTAAACCTGCTGAATCGACTCCCTCAACGAGTGGTGCTGTGTCTACAGAAGGTACCAAGGACAAGTCAAGTGTACCATCAGGCAGTACCGATACTGGGGATAAGGGTCCGGAAGGACCAAAGGGAGCTGAAGGGTCATCAGTACAACATGACAAAAAGGAGCTTCCCTTTCAGTTACAGATTGTTTACACTGACACAGAAGGGGCTAAAGCTTTAAGGGTCATCACTCAAACCAAGCCTGTCACTAGAGATAGAAGAAAAGCTGAACAAAGTTAGTACTGTCCATTTTATCTGACTACAATATTCTATGAATTGGGTTATTAGCTCAACTTTTCATAGAAAAAAGTTGAGCTATTGTCGTGACAGGATTGTCTGCTTAAACTTAGCACAAGGCTGATAACTCTGTGACCTATATTTATTGAGTTATCTGCCCTTGTTACTATAAAAAATGACAAATTCAAGCGTCCAACAACCGTAGGCCATGTTTTTTGTTTTTATGTTTAACTTATTTTCCTTTTATTTGCATCTAAACAGAATTGCTAAAATCAAAAATTGGATACAAAAATTGATTTTCGAAAAATACTATCATTTTGCGTCCAATTCACTCTTGGGATGACGTTGATTTCCTATGAAATGGCCTAGCCATTTCCACCTTCTCTTTAATAATATGGTGGCAATATTTACTAGGTGACATTGGTGTAGTAAGTTTTCATTTCAAATTGTGTTTGCCAAAGGGTTCTAGAAATTGATCTCACATTGTAGGGAAAGTGAATAGGTCATGAAGATAGTTTTCTGTCATTTTCCAGCATTCTGTATGTATAAAAGGGTTGAAAGAATACAGCTCTTGTGTTTTTGCTATATTGTGATGATTTCCATATTATTTCGGTTTAGCGACTTGTTGTTATGTGTCATAAAACAGAGAGACAGTCATTGTATAAACGTATCGATACAAAAATGATCAATTTTGTCGCCCTTAGTAATAAAAATAAATTTATTTGGCTTATGTCTAATGAAAATAAAGACGTTATAATATATCTATCAAACTATATATCTGATTGCTTTCAGAAAGAAATAGTATTACACACATACGATAGATTGTAAAATTGAATTTAAATTAGAATGATATCGATATACCTCCTGTAGCTTTAGATTTTAACATTTATTTGTTTACTGTTCTATATGTTCTTAGTTGTAGTTATTAGTGTTGTTTAGTAGTGTAAGAATCGTTATTTGTTATTTGTTAATGTATATTTCAAACTTTAGGCCATGTATATTACAAAATTGTATGCCCATATGTGGGCCCAAAATTGGAAAATAAACAGTATCTTATCTTATCTTATCTTATCTTACTTAATGCTATCATCACAATTGTGATACTGATCTTATTGTTTAATATTTCAGCTGCTAAAATTGATGTGTTAGCACGACATACAGTAATGAATACGGCAAGAATGGCACAGGATGGTATGTATACCATGTCTAGAGAGAGAGCATTGATGAATCAAAAAGTTGCATGGAGACACACACGGTAATACTTGGCATGGATTTCAATTTGGTCTGATTAACCCGATTTTTCAACAAAAAATATTGTTATTTGGTGGGCAGCGTCAAATTTTCATTTCCATTGGTTAGGAATGAGATATCATGGTCACTCTTGCTGTGTAAGCTTATATGAAAAGGCTGCTTGGGATTTATAATGGGGTCACTGGGGTCAAGGTCACTGTTGCTAAAAAATAGATTGTGGAAATTGGCTGCCATGAAAATGTGGTATTGTGGAATTTCTACGTCTTGATTTGGTAATTCTGTGCTAGTAGTTACCATTTTATAGCCAAAATACCTGCAATTTAAAGCAAAGTTGATCTATCAGAAATCTAAGGGTCTAAATGTTAACAGCATAGGGATCAATTTGCTTAGGGGTTGCTCCAGGAGTGGCATCTATAAAAATTATTTGTTTCATTATGGCAACCAGTTTGCTCAATTTTGAAATAAACAAGTACTTTACATGTTCATATAATACAAAATACCATGGTTCGTATTTACTTTTAGTCATTTAAAAAATTTGTGAAACAAGTTATATGCCTATACATCATTCAAGACACCACACATCCTTGCCAAATTTTGCTATTTTATTTAAATCCAGTTTTTATGTACTAACATTTACTTTTTGTTCTATCAGGGAAAACGCTGAGACTGATAGTAGACCAGCTTACAAAAAACAATTTGGGAAGATAAAGACAATGGAGAACTATCTGAATATGAGGCAGCAGTCAGAGCGTGCCACTACCGGTCGTACATACAGTGATTCCGAGAGTGACGAGGATATGCAGGAGCAGATGCCGCAAGCTCAATCACAAGTGATGCGTAACAAGAGTAGCACCAGCAGTGGTAAAGGAAAGTCAAAATCATTCTTATCCAAGCTCAGAAAGGTAACTAAGACCGTCATAAATTCTGTAACAGCTGTCCATTGCCTAAGCAAAGTGCTACATTGCGCTTTCCATGGGAGATAATCCATGCCTTCTATATTTAATTGAACGGGAGGTTACTGAATGAAAGTGCTTGGTAGCGCTTTGCTTAGGCAACAGACATCCGGTTTTCATAATAAATGAAGTTTTGTTTTTTAATTTTTCTAGATTTAGATTTTTAGCTCACCTGATAGGGTGGAATGGTCTCCAAGATGTTAGTGCCTTAGGTTACCAATCTGGAGTTAATTCAAATGTTAGTCAGGACATTGGAAATTAATGAAACATATTTCAGTGTTTCCAACCCAATTAGAGACAAACTGGTTGCTGGGATTCCTCTTTCACGGAAGCTTTCTGTCACTTCCCTCAAATCTACAGCTGGCCAATAAGTGGTAATAGACCGGATGGTTACTAATTACCCAAGTTGTGGCCCTTTGCACGACACATTCATTTTAAAAAAACCCCCTCCTTTCTAGTCAAATCAGTTGTAATGTAAAATCTTGTTATAGATGATTCACTTTCTATTGAAAATTGGAATTATTTATTTACAGAAGCGCTCAGAAACCACGGATGATGCAGGAGCGGCGCTTGTGTTTAAAGGAAAAAGTGCTAAGACTTTCTTCGAGGATTCAGATTAACCGTTCATCTTTTACCAAGATCTTCTGTGATCAAAATAACTATTGAGATATTGAGACTTGCATACTGTAAAATCGTTTAATTTCGAAGGGGCTTAATTTGGTGGTTTTAGTAAAAAAGTCCATTTCGATGGGATGTAAATTCGTGGATTTTGCATTTAGGGTCAAAATTATTGTTCGATGTGTAGTTGAAGGTGAACCACCACAAAATTCATGAAATTTAATACCCCCATGAAAATTAATGATTTTACAGTATCTTATCATTGCTGGAGTTGGCAACTAAACTGCTGTATATGATAATGTGCTAAAATCAGTGCTTATTTATCCCCTAAAAATGTGACCTATGTGGTGTTTTTATTCAATGCTCATATTGTTACATTTGCTTACACCTACAAGTGTATGTTCATGTGTTTGTTACAAGCTGGAGTCAGTTACAGTGAATTATAAATGAAACATGTAAATGACGGAATTTTACCTGTGCTTGCCTTTGCCTACAGTGTAAGCACACTTGATAGAGCTCTAACTTTTCACCTAAGCTATTAATGCAGGCGCATGTCCTTCACTGGTGGAGAAGTTATCAGTTGCTGGTGAGTGTCCATGTTTGTACTCACTAGGTTGATAATTAATTCCTAAAAAATAAGATCTCTTAATACCATGATTTTTGAAAACATAGCTAATTATATATAACCTGATCAAATTAAATAAAACGTTCACCTGTTTCCATGTGAATTGGCCTAGATTAAAACTGGGACATTATTTTAAGCAGCTTTGAATGTTCATTTGTAATTAAGACAAAAGTTGATTTTCATTTTAAAATTCCTTCCAGTTTGGTAGATTTTATATGAATTTTACATGACTCATGATATTTTTGCCCTCATTTGTTGTATTTATAGAAAATGATAATTATCAATCATTATTTCAAGCAGTTAAAGGTTGCTGATATTATAAAACATTGTGCAAAACATTCCTAATAACTTACATCAATGTGAATCATTTATCATTTATTTTAACTGAATTAACAACATGGTAATTGATATGGCGTCTTCTTTTCATACTCATCAGTAATGCCTTGGCTCGCTAAGCATTTTTTGTCACTGTGATGTGCCTCCAATTTAATAAATGTACTTCGGAAGGTATCGGGAAAAGGGTCATCAATGTCTAGGAAAAGCATCAGGGAAAGTCATCAGAAAACATGGAAATCAGATTTTTCTTAAAGTTATACATGTGTATGACTATTCTACACTTGTGCCAAATTTTCATTTTTTTTTTTCTTTTTAAAAGTGTTTTTATTTCATTGTTGTTACATTTGGTCATAAACATGTTCTATGTTGTAACACTTTATTACTCAAATTGTAATAGTAAAAGATAATATAGTCACCTAATATTAATATTACCTATTTATTTGCTACAGTGGATGCCTTTATAATATATATCTACTGAAACAAATAAAAAGTATGTAGTACTTACAACTGACAACAGATGTATTTTATCTATTTTATTTGTACCAGCATTTCAGCTGAACACTATATAACAATAGTTATCTATGTAAAATATGCTTCTGATGTTGCCGAGTTATTCTTTGATCTTGTTTCAACATTTTTGTGCATTCACTTTTAGTATACTCATATTTGACAGTTATATTTAACATGATATGTCTGTATTTCATTTACTATGTAATTGAAGTTTTCTGTTCATTGTTGTTGTTGTTCTCCGGTGTACCCTTTGATTATACTTTGAAGTTATAATTTTCCAGTCAGGTTACCTTGTATTCAATATTTGTTAGAACTGTCATTAAATCAATCTGAGGCTTGTCAATAACTCCGATAGGATTAAAAATAATGATAATATTGACTTTATTTAAATAGGCAACACAGTCATGCAAGCCCAGTTTTTGCTGGTTAGCCACTATTTTCAAATACATGTCCTCCCTTTGGTACACTAGGGTTGTATCTTACTATATATAGTATATGGTGAGATACATCCTTTTTTGTGTGCCAAATGATTTTGTAAAGTACTTACAGTACATTGGTATATCAATTTGCACAAATAGACAAACAGGTCTATCGGTCATGATTCACTATTTTAGCTATTGTACGCTGTATGTACTTGGTATAGATGCAACTATTGCGGAAAGCAGCTTTGGTTTGTGTTTACATTATAGCTGTAATGAACAGTGGACAACTTCAATTTAACCATAAAAATTGTGCAGGAAAAATGAGGATTTTTTATGGTTACACTTGAATCCACCCATGGACTAATTGATATTTGATCAGCTTTAAAATGCTGCCAATACATTGATATCACCTTTATCAATGACTTTTTTTATATTTTTACATTAATTGTAACATATCACTCCATTACATACATGTATGTATATTGTGCCTGTGATTTTTATATTTTGAATATATATTTTTTTCTTATTCCTTAATGCCCAGTTTTGTTTTGTATGAAATATGTTACATTGTATTTGATTGTTGCTTCATTTATAATTGTTTGTTTGTTTGTGATGAAAATGTCATCAGATAATGCATACTCTCTTTGAATTTGGTTCATGTTCGATTTGAATGTTTTTAATTTTTTGCACTGTCTTTATTGCTTGACTTTTAGTGTTGTGTGTATGTTAGCCCAGCTACTTTGCAATATTACAGTCACCCCTGTTTTAGTCTTCTTGGCTGATTATGAAGATACTGTTTCTTGATGCACTCTATTGTTTGTATGTATTGTCCCAGAGTTGATACAAGTCCTTTCCATGTTTTATACTTATCACTGTATAATTTGCAATTCTTCATGAACTTTTATATTTTTTTATATTATTTGGTCTAAATCCAGCTGCCAACCGAATAGTGTTGGTTAGGCGGGGGGGGGGGGGGAATATTGCAATGACACAGATCATGTACAACTTCCATGAACAATAAATCCATGAAAAATAAGCAGAATATACAAATCTTGAAAGGTATTTATATTTGGGGAAAGATCAGAAAATCACACCCGTGGAATGGTTGAAACAGGCACTGAGAATTTGACACATTTCCTACCTTTGATAGCACAAGTTACAAAATGTAACAACTGATATATTGTCTATATTTATAACCCCGGTTGTTTGTTTTCATAAGCGGCTTTATCACAAGATGCTTTAGGTGTAATACGAACAAAAATCTAAAAATATCGATATTGCACCACTCGATTGTGGAAATTGATATATTCAAAGCAAGAACCTTTGTAATATATTCTAGTATGCCTAAATTCTCCAAGGTATACTCATTTGATCACTACTCACTTTGCTGGCTTAGAATGAAAAGGTTGCCCTTATAAGACTGATACATACTTAAAATCATCTTATAAGCCCATTTTCATGAAAATAGGAACTTGTTATGTTGACCAAATTCAAGTTGAAAAATCTTGTTTTACCATAAGTAAAAGAGTTATTTTCGGACAGTTTATTCTCGTTTTTTCAAAATACTGATTTTGTACTTACGACCTTCTCATTCTAAGTCAGCGATGTATGTGTGTACAAGGTTATAGATTGTATTGGTAAAAAGATGATAAACATGTAATAATGAAACATAGGAAGGGTTATTTGTGTAGTCATGTTTATTATTATAGTTGGCTTTTGAAACACAGAAAGCATCTTGGTGTGCTTGTGTCACCTATACAGTATAACCTCCCGATATTTTGTCTTATGTCCTGTTGTCTTTTTCTACTTGTTCTTTTTTTTTAAAATTTATACAATGGTGTTGTTATACTGTAAATAAAGTTTGATAACCTGAATGTGTTTCTTACTCTTGTGTGGTCTCTGACTGACTTGATCAATGTTAAACCCATGAAGTCATTTAACATGGTCATATACAGTGCCCACCAAAAAATAAGTATACACTTTTTGACAGATACGGAATTATAAAGGGTTAAATTATTTAATATCTGTTTATCAGATGGTCACTATTAAAGTAATTTCTGAAACTACCATTTATTAACCGAAACGAGTAGAAGATGTGAAAGATATAATGATGAAAACTGTTCTGTATCAGAATAAAATGGGATCAAAGGGGCTTAAATTTCCGTCTTTTGATGACCAAAATGCCTTTCAAGCCATGCAAAGAAACTTGATATTTGACATCTAGGGTAGCAATCAATGTATTGTCTTTACACTTAATAAACAAAATACACTCAACCGCTTTAAAAACGCACCGCTATTGAAAATAATAAAAAATTGTCAAAAATCATCTTTTGCTAAAATTAATAGTTTACAGGGTTTGTTTAGTTCATAAGCTTGACTTAATTACAGAAAACGAGTTTATGTTCATTCGGAATACCCCGCTCAAAGAACTTTTTTTATTTTGCACGTGCAGCTCGATCGCTTCGACCTGTGTGGTCAATATTGACTTTAAACTGTACGCTGTTGGTTAACACATTGAAAAAACAACAGAAACTGTATTTGCTAATGGCACTTTTATGCTGCGAATATCTCGAATATTTGTTCGGATGATTGTGCCTTCGCTCCCAACTGAAAAGGGCATTGGTGCCTCAGCATGGTGGTTCCCATGCCTCCACACAACGATTGTGGGCTTAGAACATCGATTCCTACAGAATGACACAGTCAAAGACCGACCTGGATGAAACAAGCTAAAGGTATTGAGCCCGAGCTATGAGGAAACATGACACAGGTTGTGACAATGTAATTGGTTCCGCATGGCTGCACACCGTGTCAAAAGAATGTCGGATGTCAATAAACAAGCCAAAAGTACATTATTGCATTTTTATCAATTTTCTTTTCATAACAGTCTATAAAAAGTAAAATCATTTTAGTACACTTTTTACGAGTTTTCTCCCGTTTGGAGCCGAATGTCCCAACGTTTTGTCTTCAAGCTCCTCCATAGTGTTGATTTGAGGTGCCATATTAGCACCACGGGAAATATCCTGAGAGTCTAATGCTCATAACCAAGATTTCAAGTTTAAATAAGGCTTGAATCCATCCTAGGTTCACATAATGCGTATATCTGGACCGCACTCGGTCGTATGGTATTAGCCAGACAGCAAAAGCCACATAACATTTATAATTCAAGTTAAGCTTTGCTTGGATGGTTAGAAACATCACTTCGAACATTATTCTATCCTATTACGTAATTAATGTTATTTTTTAGGAGGAAAAACCACGTACAGGTATCAATATAGCGGGCTCTTATAATTGCTTGTGAAATTGTGACTTTCACTTTCATGGGTCACTGAGCTATCTATATCATAACTTATTTTAAACTCGCATTAATGATATGAAAATCACACAACTCATTGTGTATAGACTGAAAATTATTATTCCGAAAATAAAAAACCATAGATAGGCGTTTTCATAGTTCATATGTGGTGCGTTTTTAAAGCGGTTGAGTGTATATTCTTGCATGGTCTGCAAAAATATTGTTGTTTCTCTGTTCTGCAAATAGTATTATATAGGCTAGTAAATGGGAAAATAACGTCTGCATACTTATTTTTGGAGGGCACTGTATAACAACTTGTAGTTAGGTGAATGTGAGAGTTGGTTTGTTTTTCAATCACTTGGTACTATGTAATAAAGTCTGCCAATGAAATGCAGCATAAAAACGCTAATTACATCACAGAATAAACAATGTATATGCAAAGTTGCGCAAATATCTAAAGTTATGAATGTATGAAAACGTGTTGCCAGTTTCCTCGTTATGGACACAAATACACAGTATCACCTGGAATATAGAAATTAGATACTTGCTGTTTGCCTGAACAAAGGTAATTTGTCTTTTGTTCTAGTTATAAACTCTATGAATATGCCTTTTTCGTTACATTAAAACGGTCTTACTTGATTAATTGATCGGTATCTTAATAAAAATGCTTAAAGAACAACTTGACCGAAACCGGAATGTAGCAACATTGTATGGTAAGGCAATTCTTCTTCTTCCCGTACTGTACAATGCCCGCTTTGGAGTATCTTCCCGTCTGATCAATGGTGCAATTTCTTCCTCTCCAAACAACAATGCTTCGACAAAACATAATATACAAATACAAAAATAAGTGCAAAGAAACCACCACTGGCGCCAGCAATAAGTCCAATAAACATTGTAGTCTCTATAAACGGTATCTGAAAAAAATCCAACAGAAATACATTAATAAAATGCCAGGTTTTTCATCTTCACGTACATGTTGACACAAACATGTTTACATAATTTAAAAGCGTGTGTCGTATGGTTCTTTGAACTTGTAAATCAGGGGCTGTGCCTGTAAGGGCAAACAGAACAGTATGTCATAAGACAGTGACTAAAACAATTGACAACTCGTCTCAAAGGCTTACAGCAAACGACTCATTTAATGTACATACATATCAATAAATATACCGGGTGCCCAATGGTGTAACAGTCAAAAACATGAAACAACAACATGAAAATACATGAACATGAAATAGCAACTAACCAGTAACAGAACAGTATGTCATAAGACAGTGACTAAAACAATCGACAACTCGTCTCAAAGGCTTACAGCAAACGACTGACGTGGATTATAAATGAAATCTCGTGCAGAATATCGTTGCAATGAACCGTGACGATGAAGTGAAATCAAAGCACTGGAACCAGTGACATGCTGTTAGTAATGAATCGATGAAAAATGGAATGGGAAATGAATGATGTGACTGTATAAAGATAAAATGGGTGTATAATAAATAACGTAGTACAAGTAAATATATATATAGATAGACAAATAAGGTCAATATGACCTCGTGACACGTGCACACCAAGATTGTTTGTTAATGAATAGAAACTCCACGTGTTTGTTATTTTCATGACGGATATAGAAACTCAGGGCCTCGTCTCCTGTATTTCTCAGGACTTTACATATAAATGCACTACAATGCAAATATTGCACTTGCTACACTGCAATTTTCATTCCAGTCAGGGTGTACTATTTAAACATGTATAAAAAGAAGCTATTTCATTCACTTAAACGCTTTGAAATACGCTCGTTTAACAACCCAGCCTAACCTCATACAGTGTCAATAAATAGTCATTGCTGTCGGGATGGGAGTCTACTTGTAGGATTTGAGAAATCCTCTGGGCGTTTTTTTTTATCAGATGGACACTTCGTTGGACTCTACATTATTATATTTCAAACATATTTCAAATATTTTTGTTTATCAACTTACCTGGGTGGTTGTTGGTGGTTCTGTAAAAAAGAAGACGTTGTTCGATCAACATGATTACTAGTTACATTACAAATTGCTATAAGTAATCGATTTAAGTAATCCAACCAGTTCTGCAAAACACATTCTTTAAATTGCAGATATTTACCGATTTTATAAAAAAACAGATATTTGACAAAGTTTGGCACATGTACCATCATTATAGAAATAGAAAAGGTAAGACACGGATGTCCCAGGCCCGGCTTCTACATGAATCCACTATTAAACGCAACAAAGGACCAGAAAATGGTTGCGATCAGGTTGCATAAAACTACCAACATGTCTGTATGTACCAGGTATCAGTTATATTGTCTGTTTTTTTTGATACTTAGTAGCTTGGTATGAAACCATTTTGCATAAATCTGTCATAGAAAAATACATGACTTATCTAGTATATAGTGACTAATTATAACTGAAAATAAATTCATATTTTCATTATATCTGATGATAATAGGTTGTTATAATCTGTGAGAAAGACACATTAACTAATCAAATAATTTACAACTTCGTGAAATCTTATTGTTAATAAATGTTTATTATAAGTGAAGGGTCTTTTCTGCCGCAAACGTTGGTGTTTGAACACCGTTGTCTGGTCAGTCAAATGTTCTAGAAGGTCACTTTGAGGAATTTCCCATATACTGTTATTCTATTCACTTAAAAGTGCTTTTAAACAACTAAGTTTTCTTATGAGATGGCATTGTACTTTTTTCAAATTAATATTTAACTGTTTAAATTGATCATTGATTTGTTTTACCACTTGTTAATGTGTTTTTTCTTAATCTTTCCATAACATTTTTACGGTTAACTTTAATTTTCTTTAGTCTGGTTCCCGGTTCCTAAATCTTTCATTATACTACAGCGAAGGTCCGGCGTAACGTAACTGTCATGGAAGATGCCATGGGTAAAACAAGATGGCGGTTGTAATTAATTTATATAGGGAATTTTAGAATATCCCCCAAAATTGTATGTTATGTATGTGTCATTTCCATTAAACTTCGTATTTTAATGGGAAAATGTATGTTTTTGTCAATTACACATGTTTCAATAAAATGACACAACTGATATGTACAAAAATAAGCAAAGTAAATTAAGAAAATTTCTGTACCAGCGTGTATATAGCGCATATAAATCGCACCAATTCTCAAATGTCCGTTAATCTCAGTTGGTAAAGCGCCAGACCTGTAACATGGATGTTGGAGGTTCGATTCCAGTATTGACGTCATTATTATTCTTTTATAATAAATATGTCACGTTATTCGCTATTAGTTTATACTTGAATAAAGAACATGAATGAACACGAGAAAGTTTTTTTTATAACAAACATTAAGCAAGATATTAAAAAAATGTAAACAATAACTGGCCTAGACAGGGGTCAACCAAGGACCCCTTGATTACTAGTCATGGGCTTTACCGATTGAGCTAATCGGACACATGGCATTTTAAATTTATGGACTATTAAAATCTGCTACAAAAATATTTTATAAACGTTATTTTGTAGATGTTAGTGCTTTTGTAGTAGTGAATAAACTTCTTTCATTGCAAAGACCATTATTTTTTCCATTGTTTGCGAAGTCTCATCAAAATGACACATACATAACATCCACTTTAGGGGGGTATTCTAAAATTGCCGATATCAACTAACGTACATCGGCCATTTTGATTTACTTTCTACCTGACCTAAACCACTGCTTTAGGACAGGGAATCAGACTATCATTTTATTGTTCTCTGTTATATGCTTGTTGTATATGTTATTATAACAATTTTGTGTGTGGGTTCCTATTTCACAGTTTACGCATTTCGAGCTCAAGTACAGTTGATGTTTGCCTTCCCTGCCAGATGATTCATACCTTTTTGAAACATTTTCAAAGCTTAATCCAGTAATTATGCACCAGTCAGTTGCATCCACGGCCCCAACCCGGGGATTGGCCGTGCTTTTTACTTTTGGCTTGTCTAAACCGCCGCTACCCCCCCCCCCGGCCCAGGGGGACAGCTGATGTTACTGGTACCCAACCAACTCTTTAATATATCTTTAAATTGTTGTTTTAGCAATATAAACTATACTTACAATGAGTACAGAAACCCGTACAGACAAAGATTATTGGGTATTAGGTAAGCAATTCCGCACAATACTACAATGTATTGATAAACATAGTTGATATGTTCCGGTCAGTGTAATAATTAATAAGACAATATTAACATAATATAGCAAGGATAGTGACATAAACTGGGTAGTAGATTGCATTTTGCAGTATATGTTTGGAGAAAAGTAAGTTAAAAATAATACAATCTGTCTCGCCTTTCAAAACTTTTAAACATATAGATAGTTGCTTTATCGGAGAATGATTTGTGGACGAGATTAGTTCTATAAATTTCGGGATGTTCGGTTTTTGCCAAAAATAGCGTTTTATGAAGTCTTTTCTTATGTCATAAAATAAGGGACATTTCAACAAGAAGTGGAATTCATCCTCTAACGTATTACATAATTGACATTTCCTTTCATTTCTTTGGGGTTTATGCCATCTACCTGTTTCAATTTCTAACCTGTGCGATGATACACGTAATCTTGTTAAGGCTGTTCTAAACTTACGGATTGTTACAAAATCTAAGTACTCCTTAAAACTAAATTCTGCAAATAGTATATATGAGCTAGCTCTTGTCGAATTATTAAGTTGTCCATTCCATTCTTGAATAAATACATCATTTAGTCTTCGTTTTAGAATTGGCATGAAATATTTTACATTATTAACCCCTTGGTACAACCAAACGTCGTTAAATCCCAAATTTTCCAATAGTTGTTTAACTTTATATGTCCAATTGATTTTGTTAGGTAATAGTTCATTATCATTTAGCATCATTTTATAAATTTGTTTAATATATTTTCTTTCGTCATTGCATACACATGTGATTTTCAACCAAAAACGTACTATATTTACTATTCTCATTACCTTTAAAGGTGTACGACCGAGTTCACCATAAATGAAATAATTTTGGGTAGAAAGCTTCACTCCTAAGACATTTTTTAGGAAGTGTAAATGAGTGCGTTCTAATATTTCCGCCTCGGCAAATCCCCATATTTCAGATCCATTATTCAATATTGGAAGTATTAACTTGTCAAATAAAGATACAACATGACTTACAGATAATGTTGGAAATTTCGTCAAATACGACTTAAGTTTAAAAATTGCTTTACCTGCTTGACCATTTAATGTTTCGAACGTTTTCGTAAATGCTCCACCGTTAGAGAATGTTATGCCTAGGTATGTAAAACACTTTACGATTTCAATTTCATCATTATCGTAAAGGAATGTCAGATTCTGTCTTAAGCGACCACCTTTCCTAAAGACCATAACTATAATTTTTTTTAACATTTACAGTTAGTTTCCATTTATTGCAATAATCTTTTAAAATATTAAGTCCATTCTGTAAGCTAAGTTCATCTTCGGCGAATAAAACTATGTCATCTGCGTACAGTAATAAAAATATTTTTAGCGTGTCTAAATCAACCCCTTTAAAACCATTAATTTCTAAGTCTTCTTCAAGATCATTAAAGAACAGTGCAAAAATGAAAGGTGAAAGACAATCACCTTGACGGACCCCTAAGTAACATTCAAAACTCTCAGGGCTTAAACAGTTCTTATTTTTAACGCGCGATTTGACATTTGAATACAAAGATCGGATTACATTCAACATTTTACCCCTAATGCCATATCGTATTAGTTTGTAAAATATATTTTCCCTAACTAGTAGATCGAAAGCTTTCGTATAATCGATAAAACAAACATATAGTTTCTTGTTGTTGTTTAATAGATGATTGATTATACCACTCAGAACAAAAATATTATCCGTGGTTCCCATGTTTTTCCGACATCCAGCTTGCGCTTCTGTAAAAACAAAATAATTCTCTGCCCATGTAGTCAGTCTATTGTTAATAACTCTAGTAAAAAGTTTTCCGAAAGTAATAATTTTCTGGCAGATCTTTGTCCCCCTTCTTAAAAATTAGAACAATATAACATTCAGTCCATTGTGATGGAAAACACCCACTGCTCAATATCTTGTTAAACAAAGGTAAAATATAAATCGATAAACACACCAACTTGATAAAATACACCCTCATGTCACAAGACACTCTTGAATAATGAAGAAAATAACAACATTGCAATTAAGAACTGATAAACAAAAATTCCTGCGTTTTTTATTATAAGCATACCATCTTGACAAAACACACTCTCGCATCTGAAGAAACTCTTGTTTGTGAATAAAAGCAAAAATAACAGCACTGCAAATAAGAATCGACATACTGTAATGTTTTTGTTATTATAAACATACCATCTTGACACAATACGCCCTCATATCCAGAGGTACATACACAGCTATAGGCATCGATAGCGTCCACACATGTTGCTCCGTTCTGACAACTGTTACCTAAACATTCATCACTATCTGAAACACCAGTATTATAGTTTAGTATTGTAGTCGACATTTTACATCACATCAAACAGGGCATGTCAAATCTTTAAAGACTTCCTGATCATGCATGGGTATCAATAGGACCAAATTCAACATCTAGAAAATGGTATGTGGCCAAACAATTTTGCCAAATAGGATGCATTTTATCTAATTTTCATGTAACAATTTCCTAAATGAAATTCATAAAAATGTTCACTTTTATTCATATGAGTTGATACATATACTGCTAATGTCAATAATTATTGCACTCAGCAGCTCTGATAAACTGTATTTCCAGCTGAGGTTTATGACAATCTAGGACCATAGACGATGCAATAATTTATTTCAGATATGCTGTGGAAAGAACAGCACAGGATAGAGCACTCTTACTCTCGAGGCCTACTGTTGGAAACCCAATTTCCCCTAAATGGTAGGAGGGGACAAAGTATGGTGTTGACTTACTGTTGTGGCAGAAATCCCCGTCATACCCAGAGGCACATAAACAAGAATATTGGTTGACACCATCAATACAGCTTGCACCATTCTGACATACATGACTGGCACATTCATCAATGTCTGAAATATGAATATCATACAAACTTAACTCGTTAAAGAGTTAACTGCCCTTGAATATACAATTTTTAAGACACCTATAGTTTTTTCAGCAGATACAAAATGTATCAGGTGACCTTGCATCTTTTGAAATTTTCTGTCAACATGGTCCTGTGATTTGAACAAGGTTACTGGTATAACAAATACCATTATAGGGAAGTTTAGCCCTATCTCTTAAAGAAACAACTGAAGCAAGTGTTATTACATTAAAATGAAAAATGGGAGAGTACTTTATGTGTCGCCATCTTGGATTTCTAAAAATACTTCCACAACTTTTAACAATTTACGCCAGCAGACCAATGTACTAGTACTATAAGTTTATCCAAACATTTTGGTATATGATATATTAGCTTGTAACAGAAAGTCTCCAATGTAACTTTTTTCGGGAGATCGTCACCCTACCACCAGGAAATCAACAGGATCTAGAAATATAACCAATATTTACACTCAGCACTCAACACTCAAATAATGAATTTGTTTTTATTCATGAGCTATTATTTGTTCTAAATTGCTAATCTAGATGGTGAAATGTATAGAATGGTTATTTGAATGTTAAAAATAATAGTATATGATACATATGCTTGCTGTTTTGTACTATTTATGAGGTTAAAGCGTAATGATTCAGTCTGAGTGCCCTCAGCTTGCATATACACTAAATTGCACTATGAAGTAGGCCAAAAATAATATTTAGTACCTTTTTAACAATTTTGCAACTTCTTGCTCTCAAAAAATGCTGGCTATGACCCACAAAATGATTAAATTCAATATTTGAATGCTGAGTGCAGAGTGTAAGTATTGGTTATAATCCTTGCCCCCCCAGAACACTTACTGTTCTGACAGAATGTCCCGTCATACCCAGCGACACAAGTACATGTGTATGCATTAACTCCGTCAACACACGTAGCACCATTCTGGCATGTGTTACCAATACATTCATCAATATCTGAAACATTGGAAAATTAAAAATGATAAAATCGCTATAAATTACAAAAATTAAGTTCACCATTTACACCATTTTACAGTCTTTTCACTGCCTTTAACCCATCAGTTCATTACATAATCAGTATAATTAAAGATATTTTTGTAATCAGTTGACAAAGATGGAACTATAAAAAGATACCAAGGTAGTATTGTACATCAAATATTCTTGATTTCATGTACATTCTACATACAAGTAAAGGAGCAGGTACTATAAGGGGTGTTTTTGGCCCAATCCACGATTTTAATGCAATTTCTGTAAATGAAAGATATATACCCTCCTGTAAACGATTTTGGTATTTTAAATATTTTCTGTTCACTGTATGTTGCCATAGCAACCGTTTTTTCTAATTTCTCAAATATGCAATAATCTGTGTTTTTCTTCTAATTTGAACGAAAAAGTGATCATTGGAAGTCATGTACTTGAATATCACGATTTCTAGATTTTAATTTAAAAAAAGTTAGTTTTTGTTTCCATGGCAACCATTTTTTACTTTTGCTAAATATGCAATAATTAGTGTTTCCATCTATTTTTTTCTGAAGTATTATTCAATATAAGACATATACCATTTGTGTGTAATATATTTGAACTGTTATTACCATTTTCTGTGCTTCTGTTGCCATAGCAACCATTAACACAAATTAATAAATATGCAAAAAAATACAATTTACATTGAAATTTCATTTATTATTCATACGCTTTTATTTCATATTTTGTTATTTTATACCCAAAATATTCCACTTTAAAGTATAGTGAAACTTTTGAGTTTGGCTTAAATAAACTGTAAGCTACCATGCATCTTTTTCATTGATTAATCATCAAATAACATTATTATGAACATTACAGTGTGTCGATTCCAAAAAATCACACTTTTATTTAATATTTTGTTAATTTTACCCCAAAATACACCTTGTTTGAAGAAAGATTTGAATCAGGAATTTATCTAACTTAGACTTTGGGTTACTATGCATCCACAACGGGTATTCATTATCACATAAAATATCGAATGATATAGCAGAGTACCGATTCCAAAAAATCACACTTTATTTCTTATTTTGTGTTTTTTACCCCAAAATAAAACTCATTTGCATACAAATCTGACACTAGAATTTGTATAACTTAGGCTTTGGGTTACTATGCACCCAACACAGCACTGAATTTTCAAAAATAATGATTTATGACATTGTAGTCTACCGATTCCGAAAATTCACACTTTTATTTCATATTTTGTTAATTTTACCCCAAAATATACCTTGTTTGCAGAAAGACTTGAATCTGAAATTTGTATAACTTAGGTTACTATGCGACAACCAAAGCAATTAATTTTCAAATAAAGGGATTTATTACATTGCAGTGAACAGATTCCAAAAATTGACACTTTTATTTCATATTTTGTCACTTTTATCCCAAATTAGCGTTTCTTTTGCTAAAGCCCCGTACACAATGCTGTAATATATAAAACTAGACGTTTATTTGCATATACCATAGTGATTTATTTTCAAATAACTTAACTAATGACTTTGTTGTATATCGATTCCAAAAATTCACACTTTTATTTCATATTTTGTCACTTTTATCCCAAAATAGCGTTTCTTTTGCTAAAGCCCCGTACACAATGCTGTAATATATAAAACTAGACGTTTATTTGCATATACCATAGTGATTTATTTTCAAATAACTTAACTAATGACTTTGTTGTATACCGATTCCAAAAATTCACACCTTTATTTCATATTTTGTCACTTTTATCCCAAAATAGCGTTTCTTTTGCTAAAGCCCCGTACACAATGCTGTAATATATAAAACTAGACGTTTATTTGCATATACCATAGTGATTTATCTTCAAATAATTTAACTAATGACTTTGTAGTATACCGATTCCAAAAATACACACTCTAATTTAATATTTTCTTATTTTTACTAATTTTTAAAAATTAGATATCAGCACAGGCGTGTACCAACTTGATATTTTGGTCATTCATAAATAATATGATTTTCAACAATTGTACAAAATTTGGTCTTGGTACACGCCTGTGCTCGTATTGCAATTTGTCATTTTATGACCATATTTAGACAAAAATTGTCCATTTTGGCCATTTTAGGGGTCAAATGAGACCCCTTATGACATCATCCAGCTCATATAAATTTGTGTAAACATGATAAACTGACAGTCAAGATATGGGGTTATCGTTTTCTGTAAAGAAAACTTTCTTAACATAGATTTTATTTTTTCCAAAATATTTGGGCCAAAACCACCCCTTATAGTACCTGCTCCTTTGTATATTAGGTCTTCTGTGTGCCTAATACTCTGCTGTTTCTGTTAGGTGCTGCCTTCCGTGTCCAATTTATTATTAGCTTTTTAGAGATTTCAAAAATATTCAAAAATAATTGTAACCAATTTTAAAAGAAAACACTACAGTGTATACCTGTCTGGCAGTTTTTATCTTCGTACCCAGCTACACAAGTACATGAGTAATCATCTACGCCGTCTACACAGGTAGCACCATTTTGGCACGGATCTTGGGAGCAGTCGTCAATATCTGGTAAAAGGCAGTAGAAAAATAACAAATAACATAACAAATATCTTTAAAAAATATGTCATGACAGACCACGATAAGGCCAATGAAAATGTAAATCTGAACTTATTGGTAATCATATCTTGTGGCAGACGACAGTCAAATAACACAATCATTTATTTAGCTGAATGAGTAAATAAAACTGAAGAAATAATTATACAGTGTAGCATACTTTAGTCAAGCTATGACTTTTGGATAAATTTTAATCAAGTAGGTACCCGTATCATGTAGCAGACAATATTCAAGCTTACACATTGGCTAAATCAGACTGAAGTAAATAATCTAATTATAAGCGAGGGCTTTCACTCGATCCATAAAACTATATTTTGACTTGTGGATCTGATGAAAATGCAAGCTTTGACTCTTAAAAATTTAAGCTGAAAGTCAAATTTACTACATTACTAAATTAATACTTGTATTGCAATACCATTTTGACGAAAATTCAGAGCCAGTGGTGGTATTCAATATTGATCTTACTTGACATAAGGATAAAGAAAATCAATCAGATTATAGCATATTTAACTCTCGGTCAGTAACAGGTGTTATGATTGGCTATACCGTTTTCATTGGGTTCCACCCCGGATCACTTTGGCTCTTCTTTTTTAGTGGCTAGTAAAAGGTCTGTTAGTATAAGGCTTTCTAGAGTAAGATTGATTAATTCAGGATTTTAATGAACACGCACATCACTTACTATTCTCACAATTGGTTCCATCGTACCCGGCATCACACGAGCACAGGTACTGGTTGATTCCATCAAGACACAAACCATTCTGGCACGGTGATGATGCACATTCGTCAATGTCTAGATACAAAATATTCAACAAAAATTGGTTATAATACATGACCAGTTTAATACAAATTGTTTCCATATTTAACTCAACTGCATTGAATAAAAATCTCAAGAGCAGACTACATTGTATATTGTAAATTGGCCATAACATTGACATTTAGAGGCATTGTTTTTTTTTTAAAAAACTTTTATTTTGGTCAGAATGCATAGCTCTTTCAGAATAGACAAATCTGAAATTCTGAATATATCAGGAAGATCGACAACCCTGCGTTCCTTAAATTCACAAACAGATGGCCGTGTTATTGTGGCTTTTTCAGTCAAACACAAACCACTACTTACTATTGCCACATACAATTCCGTCATATCCGTCGGCACAGGTACATGTGTATGAGTTGATGGCATCAACACAAGAACCACCATTTTGACATGGTGAACTAGCACACTCATCAATGTCTGAAACATTTACAATTATATGTTACAATTATATGTTACAATAATATGTTACAATTTATTAATAAAATGCTGTGGACATGAATGTATCAATTTTAATGTAGTAAAATCACAATGGCAAAAAAGTACATTTCCATGTAATAAAAGCATACCCATAAATGGCACAAAAACACATTAAACAAATTAAAATATCCCCATATTTTTCAACAAAATGTAAGAAATGTTTCTAAAGAAAATAACACAAAATGATACATATTAGTTTAGCGGGTACTAGTCATTCAGTTCCGAAGTTAAAGGCAATTCCATTTTCGGCAATAGGTGTGTCGCATGATTTTCTCTGAAAATGTGCTAACAAGGGCCCAAGTATCCTTTGACAAATTTGACAATTAAGGTTCATGCCATTAGCCATCCAAACCATTAAATGACAATGAGCACAAATGTAAGGCAAAAAATAAAACACAAATACAAATACATGTCATTTGTATAGCGCAAAAATTATGAAATCATATTCTATTGCGCTTTACACTAATAAACATTCATTAAAACATTCAATTTAAAACCTGGATTCTAGAAACTAGATTTAGTCATATGATAAAGAGCACACTCATTGCCGATGAAACTGCCTATACAAATAAGTTTTCAAATATGCTCTGAACCTGGTTTCACTTTTGATGTCTTTGAGATAGTTTGGTAGATCGTTCCACCATTTTGGACCAGTGACGGCTCTAGATCTGTCTGCTAATTTTGTTCGCCGTCTAGGGATGTGAAAGTTAGTGTCATTTTGTGATCGTAGTATGTACCCTTGCCGAATAGGATCAAACATTGTCTTTAGATACGATGGAGCTGTACCCGTGATGACACGGAATAAGATTACCAGAACTTTGAACATCACCCTGGCCTTAACTGGAAGCCAGTGTAATTCTGTCAGTAGATCTGCACTGGATTTGTCATAAGAAACATTCATGACAGCTATTGCGGCATGATTTTGGACTCGCTGTAATTTTTTCATCTGATACTCTGGAATTTCAGTGAATAAGGCATTGCAGAAGTCAATATGGGAATGAACCAGTCCATGCACTAATGTTTCAGTAGACTTTTGTGTGAGATGTTTACGTATAGCTTGAAGATTCCGTAGCTGCACATGAGCAATCTGGCATTTTTTCTGAATGTGGCAGACAAAGTTTAGTGTACTGGTCATGATTACACCAAGATTTCTAACCTGATTCACACATTTTACATCACACCAACCAACATTGACACTTGTGATGTTCAATTTAGCTAACTGTTGCCTGGTTACATACATGATTATTTCAGTTTTAGACTGATTCATTTTCAGTTTGAATGTTGTCATCCATTGTATGATATCAATGAGGCAGCTGTTAAGTAGTTGAATAACAGTTGTCTCTTCCTGAGAATTTCCTGATTGTAATTTAAAAGCAATCTTATGGTCATCTGCGTATCCATAGAGATCGGCTGGATACTTCTAAAAGCAAGTTAGTGGCCTATAGTATGTAACTTTAATCGGGAGATCGTCACCCTACCACAAGGAAATCAACAGGGCCTAGAAATCTAACCAATACTTACACTCAGCACTCAACACTCAAATAATGAATTTGTTTTTATTCATGAGCTAATATTTGTTCTAAATTGCTAATCTAGATGATATAATGTATAGAATAGTTATTTGAATGTTAAAAATAATAGTATATGATACATATGCTTGCTGTTTTGTACTATTTATGAGGTAAAAGCGTAATTATTCAATCTGGGTGCCCTCAGCTTGCATATACACTAAATTGCACTATGAAGTAGGCCAAAAATAATATTTAGTACCTATTTAAAATTTTTACAACTTCTAGCTCTCAAAAAAAGGTGACTATGACCCTCAAAATGATTAAATTCAATATTTGAATGCTGAGTGCAGAGTGTAAGTATTGGTTATAATCCTTGCCCCCCCCAGAACACTTACTGTTCTGACAGAATGTCCCGTCATACCCAGCAACACAAGTACATGTGTATGCATTAACTCCGTCAACACACGTAGCACCATTCTGGCATGTGTTACCAATACATTCATCAATGTCTGAAACAATGGAAAATTGAAAATGATAAAATCGCTATAAATTACAAAAATTAAGTTCACCATTTACACCATTTTACAGTCTTTTCATTGCCTTTAACCCATTAGTTCATTACATAATCAGTATACTTAAAGATATTTTTGTAATCAGTTGACAAAGATGGAACTATAAAAAGATACCAAGGTAGTATTCTACATCAAATATTCTTGATTTCATGTACATTCTACATACAAGTAAATTTGTATATTAGGTCATCTGTGCGCCTAATACTCTGCTGTTTCTGTAAGTGCTGCCTTCCGTGTCCAATTTATTATTAGCTTTTTAGAGATTTCAAAAATATTCAAAAATAATTGTAACCAATTTTAAAAGAAAGCACTACAGTGTATACCTGTCTGGCAGTTTTTATCTTCGTAGCCAGCTACACAAGTACATGAGTAATCATCTACGCCGTCTACACAGGTAGCACCATTTTGGCACGGATCTTGGGAGCAGTCGTCAATATCTGGTAAAAGGCAGTAGAAAAATAACATATAACATAACAAATATCCTTAAAAAATATGTCATGACAGACCACGATAAGGCCAATGAAAATGTTAATCTGAACTTATTGGTAATCATATCTTGTGGCAGACGACAGTCAAATAACACAATCATTTATTTAGCTGAATGAGTAAATAAAACTGAAGAAATAATCATACATTGTAGCATACTTTAGTCAAGCTATGACTTTTGGATAAATTTTAATCAAGTAGGTACCCGTATCATGTAGCAGACAATATTCAAGCTTACACATTGGCTAAATCAGACTGAAGTAAATAATCTAATTATAAGCGAGGGCTTTCACTTGATCCATAAAACTATATTTTGACTTGTGGATCTGATGAAAATGCAAGCTTTGACTCTTAAAAATTTAAGCTGAAAGTCAAATTTACTACATTACTAAATTAATACTTATATTGCAATACCATTTTGACGAGAATTCAGAGCCAGTGGTGGTATTCAATATTGATCTTACTTGACATAAGAATAAAGAAAACCAATCAGATTATAGCATATTTAACTCTCGGTCAGTAACAGGTGTTATGATTGGCTATACCGTTTTCATTGGGTACCACCCCGGATCACTTTGGCTCTTCTTTTTTAGTGGCTAGTAAAAGGTCTGTTAGTATAAGGCTTTCTAGAGTAAGATTGATTAATTCAGGATTTTAATGAACACGCACATCACTTACTATTCTCGCAATTGGTTCCATCGTACCCGGCATCACACGAGCACAGGTACTGGTTGATTCCATCAAGACAAGCCCCATTCTGGCACGGTGATGATGCACATTCGTCAATGTCTAGATACAAAATATTCAACAAAAATTGGTTATCATACATGACCAGTTTAATACAAATTGTTTCCATATTTAACTCAACTGCATTGAATAAAAATCTAAAGAGCAGACTACATTGTATATTGTAAATTGGCCATAACATTGACATTTAGAGGCATTGTTTTTTTTTTTAAAAACTTTTATTTTGGTCAGAATGCATAGCTCTTTCAGAATAGACAAATCTGAAATTGTGAATATATCAGGAAGATCGACAACCCTGCGTTCCTTAAATTCACAAACAGATGGCCATGTTATTGTGGCTTTTTCAGTAAAACACAAACCACTACTTACTATTGCCACATACAATTCCGTCATATCCGTCGGCACAGGTACATGTGTATGAGTTGACGGCATCAACACAAGAACCACCATTTTGACATGGTGAACTAGCACACTCATCAATGTCTGAAACATTTACAATTATATGTAACAATTATATGTTACAATAATATGTTACAATTTATTAATAAAATGCTGTGGACATGAATGTATCAATTTTAATGTAGTAAAATCACAATGGCAAAAAAGTACATTTCCATGTAATAAAAGCATATCCATAAATGGCAAAAAAACACATTAAACAAATTAAAATATCCCCATATTTTTCAACAAAATGTAAGAAATGTTTCTTAAGAAAATAACACAAAATGATACATATTAGTTTAGCGGTGACTAGTCGTTCAGTTCCGAAGTTAAAGGCAATTCAATTTTCGGCAATAGGTGTGTCGCATGATTTTCTCTGAAAATGTGCTAACAAGGGCCCAAGTATCCTTTGACAAATTTGACAATTAAGGTTCATGCCATTAGCCATCCAAACCATTAAATGACAATGAGCACAAATGTAAGACAAAAAATAAAACACAAATACAAATACATGTCATTTGTATAGCGCAAAAATTATGAAATCATATTCTATTGCGCTTTACACTGATATACATTCATTAAAACATTCAATTTAAAACCTGGATTCTAGAAACTAGATTTAGTCATATGATAAAGAGCACACTCATTGCCGATGAAACTTCCTATACAAATAAGTTTTCAAATATGCTCTGAACCTGGTTTCACTTTTGATGTCTTTGAGATAGTTTGGTAGATCGTTCCACCATTTTGGACCAGTGACGGCTCTAGATCTGTCTGCTAATTTTGTTCGCCGTCTAGGGATGTGAAAGTTAGTGTCATTTTGTGATCATAGTATGTACCCTTGCCGAATAGGATCAAACATTGTCTTTAGATACGATGGAGCTGTACCCATGATGACACGAAATAAGATTACCAGAACTTTGAACATTACCCTGGCCTTAACTGGAAGCCAGTGTAATTCTGTCAGTAGATCTGCACTGGATTTGTCATAAGAAACATTCATGACAGCTCTTGCGGCATGATTTTGGACTCGCTGTAATTTTTTCATCTGATAGGCTGGAATTTCAGTGAATAAGGCATTGCAGAAGTCAATATGGGAATGAACCAGTCCATGCACTAATGTTTCAGTAGACTTTTGTGTGAGATGTTTACGTATAGCTTGAAGATTCCGTAGCTGCACATGAGCTATCTGGCATTTTTTCTGAATTTGGCAGACAAAGTTAAGTGTATTGGTCATGATTACACCAAGATTTCTAACCTGATTCACACATTTTACATCACACCAACCAACATTGACACTTGTGATGATCAATTTAGCTAACTGTTGCCTGGTTACATACATGATTATTTCAGTTTTAGACTGATTTATTTTCAGTTTGAATGTTGTCATCCATTGTATGATATCAATGAGGCAGCTGTTAAGTAGTTGAATAACAGTTGTCTCTTCCTGAGAATTTCCTGATTGTAATTTAAAAGCAATCTTATGGTCATCTGCGTATCCATAGAGATCGGCTGGATACTTCTAAAAGCAAGTTAGTGGCCTATAGTATGTAACTTTAATCGGGAGATCGTCACCCTACCACAAGGAAATCAACAGGGCCTAGAAATCTAACCAATACTTACACTCAGCACTCAACACTCAAATAATGAATTTGTTTTTATTCATGAGCTAATATTTGTTCTAAATTGCTAATCTAGATGGTGAAATGTATAGAATAGTTATTTGAATGTTAAAAATAATAGTATATGATACATATACTTGCTGTTTTGTACTATTTATGAGGTTAAAGCGTAATTATTCAATCTGGGTGCCCTCAGCTTGCATATACACTAAATTGCACTATGAAGTAGGCCAAAAAAAATATTTAGTACGTATTTAACATTTTACAACTTCTAGCTCTCAAAAAATGGTGGCTATGACCCTCAAAATGATTAAATTCAATATTTGAATGCTGATTGCAGAGTGTAAGTATTGGTTATAATCCTTGCCCCCCCAGAACACTTACTGTTCTGACAGAATGTCCCGTCATACCCAGCAACACAAGTACATGTGTATGCATTAACTCCGTCAACACACGTAGCACCATTCTGGCATGTGTTACCAATACATTCATCAATGTCTGAAACAATGGAAAATTGAAAATGATAAAATCGCTATAAATTACAAAAATTAAGTTCACCATTTACACCATTTTACAGTCTTTTCATTGCCTTTAACCCATTAGTTCATTACATAATCAGTATACTTAGAGATATTTTTGTAATCAGTTGACAAAAATTGAACTATAAAAAGATACCAAGGTAGTATTCTACATCAAATATTCTTGATTTCATGTACATTCTACATACAAGTAAATTTGTATATTAGGTCTTCTGTGTGCCTAATACTCTGCTGTTTCTGTTAGGTGCTGCCTTCCGTGTCCAATTTATTATTAGCTTTTTAGAGATTTCAAAAATATTCAAAAATAATTGTAACCAATTTTAAAAGAAAGCACTACAGTGTATACCTGTCTGGCAGTTTTTATCTTCGTACCCAGCTACACAAGTACATGAGTAATCATCTACGCCGTCTACACAGGTAGCACCATTTTGGCACGGATCTTGGGAGCAGTCGTCAATATCTGGTAAAAGGCAGTAGAAAAATAACATATAACATTACAAATATCTTTAAAAAATATGTCATGACAGACCACGATAAGGCCAATGAAAATGTTAATCTGAACTTATTGGTAATCATATCTTGTGGCAGACGACAGTCAAATAACACAATCATTTATTTAGCTGAATGAGTAAATAAAACTGAAGAAATAATCATACATTGTAGCATACTTTAGTCAAGCTATGACTTTTGGATAAATTTTAATCAAGTAGGTACCCGTATCATGTAGCAGACAATATTCAAGCTTACACATTGGCTAAATCAGACTGAAGTAAATAATCTAATTATAAGCGAGGTCTTTCACTCGATCCATAAAACTATATTTTGACTTGTGGATCTGATGAAAATGCAAGCTTAGACTCTTAAAAATTTAAGCTGAAAGTCAAATTTACTACATTACTAAATTAATACTTATATTGCAATACCATTTTGACGAAAATTCAGAGCCAGTGGTGGTATTCAATATTGATCTTACTTGACATAAGGATAAAGAAAAGCAATCAGATTATAGCATATTAAACTCTCGGTCAGTAACAGGTGTTATGATTGGCTATACCGTTTTCATTGGGTACCACCCCGGATCACTTTGGCTCTTCTTTTTTAGTGGCTAGTAAAAGCTCTGTTAGTATAAGGCTTTCTAGAGTATGGTTGATTAAATCAGGATTGTAATGAACACGTACATCACTTACTATTCTCGCAATTGGTTCCATCGTACCCGGCATTACACGCGCACAGGTACTGGTTCAAATCATCAAGACAAGCACCATTCTGGCACGGTGATGATGCACATTCGTCAATGTCTAGATACAAAATATTCAACAAAAATTGGTTATCATACATGACCAGTATAATACACATTGTTTCCATATTTAACTCAACTGCATTGAATAAAATCCTCCAGAGCAGACTACATTGTAAATTGACCATAACATTGACATTTTAGAGACATTGTTTTTTTTCTAAAAAAACTTGTATTTTGGTTAGAATTCATAGCTCTTTTAGAATAGACAAATCTAACATTCGGAATAGATCAGGAAGATCGACAACCCTGTGTCACACCGATGGAAAGTACTTCCAGTTCGTAGTATGCTAAAATAGTCCCTTTCAAAAATTTGATATATGTCTGTTGAAGCACTGTTTTAATGTGGAAAATGCTAATTGTTGACCAAATTACATGAATGTAGATCAAATATGACCTGCATGCTAACTTTTAAGAGTGTTTAATTAATATTTTTCTGAACTATCTTTCCCTGGCTGAAGACTGACAATGTATGTGTGCTTCGGTCAAGTCAGCTTTTGAGGCATGGAAAATAGCGTTGTCCTTCGACATGCCATTTTCTCCAGCTTATTTTGGATGACAGGGATTGCTTTTTATGGGAACGGCCACAGAAAATCACCCGGAATGTCAGTGAAACGGAGGGAGGGATGCGAATTTGGGTCATTTTGCATTAATTTCAATGGCAGAAAATTCACCGGTGTGACACCAGAAGACACAAACAGATGGCCATGTACTTGTGGCTTTTTCTGTCAAACACAAACCACTACTTACTATTGCCACATACAATTCCGTCATATCCGTCGGCACAGGTACATGTGAATGAGTTGACGGCATCAATACAAGAACCACCATTTTGACATGGTGAACTAGCACACTCATCAATGTCTTAAACATTTACAATTATATGTAACATTTATATGTTACAATTATATGTTACAATTATATGTTACAATTATATGTTACAATTATATGTTACAATTATATGTTACAATTTATTAATACAATGCTTTGGACATGAATGTATCAATTTTAATGTAATAAAATCACAATGGCAAAAAAATATATTTCCATGTAATAAAAGCATACCCATAAATGGCAAAAAAAAACACATTAAACAAATTAAAATATCCCCATATTTTTCAACAAAATGTAAGAAATGTTTCTAAAGAAAATAACACAAGGTAAGTCATGTGCTATAAATGTTTACCTGTGCAGGCAGTTCCTGAACCATCATCCTCATATCCGGCCTGACACACACACGATGTAAAGTCACATGCCCCGAATTCAATATTTGTACATAGAAAAATATTCGATGAACAGTCATCTCCCAACACACCTGCAGCATAATTCGAAATATGTGTTACAAGATATATACAAATATATACAAACTAGAAATGTGTCAATCGACAGGGCTGCCCCCCCATAGGGGTATATAGTAAAAGTAACAATGGGACATAACTCTGGTGAAAATTGTCGCAGCAAAAATTCTTTCCTTTACGGTCAACTACATATCAAAGTTCTTAATCAGTGACAGTTTGAAGAAATTCCACCCAACAGTTTGTGAGGAGTTCAACACACAAGACATGTATTACGTAGGGACAGCACCAATGCTATATGCCCGCACTTATAAATAAGTAAGCGACATAAAAAAAGTGGATTTAGGTTTTCAAACTACTTGACCAAATTAGCAATTTTTTTCCAAAGGGTATAGTTTTCCTTTGTATTCCATACGTATTTCAGTAGAATTTACTTGCCTGAACAAAAAATTAATGTAAAAAACTCATTCATATGTAATTTTGCCGCAATATTGTGAAACAGGGATTAAAGTAACAGAAAATACTCCACTCTTTAGTGCACCCAGGATAACCAAAAAGGTGGAAAAATTGGTATAAACCACTAGGTGGAAAATCAAGCATGCTCAATTTATCAATATTGTTTTAGTATGCAATTGACCATATGTGTTAAAGTACAGTATGTTAATTGATAATGGTTGTAAACAACAACTAGTATGTTGCGTAAACTATGTTTATCTCAGTTTAACTGTGTATACCTGATTTAACGGTAGTCCCCACTATTCTTTCGAATGGGACAGTTCCATCATTAATATTACGATACTTATTGAATCACCAGTAACCAATTTTTCAATAATAGACCAATCTGGTCAATGTTTGTAAATATCACACTATCCTGGTCACACTATTTAGTCATTAATTAACAGTAGGAGTGAGCTGAAAGCCTTTGAAAGTGTTTTTTTTTATTTCTACAAGAATAAAATTTGGAATTTATATTGACCTGGTTCACAAGTGGCTGCAGTGTTATCCCATCCAGTGTCGGCAACACATGTCGAGGTACTTCCACCACTTACTTTGTACCCATCGTTACAGCTGAATTGTGCAATATCGCCCGTTGTTGTACCGCCTGATGTATCAACTACACCATTGGCTGGTGCAGCCAGAGCCCCACAGTCTGTAATACAGCAACATGAATTATTAAAGGAGTAATCCCTAGTCCTACAGATCTGACCATGGAAGGTTTAAAATGTTAATGAATTTTAGAAGCAACACAATTTAAAGGGACTCAACTCCAATTGGTAAATTGCAAAATTTATCAAAAAGCTCTCTTAAAGTGTATAGAGCTATATTTTAACAATCATTTAATGTCAAAATAATTATTTGCATCGTTTCAAGTATGATACTAGACTACCTTAATTGCAAATTAAAACTTTGGATGGGTTCCGTGTACTTTGATTCAAACGTCCAAAAAATAGTCGCTTCTTATTATTTTACAGGGTGTTCTAGTACACTTTCGTATGAAATCAGACAATTTGCCTGTCCAATAAATCACAGAGAGAGTTTCTGTTAAAGCTGAAGTGAAAAATGATCTAATGGATATGAAAGCATAATTTTTTTTCAATTTTTTAATTTTTAAAAAAAAATATCGTCAGATATAGCTCTATACACTTTAAAATCGCTTTTTTGGCTTGACCTACCTTATATTATATACGAATCCGGACTTACTCATCTAGAAGAAAATATAATTGCATAACGTCGGTTTATTAAATTTAAAAACCAAAAAATCTTTAGCGTGACTAGTGCATTAAAATTTAAATTCATCGTTGTGTAGCATAGGGTGTTGTTAAAATGCTGAGAATAGTTGTTACCTAATTAACGGACGGTATAACTTGTTCGGTAGTTTTCATCAATAGCTCCTTTGATTGTAATGTAAATTGTAAGAATACTTTATGTATTTGTTAAAAATGTTTTATTATGTGATTAAAACGTCTACAAAAACTTTTTTTTTATCATCAAAATGGAGTTTTGTCCCTTTATTTAAGCCGACATGGTCCAAAACAAAAATAATACATTCTGAATAATCAAATTGATACAAAAGGACACCTTTGGAGACCCCTGGATTGCTGGCGTGAGTAAGTTTCACACGTTGAATCAAGAGCTAATAAAAGATGTATCATTTAATTTCATAAGAAAATACCTTTCATTTAAATCTTTTGGTCTCAATAACTGCACAGCTAATACAATAAAAAATATATTAAAAATTGATATTGTTAATAAGTTCTTTTTGTAAAAATCCAACTAGCTATTAGTAAGAAATTCTAGTAAATGTATATCCCTTTGGAGTAACTTACTATAATACAGTAATATTTTACTATATTATAATTATAGTAACATGCAACTTTGTTGCACCAAAAGAGACGAGCGGTGCAGACAGATGGACGGACAGATCAAGTCCTGACCATTATATGCTATGTATCTAGGGACTCTGAAGAAAGGAAGACACTGGTTAAAATAAGTGCCAAGTTTATTTAGATACAAGAGAAATAGCCAAGCCTTACATACCGTACGTGCACGCTATTCCCGAGCCATCGTCGATGTAACCGGCTGCAGTTGGACATTCACACACGCCGTTAGCTATATGGTAGAGGAACAAATGCCAGTTTAGGCCTCTATTTTTGGAGTTACCCTACCATTCAATTTAACAAGCTGAGTCATACCTTAAAATGTTCCTTAATGTTTGTACTTTATGAAAAGGGTAATTTTTTACCATACTCATAGTGGCATTTTGAGAAATCCAAGATGGCGTCCAAGATGGCCACCAAAAAAGTAAACATCACCTTTTGTCAAATTACAGCCTCTGGGACATTTGATATGGCATTTATTATGGGAATAAGTTGTTTTTACAGTAGAATTTATTTTGTTCTTGTAATATTAGGTGATTTTGGTGGAACATTGGGGTTATTTAATTTTTTTCATCATATTTATCGCCAAATAAAGGCAAAAATAGGGGATAGGGGTAAGATTTTTAACTACCCAGGAAAATTTTGACCGCATATATTGCATTTCTGTTGTTAAGTTAATGCTATATAGTTGGGGGGGATGTCAATATTTACAATTTCCGTAAAATAAAAGTATTTTGATGATGACAATTGACAATCAAAGTGGGTGGGTGCGATTTTCTTAAAATCTGAAAAGCGGTAATATTTTACCTTTGATACATTTTTGAGGCACTTTACCATAAATTGGTTAAGTTTTCACACTCCTTCAGTCAGAAAAGTTGGCATTATGTATTATTTATGTATTGTTAACTAATATTTGATGCATTTACTCAATATTTTTCTTGATTTGGTTCCAAAAAATAACAATTTTCTTAGGGGTAGGGGTAATTTTGGTAATAATGAAAACCCTACCAGCGATGGCACGAACTGAACTTGTTAACTAACTTTATGAAATTATAAAGATGAATTTTAGCATTAGTGAACTTGTTACAATATTTGTAACAAAATGGCCTTTGTCAATATTAATGTCAAGGTCATATTAGAGGTCAAATGTCAAATTCTGAAGGATTTTCAGAACTTGCAATATGTATATATTACCACAAACAGGTACATGTAAAATGTACAGGCAGGAATAAATTATATATTTAACAAAAATAAAAAATAACAAAATACAAACACAGCTTGGTTCTTTGATAAAGGAAAACATTGTTACATTGTGTAGCCATTGCACCTGGAAATATGGCTTCCAATATGGCCGCCATCATCTTCACATACAAACAAATATAATGCACATAAGACATACAAATGTAATTTATAAGCCAGCCAAATTCGCATTGAAAGTGAAACTAACTGCAACAGTCACATGTTTGCGTTTTAAAAAAAAATATTCAGAAGCTGATCAACAGAAAAAAGACCTTTAAACTGCAGTGGGGAAAGGTGAAAAGTCCAAGATGGTGCCCAATATAGTTGCCACGAAAACTGAAATGCATAAACTCTAAATAGTAAATGCCAATGTGATAGTTTCATAAATAGATATTATGACACATACATGGATTGAAAACAGTAACTACTGTAAGTGCAAGGTCAATGACTTTTCAAGGTCACAATGGGAAAAACTTAAGTATAGATAAACCATGTTTTTTGAGTGGTGACTAATTCATGCAGGAAGGTTGATTTGCCCTCATAGGATAGATGTAGGGTTTGTATTAAGGCTTAAGCAATATATGTGATCAATGACAGTAACCAATCCTAGTCCAGCCATTGAAGCTAAAAAATATGGTCAACCTCAAACAAATTGCAAAACAGAGTTTCTTTGCATTTTCATCATCTACAGACTATTATCGACTACTGACAAAACGTCAAATATGCGAGTTCAGTGGGGAAAATAAAAAAAAATCGACATGTTTAAGGTCACTTTTGGTAGCAATTTCAGCATTTTCCTTATTTCATACCACACGGGGAATTTTAAGTTCTAATAATTCCCGTGTAAGTCGTTAAATATTTACTAATTATACCTTAACGCTTATATTTTCTGAAAGATACAACCTTCTTCTGTCGAATACAAATATTGATTTTATCATCAGACAATTTACTTTTCATATATTTGCCAGTCTACGTGTTGGTATACTACCTATTCAAATGTCGACAAAATGACTCAAAATAGCACTTGGAAGGGGAAACAAAAGTTTTATTCATTTCTTTAATATTAATCCGATTTCTTTAAAATGTACACATATCATGTGTTGTATACATGTGTGTCTTATGGAAAAAAGATATTTGTGTTTGGACAGTATACAATACAGAAAATATACAAAATGTACAGGAATCTATCGATTCTGGAGAAATAGCGATTGTTCTCTTTGTCTGTTCGTCCACAATTGCATTTGTATTCACAATTTTGACTCTATGATTACGAAACTTGGTCAGAGTGTGATCATCTGAACAAAATTTAGGCCAAGGTAGAAAATGGATGATCTAGGGTAAAAAACTAGGTCACTAGGTCAAATTGTTGCAAAACCTTGTGTAGGGGCTAGAGGTCATAATGTTGACCATATATTTATGAAACTTGGTCACAATAATAATATCAAAAAAATATAGGTCAAAGTTATAAATTGGGTCATCCGGGGTCAAAAAGTAGGTCGCTAGTTAAAATCAAAGGTAAACGTTGTGTAGGTACAAAATTTACAATTTTGGTCTAATATTTATGCAACTTGGTCACAATGCTCATATCAAAACATCTAAGACTAGTATGATATTGAGTTATTTGGGTCAAAATAAGGTCAATAGGTTAAAATAATTGATGCGACTTTTTGGCGCATGAATACTTTTCTATTATTTGACCTAATGACCTAGTTTTAACTCATGATAAGTAAATATTGAATTTGACCTACATTTTGTCTTCATGATCCATGTGACATAGTTTCATAAAGATTATGTAAAAAGGGTGCATTCTAAAGATTTGTTCTATAATTTGGCCTAGTGATCTAGTTTTTAACTCAGGTTAATCCAATTTCATACATGACCTTGATTTTTGTAAGGTGACCATTGTGACTAAACTTCACAAGTGTAAGGTCGAAATTGCGACCCCTGGTGACTATGTCTTGTTTTTTCTATGTTTTGACCTAGTGACCTAGATTTTGTCTCCGGTTAACTCAAAATTTTAGTTTACCTAGATTAGCTTACGATGATCATTGCTGCCAAGTTTCATAAAAATCAGACCAAAATTGCGACCTCTAAGCACAATGTAAAAATAAGTTACTGGTACAAGTCAAGATTTATTTACATCAAAAGTGACAAATATCGCGAAAACATGTGACAATTGAATATATTTGTAAATATCTCAAAAAGTCCCACACATATTCAATTAGGACATTTTGTACATTGCTAAGGATAGCTTTACGCACCATATAAACACAAAACTGTTTGGTTTGCAATTAGTTTGAGGTTAAAAGTTAAAATGACTGGACTATCCATGGCCCAAAGAGATTTTAACCAGATATAGCTTGGCCAAAATAACACAGGCCTGACATTTTGATTAGCATAATTTAACAGTCGAAACATTGCCTACGTTTACAAAACCGACTGTATGTTTTCATAATCGGGGAGTTTCATGAAGACACTCGAGATGCAATACAAACACAAATTTGAAATACCGATATCGCACGATTCACTTGCGGAAATGGATATATTCGAAGCAAGAACCTTGTAATATATTCTTGCATAAAGGTCAGGCTCATGTCAAAATAGCCAAGCTATATATTCACATACCATGACTAAGAAATGTAACATTCCGTCAAGGCTCAAAAACATGGAATATCTATATAAGTATTTCTTCTATATTTTTGTTGACATAATATACATTCCTGCCTTTCAATATAGTATAAACTAAGTTGTTTAGAATTTCTTCAGTAGACATTGTATGTTTTATTTAGAACATTACAGCTTAGTGATAAAAGCCATTTGAATGAAACAGATACACAAGGAATCTTAAATTGATGGTTCGTATTACCATTAAATGCTACAAAGCAGGTACTGAATATAGTTTTAATTTAAAGTTACTCAAACCAATATCAATTAATGACCATTTCAAGGTTAAAACTTCTAGACACATTCAAATTTGTTGGAACAATAGACTTATATTAGGTTATGTGGGACTCATGCGTGTTGGAAATAAATATACAATCCCATACATGGGGACTCAAAGTTCCAAAAAGAGTAGATGTTATGAGGGACTTGCCAATGTTGAAAACTGTCACTATGGGGACTCACCAGTGTAGCAAGCAGTATTCCAAGGTCCTAATGAGGGACTCGCTAGTATTGAAAGTTGTCATCCTTGGTTCTATGGGGGACTCAGAAGTTACAGAACAAGTTATCGTATGCCGTATTGGCAAATCGCAAGTGTTGGCACTTGTCATTTCAGGCCCTGCGGGGACTCGCCAGTGTAGGCTACTGTCATCTTAGGTCTAATGAAGGTCTCAACAGCGTTGAAAACTGTCATTCGGGTCTATATGGTGAACCCATCAGTGTTGGCAACTGTCATTCTAGGCGCTATGGAGGATTCTCCAGTGCTGGGAACTGTCTTCCAATGTCCTATGGTGAACTCTTCAGTGTTAGGAACTGTCATTCTAGGCTCAATGGAGATCTCAACAGCATTGCAATCTGTCCTTCTGTGCTGTATGGAGGACCCATCAGTGTTGGAAACTGTCATTATAGGCCCTATTGAGGACACTCCAGTGCAGGGAGCTGTCTTCCAAAGCCATATAGAGGACTCCTAAGTGTTAGGAACTGTCATTCTAGGCCCAATGGAGGTCTCGACAGTGTTGAAAACTGTTATTTTATGCTTAATGGAGGTCTCCACAGCGTTGACAACTGTCATTCTAGGCCCTATAAAGAACTCTCCTGTGAAGGGAACTGCCTTGCAATGCACAATTGAGGACCCTCCAGTGTCGGGAACCATAATTATAAACTCAATTGGGAATCACCAGTGTAGGGAACTGCCTTCTAGTGCCATTGGAAGACTCTTCTTTGTTGTGAACCGTCATCCTGTGTCCTATGGAGGACTCTTCTGTGTTTGGGACTGTCAGCCGAAGTATTACGCGAGACTCACTATTGATGGAAACAATCATACTTTGTATTGGTGTAACTCACCAGTGTATGGAACTGTCATCTTAGGTAGATAACTGTCATCCTATGTTATATGGTGAACTCACCCATGTCGGTACTGTCAACCTAATATTATGTACTATGAGGAAAACTGTCACTCTGAGTCTTATGGAGTAAGTGTTGTAAACTCCGGAGAATCTCGGGTGGTGGGTACTGTCATCCAATGCACTATGGGAGACATACCAGTGTAGGGAACTGTCATCCAATGTACTATGCGAAAAGCACCATGTTGGGAACTGTATATTTGGCATTTGTGGAGAGAGGTCCGTTTTGGGAACTATCATCCAAGGTCCTATAAATGGGAGACACACCAGTATTGGGAACTGCCATTCTATATATTATGAGGGACTCTCCAGTGTATGGAACTACCACCCTATGTCCTATGGGAGACACATCAGTGTAGGGAACTGCTATTCTATGTATTATGAGGGACTTTCCAGTATAGGGAACTCCATCCTATGTCCTATGGGAGACACATCAGTGTAGGAAACTGCTATTCTATGTATTATGAGGGACTTTCCAGTATAGGGAACTCCATCCTATGTCCTATGGGAGACATACCTGTGTAGGGATCTGCCTTCCTATGTATTATGAGGACTCACCAGTGTAGGGAACTATCTTCCTTTGCATTATGGGGAATTCATCAATGTACCAACTGTCATCCTGTGTGAAACGACAGACTCACAAGTGTAAGGATCTGTCTCCCTGTGTATTATTGGAATTTATCAATGTTGGCAACAGCCATTTAAAGCAATATTGGGATTCACCATTGTTAGGATATGTCATCCTTGACCATAAGAACGACTGTCAAGTGTGGTAAGAAATCAGCCAGTGTCATAATCTTGCACAGTCAGAGAGGGGGGCAATAAAAACATGAACAGTTACTGTTGCAATTACCTTCATATCAAATGCTAATTTGGCTGGATTATGAATAATATAATATATACATGGAGATGATGACCGGCATATTGGAAATCATATTTCCGGTTGCCATGGCTAAGAAATGTTTTCTTTTATCAAAGAAACAACCTGTACTTGTACTTTGTTAAAGAAAGTGATATGAACATAAGACATTTATTCCTGTACATTTTACCTGTTTGTGTGCATGCATACATATTGCAAAAATTCCTTCAGAATTTGACCTCTAATATGACCTTGACATTAATGTTGACAAATGTTGTATTGTTACAAATATTGTTACAAGTGCACTAATGCTAAAATTCATCTTCATCATTAACAAGTCCAGTCTATGCCATCGCTGAAAGGGTTTTCATTATGAACAAAATTATCTCTACCCTAAAAAATTGTCATTTTTTGGGCCAAATCAAGACAAAAATTGAGAAAATGCTTCAAATATTGATTGAAAGATGCATAAATAAAACGTAGATCAACTGTCCTAACAGAAGGAGTGAGAAAACGTAAACAATTTATGGTATAGTGTCTCAAATATGTATCAAAGGTAAAATATTACCACTTTTCAAATTTTAATTAAATCGTACCCCACCCACTTAGATTGTCAATTGCCATCATTAAAGGACTTTTATATTGTATATTTGTAAACATTTTCATTTCCCCCAGATATAGCATATAGTTAACAACAGAAATGCAACATATGCGGTCAAAATTTTCCTGGGTAGTTAAAAATCTTACCCCTACCCCCTATTTTTTGCCTTTTTTTGGCGATAAATATGGTGAAAAAAATTAAATCACCCCAATGTTCCACCAAAATCACCTAATATGACAAGAACAACATATATTCTATTGTAAAAACGACTTATTCCCATAATAAATATCATATCCAATGTCCCAGAGGCTGTAATTTGATAAAATGTGATGTTTACTTTTTTGGCGGCCATCTTGGACGCCATCTTGGATTTCTCAAAACACCATCACGTGACTGGTAAAAAATGTCATGGATCGTAACGCACAATCATTTAGGAACATTTTAAGGTATGACTCAGCTTGTTAAAATGAATGGTAGGGTTCAACCATTTTTACCTGAAATTGTTCCCCTACCAATATTACAGTATGAGTTGGCTAAAAAAATTGGACAATTCGCCTGGGTAGCAAATGTACATTCTGAAATTAAAATATTGTAACTTTTAAAAAATGGTTTTGGACACAAAAATGTGTGACTCACAAAAAGGGCCATAACTCTGGAAAAAGCATCCAACCTCTTTAAGTTTATGCACAATAAAGTCAAATAACTTGGTCCATAAACATTGTTAAATAACTTTTTTAAGTATTAATATTAATGCTGAATTTGATTTTGTAAAATAAAAGTTTATTTGAACACAATTGAATACACTTTTAATCCATAAACAAAGTAAAATAATTATTGTCATTAAAAACTGAACTTTTTTTATAAAACCTGCAAAATAACTTTTAAAAAATGCAAAATAGCTTGTTTAAAGAAAATGATAAAGGGAATTATTGAAACATCTTTATAAGACAGTATAATAATTTTACGTGTAACTCCCAGTTGTGAATGAACACCAACAACGAGACATCCAACAACATACAATATAACACCAATCATTGTCAATATGTCACTTTCTCTAAACTCATTCACTGATCTTAGTTTCCATAATTATAAAAAAAATACAGTCTTGCATTATTTTATGATTTAATTCCTCTAAACTCGAAATTTTACGAAATAATAATCCGTCGACAGTTGATCAACGAAGATACCATGTGAGAGCATAAATTGACACCACGGCAAAAATATTCGATGATACTGATATTGATTTAATAATACAGTCACATCCCATTCCAACGACCATGTCCAATACATGGCCATTTGAATCAGCCATTGTATGAAGTATACATACTGGATAAAGGCCAAAATAAATTATTATTACGGTTCTGGTAAACAAAATATATTTCAGAAAAAAATAGTACAGATTGAGATTCTTTGGGCCTTTTTTGAAACATAAGTCCAATGATCGTGGCTCAATTCAATTAAGTGCTAAAATTTCAGTTGCTTCAAACCGTAAAATTTCTCTGTTTCCTAAGTCAAACTTTTATATTAGATGGATAAACTAAATGAAAGCAAGTTTGTATTTCTTGATGAAGGCTTTGGTGCAAGCTGAAACATTGGTCTACAATAAAATTATTGTTATTTAGCATGATTTAATTGTGTAGCTTTATTTACACCTAGGCGTTCTAGTTCACAATTTCCTGATGACTCAATTGTTATATTATAGTATAGAAAATAATTCAGTTCCACATTCGAGAAGAGTTGAAAACGAAGCATGCTTTAAAATCACCAGGATACTGTTTTATCAAAGTAAACGTATTTACGGAAATTGTAAACTTACGATCAAATTTAGTCTTTATAACACTTTAACAACTATAAAATTTGGTAACTGGAACTGCAACACTTTATAGATTCAGTTAAAAAAATGAATTCCTACAAATAATATACATGTTTTCGAAGAATGTAAATTCGAACGTAAATTTACGAATTCCTTAAGTTCTTTGATAAAACAGTAACTAGTCCCTGAGGGTTGCATATTCTACGCGTGTAACGGTATCAAAAACATTTGTCATTGGGTATTTAAGTCCCGTATATCAGAAGCTTGCTGATAACTCAACGATCACAGGGCTCTAAGAACAATAGAATACAGTCTTACATAGTATTAACAATCTATTGTCTTAACACTTATTGGACCATAATGTATTACTATATCTTTATATCAATGATACATATGGTTTTAAAGTCTTGTTTTAACAGATAAAACATGCATTGTGTCACTTAAGTTTATAGTATAACTTCTATAACCAACTGCAATTCAATTATATTTTGAAATAGTGAATGTATCAACCAAAACAGTATGATATATATATGCTCAGTACATCTAGAAACGCAATGTTTTCATCGTTGATTTTTTCTTACTTACATTGTTCATACACCTTTTAATTTTGTGTAATAATATTGTATAATCGTGTAGAAACTTGGCTAATGTCCAAATTTTATCGATTGGGTTACGCAACTCCCGTGCGTCAGGAAAATTCAAAAACGCACGAATTCCAGGTGCATCATTTAGGCATGATAAATGTTGGTGTAAATTTGTTCGAATCCTTTGTAAGGTTAGCCAATAGACAGAAAATCACAAAAGAAAAGTTCTAGGCTTTGGAATAAAAATGCCAGGATTGTCCGAACATGGGCAAAATAAGGCGATTCGGATGCATATGACGGGAACGTCGAAAAGGAGGTTTCACTTCAGCTAAATTATCATTAACCGACAATGTTTCATATGGAGACACTCTATTAGCACGCTGGCACCGTTTACATTCATACATATCCAATGCATCCATGTGAAACAACTCCCCGACAGGACCAGTAACTCCACATGTACCATATCTAAGCAACGTTCATAACTGATCCATACACTTCTTAACAACTTGTTGGACGTCATGAATATGTAATCAATCAATAATTAATCAATATTTCAACTTTTCACTTAGAACACTTAGATTCTGAAAAATTAGGATTTTACCAATTTGTGTTTCGTTACTTTTTAGCCGCACAATACACACACTCACTGTTCAATGACATCGATAGCACTTTATAAAAGCAATGTTACAGTTGCATTGTTCATGGAATAAAATATCATCAAGTAAATACAGTTTGGTTGTCAATTATAAAAAGTTTGAAAAAGTGTTGACAGTGACCCCAGTGTTGCGTTTCTAGATGTACTCAGTATATATAATGACGACAAATAAAGAGGCTTACTGGTTAATAAAAACTAATTCGAATTTCAAGTACGTAGCTAGCATTATATTCATGCTGATTCTTAATTGCATTTAAGGTTCTTCCCATACTCACCGGGAAAGTTTTGAAAATAGGGATCTGGTCCTAGGTTTGCTCACATGTCTAGCAGGCCCCTTTGGTGAACTAAGAAATCATTTACAACTTTTAAGTACCAAAAAATTGTAGCCTTAGGCTAGCCTCTATTTCATGTACAGTGTTCTATACTGTAACAGTGTTTTAATCATGCAGAAACCTTGCTATTAATTACATCGGATAACCCATATTGGTAAATTATGCAAAATTGTGTCCTCTAGGATACCCTACACAAGCTTTTGTCTATGATTTGACATAGTGACCTACATTTTGAACCCATATGACCCAATTTTGAACTTGACCTATATTTTGTTCAGTAGTTTCTTAACAATAAGGCCAAACTTGTGACCTCTAGTTACTACACTAGGTTTTTCTATGATTTGACCTCGTAACCTATGTATTGACAAGGGACGCACAATGTCGAGCATGACCTAAATCTTCTTGAGATGATCATTGTGACCATGTTTCATAAAAACTAGGTCAACAGTGTGACTTTTCGTGACCGTAGAAGGCATTTCTACTATTTTAACCTAGTGGTCTATTTTTACCCCAGGTTAGCCAAAATAGAACTTGACCTACATTTTGTTAAGATCATCATAGTGGTCAATATATAGGCAACATTGTAATCTCTAGGTTTTGTTCTATGATTTAAAAATGACCCAATTTTTAAATTAGTCTAGATTTTGTTGAGATGGTCATTGTCCCCAAGTTTCATGAAGATACTCCAAATAACACGACCTCCATAGTCTATAGCTTAATTAAGACTATACTGAGTACATCTAGAAACGCAACACTGGGGTCACTGTCAACACTTTTTCAAACTTTTTCTGATTGACAACCTAACTGTATTTACTTGGTGATATTTTATTCCATGGACAATGTAACTGTAACATTGTTTTCAATAAGTGCTATCGATGCAATGGAATAGTGCTTGTGTGTATAGTGCGGCTAAAAAGTAACGGAACGCAAATTGGTAAAATCCTATTTTTTCAGATTCGCTGTTCTAAGCGAAAAATTCAAATATTGATTAATTATTGATTGACTACATAGTCTTGACGTCCAAAAAGTTGTTAAGAAGTGTATGGATCAGTTGTGAACTTTGCGTAGACAGGGTACATGCAGAGTAACTGGTCCTGTCGGAGAGTTATTTCACATTGATGATCTGGACATGGGTGGTTGCAAACGGTGCCAAAAAGCTGGTAAAGTGTCTCCAAATGAAATATTGTCGGTTCATGACAATTTAGCCGAAGTGGAACCTCCCGTTTGACGTCCCCGTCATAGGCATCCGAATCGCCCGATTTCGCCCAGGTTCAGACCATCCTGACATTTTTATTTCGAAGCCTAGAACTTTTCTTTTGTGATTTTCTTTCCATTGACAAAACTTACAAAGGATTCGAAGCAATTTACACAAAAAGTTATCATACGAAAATGATGCACGTGGGATTCGTGTGTTTTGTGATTTTCTTGACGCACGGAAGTTACGTAACCCGATCGATAAAATTTTGACAATAAACATGTTTCTACGCGATTATACAATATTATTACACAAAATAAAACCATTTATGAACATCGAAGTAAGAAAAACTCAAGGATGAAAACGTTGCGTTTCTAGATGTACTGAGCATATATACACTGAGCGGCAATGAAAACGCAAAATAGTACGAGAAAATCCGACAGGGAAGGTAGCACTAAAGCTGAATGGGTCAAGGTCCCCCGGGTACTACTTTATCGTACCCCGGGTACTTTGAAGTATACTTGGCCGTACCCCGGGTACCTAGTAGTATACGTCATCGTACCCCAGTATGCTTACAGGTACCCCATTTTTACTGCTCAAATTGATATGATTTTAATCGCATAAACAAAACATTTATACACGAAAGAAAGGTAGGAGATTTGATTTCGGTATTCTACGATCCATAATATTTATTTTGTTTTACCGTCGAATTTCTAAAAAAAGATTTTATTGTCGTAAAAATCGATCGAGTGATGGTCACGTGACTACACTTGGAACAAAGTCCGTAATCAAAACACTGACGTTATTAATATCTTTCAACAGATTATGTGTATGCAAATAGTGTTCATTCGTTTCAACCAGCCTGAATATTCACTTATTCTTCGTCCTTTTCCCGGCTGGAAACGTACTTATGAATACATTTTTTTACTTATTTGATTTTTATAAACAACATTTTTTCAATGCCGCGATGACCGCCGGTTTACGTCATTCTATTATTTTGTTATTTTACGACATCGATTTTTGGCGCGCTGTAAACCCGGGTACGGTTGAGTATATCGGGTACGGTGAAGTATTATCTGTGAAATCGGGGTACGGTGAAGTATACTTCAAAGTACCCCGGGTACGATGAAGTAGTACCCGGGGGGGGACCTTGACCCATTCAGCAGCACTAAACCTATCCAGCCGCGCACAGAAATAAAAAACACCACAACACAACTATCCTGAGCAATGCCCACACTTAAGTCAAAGAAACAATAAAATCAAAGTACTGAAAGTACTGACAGGATGGCGAACTGCTAAGGAACAATAGCTTTTCAAGTAATATAACATCAAATGGTTTTCTAAGTCGAAAGAGAGGTAAGTGCTGGACTAAACAAAAAATAAAAAAAATAGAAATTAAAAAAAAATTACTAAGCGAGTTGCTCGACCACGATCTCGTTGGAGAATGTTGACCTAAATAATTTAACATTATAAAATCATTGATGCGCCACGCTATATATCGCGTTCGTAACGCGTAGTAATAATTGTCAACGCCTTTAAACACCTTTTCTTTTAATTTCATACCATTTCCTTCTATTTCAAGAAGAAACTAATATATTACAATCGAACAGAATAAATGAAACAAGGAAAGTTGAATGTTCTTATCTTGCAAAACTGATTAATGAGGAGGAACTATTTGCATTGAGTGTATAAATTCTGTGTTGTCAGTTTCGGGAGTAAATTCATCTCAGTGGATTTCATTTTTAGGCTGGCGATTTCGCGCCAGACTATTACAATCCTAAAAAAATGAAATCCACTAAGATGAATTTACTCCCAAAACTGACAACACAGAATCTATACACTCGATGCAAATAGTTCCTCCTCGTGAGTCAGTTTGCAAGATAAGAACATTCAACTTTCCTTGTTTCATTTATTATGTTCGATTGTAATATATTAGTTTCTTCTTGTAATGGAAGAAAATTGAGGGCGAATATATAAATGCCAAAAAAACGTTTATCATGCTGACCAAACAGCACAGTGACCTAATTAAACAGTATCTCATTCAGCATCTCCGCAAGATACAGCTGATGAAAGTAGCATTCTTTAATATTTTAAAACCACCGTCTGGAGCGATGCATTGTGTGTATTTACGACGTATTAATCGTATGAAACGTTCATGGAATGCGTGTGGAATGTTGTTCCGTTCTTTCAGAAAGGGTATTTGAAATCTGTGTACTTTTAAGAGGCCTGTACATTGTTTCGCGCATGGCCACTAAAAGCATCAAAACATGCTCTATTAGAGCCTTGGTGTATTGTTTATGGTCAAAGGCAGTTAACAATGGAGTAATAAATTGAGTAAATAATGAACTTTCCAGTTTCTTTATAACACTGCTTCTTTGCATGGCGGATCTACACGCATATTCCAAACTTTTCGTTTTGAGATTGATATAATTGTATTCTATTTGTCCCAAAGGACGATGCAGGTATCACCATTTGTTACTGGAAATAAATTGTATGAACGCTATAGGTGTGCTTTTAAGACTGATTAATGCCTTCAATGGAAAAAGAATGCGTGTCAAACTTTCAAAACACAATTTACGTTTACATATTAATAAACATCATAACTAGGGCATGTAGACAGTAATATCCAATAATACAATTTAGTGTTAAAGTTTGGTGATTGATCCTAAAAATGAGGATAATTATCCTAGGGTTATCGCACTTGAATCAAACATTTAACTTACATCCTGCGATTTCTAATGCATTTTTATATTTCTTAACAGGTGTATACGATTCCAACATGTGTTAAATGAATTGGCATCGGTTATTTAAATCAACGAAACATCGATTTGTCGTACGGATACCCCACACGATCTTTCGGAGTCTTCCTTTGACATACGAACCATGTTTTCTACTACATGTAGTTATTTGTTTTTTCCGACTAATCCATCCATATTCTTCCAAATGTTTGGCCGATATGCGAGAAAATCTCTAGTCACCGATCATCACGCGGGAAAATGAGGTTTAAGGCTATTCCGCTATGGACGAGTGATTCTTAAAGTATTTTCAAGGAAAACCCTAAATTCTGTAGATAATATAAATCGAAGAGAGCATTCAAAATTTCAAGTTTATACGTTCACGGATTACGGAAATATTCAAGTTTATGAAGTGTTGCGTTTTCATTGCCGCTCAGTGTATATACATGAAAATGTATACGTAGATTGATATTCGTAAAATTTAAAATGATTTAAAACTTGTATTTACATGTGAAACACAATGCTTATCCTATAAATTTATAATTTCGTGGGTTTCTAAAAAAATTATTGATGGACGAAATACCTGAATTTTGTAGCGAATTCCAATGTGAAACTTGCCTAAATTTAAAGAGCGATGTCCACATACTTTCTAGTTCAAGTGGTTGAGTTGCACAGATATATTTTGCAGTAGTAAAAACTAGCCAAAGTTTATTGCATTTGTCTGTGACACGTTTCGCCCATTGAACAATGGTTAGCGTGTTGGACTTCAGTGAAGGTACAGGACGCGTATCAAAAATGCATCTATGTGCATTATAAGGTAATGACAACCCTGTTTACCACTCATTTAAAAACGTTAACATAGTTTACTCTCCTTGGTGACCATTACCTCCTACAACCTTTAAACCTTATAATTATGTAGATGTACATCGATGCCCTTATATATTTTCAAAAGCATTGTCCCACCAGTACTGTCAGTACATGTTCTATGATTTCAACAGCATTGGATTGGTTAAAACATTTTCTGAATCTTCGAATGAATAATATTGTTTTCATCTTTGAGCACTCTTTAATCGTGTCTTTAACAGATGGCGTGTCTGTGATATAGATGGTTCAGCATTTCCGATTATTGCATCATTCTGTTTTCTCTGATATTTTGACTATCCCCAATGTAGTACCACGAATAACTGATTAATGTATCAGTCCGTATATTCCCCATCATCACTTTATTTACTTGTTTGACGTTCTCGTGCTTGGTCCAATCCAAATGACGTTAGTGGGATAATATTGTTTTTGAGCTATATATCTATGCTAGGGTATCGTCCATTCTCGATGTCGAATTGGTGTAGCTGTTGTTCTATGTTCATGTTATCTGTTGTAGTGTTCATGTTTTGGCAAGTTTTCTTTATTTCAGAGGTACATGTAGACCCTGGTTCTAAAGATTCTCCGAACTGCTTAACAGCTGTAACGAGCGAATACAACCAAAGCTCGATGAATACTTCATGTGTACTTTCAAATGCCTCAAAAGCTCGAGTATACTGTATATCGTTTATTACTAGATTTAAACAACATCACTATACATTGCTGCTTCTAAGTAGATCTTTATAAGTTCGTAATTACAAAACGACCAAGACAATCATATCTATGAGATAAAGGTAAGTTGTTACTCTCTGGCACCCACTTGCGTGATTGCTAGATAGGGACTATAAGCTCTTCATTATTGCAAAAACCAGCTCATTAGACTTCTCATGAAATATTAAGTGCCTTCTTTGGGACTAGCATTCCTCAACATAATTCCTTGACTTGACCGAATATGCTAAATATATTATGTTATATTGTTAAAATGCTTAATATTTATGTATATGCAAATGAGCTTATTCATATGTAGTGAGTTCAATATTGGCCTATACCTGTATACACTACGAGAATTTTGACACTATTTGAGGTCACTAACTCCAAAATATACATGTTAAACAATAGAGTCGAAATGAAAAGTAACACATTTTTGTTAATTGTTGTTTTATATCCCACCCACTTATAACTGAACTTAAGTGTAATGTCTACGTGATATCATTATGTTATGGTAGCATTGGTATATTTGCTTCTTTTCTATATCAATAAGACTACTCCGATATGTCACATTATGCAGAAAATAGTTTGTAAAACTTCAACGTTAGCCAATTTTATGACAAAAATGCTATTATTTTTACATATTCATTAATATTCCTGAATATGCAAATGAAGTAATCAATACACAAACTATCTAAAAATTCAGGATTATTCATCACAATCATTTTGACATCATTTTGGATCATTTCCACTTACAATTGACCAAGCAAAATATTTCTGAAAGTATATGGTCTACTAGTATATAAAATGAAACAAAAAAACTAGAGTACAAGAAGTACAAACTTGACCCCATTTTTAACCATTCAAACCCTACAGACAGAGCGAAAGAATGAGGAAGTCTTGATATAGATTATTTCCCAATCCTATTGATCAGTACAAACTTTATTGTTTAGACCGTCATAATGATTGTAACGTGATATTTAATTGGGGTTGGTTATAAGAGTATCATGTTATGATCTATACACCGGCAGCACACGTTTAGATCGTACGAAATAATTTAATATTTAAAGCACATTCACAATGTGTACATGTACTTTATATTCTATTTTCTATCCATGTTATTAAAGGTTATTGAATCATGTGAAAATTGTTTAAAACTTTTATACCATGTTCAGAGTATTCAAGTATTTTTATTATAGTATACTTCAAGATTGCTCAAATAATAATGCTTTTCCAACCATACCCCCATTTTTAGGCATTTTTTCGACGTCCCAACCGGCAACCTTCATGACCTTACCTACCAAATTATTTCAACCATAACTCACTTATTCTATGTTTAACATATCGGCTAAGGTTAGATACATTAAATAATTTAACAGAGGTTACCAATTCAGACATTTGCAATGATGCAAAGTTTGATTCTCAATAATTTCTGGGAATACTGTATAATGTCACTAAGTCCAGTTTTTTTTTAGCTCATACATAAAAGTACAAAATGTATGTGCGTATAAGAGGGGGTGATCAAGAATTACGCGAAAGGTGTTTTACTTTATTCATTCGTTGAAGTCTTTAAAACTTGCTGGATATGTAGATAAGTTTGACCAAAATATGTTCAGCGTTGATCTTAACAGCGTATTTTGGTATCTCCTCGTATGTAATATCGTAACACGAGTTTGTTTATGACGTCCATCTGGTGCTTGACTTCGCCAGAGGCTATATAACGCATCAGAGTGTTCGGTCTACTACTCGAGTTGTAAATTTCAAAATTGAAAAATTATGGCTATAACTGATTGCATAATAAATAGAAACTCGGGTCATTGTCCGACTCGAACAAATGTAATCCGACTCGATGATATCTTACGCGAATGGCTCGGTAAACCTCGCCACCGAACTATTTCGCTGTGCATGATAACATTTTTATCACCGGACGGTGTCCCGCGTATCTTTATGATACATCTTTGTTGTTTTGAACTTTATTCTTCTCTATTTTAGTCAACTTCAGACGGAATGAGAAAAAACTAAGTAGTCCGTGATTTGTGGGCGAAGTGAAAATGACCAGACAATTTAGAAAGAGAGATATCTGATGACACTCCTTCTGATCCTTCCGGTATGGCCGTATTGCTCTAGGGTATCATATTGTTTATAATATATACTTTTATCTATAACATCCAATTGTGCTGTAATAGATTGTATCAAGAAACTACTACTAGTATGAAATACAAATATAAAGTTACCTTACGTTATTACTCGATATAACATGTGTAATATTGTAAGGTGCGTTCACTTCTACTCAGGGTTGTAAGAGCCATGAATGTTCACATGGTGTATAAAGCACCAAATTTGGCACAGTTGCTCTATAAGTCAGTCTGATGAAAAAAATCCAAAGAGACAATCAAAAGAGGCCCTGTCTCCTGCACAAATGAGGCCCCGAAGGGGTATGAGAATTTCCACCTACCCATCACTATAAATACATGATAATTTGCCTGATTGAGAAGCAAAAACAAATTTAGCAATATTATATAATGTGATGAATGTGAGTGTTTCAAATCGGCTGCTTTTTGTAATAATAAAACTTGGAAAAGAGGCCCCATTGGTGGATTTCACAAAAAATGAGGCCCGAATTCGGGAAAAATAACATAAGAGCATGAATGTTCATATTATGTATATAAATCATCAAACATAGTATACACTTGTAAAATGTTATAAGTACACCAACATGTAATGCGTATATCTTTTTTATTATGCATGATATCATGTTATTTTTTTGCATGTCTTCATGTGAGTAGTATAGCAGCAATATCCGATAATTCGATGATTATAATTCGCACGCTGCGAGCAGTGAACCGTGAATTTTCAAATTATGCAAAATGCACGTGCAAAGCAAATTATTTTCGCAGGAACTCTAAAAATGTTGCATACACATTGTCCATCAATACCCACACCAGAAAAAACACAAAAACAGAAGAATTACGATAACAGACTGTACAAGAGAGTTTTGTGAAACATACACGTCTCATGACAGTTATTAGCCTAGTGTAGCTAAGGTCACCACGACCTTGACCTTTGACCTAACGCCCCCAAAATTAGCAGGAGCCTACATCTGATGATTAGCAACCTCTCTGTAAAGTTTTACGATCTGATGTCCTATATTTCTTATGGTGTGGACCAGTGATTGTTGTGTGTTCAAAGGTCATGGTGAGTTTGACCTTTGATCCAAATGACCTTGAAATGGAGTAGGGCCGTCTGTGGAGGATGAATGATCTCCACTTAGAATTTTAGTGTCCTAGGTCCAATCATTTTGGAGTTATTGTTGAAAAACCATTCGGTATGTCGACGGACCAACTATTTGCACTGTAACGCTATGTACTGTGTTGGTGTACTTATAACATTTAATGAGTGTAGTTGCACTTCAAGTCGACCACCTATATTAAAACCAATAAAACATGTATGTGAGGCCCCGTGTTTTGCACAAATGAGGCCCCAAACGTGTACTTGATTTCACAAATTCATCTGAACATAATATACACATTATTATTTTCTCATGTTACGCACACTATCTATAACTGTTACGTGCATTATTTTGACTTAGTTATTATCATAATTTACAATCTTAATTAATAATAAAATATGACAGTGAGGCCCTGTGTGTGGTGTTAACCACCCAATAGACTCACCATCACACCACACAGTCATATATCATATAGAAATGCATCAAATATTGATAATAAACGATAAAAATTGAGTTACGTGGGTAAGTACTGTGTATAAACAATCTGGATTACATACTTAACTATTTTATTTGATGAAAACGAGGCCATAATAAGGTAAATTTATGTAAGAAAATCCCAGAATGAAGTAATGATCTTTCAAAAATCGAACGGTTAAAAAGTATTATTTTCTCTCCCTTGAAGTAATCCCATACACACAGTGCATTAGAATGTAGGCATATCAGTTGTACTATGACCAATAATTGCAAATGTTAATTTGAGGCCCAGTTGTGGTTCAAAGAATGTGTATTTGAATTGATAATCAGAACTTGACATAAGTTATAAGTTAAATTTAAATATGAAAATGGTGTCAATTCCTACACTTTGAATGTTTTGTTACTGAGTACAAATGTTTTCATGACCTTATACATTATAATGAGGTGTCTATATTTATTATTTATAAAATGGTCCGCACAAATACCTTCAGAACATTAATTTTAGATACATAGAATGTAGAAATCGACTGTTTTTAATAATTTATTGAGACCCGTAATAAGGGATTCATTTCTTTTTTATACATGTACATGTACTTATCCTGTATCAGCTCGGTTTTGGCCCTCATCATGATAAGTCAACGAAAGGCTTCAAAAATATACAGTTATCAAACTGTGGGCGTTGGGGAACGGTGGTATAGAGGTAGGACGTGCGCTTCGGAATCTAGAGGTCCCAGGTTCAACCGTCATCTGGACCACTGGTTATTTTTTATGAGCAAGAAATACCCACATGCTATACTCAACCATGCAAGGAGTAAATTGGTACATGTGAGGGTAGTGTGTATTCCTAGGCACAGCAGATAGATGTTGGCTGATGGAAATAGCACAAGGGAGACTCGAATGCAGGTTTCATTAGGTACATGTAATTCAATGACAAGGGAAAGTTTTAAAATGTCAAAGGGTGGTTAAACGTCTGAACTATTGGTTGTTATAGCATCAAACCAAGCCATTATTATAGACTGGTGTACACAATTATTCTGATACATTATTTCAGATAAGTCTTTGTTTTAATTTCAATTACTGTTTAAATGCTGTATTCATTGAAGCTGGTATCGACCCTGGTCATTTGAGGTGCTAAATACTGCCGAGCAAAGTCATTTACTGTACTTAGATACAGTTAAGACCACAAAGTACAGCCATACCAAAACATGTTGTGTACCCCTTATACCCATGACGCCAATTCCAGATCTTAAAAGTAACTCATGACAGGCAGTCTGATCTGATGGGGTAACTGAGGTCAGTCCTATGGCGTGATTAAATGTTTCAAGCTACAGCTTTGCATGACCCAATAAAATACAATCACCAATTACATTGGTACAAGAACTCAAGACAATATGGATATTCTATGGCATAGTACCGTACCTTCGGGTTATATGGGTTACTTACTTCTCAGTTCGACCGTCTCTGACCTGCTAGATAACAAAGCAGACAGTATAAGCTTCTAGTATACGTGCTCCTTTGAAGTACTCACCATCCTCTTATTCAACCATTTCTAACGAATACCAGTGTGTGAATTGATACCTATGAGGACAGTGGACCTCAATTATGGATACACACCAAACAGTAGATAATAAGTCTCATCATGGAGACTCGCATGTTTCCTTAGGCTAATGATCAGGAAAAAATTAAAATGTCCGTTTAAACGTGGCCCTATGAATGAACTGCTGAAAGCGGCCCTTCAAAGCTGATATATTAACGTTTAGTTTTACTACGCACATCCATGCCTCTTGAGGTACCTCAAATGTTTGGCACATTTATTTCATACTCTGGCTCTATGTGTTACCTTTCACTCATCGACACATATACTTCAGGTTCTATTGGGTATATAAAACTTATTGTCACAAATTTTCTTGTCTACGCTAGGAACCTAACATCAATTGTCACAGTAAGGCCATACCAAACCATTTCTTCGTTCAGCGTCCGAGGACGGATAGGTTTGAGCATCTTGGGAAAGAAAAATAACCAAAATAACAAAAATTGTAACCTCTTATATCTTCAAAACCCATTGAGATATGGCTTTCGTACCTATCATACCAACATGTCGCCAACCCCTACACAGCAGTAGGTTTCACACAAACAAACTTTTAGTTATTTCTTTAAGTTATTATGATTGACAATGTTTAAAAGCTATTTATTTTAGCCATGTAATAATGAGAAAAGAAATTGTATTTGTTTTTTTTGTCTCAGGATAGCTAGATAGATTTTCGAACTTAGGACGGATGCTGAAACGATGAAATGATTTGGTATGGCCTTACTCTTAATTCAATGAGGACCTGTCACTATTTGGCACAGTCTTCAAGCTTTATTAGCCACCTACTTCCCATATAAATTGGCACATCTACATCTGGCTCAATGGAGTCGATGAACCTGCCTTGTTAAATCAGTCCTCACTCTATGAGTAACTGTTAGGGCCTCATGTACAGATAGTCTGGGTCCATGGTATGACAAATATGGTCAAATAATACTTTAGTAGGTGCACTGCCAATGTAGAAACTAATTGCATTTTGTGGTACCGGGGGTACATGGCACTACTTTAGTAATTTATGGCCATGGGGTACAAGTTACCTCATAAATACTTTACCATGTATTTCGAATCCATGGCTCCATTGAATATCTGTAAAGTAGGGTCATTCTGGGCCCTACAATTACAACCATTCCTTGTGTGGTACCAACCTCAAGTAAAGAACTTCATCTACATATACTTTCAAACACAGCTACAATCATTAGGAAGCACAATGCTTGTGCTATATGATGTTTTAAAGTATGCGCGATACAAACATCTATTACAAAATATAACTACATAATGGCAAATATTGAACTAATATTGATAAACATTCACATTCGCTGTACAACACAATATTATGTTTTATCTCATCGATTTGTGCAATGAATATTCGGTGTAAACATGCATGCAACATGTTAAAAATCGATTATTATGCATATTGTAAGCAATCATGAAAACAAAAATTGACTTTGCTGAATTATTTGCTGTTAACCGCTAATGGGCTTAAGTGAAGTTTAAACCATGTGTGGGGCCTTATATCCACAGTTACTATTTAAAAGATGGTATAGCTCATATTCTAACATTCAATACAGTATACGAGTATGGTACATATACTTTGATTAAATATATAAGTAAATATAAATATTTTAATATCGTTTCTCTACATATGAATTAAATCCATTTTTTCAAAATAGATTTTACCATCAATATGGCCTCAATTCACTACATGTAATCAAGTATTAGTTATTTACTGTATATGTATATTACTTTATTATTAATGATCGGTTTTCCGTCATAAAAAGTTTGAAAAATGTAGACACTAACCCCAGAGTTGCGTTTCTAGATGTACTCAGTATATTATTATTATTTATCATTGGTACAAAACATGCCTTGTATTTGAGTATTAAATCAATGTATTGATTTATTTTCTAATATGTCTTATATCAAGTATTGTGTTTAGTTTGTACCCCTAATGGGGCCTCATTTTCACATTGGAACTATTATTTAAGTATCAAAATGGTAAATTGTCACATATAACAAAATATAAATCACTTTTACAAATCATTTGTTGCACATTTTACAGACATTAATGTGTCTTACAGATTGAATCGTGAACATCTTAAATTCATCCACTTTTTCATGAGCGAAAATGTCCTTTCAAGGGCCTCAATCAATAAATAAATTGTATTTTAAATGAATTTAATTATATCATAAGCATCACTGGGTCAACAGGACTGCATTTTATTGTTGTCTTGTTCAACTATTTATAAAACTGAAACTAAGTATACAAACATAAATTATTTCTATGAAATTTTTCACAAATACCCCTTTTGGGCCTCATATTGGCAATAAAACATGTATAATAGTGAAATTTATAATATAATATATCGGATATGTACTTTATTTGGACATTCCAATTTAAATTTTGGTGATTTTTTATAATGTTTAAAAAAATTGGGCGCTTTCATATATTTAGTGTGAAAATCAACTTAACTTGATGGACCCTATTTGGGGCCTCATATATGCGAAATAAGGGGCCGAACAGGTTGTCTCTTTCATTGTTCTGAAAGCCAATATATTAATTCTTATTTTGTGAAAGTTTGGTGCTTTATACACCTTGTGAACAAAATGACAATTTTTTGGTTCTTACAACCCTGAGTATTCTGAACCATTGCCATACAGATATCAGATAGTAGAGGTTTTAAACAACCTGGATCACCTAAATAATAAAGTATGTTATATATGTTTACCGACATACATGTATATCCACGTCTCGGTCAGATTTATTTTGCTCGAGAATACAACAAGCGTTTATTTATATAAACTGACGTCGTCAGAACGGAATGAAATACTTGTGACAATATAATTCTGCCATGATCTCGGACAAAACGCCACCACTGTCTTAAGAATGATTGAACAGACTAATAGAACGTATCCTGTGCGTTTTTTAAATTGACGTCAAGCGCTGGTGGCATAGGAGAACCCTGGGATATCGCGTTGATGCCCATCGACGATTTCCTATTACATGTAGGGGACTAATTAATCGCTGTGGAACCTTTCACTCAAAAGTCTAATTGACATCTTGCACAATGCAATGTCATTTCTGAGTTATATTTTTTATCATTGTATGATATTATTATTTTTGAATTAAAAGTGAGTAGTTTCATAGCTGTTAAATTACGATTATTTATAAACTCAATACGTCGACAACGTTATAAAGCCAACGCTGACGCGCGCCAGGTAGCAGGCACAAGTAGTGACCACGTTCTATTGCATTTAACCTTTCACAGAATTATTATTCTGTTTTGAAATTTGGTAAGAATATGGTGGAAATATTCCGATAAATATTGGTATAAAGTTGTAAATAACCGGTTGAAATATATTCAAATTACAGCAAATGTTTATGCTATTTGGATCATCCCTTATATGTTAGGTGAGAATTCAATTGACCAAAAGAAATAATATTTTATAATAATTGTTGATGTAAAAGCATTTCAATTACTTCATGACCGCATAGTCGAATTCAATGGTATGCTGTCTTATAAACTAGGATTGGTTTTCTCTGTCTTGTTGGAAGGTCAACTGCATGTTTTCAATTAAAACATGAAACAACTATATAGGAATGGTCACTCGACGTAATACTTTCGTATTATACAAAGCGCCGACCTATCGTCTATTGGCTGTATATGAACAATAACCTCAGTGACTTTGAATCATTCGCTGGAGGGCCAATAGACCAATAAGTAAGTGATGACATGACTTTTTCAAGATATCACTATAACGGTGTGTCACAAGTGCCAACATATACTTACTAAAAACTAAAAGAGTCTATATTCGTTGTTGTTCATTCCATATGATGCCAGTACTACTGATGCCCTTACACGAAATGCCACGATGATCGACATCTACATGCACGTAGTGTCTTAAGTTCGATTTATAAAGTATGCTCAAGAATCGGGAAAGTATACATTTAATGCCTTGGTCCCACTGAAATTGTTATGCCTTGGCGACGTATAGCTTGGCCAATTTGACTTGAGCCTGACCTTTATGCAAGAATATATTACAAGGTTCCTGCTTTGAATATATCAATTTCCGCAAGCAAATCGTGCGAAATCGGTATTTCAAATTTGTGTTTGTATACATCTCGAGTGTCTTCGTGATACTCACCGATTATGAAAACATAAAATCGGTGTTGTATCGTATGTAATATATCGACTGTTAAATAATGCTAATCAAAAGGTCATGAGACTCTTGTCAATGTGGCCAAGCTATACTTCCGATTTAATAAAAGGGCATCGGAAGGCATCGAAAAAAGGGTCCTCGTGGTCTAGGGAAGCTTCTGTGAAACCATTAGAAAGGTTGTGATATCCCTGTTCCCAATGCCTTATTTATTTAAGTCTCGAGTACATCGCCGATGCCAAATAAAGTTTATTGGGACCAATGGATTAGTACTTCAATACAGGACCAGCATATCAAACTTCTTTGTTTTCATAATACGTTATTTGAAGTCGATAACAAAACAAAGTTTGTATACACTCAACACCATATTCCTGATGTTATGCATCGCAACTCTTGTATGCTGAACATCTATTATTTTAGGACTCAGTCCTGACAACACAACAAAAGCTGTTTGAGTTTGATAATCTAATATCTCATATTCTTACGAAAAGTATTCTGTATCAATATGTATACACTCATTAAATGTTATAAGTACACCAACACAGTACATAGCGTTACAGTGCAAAAAGTCGGTCGTTCGACATGCCGAATTGTTTTTCAATAATAACTCCAAAACGATTGGACCTAGGATTCTTAAATTTTAGGCGGAGATTATTCATCCTCCAAAGATGGCCCGACTCAATTTCAAGGTCATTTGGATCAAAGGTCAAACTCACCATGACCTTTGAACACACAACACCCACTGGTCCGCGCCATAAGAAATATGGGAACTTATATCGTAAAACTTTACAGAGAGATTGCTTATCATCTGATGAAGGCTCCTACTAATTTTGAGGTCAATAGGTCAAAGGTCAAGGTCATGGCGACCTTAGCTACACTAGGCTAATTACTGTCATGAGACGTGTATGTTTCACAAACATCTCTTGTACGGTCTGTTATCGTAAATTCTTCCGGCTTTGTGTTTTCCTGGTGTGGGTATTGATGGACAATGTCTATGCAACATTTTAAGAGTTCTTGTAAAAATCATTTGTTTTGCACGTGCATTTTGCATAATTTGAAAATTCACGGTTTACTGCTCGCAGTGTGCGAATAATAATTATCGAATTATCGGATATTGCTGCTATGCTACTCGCATGAAGACATGCAAAAAATGAACATGATACCATGCATAATAAAAAAGATATACGCATTACATGTTGGTGTACTTATAACATTTAACAAGTGTATATTCAATAAATGTAAGTGTAATTCTTTCTCAGAGGTAATTTATTAAGGAGTTGGCGGATACGGCCATGACAGCAGAGGAGGAAACTCCAATGGTTAAACGCCAGAGTGGAGTTAAATTTACTGCCGACCAGACATGAGAAGGAGCGACCAGGAGCAAACATGAACATAACCCGAAAATCACCCTCCCAGTTGCACTATTTCGACTATGTAGCCATATTGCAAACGCCGCTGGCGTATATAATTATTGCAAACGCCGCTGGCGCATATAATTTCTGCAAACGCCGCTGGCGTATATGATTTATGCAAACGCCGCTGGCGTATATAATTTATGCAAACGCCGCTGGCGTATATAATTTATGCAAACGCCGCTGGCGTATATAATTTATGCAAACGCCGCTGGCGTATATAAGCAAGCGCATCGCCTGATGCGTTTAGACCCTGGGAAGGCATCGCTGATGCCATATAATTTTAAGCTATCGCCGCATGGCGACAATAAGTCCGCATGGTACGCTGTACCTAATTATTCCACTACCAGTGCAACATAATGTATTATACAGCTTAATTAAACAAGATCCTAACTAAAAGTGTGAGCTAATTAGAGACCGCCTAAGACGCTAATCTATCGAGCACATCAGTAACCGCTCATTTAACCCAAATAATATTTTTTGGAAGCAAGCCTATAATCGTAGACCGACAGTTAAAACAGGTAGCGGTAAACGATCACAGGCTGCCATATTTTATATCTTTAACATCACCATTACCCCGTTTTTATAAGGATAAATCCTAACGCTTCAGTACCCCTGGTCGCTCCTTCAATAAGAATTTCGCCACAAAATTAAATGTAACGTTTAATTTCCGCCAATTCTTATTTTAAATTTTTTAACAATGTCTCTTCTAATGTAAATAGGTATAAGTCTAAACCGACAATGGAAAGGTGGACCCCGTCCACTCTAAAGAAGCCAGGTGTTTCTGAATCGATGTCCATACGCAGACTTGTATGTTTGGGTAGACGACCTATGATTGTGTGGCCAAATCTATTAATACGTCCACGTTTCCTATCGATGGACTTAACCGCTGCAGCGGCTACTCCCCAATGGATCTTTGGGTTGATGTCGACCCATACGATGTGTGACCCCGGAAAGGCCTGGTGCACAAGCTCTATGCCATCATCTACCATTTTGAAGATAAAGCGGAGGGAATTGTTAACCACGTCATTCCCTCCTAAATGGAAAACGATTACCTTTGGTTCGGGTCGTAGAGCCAGGGGAAGTTGAAGACAGTGCTGTAAGTCACCCCAGCCCATACCACGCACTCCCCACCATGCGACACCAAGCCCTTCCGGAAGTCGTAGGTTGGGTATGCCATGTTCCTTGGCCCTAGCTCCTGCCCAGTATGGTATCGAATCACCAAGGATCCATATATCTGCAAATATATACAACTTAAACGACACTTATTTGGTTTTAGTACAATGTATTTTTGGATAGCACATGAACCTATCTTTTCAATGTGTTTCCCCTAATGTATGATTTATAAGCTGTTGATTTCCATCTACCTAATTTCATGATGTCAGATTCTGGTAGCCCTTGAATGGCTAGTTGTGTAGCCCTACCTATCCTAAAACTATGGGATTTATATAGGTCAGACTTAAATTTACTTTGTAATAAGCATTTCCTAAGTACCGCTGAAAATTGGTATCGCGTGACGGGTTTTGTATTTGCGTGAACAAATAGTTGTCCAGGAACTAAAGGTCTGACGTCCATGTAAGGTTTCATATTACAGACTGGACATATCAAAACGTTGGACTCACAAGGTAATTTTAAGGAGATGGGCGTACCATACTGGTTGTTCTTGGTTACCTTTAGCGTAATTGTTAATGAATGTGGTTCTAACTTTAAGTCATTGACTACGATTGCTCTATTTACTACTGAATGTACCAATTCGCTCACTCTAAACAAACCAAAGTAAGCTAACGTGAATAGTGCCTTAAATAGCATGGCTTCGAATTTGCTAAAGGTATTGTTTGGTATTATTCTACAAATGTCAATGAGCATATTAGCTGTAATTGGAGCTCTCTTATCAACTGACGGTCTACTCCTACTACAACCTTCCAGTATTTTACGAATTAAAAATATGTCTGTTATGTTATACCAGTTGTGTATCTTATGATAGAAAGACAATCCCGCCACGTAAGTATGAATTGTTTTGGATGAATACGCTCTCTCGAATAAAAACGTAATGAACCAGGCGACTTGTTGTATTTGAGTAGGCCAGATTTCTGGTAACTTATATAACTTTCTAAATATGCTGAAGGCTTTGACCCCCGTATCATACGCTAGTTTTGTGTTTGTCGCAATTCCTGCAAATACCAGTTCTCCAGATCGGCGTTGAATATGTTCCATAGGTAAATTGGGACCTGGGTTGCATTTGGGTCTGCCGACGGTGCTAGTGTACGGAATCTCGAGTTCTGAAAACGTGAGAGGGCATCAGAAATTTCGTTCTTTTCTCCCGCTATGTGAGATGCTTTAACAATACAGTAATGTTTGATACATTGCATGGTTAATATCCTTAACAATGCTAACGATCTGGACGACTTTGAAGTCATCGAATTCAAAATATGGACTACTGCTATATTGTCACAATTGAAGCGAATTTTCTTATTTCGCATCTGTTCACCGAATACAACCATAGCAACTACTATGGAAAATAGTTCCAACAGCGTGATGTCTTTAACTAGATTTTGATTGATCCAGTCTGGATGCCATTTTTCTTGGCACCAGTGACCCTTAAACCAGATACCGAACCCTATGCCGCCGTCGCTATCTGTAAAAAATTGCTCGTCATCGTTTGATGTCCAGTACCTATCGTGGAATACTGATATTCCGTTAAAATGCTGAAAGAAATCTAGCCACACTCTTAGGTCCCGCTTTATTTCTTTCGTTATTCTCACGTGATGGAAAGAGCATTTTACACCGCAAGTTGCGTCAATGAGGCGCCTACAGAACGGTCTACCTATAGCGACCGAGCGGCAACAAAAGTTGAGCGAACCTATCAACGATTGCATTACGTTGAGATTTACCTTATCCTTGGACAAAATGTCTCTAATTTTATTCGCGACTTCTATGACTTTATCCTTAGGAATACGTACGACCATTTATCTCGAATCAAGCTCCAACCCTAAGTAAACTAATGATGTACACGGTCCTTCGGTTTTTTCGTCTGCTAGAGGTACCCTGATTTCTTGCATACTGTTCTTAAATAATTGCATGTTTTGTTTACATCCCGGCCGTGTTTTATGACCCCCAAGAAAGTCGTCTAAATAGTGTATTTGCTTCTTGTTAAGCAAGCGGTCTTTAATAATGTATTCTAGAAATGTGGAAAATTTTTCAAACAGGCTAGGTGATATACAGCAACCAAACGGTAAGCACTTATCAAAATAGAAATTATTATCTAGAGAAAACCCTAACAACTCAAAATCTTCGGGATGTATCGGCAATAGCCTAAACGCACTTTTTATGTCCATTTTAAATAAATAGCAGTTACGTCCTAAGTCTTGTACCATATGTATGGCCTCGTCAAATTCAGTATACTTGACTAAACAGAGTTTTGGATCTATGAAGTCGTTAATTGAAGACCCTAAAGGGTATGACAGGTGATGAATAAGTCTATATTCCCCTGGTGTTTTCTTAGCCACTATGCCAATAGGCGAACATTGGATATTTGCGAATGGAGGGTATTTAAACGGGCCTGCAACCCTGCCAGCCTCTATTTCCTTATCAATTTTTTGTTTGGCAATATTTGAATGTTGTAAAATTGATTTGAGATTCTTAGAGGTGCGCGCCTGCCTGATTCCTTCAAAATTAATTCTAAAGCCGTACGTGAAGCCAGACAATAATAAAGTGCTATCTGATGCATTATAAAGACGAAGCCACTGTTTTAGTACTGTTAAGTTAACTGGCGTTGGTGCTAAACCATGCGTATTTATGTCATTACTTATTAAAAAATCCCCTGTTTGGTCGTCTATATGGTCTCGACCTTGGAAATGAACCACGTGGTTGGCCTCGAAAAGAGTTTTGCCCAAAGTTTCTACTTTGGTAGCTCGAGAGAGTTTGACTATTTACCGAGTTCTCGTACGTATTATTGGCGGTGTAAGGTCTCGTGTGAGACCTATTGCGACCAGGCATGCAGTAAATAAATGGGTGCCCCCCGCCACAACTAATACATGCGTGACTAAACCTACAGTTCGGCCAGTTACATTGGTTTTTATTAAAGGCCGTACACACATTTGAATTTCTGTTACTATTTGAGTACTTCTGCTCGGCACGATTGTGCACACACCTAAGCCATAGGTCGTGGTTAATACTGCCCCAAGACGACGAAACTAAAGCCTGTCTCGTCCTAAATTGGTGATCATATGTTTTCCATGATGTGCCCCCGTGAACGGCAGCACATTCCCTTATAATGAACGAATAATGTAATAATTCATGTATTTTGTGCGGAAAAGCTGTCAAATAAATATCCATAAAGATAATGAATGCGTCGGTCCACCTTTCCACAGTTCCGATATCGTCCTTGCATTCTTTAGGACGGCATTCTAGCTTTCCGGAGTTAGATATAGATAGAGTACCACCGCTATTAAATTCGGCCAGTTCCACCGCCCCCTTTAGCAATAATGACAAATTAATAAATTCTCCCTTGCATATGCGTTGCTTTAACGCCGAAGGTACATGCATATAAATATCGTCGTTAGCCAGTCTATCAACATTCAATACCTCTGGCATATGAAATAAAGCATTGGTTTCCGTGCCATAATTATCGTGCTGCCTGATATTATTATCGACTTGACTCTCTAGTCTGTTTATGCGGTCAGCAATAGAAATGTCGACAGGTACAGGGTCGCCACTTGGCAACACATTTTCGTTCAACATGACATTCTCAAAGTCAATAACTTCATGTAACTCACCCCTATCTCCGTCCTGGCCATCGTCACATGTTTCTCTTGCCCGTTGGCGTTTGGCAGCGTTTCTTGTTATCATTCTACCCTGAGGTTCTTCCACTACCGGTCTGCCACGAAGTTCCACTACTGCCGGTCTCCTCCGTTTGTGACCTCTACCGCGTCCAGGCATAATAGATTCGTGTACAAGCTTTTGCTGTGTTATAAATTTAACGACACGGGACGAGACCCGAACGATTCCTTATATAGCCTATCATTGCTACGTCACCGAATCACCGGTTGAGTAATTTGTAAATACAGGCTAGCATGGATAAAATGGTCGATGTTAACCACCGACAATTTACGCGATCCGAGACACTAATTGACTGAGCAAAATAACCTAGATTAATATTAAAAATTAATCCTTATTATGTGATAACACATTAAATAACAACTTTTAAAATGCGTCTATATCTGTCTAACACGTGATACACATATATAACCCATTGTCACGGACATACTTCCAATCAATAACTGCAACTTAATGATAACCCTTATAGTCGAGTGAATAAGTATCACTAATGAGGGAACTAACCCATTTGAAAGAATAGTGGTAAATACTGTTAACTCAGGTTTACCCAGTTAAACCTAGATAAATATAGTTTACCTGCCAGACGATAGTATATTTACAACCGTTCTCATTTTACTTTAAAAGGACTGTAATCACATACACACACTACATAACGTTGTCAAAAATTAAGCCTTTTTATTTATAGATTTCAAAGTTTCGAATGTCTTATTTCGTTTGAAAATTTCAGTTATTGGATGATTTTATGATATGGCATGATATAAGAAGAATTCATTATTACATTGACTGAATATTTATTTCGGTAAAGTTATTAGCAATAATAAATAGTAAATACACATATTGCACTCGCTTACTTGCATGCGTAAAAAATACCAAAAATAATAATGGTGGTAATAATAATAATAAAATAAAATATCTCAAAAATATATTCGAGTATAATAATATACCGACGGTAACTCGCTAAGATTACTAACAGTCCTAGAGTGTGTTTTCTCTCCCTTTACCACGAATTACAACATTACCACAGGTAACTGTATCATTAATGGAAAAAAACAAGGCTCATTTGTAAAGAAATTGACGAGCCAGTAAATGAGGTGCATTTTTTTTTCATATGAATGTATATCATAATGTGGGAGGGGTGTTAAAAAAATAACAGGACTTTTCTCATAACTTCTTACTCAACACTTATATTTTAATGAAATTTCATTGACCGAACTTACAATAACGTATAACACTGTAAGGACGGCAATATTGGTTTATGCTGAATGCACCACAGTGATCGGTTTCGACACACTATCTACATTACAAAGCATGACGTTTTTACCATTTGGCGGGATTTTGCATTAATATAGTTTTAACTTTTTTTTGTTTAATTAAAATAAATTAATTACAGTGCAGATATCGAAAGTCAATGCTTGATTTTGATACCTTGACGTTCTGGTTTCTGAGGACAGAATTAATAATTTTTATACGTTCATATGAAAATAACGAGTTTACAAAATTAACAATGATACGGTTACTAAGTCTTGTGGATAATACTAGGATGGAACAAGATGATTCGATGCTGAGGAACAGTACGACGATGAAATAACGAGGATATGAATATCAAATAATTAATCCCAATTAAATCGTTTACCAATTGTTTTAAATAATTCTTCATTGTACGGTTTGAAAAAGTCTTTTAATTGTCCTAACACATACGGTGATATATTGGGATGCGGTCGACCCTTCCCTTTTTCGAGACATTCTACCCCATAGTTCCGTGTTAAGCAGAAGAACCCTCGTTCTTCAACTAGCGCAAAATGAGACTTTGTGAAATATGAACTGATTCCAAGAAAGCGCTCAATATCTTGTAACTCCTTCACTGGATTTAGCGCAAATTCATCGCCATCAACTATGTGAATTTGATCTGGATTAAAATATGTTAACCACTGATGTAGATATTTGATGTACATTGATTTTGCAACTATGATCTTCTTGTCATTTATCTCGCCAGTAATTGGACTTAATACATTGTCTTCAATTGACATTCCAGATAAAAACTGTGGACGTCCCACCGCCATCTGCACAAATTCGGATTCCAGCCGCCTTATTGGATCACGAACTGTTACAATAAGTTTCATACCCGAATTAAATTTGAACATGCATATCGGAGCAACATCACTGGAAAAATATTGAGCTGAATTTTCAATGATTCTTTGACCCGGTTTACTGCATGGCATTTGGCTTTTATAGCATTCGTGTCCACGCATGTAGCGTTGGTTGAAATATTGTACTCCTTCTGAATTCATCTCCATGGCAATGTCGGGATGTTCGTTTAGAAATGTTCGCACGGAACCTGTTCCGCACTTTAAAACACAGGGTCGATTAGGTAAAAGTTATAATAAAGTAATAACTACTGAACGGATTCAAAGAGAAACACCGTCAACGGTTAAAGCATGCTTGAAACATGCTATCATGTTAGTTTCGTGCGATTCCGTCGAAAAAGTTAAAATTAAGTGGAAAAAGGACAACGGCAAAAAAGCGAGACTTTCGTATTTTCGTGACGTAATTTTAAAATGTCTTTTAAGGTGAATAACTTTAATATGTGTGTGTGCACGTGAGTAATTGTATACTAAAAAGATACTTTTTTCCGTAGATGTGTTGGTTAAAAAATTGTTTTGATACCATAAAATACGAAAGTTTTCTTGAAGATGAGGTTGCGTCTACAAAATGTCCAAAATAAGTTAAAATGTACAGAAAAGTGAATTTTAAAAAAAGTTCAATTTTTAAACGTTTGCAAATTTGGTAGATCCAAAGGTATACCAATGACAAATAAACAGAAAATTATTTTTTCCGTAGAACAAGCTTAGCGATTTTCAAGTGGGTTGAATGATGAATAAAAAAGATATATTTTTTGTCCTTGCGTCTACAAAATGTCCAACGACGCCAAATTAGTCCGAATTGTTACGTCGACGGGAATTCCGACAAAAGATGCCATTTATATTACTCGTATTATGGCTGCTTAAGTAAGAATAGAGATTCCGTTGAAACGCCCATACGACCTTTTGTGTATGTAGTATCTAGATATTTGCAACTTAAAATTTAACAATTTAATTTTGTGCGTATTCTTACCCGTCGTACTTATTACTGACACTGACGTTTTTAACAAAAGGCTGTTCGACGTCAAAAACGTTACACTTGCGTGCCTCACCTTTTGACGTTACGTCACAGTATTCCGAAAAATGATTATAAATAAAGCAGGTATTTTCCTAACGTTAAAACTCAACGGATAATAATTAGAAAGACGAAATTTATGGCTCTAATATAGTCTACATATATACATACTATCTGAGCTTTTGACTTGTGATTGTCTATGATTACAATTAGAGAAATGAGTTATGTGCATACTATTCCTGAGCCATCATCAATGTAACCAGCATTACTTGGACATTCACATACACCGCTATCTATGTGACAGTATGAGTTGGGTAAAAAATTGGGACAATTTGCCTGGGTGGCGAATGTACATTCTGAAATTATAATTCAATGATTAAAAAGTATCTATCATACAACGCCTTTGTACCAATAATATAAAACCTGAAATATCACTGAATGTGCTGAATACCCACATACAAATGTATATACTAATCGACACAGTGGCGTCTTTACTAGCTCGTCAAAGTCGTACTATGTTAGAGACCGCAGCCACAGGCAACCTATATGCTAGGAGAAAATAACCACGACGCTGACAATGTTGTACCCGCTGTCAAACCCGATCAGCATGGAAATGTTTGCAAAAGTGCAAACCGCTCCAAGGCTGAACCAAAATATTCATCCTAGCGGTCTTAAATGCACGGGTGTTTGGTGTATTTTTTCGTCTTTTGAAACAAGACAAAGAGCAGATTATTCTAACATCATTTTGTAAGAGTTATTCCCCTTTTCCTACTTTTTTACACAAAATTAACAATTTCTCAATGACTATCAAACTTAAGGTATTTACTTTTAACATATACTAATGGACAAAAGTCTTGTCCGGTCTACTAATGGACAAAAGTTTTGTCCGGTCTGCAAGAAGTACAATATCTTTTTTGTTTTACATCACCTACTCATAAATTAGGTATCGATGGAAAGAAGGCATTAATATGCATACAATGTAAGCTGATTTTTTAAAGTTTTAACCAGTTCTGATGGTACCGTTTACGCATTTAAAAGATATTATGGAAATCCATACCGGACAAGACTTTTTGTCCATTAGTATAGTATAGTATAGTTATTCGCCATCACAAGAGGAAAACAAGTCTGACAACCCAGTGACCTATAAATGTAGTAATCTGCCCTTGTTATCTCTGCAGAAAAAATTTCGGCAGGGATATGGTAATAGTCTCCGTTCGTCTGTACCTCTGTCAGTCTGTCACAAATTTTGTCCAGAGCATATCTTGAAAACTATTTAAGATGTTGACTTGAAACTTGGAATATAAATAGATGGCAACTTGGAGAAGTCCAGTGACCAAGAACCATAACTCTCTGTTTTAAATTTTTAATTATCTCCCGTTTAGTATTTTTATAATAAAATTTTGTTTGGAACGTATCTTCAAAACTATTTAACAAACTGACTTGAAATATAAATACACAATGTAGATGACAAGTTGCAGATGTGCATTGACCAAGAACCATAACTCTGTCTGTCTTAATTTTTTAATTATCTCCCCTTTCGTATTTTCATAATAAAATTTCGTCTGGAGCTTATCTTGAAAAGTATTTAACCTATTGACTTGAAACTTGAAATATAAATAGATGGCAACTTGGAGAAGGGCAGTGACCAAGAACCATAACTCTGTCTTAAATTTTGAACTATCTCCCCTTAAGTATTTTAATAATAAATTTTGTCTGGAGCTTATCTTCAAAACTATTTAACATACTGACTTGAAATTTGAAATATAAATAGATGACAACTTACGGAAGTGCAGTGACCAAGAACCATAACTCTGTCTGTCTTAAAATTTTAATTATCTCCCCTTTAGTATTTACAGAATCAAATTTTGTCCTGAGCGTATTTTGATTACCATTTAAGATACTGATACTATTTACAGTAATGATTCTGCTCTAGAAAAACAATGTTCCAATACTAAAGCAAGTTCAGTCGGCGGGGATGGCAATGTGATCATGGCTTTTGTTACTCTTAGAGTTTTCACTCCCAGATCAGCAAGGGTACTATCAAGTAAGAGAAAGTTAAGCATCCAGCACTCATATGCAGTGCTTTTGTTTCAAAAAGTTTGAACGTGCAAACTTTTAGATGAAATTGATCAATTTTACAAAAGGTTTTAACGTTCAAACTTTCTTATGGAATTGGTCATTTTTTCGAAAGGTTTGAACGTTCAAACTTTTCCATAAATGTTTCAACGTTCAAACTTTGTGTTGAATTTGGTCAATTTTTCGAAAGGGATGAACGTTCAAACTTTCAGAGAAAATTTGTCAATTTTTCAAATGGTTTGAACGTTCAAACTTTTCCATAAATGTTTGAACGTTCAAACTTTTTGTTGAATTTGGTCAATTTTTCGAAATGTTTGAACGTTCAAACTTTCGGAGGAAATTTGTCAATTTTTCATAAATGTTTGAAAGTTCAAACTTTTTGCTGAATTTGGTCAAAAGGTTTGAACGTTCAAACTTTCGGAGGAAATTTGTCAATTTTTCCATAAATGTTTGAACGTTCAAACTTTGTGCTGAATGTGGTCAAAAGGTTAGAACATCAAACTTTCGGAGAAAATTTGTCAATTTTTCGAAAGGTTTGAACGTTCAAACTTTCGGAGGAAATTTGTCAATTTTCCGAAAAGGTTTGAACGTTGAAACTTTTCTGTAAATGTTTGAACGTTCAAACTTTTCAATGAAATTGGTCAATTTTTGAAAAGGTTTGAACGTTCAAACTTTTCAATAAATGTTTGAACGTTCAAACTTTTTGTTGAATTTGTCAATTCTTCAAAAGGTTTGAACGTTCAAACTTTTCAAATGAAATTGGGTTCATTTTTTTAAAAAAGCTTTTTAAGGAAATTTGTCAATTTTTCATAAATGTTTGAACGTTCAAACTTTTTGCTGAATTTGGTCAAAAGGTTTGAGCGTTCAAACTTTCGGAGGAAATTTGTCAATTTTTTATAAATGTTTGAACGTTCAAACTTTTTGCTGAATGTGGTCAAAAGGTTTGAACGTTCAAACTTTCGGAGGAAATTTGTCAATTTTTTATAAATGTTTGAACGTTCAAACTTTTTGCTGAATGTGGTCAAAAGGTTTGAACGTTCAAACTTTCAGAGAAAATTTGTAAATTTTTCGAAAAGTTTGAACGTTCAAACTTTCGGAGGAAATTTGTCAATTTTTCGAAAAGGTTTGAACGTTGAAACTTTTCTGTAAATGTTTGAACGTTCAAACTTTCGGAGGAAATTTGTCAATTTTCCGAAAAGGTTGAACCTTTTCAAATGAAATTGGGTTTATTTTTTTAAAAAAGGTTTGAACGTTCAAACTTTTTGTCATTACTTCATGTACAATAATCAAAGAGGACGTCTTTGACAGTAATTTACTGAAAAATATGGATTTAGCCTAATGATATTTTTGTCATTGTGTGTGTTGTTCCTCTTTGAATTGTTGTAAAATAAAAGATGAAAATCGATCAAGGTGTTGTGATATATAGCAATTAAGGTTCACATTTGTCACCATTGATTTCATTTATTGGAAATCTAGAGTTACATTTGTAGCCTTCATTTGCTCTGTTTTGTAATATAGGGTTACATTTGTAGCCTTCATTTGCTATGTTTTGTAATTTAGGGTTACATTTGTAACCCTAATTTTGTCATATAGGGTCCAGTAATTGGGAATTAAAGTATTTTCCCTTTTTAAAAAAACTTCAGTTATTATAAACTTGAAATTGTGTATGCTCACTTCGATATATATTATCCACAGAATTCAGCTTTTCCGTGAAAAAACTTTAAGAATCACTCGTCCATAGCGGAATAACATTAAACCGCATTTTCCCGCGTGCTGATAGTTGACTAGAGATTAGCTCGCTTATTGTGCAAGCATTTTGAAGAATTGATGTATTAGTTGGATATTAAAAAGCATGGTGCATACGTCAAAGGAAGACTCAGAAAGATCGGTCGTTATGCTCAAGTGTTGGGTATCCGTACTAAAAATCAAATTTTAGTTGATTTAAATTACCGAAGTCATTATTTCATTTATTTAACACAAGTTTGAAAACATATACACCTGTTAAGAAAGCTAAAAATGCATTAGAAAGCAAGGATATAAGAAAAATGTTTAAGTCAAGTGCGATAACTCTTGGATAATTAATTAAATATACTAACTTTTTTAGATTAATCACCAAACTTTTACACTAAATTGTATCACTGGATATTACTGAACTAGTTTACATGCTCAAGTTTTGATGTTCATTAATATTTAGGCGTAAATTGTGTTTTGAAAATTAAGCACGCAATTCAAAAGCGCATTTTTTCTCCATTGAGTGCAATAATCCGTCTTAAAAGAATACCTATAGCGTTCATGACATTTATTTCCAGTTACAAATGGTGATACTTTCACCATCCTTGGGACAAATATAATACCATTTTATTAATCTCAAAACGAGCAGTTTCAAATATGCGTTAAGAGGTGCAGAGTCAAAGCAGTGTTATAACGAAACTGACAAGTAATTTATTCAATCATTTTATTACTCCAAGATTATCTCCCTTTGACCATAAAAAAACACCATGGCTATAAAGACCAGGTTTTTTAAATATTATTTTAGAGGTTGTGCGCGAAATAGTGTAAATGTTCCTAATAAGTTCCTGAAGTAAAATAGCCCGTCTGTAACAACGGCACAGCATCCATCAAGCATTCAATGAACGTTTCATACGATTAATACGCCGTATATACACACGATGGATCGCTCCTTGTGGTGGTTTTAAAAGATTTAAAAATGCGACTTTCTGTTTTATACTGACCCCAAAACAACCTACAAAACTATGTTGCTAAACAACTTTTTCTGATTCGAAGTGATATTCATGTGTATATATCTATTTTATGACAAAATTTCGCGATGCTTACATACTTACAAATATGTTATGCTGTACTATGTAAGTGTTGTGTTTTCATTGCCGCTCAGTGTATATTATATATTTATTCGGATCATACCAGTTATTGAATATTGTTTGTGATATTCGAAATCAACGTGTTTAACAAGCTATTTAAAATAATGATAAATTAATAATATTACGTGTAACTCCCAGTTGTGCATGAACGCCAGCCACAAGACTCACTAGAACATACACTAACAAAGCATTCATTGCAAATAAATTACTATTTCTACGCTCCTTTACTGAACTATTCTTCATCAATATCAAACTAATACTGGCACGAAGTTGTAACAAAATCAGAACGTCACTAAAAACATAATGCATTGACAAGTTACAAGTGTAGCCAATCTGCACACAAGTGTATAAACATCGGACGAATTCGATGGTTTTGTACCCTCGATGAATTAATGATAAAGGTATTTATAATAATAAGAATACAGTAACCTCCTATTAAAACGACCATGTCCATTCCCTCATAATTAGGGTTATCTACTAATGGATAACCCATGCTATTGGAGGTACGAGACCTCTTCGTTACTTGTAGGTTTTTTGCGCTAAATTATGACGTAGGAGCATGTATGACGTACTTCCTTTTCCGGTTGAATTCTACACCAAGGATGGGTGATCAGAAATTGTATCGATTTTTGTCAAATATATTATTTATCAGCACGTTAAGGCTATTCCGCTATGGACGAGTGATTCTTAAAGTATTTTCACTGAAAAAGCTCAATTCTGTAGATAATATATATCGAAGTGAGCATACACAATCTTAAGTTCATAAGTTAACGGAGTTCGGAAATATTCAAGTTAAAAAGTGTTTCATTGCCGCTCAGTGTACATTAAATTGCCCTTAAAACAGGAAATGTCCACGCATTTATCATAAACCCTCGTACTTTCTTCCTACCGAGGTTTGTCTGTAATTTTATACAGGACATTGTTACAGTTTGTAAGTACTAGCGCACTGGTTAGAGTGCACAAATGTTTTAAATTGAAGCTTTACCAAACCCTTTGATCAGTATAGAACAGGAGCTCTTTAATATATAAGATCCGTGGTATAAAGATACGATCGCATTTCAGTTGGCAATATCATCCCATAACAGGGTCAACGTTATATCATAAATACGGTTTTTTCTTTTAGTATAGTGCTATCGTGCGTTGATCTAAATGTCTTCACAAACGCCCGTATCTCGATGGCGAAATAAGATAAAATTGTCAAATCGTATTCACATGCCTATTACTATTATACACACATCAGAGGCACTTCATGCTATAGCCAATGTCACTCGTAATATCGATGTACTAAGTTGTTGTTTTATGTGATACAAATCTGCTTCGTTTGGCAATTAAAGTTTTAGATAATGACAACAAACTGTTAGGTTTATGTAACGTCCACTGAGCCTTTTGCTTAAATACCAAATACTGCCTGCTTGTCTCTCAATTCAATATAACTATTATTCATTTACCCCAGTTCCGTCAATACATACCTCATTCTGAATGCACTACTACCGGTGGAGTTTGGCATCGTATATACATTGACAACCTTTCGGCATGCTGTGGACATCGATTAGTAAACCTTTCCGAATATTCTGTAATGTAACCGCAACCATTCCGCATGATCGGAATACATTCGGGCCAAATAAAATTTTCATAACGAAGGATCAGTCTGGTGAATTCTGGTGGTCTGAGATACTTTATTTGCTAGTAAATAAGTAATGTGTTTTTCTATAAAACTAGGCTAATTCAAGTCTTTATTTTGTAAATCATCTTACTTTTTCTTGCACAATTGAACGAATTCTGATATCTAATCTGAATAGGAAGGGGTTTAATTTTAAAATTCGTTAGGGGTTATTTAACATGAAAATTAGTCGAGAAGCAATATCGCAACTGATGCAAACTTTGTCTTACAATTTCTTTCTCAAATGCAAAATTTGTTCTAACATATATCAAAGTTTCTATCTCGATCGTAGCGAGCATGAAAAGTTGGATCCGCCTTTCAACTTCAATAATTATACTTATATACATTGTATGTGCTTCTGTATTACACAACAGAACTGAAATATGCCTGTGACGGGATGTGAAACAAGAATAAAGCTACATACACAAGAAACACCAATTTGACTTAAAAAAGTGCAGTTTTAATTTTCCAGTCATATAATCTATATACGGGTTTTACATATCCGGGCGAAAATATACCGCGAACAAACTAAATCTAGATAATATGTGTAAAAAAACTTTCTTTCTAAAGATATCATTGGCTCAGAATGAGAAAGTCGTAACTACATGAGATACTTACGACCTTATAAGACTGATACATACATGTATTTAAACTAAGCTTCACAAGGCGTTTCGTATGAGCCTATTTTCATTAAAAGTGGCACTTGTCATGTTGACCAAATTGAAGATGAAACCACTTGTTTTACCATAAGTAAAGAGTAATTTTCTTAAAATATCGAATTTGTACTTACGACCTTCTCATTTTAAGCCAGCAATTAATATACTAAACTATTTATTAAATTCTAGTGTGGTTTATGCTCTATTTTTTAACGTTTCGGCATAAGCCTTTCTAAAAACACACATTCAAACTTCAAAGATACATGCTTTTAAAATGGCCGACATAAATGCCAGCAGAAATGTAGTACACTCAGGGACAAAAGAAACGTAGATAATGGTATTTCAAAGTTACTATTTTTTCGAATTCACTGGAATTTTACACAACCATTGGTGAAATATTAATGTGGCATTCTTCAAAATTGCATTCATTTCTGTATTTGGATAATATTTTTATATAGGTTTTAATCTAACAGTCCAACATTGCAAAAGTCACATATTAGTCACATTCATTATCTGGTGTAAGCACCACGACACGAATGCACTTTAAACATCCACGCTTCATCCATGGTATGATATTTGTGATGTATAATTGTAGGATAATGTTTCGCTTCTCACGAGTAAAGGCCTCTCACGTGCTGTAAAGCCAAGAAAAACAGAGACGAAGTTTCAAATCATCGTTAGTTTATTACCTACCAATTGCGAACTACTAAACTGTACATGCATGTTAATGATTTCAGTTGTTGGGAAAATGCGCTAGGAAACACGTGCATATGTTAATGATAGATGAATTTAGTCAGTGTTTATGACACTGCTGGTTAACTATTTAAGAGGTGTGACGTTTATGGGTTAAACATAAACGACTTTGAAGTGTATCGTTGTCGTCTTTAATGAAAAATGAAAAAAAAAAAAATCAAAACGAACATGCGATATTTTGAAAAAGGTACTTTATTTTTTCAAATAAGTTGGTTTTTTGCCTACCCATGGCCTGCTATGTATCCTAGCAGTTTTTTCTGGCTGGTCGGAAACGGTTCCTGCGATAAAGCCTGCGTATGGTCCCGTCTTGTCGTCGAGTGATTATCCTTAATCTCCATGTGGGTTTGCGGTCAGTTACCGTTCCAGAGACCTGATATCGTTCATGTAGCCTTGCAGTAATTGAAGGGTGGTAATCCAATTGCCCGACAACATCAGACGGACTCGAACCCATTTTGAGCAGTCCGACTGTTTTAGCACGTGTGTGTTCATGCAAACATGGCCTTTTTATATGTTTTTATTCGATGGGTTTTCAAAAGTGTTATGAATACCCTTTCATTCGGCAATAGAAATGTTCCGCTTTGCGATTTCGCACGTGCTCCACGTGCGAAAAATGGGTTTTACACTTAACTGATAATAACCGGTTAAAACACATATTTTTTGAAGAAAAGTGCTGAGATGTCAAGGTTGTAACACATGTATCATGTGCATTTAACGAAAACAATATATCGCATTTATTTAGGAAATTATGACACCCGAACAAGTTTTGCGTTTCGTTTGTCCCTCAGTGTATAAGTACTTTGGATGTGTTTTTTATAAAGGCTTATGCCGAAACGTTTAATAAATAGAGTATAAACCACATTAGTGTTTAAATAACTATTCTCTTTGGAATTTAATCAGAGATATTTTTATTAAATTGATTAAAACGTATTCAAATAAGTTTAACCTTTTCTATACTATTAAAGCTATGTATATATTGTATGCAGGTTTTCATTAAACACTGACCATAATTTTAATGGTTATATAATAAGAGGAGAAGAAATTGAGGAGGTGGATGTACAATACTTAAAAACAGATGCATCCAAGAAAACTAAATATGCAGAGTATACAATAACGCCGCGCAAGTGTTAATATAATATGATTCTAATGGCCCCAAAGCACTGGTTCTTGTAACCTACATATTTGTGTGCAATCCCAACTACGGGCATAAGTACCAACCACCACAACATGTATAATTTAAGTTGTAAGTTTGAAAACAAAATATACAACATACATTGGTCATTGCTCTATCATCACAATAGACCCAATGTGTGTAATCTCGTTCTGTAATCCCTCAATTCAATAGATAAAAGTACTTATTTTCATCGGACTCGCTTTTTGAAGGGATTGTTTGTAATTTTTCACAAACACCTGTGTAAGAGTTGAAGTTTACAGCAACACAGTCGATCGTCATCTTACACTGAACACAGCATGCTACCTTTGTCCTTGCAAATGACGTGTCGAGAAGAACACCGGTTCCTCTCCTACCTCCGTGCTGTGTATATTTCAAAACTGTGAACAAAATGAAATAGTGCAATGTCAAGTTTGTTATCAAATATCTTTGTTTGACATGTTTAAACAATATAAACATTGTTTATTATTTAACCCCCCTCCCCTTCTATATTTTGAACAGTTTGTTCGTTCATAAATTAGCCAAGCTTGTTTGTAAGAGTGAAAACACTTGGCATGCCTCATTGCGAATCATACAATGGACATATGTAGTTTGACACTTGGGAATACTGCTCGGAGTATTAATAAGTAATATTTCTTTATTAATACATTACCGTATCGGAACATATAATATGAACTAAGGCATCGCCTAAATGAGGGATTAAAAACACATTGGATATCTGCTAAGCTATGTTTCAGATAGAAACTGACCAAATATGAGTTGAATTTAGATGTTATACAATAGGCCTATACAAAGATATTTATTGATCAGCAACTGATCACTTTTCCTCTTTAAATTTAAGACCAGAAATAATAATTATTCAAAATTTTAGATTGGCTATGTATCTATAGTTTTTGTTTGGAATAAGTGTAGGCATCCCTAACCTGGAGTTTTACCTATATTATACTGATTTGTTATACATTGCAGCATTCGTCATGAGTCTATTTGGCGTACCTTTGGTATGACGTCATTTCCTGTTATTTGTGACGTCATGACATCACGTCTTGTATTGGCGCCGTGTGCAATACAGTAGCGTATTTCTTACTTCTCTTTGCTTATCTAAATAGTTTGTTTTATTTATTGAATATTTTTAAAGATGGTTATAATTCGAAAGAAAATGATAGGGGGCAACCGTTTACAGATTACTATTTTTTTATTTTCAAAGGACCATTCACCTCGAAAAACTGCCTGTAATTTTTGACCGGAAATAACTTTTTCTGAAAGCATTAGTATCTGCAGAGACTCGACGAAGATACGCACGTGGACATTATTGGTATGGGTATTTACAATAGCCAGCTTTGCTGGCTATTTAATCCCCTATTATATTGATGTAAATATGCAGGTAAACAGATAGGCAAAAGTGCCTAATGTTTTTCAAATATTATTCAACATCAGACGTACCATTCGTTAGTTCAGTTCCCATGACATTGACTTCACAGAGCGTTAGTTCACCATGTTCCCCGCCAGGGAATCTTGTTATCTTTACCCAGCTCCCATACACATTGGGCGATAAGTAGAATGTATGGGTGGCGCCGATTATGCCAGCTTGATATCCATATTGTCCGTAGTGACCATCGTATAAGCCAATGAGTAACTTGACATACCGTAATCTGTTTCCTGGATTAATATAATATAGCACACGCGAGGCCCGTCAGTGAATCAGGCGAAGTACAAGTTATTGTTGTACATTGTTTACAAGCGACACACCTAGTCCCGAGAGCTCATCGACTTTTATTGCAACGAAAGAGGCCAAAAGAGGTTTGCGCATATTTTGAAAGACTAGTTCATCAGACAAACCATTTATTAAGTGTTAAAGCCGTGACTATCTTTATTTTTCGTGCTATTGTATACGATGAAGTAAATGAAAAATGGTGATTTGCTAAAGGGGGTAGGGTTATGCTTATGACTACAGAACAAACAAAAATAAACTTAAATGTCAAAAGTTTTGCTTGAAAGGTAGGATTTATATTGGAGCATAATATAAAACTTAAAAATCAAAGAATTGCACGTGCAAATAGGAACTTAATAGGGGTCAAAGGTCAGTGAACTTTCAAAATCCATAATATTAATGAAATCTAACCAATACAGTTTTATGTAAAATTCCATGAGTCTTGAAAATAATTAATTTGCACGTCAGCTTATTCCTTTAGACAATCTTTCTTCATAAAAATAAATATTTAGTTCAAAAATAAGTGTAATTACACGAGCTATCGCTTTTTGTATCATACTGGTAACATCACAAAATGGCTATTTCGTCGAGGGCATGGTTAAATTTATATATGCCATTCAGTTACTTATCAATTTAGACAGATGATATTTGCTCAATGGCTACATACATGACACGTTATTATGATGGTACAATGTTCAATGTAAAGTGGTCAAGGTCAAATATGATATATTAAACCAAAGGTTAAATACGTAAAAACTCCCAAAATTGTCTCTAAATGTGCAATTACTAGTCTTTTTTTTATTTTCAATGCACTATAAAGCATCGACACGATATCTTGCAAAACACGAATGTTCCCATGACAGAGTGAGACCAATAACTGGAAATGGTAAAGGTCACAGTGACCTTGACCTATGACCGGCTGAACTTAGGAAACTTCTAGATTAATTTTAAATAAAAGTTAAACATAATCAGTACATTACGATGTACAGTATACAATTCATTGCTTAGTAATATTATGAATGAGTACCGAATATCTTTAAAACGCAATACTATGCATGTTTCTATCAAATAAAATTTGTGTATTCGTATTGGAGAGTAATTTACAGGTATGTGAACAAAAAGTAAGAACAATACTGACTGATATACGCATTCCTAAAGAGACAATTTTGAGCATTTCACGTTTTTTACCTCACAACAACCCTCTGGTCTGAAAAGATAAAGGTCACCTTGACCTTTGACCTCAAGCCATTAAAATCATAAGGGGTCATCTACTGTTGCATGGGAAACATTAACAAAAAGTTTGAAGGTCTTATGACAAAGCATTCATAAGTTATGGAACGAAAACCATTTTATTCTAAGACAGACATACCGCAATGTGCAAAACAATACACCTCCTCCATACAAGACGGATGGGCATAATTAAGTACTTACCATACTTTTGTTGTATATAGCAGTGTATCATCAATTTATGACAAAAACATGCTTTAGTGCATTGATAAGCAAAATAAAATGACCACATGTAGTAATTGCACATTTAGAGACATTTTTGGGAGTTTTTACGTATTTGACCTTTTATATCATATTTGACCTTGACCTCTTTACATTGAACACTGTAACGTCATGTATGTAGCCATTGAGCAAATATTATCTGTATAAATAGATAGGTAAATGAATGGCAGACATAAAAGTAACCATGTCCTCGGCGAAGTAGCCATTTTGTTATGCTATCAGTATGCTAAAAAATCGATCGCTCTTGCAATAAGACTTATTTTTTAACCAAATATTTATTTTTATGAATAAGGTATGCCGAAAGGAATAAACTGATGTGCAAATTAATAATTTTCAAGACTAACGAAATTTTACATAAAACTGAATGGACAAGATTTCATTAAAATTATGGATTTTGAAAAAAGTTCATTGACCTTTAACCCCTATTAAGTTTCTATTTGCACGTGCAATTCTTTGATTTCAAGTTTTATATTATGCCCCAATATATATCCTACATTTTACGCAGAATGTTTGACATTTAAGTTTATTTTTGTCTGTTCTGGAGTCATAAGCATAACCCTACCCCCTTAGCAAATAACGTTTTTTTTCATTGACCTCATGGTATACATTAGCACAAAAAACATAGATAGTCACGGCTTTGACACTTAAGAAATGGGTTTCTGATAGGATATGAACTACTCTTTCAAAATATGTGCAAACTTGTTTTGGCCTGCTTCGTTGCAATAAAAGTCGATGAGCTCTCGGACTAACCTAAATAACCCGAATCATACGGGCCTTCTAAGTCTCGTCTTCATAACAGCAATGTCAATCTGTCGATCACGGAATGTAACGGTTAAACATTTGAAGATAAATCTTTAACTGAATACCAGATTACCCCCCTGCGTTAAACTGTCCATATTCATGTCTTTCAACAGGTGTCTAAAAATTATGAAATTCGGAATGAAAGTAGGTAGGAAGTTATAGTAGTTCTATGTATTTTTTTACCAAAATCTAATGAAAAGATTTTCAGAAATGTTAAAAAAACACGATTTTTTTCTACCGCAAACTAGCTATATATAAACCATTAGCATAATCGATTCGATTAATTATTGTTTTAGTGCATACGGCAAAATTCACTTTATATATTGAAACAGAATATTGAAGTTGATGTTGAAAGGCACTATGTAAAGAATAAAATAATTTTATTTTACAACCAAGGGTCATACAAACATGACATGTATAATAATAGCATAAAACAGTAACACTTTATAGAAAAATATAGACAGCCTATATAAAATTATATATAGACTTAAAAGGCATTACAAAAGATGATAATGTAACCAACGGTTAAATGACCCTTGGTGAAATAGAGGATATAACATGCGTATCTTTTCATACTGAATAAACGTGATAAATACGAGGCTATGATAGATTATATATGGAAAGACACGAATGTAAGATTCAGTATATCACAAACACAGAATAAGCTCTGTAAAGGTGCCAAAAGTAGACAGGCTTCTCTCTTAAGAATACAATACATTTAGCGAGTAATGAGCAAATAAACATAGTGCAGCACTGCATTTAAATCAACATTACAGTGTTGCATAATAATTGGAGCGAGACGGGTACATGTAAAATGGTTTTTATCATTTGGCTTTATTAAACTCTCGCACCGTGGTTTATGTAAAGATGTTGCAATAATAAATAAGTAGCAAGGGAACAATGTCAAAGTTCGACTTTACGATTAATGCTAAGTAAATAACTCGATAGGAATTTAGACACACATGTATTTAATGGAACACATATTGAAAGTCGAATAAAGGTTTATTTCAAAGCTTTCGAATCTTAGTCTTAAAAATAAGTAAAAACCACCCTCAGTTAAATGCGAAATATTATTTGTAAATTCCAGTACTTACCATATTGGCCCCATCTGTTATACAAGGTCACGTGATCTATGATGTACACTTTACCAAGGTCTACTTTCCACCATGCATTCATTATTGTGTTAGTATGTGCGCATGAGCCCTGTTCGAACACACCGTTTGTATTTCCATCCACTGCTCTGTTTGCTGGGTTGGCCACGTACGTGTCCGTCTGATAAGCTGGCTTTCCCAATGCTAGATTTTGCATACCTGATGAATGGAATAGACGGATAGATAGTTTATTTATTTATTGAAACGTGTCTTACTATTTCAATTATCTATTTGTTCATGCTCAAGTAAAAGAGTTTAAAACCTGCATTTTCTTAGAAACAAAAATCCACCAAATACTTTTTTAAGGATTTTTTTTAAAAAGGACTGAATAAAAGCGGAAAATATTACAACTTTTTCTATTTTATACGTTTAGAAAGCCGAATAGATGCTCAACAACATTGCTTAATCGTCATGCATTATTGGATCATATCTCCGCAATATATAAGCTACGAAAGGCCTAAGTGTATTTTTATAGCTTAATTTTAACAATAAATTGAATATCTACACTGAGCAGCAATGAAACGCAACACTTCATAAACTTAAATATTTCCGTAATCCGTTAACGTATAAACTTTAAATTTTGTATGCTCTCTTCGATATATATAAGCTACAGAATTCAGCTTGTTCCGTGAAATTACTTTAAGAATCACTCGTTCATAGCGGAATAGCCTTAAACCCCATTTCCCGCGTGATGATCGGTGGCTAGATATTTGCTCGCATATTGGGCAAACATTTTGAATATTATGAATGGACTCCGAAAGATCGGTCAGTATGCTTAAGTATGGGGTATCCGTACTAAAAACGTTGATTTAAATAACCGAAGTCAATATTTCATTCATTTAACACAAGTTTGAATACATACACACCTGTTAAGAAATATAAAATGCATTATAAATCGCAGGATGTAAGTAAAATGTTTAATTCAAGTGCGATAACCCTTGGACAATTATCCTCATTTTGTAAGATCAATTACCAAACTTTTACACTAAATTGTATCATTGAATGTTACTGAGCTTTTCTACATGCTCAAGTAATGATGTAATTTGTGTTTTGAAAATTAAGCACGCATTTTACAATCGCATTTTTTCTCCATTTAAGGCAATAATCAGTCTAAAAAGCATACATATAGACGTAACGCACACAACTGAGTACGTTCGTAATTTCGTACACTCGCTGTAAAACAGTAGTTGATACTTCTTTTTTTTCACTCGATAAATTACATATCATATTCCAAAATATTCATTATAAATAGAGGATCTATCACGAGTTGTCAATTGATATAAATTTATAATAAACGAGTTTTGGAAATTTTATTAAGCGAGCCTCTGGCGAGCTTAATAATATTTCCTGAACGAGTTTAATATAAATATATCAATTGACAACGAGTGATAGATTCTTTTTATCATATGACACTAAAAACGCAAAGTACCCATTGGTTTATCGAAAACACTCAAAAGCTTATACTACACGTGGTACGTATAACTTTATACGTACTGGCTATACTAACCTGGATACAAGGAAAGTCATGTGATAAAAGTGTCTACATTGTCATTTTGATTTGAGTTCATAGCAATAGAATTGGAGACAATGTCCGACAGATATACAAAATTACGTGTGCAATTGGTAAAACAGAATTTTGGTCGTCGGCATAAAATAACAGCCGTTTTATTCAAAATGTCATAAAATTTCTGGGATACTTCACCGAGTGGCAACAGAAGTGACGTGTATTAACAGACTATCGTGAAAAATCACGGGTACAAAAAATAAAAAAGTTAAATAATAGACTGGTAACAAGAAAAAAGTGCAAATTTGCAAAAAAAAATGCTGAAAATTTTCCGAAGACGCGTGATAAGTACGCAATTATTATTTCATTGTTATGAATAAAATAATTATGATTTCGTTTTAAAATATTATTTTTTGTCTTATCATAAATAATAAAATCCTAATTCATTCTAGCCAATACAAACGAGATTATTAGAATAAAATATATCGCACGTTTTAGCGATGCGTTGTGGCACAGACCTTTTCCGAAACTTATTATTTCATTATAAGTCATAGAACGTACAATTAAATTAAAATATGAAAGATTATCAGAGTGAAATTTTTACTTTTAAAAATTCGATACGATTGCTCTAAAAATAAGTCCGACACACTTGATTCAATGAGTGGAGGAAAATTGTCCTACGGTGCAATTTTGCGACGTTTTGGACAATTTATGCAACGCAAGTTTTTTAAAGTGTACGAACTACATAGCGCATGTGACAGACCGAAATCCATTACCAAAATTGATGAACAGATCCAACAATGATTTTCGGTTAGCTAGATATCTAAGCAGTCCAAAGTCAGTTGATGGACTTGCGGGTCATTTTGCCAATTGACCTTTTAGCGGCCATCTATAAAGATGGCCGCCATTATTTTGAGCAATCATAAGGTTTAGAAAAAAACTTCGATTACTCCTCACTCATAAGGGCTATCGACTTGAAACATATCTTAAAATGTTTGAAAATGAACCGCACATCTCGATTTTTACGAAATGCTCAAATGTGCATAATTTTTTTTTCAATTACAACATATTCCCTAACACAAAACAACAAAATATTTACTATACAACCCAATGCCGGTGTACAATGACCCGCGAGTCCTTCAACTGATTTCGGACGTCTTAGATATCAAGCTATCCGAAAATCATTGTTAGATCTGTTCACCAATTTGGTAATAAATTGTCAATTTTCGAGACCTGGGACATGGACTTACATGACCAAAATAATTATTTTGAGCGATATTATGCATAGGCATGCAATGCATTTTGAACCCGAATATTCTAGAACAATGTGGTGTTATGTTTTTCATAAAATAGTGCATAGATAAGTGTGTTAGGGGTTGAATACGTGAGTGAGTAAGGTACTTGACAGATAGACAACGAGTGATACGAATGAATAAGCGTTAAATTGAACAAGCGGGAGAAATGCTACCGAAAGACACACATCTTTTATAAAAAAACGATGTTACTGACAGATAAATGTATTGTAGTTTACGACATTTTAAACATTAAAATTTTGCAGAATTAAACAGTAATGTTTAGATCATAAGACAGTGTTACACAGACTAAGTTACGCTGACATGACGTTACACAAACGTACTCAATATCGTGCGTTACGTGATAGCATTCATACAATTTATTTCCAGTAACAAATGGTGATACTTTCACCGTTCTTGGGACAAATAGAATGTAATTATATTAATCTCAAAACGAATATGTGTTTAGTGCCGCTTACTTTGAAGCAGTGTTATAAAGAAACTGGCAAGTTCCTTATTTACTCAATGTATTACTCCATGAGTTAACTCCGTTTGACCATAAAATACACCAATGCTCTAATAGAGCACGTTTTTATGTGATCGTGCGTGGAACAATGTACAGGCCCCTTAAAAGTACATAGACTTCACATATCCCTTCTGCAAGAACGGAACAGCATCCCACACGCATTCCATAAACGATTCATACGAATAATACGTCGTAGATTGCATCGTACGTCGTAAATGCATCGCTCGAGACGGTGGTTTTAAAATATTAAATAATGCGGCTTTCTGTTTTACACTGACCCTAAGACAACTGGTCCAAAATATGTCGCTAAACCACTTTTTTCATATATTATCACCATATATTCATGCACCACATAGATATATCTATTTCGTGACAAAATATCGCGATGCTTATACACTCAGTTACGCTTCACACCGTTCAACCCGATACAGTTGGCACTTAGAAGACAGTTGTCAGTGTTTATGTACGCGAAACTCGCGGAAGTAAGTATTGCTTGTTTTTATATTTCTTTTGCAGGGTCTGAACAAAACAAAGTGTGTACATTTATTCGCAGTTAAAAGAGGGATCAGTACACAAAATTCTGAGCAAAACTGTGAATTATTTAGGGAGAAATCATGAAAAATGTAATACTATGCGATTTTTTACTACTATGCCAACTGTTTTCTATGTATCGGGTTGAACGGTGTGTGCTTTACTATGTAAGTGTTGCGTTTTCATTGCCGCTGTGTATAATAAAGAAAGTGGGTTCTTTCATAGCACATTTGTAAATCAATAGTTTAAAATATTTCTAGGTGACAACACATACGTTTTATAAAGTATTTCAAATCTTACTTATCACACTTATCCCATAATGGCAGTTTTAGGCTACACATAATGATGTGGCAATTTAGACATGTCAGATATTGAGTAAGGTATATAAAATGCGCCATAACTACCTCAAACATAGATGAAAATGCCCGCGTTGATGCCAACCAATATAAGAAATGATTTAACACATATTGATTGTATGTACGAAACTTTAGAAATAAACATCAAGTTATTCTACCACCAAAGTTGCATTATTTATAAAACACCTATCGTGCGTGCAATGTGACGTGATATTTTATTAACAAAAATTTGCTGAACTAAATATGAAAATAACCTAGCCGGCGATTAAATACATCATCAATCTAATTAGTTTTTAGTCGGTAAAAACATATAGTAACACCCTTCATTATTAAGCATAACTTACTAGTATTGAAAGCTTCCATAGTGTGCATTCTGTTTTGAAAACCACATATGGATACAGTATACAGAGCGTATGCAAGCAGTAGGTCAATTGTTTGACCGAAATCAACTTAACTATTAAGAAAGCACTAAGTACACAGCTACGTAAGAAAATATGAAAACATGATATAAACTTGATACAAAAAATAAAGAGGACAAACCATAAACTGACGAATATGTAAATGATATCACCAATACCACAGGTACAGCCATCAAACGTCCAGTTAAGACGTCAAAATCACGCGACGAGCGAGTTGGTGCGACCATGCTGCAAAACTGTATTATCCACCTATTGAAAAACGGTGCAGCGAAGGAACGAAAGGTAATCTAAATGTTTTGAATTTCATATCATGAACGTGTCATAAGACCTAAAAGTGTCACTTATAATTGAAGGCTATAAACAAATGGTGCATATCGTTTTAGATATTATCGCTCGTACGTGCCTTGACGAATTTATATTTGTTTCGCCGGCGTATTCAAATTGCAAAGTGTACGTACGTCTACTAAATTTCTAATTGTGTACCTTTTATGATATTAGATGATTAGTTAATTAAGAGCAGTATGAAAACAGCAAATTGCTCTGACAGAACTGAGAAAGGGAATATTTGATCAATTTCCAGTTATCATTCAATCACATGTTGAGAGAACAGCGTTGACGTGCTTTTAGTTAGTTTAGTAATTGATGAAACACAACATATGCTATTGATTCTTATCCTCTTCTAATTGACATCGTTATAGTAAGTGCTAGACGTGTACATTGCGTAGATCAGAAGATACGTGAGGTAAGTAGTTTGAACTGTATTAATGTGCCAACTGCAAGCACATGTGCAATAACAAAAGGTAAATGACAAACTACATAGTACGAATGTCTCCTTAAATGAAAACCACTTATCGTTTTAATGCTACTGTATGTTATATGATTTGCTTTGATACAAATCATCCATGGTGCCATAGTTGTAATGATAAGAAGTGACAACATTTATTAATAAAACATATCATGCCTTGTTACAAATGTATTCCTCAATTAAAATATGCCAGGTGTCGTTTAGAATATAGCTTTGCTGTATCCTACTAATGCTTAGCAACTACAAGGAAATTGTAGTGGCCAATGTCTCTTATATTCTATTGGTACGTCTTTAATAACAATTTTCATGAAAGTATTATCAAAGTAACCATGTGTTTTTTAACTTCATACGAAACCATATTCCTTAAACTCCTACGGTACTTACAATTTTCAAAAAAATTATATACATCGTTTTTGCGTTGATGAATTTCCATGCCGCCAAAAAGTTACTAAGATACAATCTGGCTTGAAGTCCGCTTTTTTCAGCGTCAAAGCATACCCCTGATATATTATTAAACACACGTGCGTCCGCTAAATGGAAATCATATCAATAACATACATAGTCATTCGGGTATGAATTATGTACAGTGAGTTCACGGGGCCGTTGATGTTTTGCAGAAAACCACTTAGCCGAGTGTTATTTGTTATTAATGTTGTTTGTACTTGCGTTTGCAGAATATTTGAATTCTTGATGTAGATTCTAGTAATATCACCACAAATCAGAAGATAGAAGTAAGATACCGGTTCATGCGAAATGTAGAATCAACTAATTTTTCTTCGGAATTACATGTACGTATACACATTAGTAGAAATAGTGACAATGGCGTCGCAAGACAAACGTTCCCAGACGGTCCGGAACATTTGTCTAAATTATGTATCCGTACATTAGATCATTATTTAATGCTTTCATATCAATATTTTTCTTTTACGTCCATAACAAGAAATATCATGAAGGCAAAACCAAATATATTTGTTAAACATTCATTATTGATATTTCCAATGCACGTGTTGAAAACAACAATAAACATAACCTATAGTCAAAGGCATAGGAGCGTTTTCAACATGGGGGGGAAACATTTGGCAACAGGGGTAAAAAAATGTTTGCTTGCTTCGCTCGCAAAGTAACTTCACTATGTCAACACACTCATACATAAATTGTACTCTTTAACGTTCACAATCCTCCAATATCTATATAATAACTTTCAGTTTATTGTTCTGCGGTGATTTGGATTAGTAATTACGTGGTAACAGGAAGTTAATCAGTTCAAGTATAAGGGGTCCTGGAAAATTTGCTAAACAATGGAACAATCTGGTGCATTTTAGGCTTCTGAGATACCTTATTTGGTAATAAAAAAAGGGACCGAAATACAGAGAATTTAAGTTCTTACATTTAACCCAATTAAGTGCTTGCACAAAAAGTAAATTGCTCGATTTGGAGATTGTAGCTTAATGTGAAAGCGTTTATTTCAAAGGCTTTATATATAATTGACAACATCTCAAAGTCATACAGGAGGTTTGGGGATGGTTAGAGTACAGTGTATCACACGAGTGTATGTCTTGCAAACAATAGGTTTGACATATTTTTATTTAAAGAAGTTATTTTGCGAGGCAAGCGAGCAAAAAAAGATTTGAATCCGTTTTCATCAAGAACTGAAGGCAAATTGCATATTACGATACATATTAGGTCTAAAATTATACTTTTCGTCTGAATTATTGGGGGGGGGGGCAAAAGATATGTTGACCCCCCCCCTGTCCAGACATGTCCCCCATGCTTCTACGCCCATGAAAGTTGACGTTCGGAAAATCGTATTAGTTGCTAAACATGTACCTTCTTGTTGTATAATATTTTAATAGTTTAAATATTGTCATCTGGTAATTGCAAGTTTATTGGCGGTATATGTATAACCAAAGATTTGAAGCTCTACTGTATTAATTTTTTTATCAATTCAGCAGAACTAAATAAATCATCGTCCAATCATACACAATGGATTACATGTATAATATCATATCGCCGGCTTAGAATGGGAAGGTGGTAAGTACAAAATCGATAGTTTGAGAAAACAATAAAAAAAACTGTCCGATAATGAGTATTAACTATATGGTAAAACAAGCTATTCCAACTTTAGTTAGGCCAACATGACAAGTTCCTATTTTCATAAAAATAATCTCATAATAAGCGCCCTGCGATGCTGATTTTAAATATTTACGTGGGGTTATCCAAAAGTTCGTGTTACTCTTGATACAAAGGGTACTTTATAAGAACATTTTGAGATTATTGTTTGTGATAGATTAATGTCACTGTATGGTAATTTTCGTACTAATCTGACTTAAAACATTTTTTTGCACAAAATTCCACGAACTTTTGGATAACCCCACGTTTATCAGTCTTGTAAGATCGTAAGTACGACCTTCTCGTTCTAAGCCAGTGATATATTCGTCTGTGGTTCAGCATTAGGTTTGACGGGCATTGCTACTGTAATTTGGTATGGCGATTCGTTACATGACTTGTTTGAATTCCTAGCGTTATGCAGTCGATGTTCTCTTTTCCGAAGTATAACTTTGACGTATGTGCTACATTGTACATGTGTTTTGTTTTGGTAGCCTTGGGTGACCAAGTTCTATGTGGCATCTTGTTATGTCAGAGGTCTAATGAAATGCATAAAGGCCGAATTGATCAGAATGTTTAGTAACCGACACAACATTATTACTTTAATCAATACGCACCTGTTACAAGAACCAAATGACGTGCATTGTAGTCGATGCATACCAATGGCATACATTATTTGGTTTAGTAATCATATTCTTTTTAAGAAAACATGCAATATGTTTCAACGAAATATATAAATGAAAACAAGAAAGTACATACAACATTATTTAATTGAACTAATAGTTAAGATAATGGTGCAATCTGCCCGGTTCGTTTATTGGCAGATAAAACAGGCCTACATTCATGCATTCTGCAACCAAAGTTTCTTTGGTAAAACGTTCGAAAAACATATTGAAAAACTAGTGTCTGACTTTCTCCCAACGGCTTCCACTGAATTAACAATATGGTCGTCATATCCATGCGTATATTGATGCATAACATATGTTTAAAAAATACAACACTTACAAAATGCACATAACATAACATTTTGGCCACATCAAGGCCGAATTAGCACTTTGTTCAGGAATACAAAGGCAAAATATATCCACGTACATGACACAATTTCATTTTCGTATGTATACATAGCGAAACCAATAGATCGCATCTAACATCATTTCATTTGATTTTCACACTATCTGAAAAAAGAAAATACACACATTAGATATAAATAAAAGTCGTTTCAAAATGATTTATTCATCTTATGTAATATAATCATTTAGTTAATTTTCAATAATGTTGTAGTCATGAAGGCTACAGGGTTAACATGTTGTAAATAGCCAAAGTCAATTTTCCTTTCAATATCTGAATTTTAAAAAAATACATGTAGTTTGTTTCAGAGTGTAATCTTTCTGAGGCATATTCATTATAATTTAGTAATAATTTATCATTTCAAATCATTTTCAAATGTTTTGCCTGGTGTAAAAGTTATGTTTCATTACCTAAATTTGTTTAGAAGTTAGTTAATGTGAATGCAAAATGAATAAAACAAACATTTAAAGGAAGTACCTTTGGGTTATATATGTCATAAACACACGGTCTTGGTATTTTAACTGCTGGATTTCCAGGCTGAAAAAAATATTGTAATTTGAACAACGATTTTTACACATTTCGTTTTATCATGCTACATATCGCCTAGGGACTAACATTTGCAAGATTGATTTATACTGGAACATTATCAGTAAATTATAATAACGCTAAACGTACTGTAGTGTACTGGATACGTTCTTGGCACTCTCATCTTATCATTACCAGAGCAACTAGTATGTAACATTAATATATTGAAAATATTGTTTGTAAGACAAACTTTAGGACACGAATTTTGTCACACTATACGTAAGCTATCGATATGCACTATGCACCATTGCAAATAATACATTATGTGCATAACTAACCTTAAAGAAATTCGCACACGGCCGACAGCACTCAATCCTACCCAGTCAAACATAAAGAAACATAATAACACCACATAACACACACATATAACAGAACGAGAAAAATGAAATGTCAAAGTCACAGCTGCCATAAAAGCTGAATAATCTAAATTTTCATCAAGATAAGCAAACTATACTACCTGAACTGATCAAACAAGGTATGGCTATGAAAAAAAATGATTCGACCTAATGACCCATTCTGGACTTACTCCATTGTCTCCAGTATGATTTCTGGACAAATGACCAACCATTGTTTTCCACGTCATCTTCTTCCCTTGTGCTGTTGCTGTAAAACAAGAACAGTATAACCACACTTAGACATTTCCTGGCATTTCTGCAACCGTTTGATTGATAATAATGCTTTTATATGCCAGATTTGAAACGATGCTCTTTAACAGTTATACCATAGGTAGACTACTTACAATTAGTGTAACTACATATTACAACGTATTTTCTTAAGAATCAAACAGATGTCCTTGTTTATAATTGAGCTTTCACTTCAGATACATCTATAGCTAAGAAGGGATTAGAAACGTCAATGAAACTTTATGATACGTATATTTCGAGAATATGTAAAATAATATTCATCAAAATCACTGTCGAGCGTAGAAGGGCAACATTCTTTGCACATTTTAATAAAATATACGATAAGGAAAGATACATAACAGGTCACTCCTCGGTCCTAAGTGCAAGTGCTAATTTTTGAAGCAGTCATATCCTGTAATACAAAGCAATATCATTTTTCTTATCCCCTTAACTAATTTCAAAGGTGTACAGTACACTTAACAAATCTTTTTATATCAACGATAGCTTAGTCAATACATGATGGATCATGCTGGGAATTACAATTCAATTGATTTAAGTACCATCCGATTAAAACAATTACAATCAGAATAAGCGCCTGATGACATCATTAAAAAGCATAATGTCACCAATTTTTTGCTGCGAATTTATCGGTCGTTTGTCTAAATCTGATGCAGCTATATGACAGCTTTGCTTTTAAATTTTATTTTGAAGCATATGAGCTTATCATTTGTCTAAAAACAAAGTAAACCATGATTCAAATAAAATTCAATTGAGGAATAGAAATACCCACTTTCATCCAAAAAAGGGATTTTTTTACAGAGTTACCTCCCGTTGACCATCAACTTAAAAATGATTTTTTCAAAGTAGATAAATACCATGTTGTTGATTAAAAAATCTTATTATTTTGTGTTTTTCGAATTTGTTGATATGACTTAAATTCAAATTGACCATACTTTAACATAATTTGCAGATATGTGTAAATTTCCCGGTTATTCTGATTGTTTTGATTTTTTCACGGTTCAATGAACCACATCTTTTAATTTCGAAGAAAAAACTTTATTGATTCAATGGCATATACACAAAATTTTATGCCGAAATGTTAATAAATAAAGAAGTTACAAGGTAAAATCACCTACACACTTGTAAGATTTGTTAAGTGTACAGTTACGAATAAGATATATTAACCGACACAGTCACTTAAATATTTAATAGGATATGTAATTCGATGTTATGAAATGATTAGTTGATCCTATAAATATGTTTTTTAGAAGTAACTCCTTATAACTCCATTTTGTGTTACCATCGATTGACATTCCAGCATAGCTCGGAAACTGGTCAGTTCTACTCCAATCATCATTCACTGAATAATCAGATCCTCTTGTATCGAAGTTGTTTCTATATCTGAAATAGAAATACTAAATTACGTTTTCAATACAAATACGAGCATATAAGCACCTGTGTCATAGGTTATACACTCAAAAAAGTATCCGTATGGAAGCTTAGGTTTATATTCACACCTCATTTTCATCTTTTCGTTATCAAGAAGGATTGCCACAAACAGAGATACATATAGATTGTTGGAAAAAATTTGCAGGAAAATAGAAATTCATTTTCTAAAAGGTTTGATTTATTCATAAAATTAATGATATGGTATGTAATGTAGTAAAAGCATAACTATTCAAGAAATCAAGCACTAATTACAAGAATTTATCACAAATAAATAATAAATAAATAGTATGATAAACATAAAAAGTATGCTCTTATTTAATTAAAAAATAAGTTATTTGAAACATAACAAAGTTTGACATCAATAGATATGATACAGAATACATAGATATTTCCTAGCAATAGGTCATGTATTGATGTCTACAGAATTTCAGTTTTAGTGCTTAATATTGCCCTAACGGGAGTTTTTTCCAAATAGGAACATTTGATTTTTAAACTTCGTTTCGGTTCGACTTCCTGTAAATGAGAATTTGTTATATTAGATATACTATGATTTATTTAATCAGAAACAGTTCGTACCGTTCTCTGTACTTCTTCTCCATTCTTCTTTTCTTACCAATCAGTCTGGCAAAACATCCCGCAAATATCAGAATCACAAGTAAACAACCAAAGCCTGCACCAAGTCCAATGTACATGTACTTATTGCGTAGGTCATCTATAAATACGAAACAAAAACATCATACATTCACAAGAAGAAGAGCATTCGAAGTGACACAATAGATCATCAACGGTTTATAATTATCATGTTCAATTAAAACGTAGATGGCTTAGTCGTAATTCGTAGGAGTTTCAGGACAAAAGAGAAATAGAGAGTATAGTGAGCAATAAAAACTTGCGCACATGCATTATAAAGGTTGTGGCAATATTAAGCATACACTGCATAATGAGATAATGCCATTTACCCAATTAATTGTTATCGGACCTCTAATTATAAGCATAGAACGTACGGAAAGTTAAATATGTTTTAATAGTTCAAAATTTGATGTATTTCAGGCAACGCATGTTGTCTGGTCAAACCGATTGTATTTGCATACTGGCACTAAAGAAGGAGTGGTGGTAAGAAATAATTTAAAATGTAATATACACTGAATAATAAACAGCTTTTTGTCTTTTATACATTAGGTAACTTACCACTGGAAGGTATTTTTCTGAAAGGAAATTATTCCATTATGTTTCATATAAATTATCTAACCATTTACGTTTTCTAAACCGTTCACGAAATTATGGATGTTGTGTGGTCTTTTAGGATTACAATATAACATTTGCATTCCTGAGTAAAACATAGGCTGTCGACACATATGTTTAATTAAAAAAAACCTCAAACTAATCCCATTAATTATCCCAATGTAAATACAAGCCACCCTACTATTGCGCTTAAATTATCCAGGTAATTCGAATCATTTCATTTCGAATTATTCCTTTGCAAGTTGCATTTAATAACAAAATTACAGCACAATACAAAAAGAGAATAACAAATCGGACAGAGAAATTGTCTTTCAACAAAACCAGCAGATCACAAAAGGAACAATAATATTCATGAACAAATTGCAAATACCAATGTGATACAAAAAATATTCAAATTTGAAAACATAATATTATTTTGTAATCTGTATGCTGTGCCTCCATAGCTCAGTGGTTAGCGCGCTTGTTGTCCAATCTGGCGACCGGCCGGGTTCAAATCTGGGTGGAGGCTCATACATACTTGTCTATCATATTTACTTATATATACTTCAGAAGAAATAAGGCAAAAAAGGCTATGCTCGGTTGTAGCTACCTGCATTGTGGACTACCATCAACAACATCACACTTGAAATTTCCATCGCAGGTGTCAATCAACCTTGTATAAATATTACACAGGTCAGCGTTGATGCCAAACATGTCTGGAAAACAGTAATTTGCAAAGTGTGGTTAGTATCAGCGAAGACAAGTTAACAGAAACAATGGATACACACACGTATGCGCATTTTGACCATCGTAGACATGAAGTCAGAGAACATTTTTTTATTAATCCATATTAAGTCGATCTTAAGTGCCAATCTTATGTTTCAATTGTTGTGGATACAGGCTTTCAAATTACTATACAATTGTAGTCAGATTGACGAGACTCATAATTAACGGGATAAAACATGTCTAATAATTAATGTATTCAAATGCGCGCAAAACAGCGTCTAATAAGAAATATCTAAGCAAGTCGAAATAATGAATTCAATAATATGCAATATATACACTGGATGGACGGATACCTGTTGAAACGGCCACTGTTTGGTTGTCAAAATCAAACATTGCTGTCTGATTAGCGATATGCACAATGGCTGTTAGAAGTTTATCAACGATAGTATCGTCAGACTTGCTATATATGACGTCATATTCCACATTAGTTGTCCCATATCTGAAGAAAATATCATTTGATATTTCTCAGTTTCAAATCATTAAAAATGTTCAAATGATGACAAAAGCAACGAAAATATCGAATCAAATGTACTACATAACATAACTAGTAACCTACATATTACGACAAAGACAGGTATAGCTCAAATAACAGGGAACAGAACCATTCTGTTTCGTGAAGAACATAATTATAATCATTTAAATTTGATATTTCGTCATCTGTCTGTTAAGTTTGTTATATCTTTATAGATACACACAACAAAACATTTTCATTGAGAAGTACTTATTCTGTTATGCACCGACCATTGCTGAGACAATTTAAGGAAGTACATAAAAATGAAAAAAATAGTAAACTGAATACCGAATGTCTGTAACATTGATAAAAACTTCATGACCATGTCCAGTGTAAGAATTGTAAAACACGAGTAGCTGAAAAATAGAATCAACACATAACAAACAATCAAGGATGCAGTTATCAAAGAAATGTGACGCTGAAGTAGTTCTTAGTTTACAAATTTTACCTGCCAAAAGCTAAACGTACCCGGTTGCATGGTATCACCAATCTTTTTAATTAATCGACAGTGTAAATGTGCTGATATAGGTATATACTACTAGATAGTTTATTATATGACGATGGATAGATATATAACGACGTAATAATAATTGTTTAAAGCTTCATAATTGAACATAATAGACTCAATATAACGTAGAAATGTAGTATAGACGTACTGCCGCTTGTGCATTCCGAGCGAAAGTGTCGAATCCAACAGTGGTGTTCAGGTTGAATCCAGCTTGAAGCACAACGTTGATCAGAGTAGAAGTTGAGATTCGACCATAACTGCCTAAAGAGAGAGGAAAAATCCAGAATAGAAATGCACATAACACGATGGTACATGTAAATGATAGATGACAATTATTTTTCTAATTTGTAATCGCAGGTTAGAGCAATGGTGATCATCAAATAATAAACAGTTACACTTTGACTTAAACCCAAAAGTAGGTTGCATAGTAGTCTAATAGTAAACAATCAAAATATGAAACCTGATCCAACGTAAACTGCATTGACACATGTTTTCATAAATAACAAATGAACACATATCTTACCCGTATCTAAAGGTTCTGTTGGTTCTGGTGGCTCTAGTTGAATGAAATAATATTTATATAGTGTGTTAATACATAGCATCATTGTACTGAAAATTACATCTATATTCGATAAATTGTATACGCAGTTACACGATTACACGAGAATCACATCGTGTAAATCGGAGAGTGTTATATGAATATTTAAGTGCCATCTTTATATTAATCATACAATTGAGAATATATTAAATGCAAAAGTAACATCTGTTTGATACATGCCGTTATATTTTAATGATCTTAAGTACAAAAATACGTTTGTCATCTCAAACGATGGTTAGCTTAGCATAAATGTTTCTAGTGGTTTAATTATGTGTAAAGTGTAATTATGAAGTTAACATCTGATATTAATTCACGAACAACTCCAATTTGCATGGTAAAGTCGTAACTCAACCAATAAACGTAATAATACATATAGTAGATGGATTATAATGCATGATTCATTTAGGGTGTAATGTAATATGTTATTTCAACTTACTTAGTACGCATTGTCCATATGTGTCATAACGGAAACCTCTGAGACAAGAGCATTCGTGTGAACCTTCCACGTTATGACAAGCTGCATGCGGTATATTAGCACAAATGTCCATGTCCTCACATTCATTGACATCAATTTCACACATCGTTCCATTCCATCCATCCTTACACTGGCATTGTCCTGATGTCGGATCACATGTCTGATTTACGTTCTCCGCATTAATTGTTATGCAGTCACAAGCAATGATGCAGTTTTGTCCATATGTGTTACCTGTGCACTCTGATATGAAATCAAAATACGGTGAAGGGAACTCAATGTACTGAAGTGACATTACAGCAACATGTGATAGTACATGTAATAAAGTTGATAAGAAAAATCTCATTTTCTTTTAACATGTTATTTTTTCTAAGAGACAGTATAATATTAAGACCGACTGATTCAGAAGTATTATAGCAATTTACCTACTGCATATTACTGCAAGAAATATCAATTCAGTACTTTCAAAAATGCATTTTTAAATATATATTTCGATCGTAGCCAAACACACATATCTTACTTACCAGTACAGTTATATTCCAAGATCCACCAAACCCTACACCACACAAACATTTATGGTACAATATGTATCTTGAATTGTTGTATTTAAACGCAAAGCATGAATTAATTTGAACATAAGATAAACATCATAGAGCACTTTTCCTGGAACATTTGTAACGCCCCTCGTATAATATATTATTAAACTGTACCCCATTGAATGATAAATATGTTAAATGGCAAACAGAATTGTTCTTACCTTCACATTCCCCACTGATGTTATGATATCCAATCGCGCATATACATCGCGCGCTTCCATTTTGATTAAAACAAACTGTATTTGCAGCAGAGCACAAGTCACTGTCAGTTGCACATGGACCAACCTGATTATCACAGTTCGAACCGACCCAACCATCGACGCAGATACAACCTTCGTGATAATGTAGTATATTAACGATTGGCATAAATTTAACATTTTCAAATTAATTGACCGACAACAGAAACAACCATTAAACTTAATTAATTAGAATGGCACGTGAATAGTTGCAATGAAATTAGAACAATAGCAAATATAAGATTTTCTAAGGCTGCTTGTATGCTATTTGACTACACAATAAATATATGACTGATGTAATTGTGATAATATTGATGAACACGAAACAAATAGTTTCAAATATAATACAGTATATACATAGATCTCAAAAAGAACTCATATAAACATTAAGTCATTTATAAAAAGTAAACTATATTTTTCATTTGAAACGGCACGAGATTAAATGCTTGAAAACAATGTCAGGCAATGTAAATGTACCAAAAAATCGACCAGAGTACCTTTAATCTTGTCGCATTGACCATTTAAACAACTGCATTCATTCGAACAGTTCCAACCATAATGATGCTGATCACATTCTAAAAATAAAATGACTCGCACAAATAATCATCGACAAGCATTTCAAGTCTTGTTTTTATTATAACGAATAATAAAACATGCTCAGATACCACAAAAAGAAAAATACCAAACCCTCTTTTTCAAGAATTATTTGTTGGCGCATGTAATCATTGAGGTATGTACAATGGATTTATTAAATGCGTATAAATATTTCAATGTCAATATAAACTTTACTCATTGTATTAGTGATGTCGCGGTCTATAACATCGTTATAAAAGTATTTTCACAATACCAGAACATGTCCGCGCATCGTTATCTAACTTTGCACCAATAGGACATGTACACATGAATGATCCATCAGTGTTGACACAGTTGGCATTGTCACTACACCTCTTACTGTTGGTAGGTTCATCTTCACATTCATCAATGTCTGAAATAAATATAGTTATCAATATAACAGTACTCAAAATGATGAGCAACTAACACCTCTTTGCGGCATCAAACCCATCACATTTCCTACCGTAAAAGCAGTAGTAACAATCCAAATTTTAACATGTTATAAAAATGCCGAATACAAGCAACTAAAGTGACAAAGTACTACTAAATTGACTTTTACCTTTACAATGTTGTTTGTCATCAGCTAGTGTGTATCCTCTTCGACAAGCACATACGGCATTATCAACAGATGTTGAACAGTAATGTTCACATGTCAGATTGAAGGACATTTTACAATGGTCAGTAACTGAAAAACGTGCCAGAATGTTTGTCGTAAATGATGACAAATCTCAACTGCAATATGTAAATTAACTAATACAAATATTTATTACACCAATGGATATTGAACAATCGGTACGGAAATGCAGCAGTGAACATAAACTGCCGCGCACGAAAGACAAAACGGGAATACACAATGTAAAGAACACCAAAGTAAGGGTACGTGTCATTAATAATGTTCTAAATATAATTAAGATGCATATCATACATGTACGCGATGGTTACATTGCCAAGCTAACGGCGAGTTAAATATTACTTAATATTTTATGTAATAATCAACACTCAAAATAAGCATGCAATTGAGTTCACAATTATCCCTAAGTACGCCAGTTATTCAACATCCATATTGACGTCTTCTTCTGATAATGTGTAGCGATTCAGACATCAAGAACAAACTAGAGAATGGAATATAAAAAGCAAAGTTTATGATACCTTGGAGACAAGTTTTCCTGTCCGAAAGTAACTCGTATCCAAACTTGCAAAAGCAATTGTAACGTCCCGGTACATTGACACATATTTGATCACACTCATCAGTTAGTAAGGCACATTCATCGATATCTAACAAGTACAAATGATTACATACAGTGTATGCAAAACATGATATAAGCCACCTGAAATTGGATGTTTCATAGACTAAAAGGTATTCCCAACTAATACCACAAAATGGTTCAGCAAAATTGATAATAATACTTTTTTTCAAATACAGGTAACTGTTTAATTAAAAAAGAATGTTAAAATCGTAAACTTTGTATACTAGAATCTAACTTAAACTATACATCAAATTCTGTAAAAAAATTTCATCAATGGTACATTTACTTGTGTCTCATAAGGTGTTAATTTACAAATTTAATTGAAACAAACATTTAAATTGAAAGTGTATTATTACTGACGATTTGATTCAAATTTGTCTCCTTACAGAATCATGCAATACAAAAAATATAACCATAGGAATTTACCTTCACATTCCGCATCATTGACATAAATATATCCTGCGTCACAGCCGCATGTATAGTTACCTACTGTATTCTCACAGGTTTGGGAGCAACTATTCAATGTCGGTGTGGAACATTCATCAATATCTAAAGCAAACATTAAAACACATACACAAGTTGTAAATTGCGGTAGTCACCTTATTTAATAAATCGTACTCCATTTCTGCATGTAATTGTTATATCTAGTTAAATAAAGCAGCACTGAAATATAATTCAATAAAATGTAACTTTATTGTATTGTTCCCACTTGCATTATATCTTTGGATTTAGATCTATAAAACATGTTTTTGTAGTGCAATCAGCATTACGAGATCACAACTATATTGGAAAGTTCTAACCTATTGTTAAGGTTCTTTGCATATACACATATCACATAAGTAACATGATATTCCATGTGTGATAACAAATCCGCGAAAACGTAACGTCGATGGCTTAAATTCGTTATTTTTGACACTGTACCATGGTAATGTGATAAAAAGTATCCGTCATTCGTTGTCTTGGAGATCAACATTTCTTAAACTCGTCACGACAAAAAAATAATTAATCTCAACAAAAGGCTCGCTAAATAATCTTTGTTTTCTAGACTAGTTTAAGAAATATTGATCTCTAAAGACAACTCATGACGAATCCGATATATATTACAAAGTCTGTCTCACCTTGGCATGCACTGTCTGCTGTTCGTTCGTATCCAGGCAAGCAATCACATTTATAAGATCCAGGGACGTTTCTACATACTTTAAAGACATCATTACATACATTACGTATATCACATTCATTGATGTCTACATCACATTTATCGCCCATCCACCCTTCACCACAGATACATCCTCTGACTGAATCACATGCTATCGCACCCTGACCTGTACATTTACACATGCTTTCACAATTTTCGCCAAAGTATGGACTCTCGCATGCTGGAAATATAAACGGATTAAATATTAGCTACTAGTATATGCAAGAATGTATGTTAAATTGTAAACATACTTATCTAGAGAGAAAGATAAAATAGTCAGAAACAGTCATATTACTAGACTCTTTCCTGTGTTTCAAAATAAACCCAATCTTGATACACAACTAGCTCATAACAACAATTATAGTAATACATTGTGCAATTGGCTAGTTTGAAAGTCGGAAAGTAAAAATACCTTTGCATTCAGTTTTTCCAACCAGCTTATAGCCTAGCTGACAGGAGCACTGAAACCCGCCTACAGTATTAAGACATTGCTGCTGGCATACCTTTCTGTTACATTCATCGACATCTGAAATGTATTCAAGGTACGTTACGAGTAACTTACTAAATGCCAATTCACAATGCACAATAAAAACGTTACGTTTTTTACTACTGTAATTAAGGTACATATTATAACCGTTTGGCCGACAATTTGGACAAATACCCCTTATTTTTCAGGATTGGCTAGTATATAACTCTTAATTTCAATTAAGTGCAAGTATTACATGTCTATCTCAATTAACAATAATACATTTTCATTGTATTCATAACAGAGTCAGACATCATGTATGCAGCTACCCACTTACTTATTTCCATTGCATTGTAGCACAACGTTCATATTTACTAAACGTCTTTTAATATCTTCAATATCTTGTATAATATCTTCAAGTTGGTGCAAAATACAACATGAATCGGCAAAAAGAGCATACAATGATTGCATAAAGCAATTTGTAAAAGTTAAAAGAATAAACCTTTCATGTGGAGACACTCTTAATTAAATAGAATAGAATATGTATCAACGAACGATTGAAAAGGATAACACTAACCAGTACAATGCGTTCCGTCACTACCACGTTCATATCCATGTTTGCAGAAGCAAGACGGTTCCCCATCGTTTATTACACAAACACCTGTTTCGGAGCATTCCAAGTTACAGAGACCATTCGTGTATCCAATATCTGATAATATGTGAAATTCATTGTCAATACAAGTTCATTTCAATGCGAAATGTAGGCCACCGGCCCATACACATATAATACAATAAGATGAACAGTGCAATACATTAGCAATGCATACGACAACATTTAGAGAACAAATTCATTTCAAAAGAACATCACATAGTTCATGGTTAGGTTCCTAAGTAACTCATAATACGTTGTATTATACGTTAAACAAACCGGTTATTGAATTAAAACATCTATATACAAAATGTAAAAATTCCATGTTCCATAAATACTATATAATTAAATAGTGCGTTGGATAAATACCTTCATCACATGTCCATGCCGAGGGGTTGAAATAGTAACCCTCGTGACAGGAACATTTAAAGTCACCAGGTGTGTTCATACACACGTGAGTACAGTTATGTTCTTCTAGATCGCATTCATTGATATCTGAAAATTGTGAACTGAACTCGTCATACCATTATGAAGTACACAATATGTACATGCACCTTAAAAGGTACATGCACTGGAAATGAATCGTCTCGAATAGCAATCAAACTGTTATAATTTTAATGCCTTTATCAATTTTAAAAATGAAAGTCCTGTAACATATTTACGAAATATCCCGCTAGTTTACTCAAAAATACACATTTCAACGTACGAATAGCAAGACACAACCGTTATACTGGGCATGCCCCTTTAAAATTAAACAAAGTAAAGTTAAATCATTTGATACTATTTTACTTTCAAAGATACATTTGGCTTATTCATCATCATTTGATACTATTTTACTTCCAAAAATACATTCGGTTTATTCATCATCCTTTGATACTATTTTTATTTCAAAGATACATTCGGCTTTTTCATCATCATTTGATACTGTTTTTATTCCAAATATACATTTGGCTTATTCATCATAGTAAGGAAATATGATAAACAAATACTCATTAACAGGAAAATACTTTGCAAAAAGGTATTTGCAATACAAAACTCCTAAAGAAACATGTACTAAAACAAACGCCATACAAAAATCGAATATATACAATGAAAGTACAACCTACCTATACATTCACTTTGCTCCCTTGTATTCTTTGTATAGCCATAGTAACATGAACATTCATAACCACCTTCCATGTTATTGCATATCTGATCACAACCTCCATTGGTTTCATTGCATTCGTTGACATCTTATACAAATTACAGCATATGGACTTACGTTATATAAGTAAGTACTAGATTACATCTAATGACATTGCAACAACATCGTATTTGATTAAACAGTGCCAAGCAGCAGCATTATCCGTTCATTATATGTACAATTACTGAAACATACACTCAAATCTAAAAGAAATCAAAATGTCCATTAACTCAATGCATTGTTAGAAATAATGATTAAAAATAAAAAATAATTGCTTTTAAAATATCATTACATCAAAAGAATAATACAATTGAAATACAAAATGTATAAGATAAATAATGCATATACCCAGACATTTTTCTCCGAACAACTCCCACCCAGTCGGACAACCACTGCATGTATAAGATTTATTCTGTATCCGCTCCTCGACAGGGTTGAGATCAGTACATGTTCGTCCTAACGAGCAAGGCTCTGACAAACATCCATCGAAATCATGTTCACAGTCCGAACCTATCAGTGACAAGCAACATAATGTAGACTAGCTATTAACAAAACATAGTCTCACCATGCTGTTAAATGATACAGAATCAGAATGTAGCTACATCCGGTTTTCTGTCACATATGAACCAGCATTTATGGATGGTATTACGTTAACTCTAACATTTTGGACAGCGTTGCAATGATAATCGAATACGCTTTAAGTATCCATGTTACGTTTGATCATGTAGATATCATATCGTATGTATAGTATTTAAAACTGGAGTAAGGCGTTATTTCCCTATAAAAATGTTTTCATTTAGTGGGCCGATCTAGATAAACAGCAAAGTGTGTTAGTTCATTTTGATTAAAAAATCGCTTTATACCAACATTACATTTACATGTAATGCATTATAAAAGAAATAATATAGAAATTGTGAACCACGTACCATCATACCCTACATCACATTCACATTTAGCATATTTAGTGAAAGCTGTCTCTCTGTGATCTCTTCTTGAAACATTCAAACATCTTCCATTATCACTGCATCCAGTGCATAACAAAATGTTTACTTGTACTGGTGGAGATATCTTCCCATCCGAGTTCTCGGCGACCAATCTTACATGAAAATATTTCCAAACAAAGTTTAACTACACACAATTACACGATCTTTAAAAACAATCCAAGACGATAAATCGTCAAAAGATTATCATTTCATGAAACTTTTTAAAGGTATTATTTCTCCCTATGCCCTTTCTGTACAGTGACGCTTGACTTGAATTATTGTCTGCAACACATCCTGCGTGATTGACCTTTAATGTATGATTGAATAGAAGGTGATGTTTGTTGATTTGCTTTTTAACAACAACTTTCTATCTAATACTCTGATTTCAAACGTTTCGAGGACGAAGTTGGTGACACGGTCATGTGAACATTTTAATCTATTGGATAACTAACCACATAGTTCGGATCAAACATTTACAAATGTAAATATATCATTGAATTATACATTTTTTGAATTGCATATTAACTTTTATGAGACGTTTAGAAAAAGAAATAAAGGTATACCTGATCTGAACTGGTTCAAAATTATCCTCAGGTTGGGTATATGTTATCGTTAATGTATCAGCATTAAAGTGTACATTGGGATCCCCTCCGTTACCATCAACAGGTTCAATAAAGCTGAATGTTATTTCTTCAGCTGTTGAGTTTGCCAGAGACACTTGACAGACACTTACATTACCTGGTCTAGCATAGAGCTGGTCACAACCTGTCAGCTGTGGAGTTTCCTTTCCTGGAGTGTAGGATATTCCCATTTCAGGTTGGATATTTGTTATTTTAGTTGTACATGTACGTGTATACAAAAACACAACTACGTAGAGGATATTTGTGGATTTGGTGTAAGATCGATTTTATATATTTTACCGAGTGATCATAGAAATCATTAATTGCACGAGTTGCGTAGCCACGATTGAAAGAATAATTTTCTATGATCACGGGTGCAATAAAATAAGATTTTTTACCACAAATCAACAAATGTTCTGTTTTTTTTATATGCTTCATTTTCTCGTTAAATGATTCAGTTATTGGCTAAATCGGGTAAATACGCTGAAATAAGAACGCCACGACGTGAAAATTATGATGTCATAATGACATATCGAATATTTTTTGAAGCCCGGTGCTGTTGACGTTGCATTTCTTTTTCTGCACGATACTGATAATTAAAAATGATATTTTCACCGTTATGTGTCGCTGTTAATTGCACTGAAAATCACCTGACAGAGTTTAAGAAATATAAGTCGGATAGTATATATTTTAGACCATTTTACAACGCATTTTTATCATCACTTTCGCATTTACGTACATGTACTAAATCTTAGGTTATGGATTGTTTAATAGTTTTACAATACGGCTTAGATGGAATGTTAATTACTAGTAATTTAATCATCGCAGTGTATTCAATTGATATTTACCTATTTCATTCAAGTTATCTTGGCTAATCGCGTCTATTGCTTGTGTGTCTATAGCCACAGTTTCACCAGCATTGATGAAGTCTGTCAGACATGCTGTATCGTTTAATCCACACAATTTTTCAGCTTCTTCCCTTAATTCGTTGTCTATATCAGTGAGGAATGGTGGCACATGGTCACTATGGTGATAATTGGTGTGATTCTTTAGATCATCATAATAAAATGCTGAAGCTTGTCCATCGATCTCCCCTTTTAAACATAAACAAGATGATTACTCCATGTGATGGTAAAATTTAATCATATTTTTATCTCATACACATGCATCTGTATTGGATTTACGTTTCGAGAGTGACAAAATATAAAATGATTAAGACAAAACTAATAACATTCATCATGTATAATGGTTTCATAGATAATGCCAAGTAATCAAATTTTCACCAGCCATATTGTACTCAGTACATGGATATAGTTTAATCAACCGAACTTAGCTGGAATCATCATTAATTTATACTAACTCGCTCTAACAGAGGAAATAGCAACGTGTACACCTTATACTTAGTTTTAGAGTAATGACCTATGAACTTCTGTACTTACACATCTGTCCGTATTCATATATATTTCTTTCATTCATATGGCTTGGCTTTGTTAGACCACCTGGCGTAATGAAATCATTATCGCCAGAACCATCAAAATTTCCAAGTAAACCAGTTGTTAGGTTGTTGAATATATTCGGTACGAATACATCCAATGTCAACATCCTTATACCGACAGAAATATTTAGTGAGATACCTGCAAAATGTATAAGCAAATTCAGCTGGATAAAACAATAAATGTAGTAAAAGTTGCAAGTGATCCAAGAAATGTTTAATTTATTCACAGTCCCATTATCATTGTATTATTTTCTCAATCCCAAAAGTTATACATGTACAGTCTTAGCATGTACGTAACTTGTGCCACCTATTTAACAGTAGAAAACAGGGACGGGGATATTATGTCGATTAGAACGTATGCACAGGCAGGAAGTGACCACAAACAAGCGTTATATACCCAATGCGAAGAGTTTTCTTGAAGATTTTCGAAAGACATAGTAAATGTACAATTACAACTCCTAAGGAAAGTGTATGTACATATACCTGTTTCTGTAAAAATAACTTTCAGTGTATTATGGAATCTGGTTAACACAAGTTCACTGTCAGGCGATATGTAATTAAATGGAGAGTTATTATCATCATCACCATCTTCAAATTGTCGCGTCAAATCTTTTCCTGAGCCGTAGAGTATCAACCCTGAAGTTATAAAAACAACCGTTATAATGTGATATAGGAAAATGTAAGACAGTTTACACATCGTTGGTGAGCCATAAAAAGAATGGCACAACCAAGTTTCAAATTTAGATATCAGCGACAAAATGATGGATCACGTGACCAGACCAAGTTATTGAACAAGTCTCATAGTAACATTATTACATGTTTATAAGTCGCATATCGGCATTTTACATACACGTACACTTATTTATTAAGCTTACCTGTTTTGTTGTTATTAAGCTCAACGTGAAACAGTGGACGGTTATCTTGTTTGGCCGCAAATGCGCTAAATATGGTCGCATTGGACGTTTTGTCGACTGGTTCGGTACGTGCCTGTAGTTCAAAGCCTGACACTTTAAGCATGATATACTCGCCCCAACCATTGAACGTAAAGTCTAGTCCATCCAAAGTTCGAAAATGTGGGTCACCCCAAAATGTACCTGTAATGTAAAGTGTGAAGAAACACTTTTAGTAGATTTGTTGTCCATGATACATGATTATAATATCGACAATACGTTTCAGTTATTGAATCATTACCAGAAATATTTAATCTAGACAACGTACCAAATCTAAACCAAGAACGGGAATAGCATGTTCCAATTGGGTGGATCTCATAGTAGAAATGACAATAAACTGGATCTGAACAACATTTCTGCTTCGGAATTATATCGTTCAGAATATGATTTTTCTCGTCTATGCGTGGATGTTTCAATAGCAAACCTCCTGCGTCAGGAATGTCACGTATAAACAGACCCGTATCATCGCTGTAGCAACATTTCTGTAATAAACCAGAAAATGACAACTCATTTTTTCAAGCAAATATTTGAACACCAAAATAATTCAATGCAGCGATATCTGAATGGCATATTTTAGCACATGTACTGATGCTCATCTTGACATCTGAATAATTATTTATTAATATGAATTATACTGCACTTGAGTTACTTATAGATATGACAGAATTAAAATTGTTAAAGTGTATAAGCTTACCATTCCATGTGGTATATGTCTACGGCTAGGCCATGCAATGGAACACGACACGCCATCAGTCACCGAGTTTGGTGTTGGAAACCATGGATCAAGATTTAGTGTTGTCAGGTCACATGGACATTGTGGTAACACAGGATAGGTATAGTGCTCATACTTTCTTTTAACTTCGTAGAACCAAGTCAAACATTCTAACGATTCGGTTGCACTGGCAGGTATAGCAGAATTTAGGGGCAATACCAGAAGCCCTGATATACCTGTATATAGAAGAAGGAAAAGACAAAACAATCTCTATCATACGACGATAAAACAAAAAAGACACTTTGGCTTTTAAATTTTGTGTTTAAAAAACAACAACAAGGTGTTTTTCAAATGCTACACTCCATATATAACTAACTATAAGGCGAAAATAAAGTGGACATGCTTTTTAAACAAACTCGGATGATAACAATTGGTTATTTACTATGAACGGCTACTTGAATACCAATTTTAAATCTCATAATGTAATGTTAACAATATTTTGCGTATTTAGTCAAAATAATGGGTACGTTAGTTTCATAGCACTTTGCCGAATATAGAAAATATATGACCATACAGGCACAATGTGCCTAACATTGACATTTTCACTAAAACATGGAGTCAGTTGCAAACAAATGCCATCTTGGTACAACATCCATCCAATAACAAATGTATATTTACCAATCTCAAAATCACTAGTCCATTGTGCAATGAAAGCTGACATATTAAACTTAACTCACTGATTGAATATGGTCACTAACTTAAATCAAGTGACCATCTCCGAAAGAGATTAACAATGTAATAATTAAGTTATATTTAGTTATTTCAATTTATTATATGTTTTTTTTTCTTTCAGATATCATATTTTGTACCGTGTACCCATTTTCCTTGATCTAATGAAGAAGTGTGAATCGTTTATGTAACTTTGTGTCATAGTTGTTGTTCAGAATTTGTAATACGCATCATTATTCGTTTTTGCACTCATTTCCTGAAAAAGAGTTAATGACAATCCTTTCAATTATCTACGCATTTTATCAGTCGTGCTAAGTTTAATCGATGTAAACCTATAACTAAATATGTGATTGTACAAAGCAAATATGATAACTGTACCATTTGTTTCCACATGTTTATCCATTTCTAGGACCGATGTAGTGAACGAACTAACATGAGAAAATCTCTGCTCTCCATTTGTCACATATCCAACCCAGACATTTGGCTGTAATGAAGTTGAAGTCAACTGCATCTGATCATGTGCGTATATGTACATTACGTACGTTTCAACACCGCTTGACACCAGGACGAGCTGGAATGTACTTTCCTGCAAACAGTAGCAAAGCATGATGTGTAAAAGGACTTTGACCAACGCCAGATATGTAAGCCACTTATTCTAATAGCCAAATAGTTCGATTCCGCCTTAATCAAAGCCTTATAGTTAAATGACATTTTTATTTAAATTTAGCATTGCCAATGTACTATTCCTTTGTCAGAATGCGCCATTTAAATAGTCTAATAAGTGTTTTAAGATATTAATTCGCGTTCACAATTTGATATACATTATAAGCATGTCCTATACGGAAGTAAATCTACTATTAATAAAGATAACTTCATACGAAATTTGTTGTATATTGTTTTTCAGCATCAATGTTTCAATGTTCTTAGTAACATCTGCAAAACATGTTTCGCATTGAGGTTATACAAAATTAAGTGACTTTTTTACTACTTACGGTCAATGTGTGGCGGGCACTCACTCTGTGCCATGTCGAAATAAGAATAAATTTCACATCAAATGAATCGGTGATGCCATTATCATTCAGTAATTGTAATACACGTTGGACATCATCGCTGGACAGCTTGTCAGGATCCGTTTCTATACTATGCACTCTGTAGCCCACGCTACCAACTGTCCCGGTCTCTATGTCAAAATAAAATGGTGCCAGGATTGTTCGCTTCCCGTACATTTTCAGATTTCTGTTTGGATTTGGATTGGTGAATGGAAAACCCAAACTTATCAAACCATTGGAACATACCTGCAATAAATCGGAGAATTGTTATATTTTATACTTATCAAATGAATGGATCATTCAATGTGTTTAGTTGTATTAATTGTTTGAAACAGGTCATAAATACTAGTACACGCATACATAGAACATTATATCAGAAATTAATGTATCATGGTATCACCTTTATAGACGCCCTTTAGCGACTAACAAACTACATTCATGTATGCTATGTCGCCCTTTTTTATTAGTACCAAATGCAACTTTTGACATACTTGTATTTTGCAATAGTTTCAGATTTGGATCATACAGGGTGATCATTAAAATATGGTAACATAAATAACTTTAATAGCTTTGTCAGTTCTTAAGATAATATGTGTTGTTATACGCCATTGATGAACATTTACATGTTAATTTTATTCAGGTCATAAGTCATTTTAAGATGTTACAAATTTTTCTCAGTAGATGTTTGAAGCGTTTTCTTTAATTCTGCAAAACTGCCAAATTCAGCACCAAATGACGTCGCAAATTACCAATTAATTTCCTTGCATTTTACGCATCGATGCTTCCAATGTCACAGTGTATTGTAGATTTCAAATGAAGTAAATACACTAGTTTGTAATATACACTCCTTCTTTCAGGCATTACCATTATAAGAAACCAAAAGGGTTTAAGTCTGGTGAGTTTATGGGAGCAAATTTAAATGCAGTCTTCAGTGAAATGATTATATCGCAATATTTCCTGGAATCACTGAAAATGTGCGGCTTCATCGATGATGTTATTGATATTATGTTCACACAGCATGCATTTAGTATCCACATGTAATACAAAATTGGGCTCATTAGCTTTGAAATATGGTTCAAACCACTTCTCTATAATTAAATCTGACAAAGTTATAAAAATGATTTATACTTCCATATATAAATGATCACCCTGTACTACAATGTACCTACATATATGTCAGTAAATTTCTCATTGAATATTGGTATGCCCTGTTCAAAGACAATCGCCGGACTACATTCATCATCCACTTGACCCAAATCTATGTCCAAAGGATGTCCAAATGGATACAATGGCACTGTTTAATTAAAAATAGTTTTCGACTTGAATGATATGCCTTGTGTAAAAACACAGACAAATAATAAGAACTAATACATGTACATACACATGAGTACGATGAACAAAAGACAAACATTATTATAATGACCCCAAAAGAGAGGTAAAACTAAACTATATATTACACTGTCGGTGGTCAATGATGCGTGGTTTATCTAGCCCTGCATCCTCTAGTTTGACTGATATCATATAAAGGTGTTTAGTTGACCAAGGATGGTATTCACAAGCATCTTTAAAATGTCCATAAATATGGAAATTTACTCTAGTGTATCGCAACAAGAAAATATCAATAATAGTATTATGTTTAACATAGATTTGAAGAGTTCAGCAAATGACCTTGGAGAAAGCATGAATTATTCTTCAATTTGCATCTTTACTTGCAACCCCCTTCCTTTGAATGTTATCATTTGTGCAACATTCAGCATCTTAAGGTTCTTACCGGGTTTATTATCTTACTATAAACTATGACGCGACTAAATATATATTAATCGTCCATACACCTGCAGGTATGATATATAAATTGGTTTTGCAAAACCTCCTTATTTGGAAGTATGTTTATGTAAATAGCAGTTTTTGTTTAACTGGAGACTTACTTGAGTCACAGACATCATGTGCTTGATTGTATATCCCGGTCGTACAGATGCATACATTATTTACGCATTGACTTGTGCTTGTTCCACACATCGTATTGTCATCGCACCATTGTCCAATTGACGCTAACAGTAGAAACCACAGATGCTTTACATGTTTCTATATTAATTCGACCACGTGCAGAATAAATAAACGATTTGGTTTAGGTGTTAACAACAGCACTACAGATTCAAGAACAACTATTGGTTCACTCAAAACCGTTTTAAAGCATACGTAGGCTGTGGTATCCCCATTCCTTTGCAGTTTACATGTTTACTGACCATGTTTTTTGATTTTCTTTCAATTTCAGAAAATTTGGCAGAATTTCAGGTATGACCATTCAACATCACGAAAGCTAATTAGTTAACACCGATCATGACACTAGCAACTCACCCTTCACACACATTTCGCAATAAAAAATCTCTCCGTACAAGTACAGGAAAATCCTTGTATCGTAATACGAAGCATGATTTCAACACTTAACGTTTTTGGGGAAACATTCAGTGTAAACATTTTTTTACACTGCAGATAAAGGGCCACGGCGTTTATTTAATTGTGTATGTAGTTATGCAAATCTGAAATAGTTTGAAGCTTAAATTGATGACCAATCATTTTCTGGGTAAATGTCTCACAAAAGTCCCGTTTACAATGATAATCTTCACTTTTTGAATGGAGTCAGTTGCCATGTCGGAATATAACACATAATAACCGACAAACAGTAACGTTTATCATTACAAACATACCATCTTGACAAAACACGCCCTCATATCCAGAGGTACATACACAACTATAGGCGTCGATAGCGTCCACACATATTGCACCATTCTGACAACTGTTACTTAAACATTCATCAATATCTGGAATAGAAAGTTTTGCATGTCAGTTTACAGCGCATTCAAGTAGGCTGGTCAAATCTTTAAAGAATCATACGGTCATTACATCAGGTATTTTCTGGTGCATGATGCCCAATCCTGAAAATATGAAGCCAGTCTTTTTAAGGTGTCATAAGTACATACATGTTGAAACAAGAAAGGTATATTTTAATAAGGAAATATATCTTAACTAAGATCTATTTGCATTCTAACACGTACAATATGCGCATTTTCAAATGTTATTATTTCTATTGCAGATTGATGCGTTGTTTGTCGTGTTGCTACAAATGTATAGACAACTTCCGCTGTTTAAAGTATAAAACCTCCACATCTTGAATATCGTATTTTGCTCATTTCATTTTAACAAACGCATAACTAGAGCTCAATGAAATTGCTGTTGCAATAATACGGATATAACTAGAACCATCACTGTCGTGATCAGGGCCCTGTCGTTATCATTGTCAATAAGTATTGCAAGTTTCATTTGAATATCTTGAAAAGTTTTTGAACTATGGCCAATGTTAAAGTTTTGAAGTCGAAAAAGGGGCACAAGCCAAAATTTATTAAAGCTAGAGTTGTTGCCCTTTGCTACACATGTGCGTATTGTCACTGTCGATATGTATAGCAAGTTTCATTTGAATATCTGGAACGGTTTTGAAGTAATGTAGAAAAAAGATGAAAAATGAGAAAAATTGTAATTTTACAAGGGGCCATAATTCTTACAATATTGTACTTGGAGTAACATTACTTTGCATACAATAGTGTATTGTTGCTGTGACCTTATGTTTAAAGTTTGAAGTCAATACCTTTAACGGTTTGCAAGTTATTAAGAAAAAACATGGAAAATGTGGGCGGACGGACGGACGGACGCACAGAGTGATTACTATAGGGCACCTGCAAAAAAATTGCAGGGCCCTAATTAAATTAATTAAGAAAGAAGCTACGAAAATAATAGTTCACATAACGTCAAGTTTACGTTGACGACAAATTAACGTCATACAATTCATGACGTCATGTGATAAACAAGACGTAAATTCCATTCATAAATGTGCTAATTATACGTGGGAGGTATTTCAACAGCCAAAAGTAGTACGGCTATAAACTGTAATACATTGGAAATTTAATCACGGCACATTCTTATACGTTAACACGGAGTTAAAAACAGACAGTGTTAGAATTCAATATAACTGCTTTTCGAATATTGTCTAATAATAATTCAGGATTTTTGTCGGTTGTTTTATAAATTGTTTATCATTTTGCTGTATTGCTTTTTGAATGGAGTCAGTGGGCATGTCGTAACATATCAAATAATAACCGACATAATCATACCATCTTGACAAAATACGCCTTCATATCCAGATGCACATACACAGCCATAGGCGCCGATAGCGCTCACACATGTTGCTCCGTTCTGACAACTGTTACTTAAACATTTATCAATATCTGGAATAGAAAGTCTTGCGTGTCATTTTACATCCCATTCAAATAGGCTGGTCAAATCTTTAAATAACCATACGTTCATTACATCAGGGGTTCTTCTGATGCATAATGCCCGATCCTGAAAATATGAAGCCAGTCTTTTTAAGGTGACATAAGCACATACTTCTTCACATGGACTCTTATTTCTAACATAGTTCTATTGCTACATTTAGCAAATGAAAATTCAAATTACCATAGCTTGGGCAATAATCGGTATTTTTTCCTGAAATATTTTTTTCATTCTGAAGTACAGTTCCTTCTTTATAGTGTAGATTGTCAGATTATTATTAAACCTGTTACATTCTTTGAAAGCGAGAATGGGAGATATTAAAACAATAAAAGTATATTTTAATTCAATATAACTGCTTTTCGAACATTGTACAATAATAATGCAAGATTAGTGTCGGTTGCACAATAGTTTTATACATTGTTTATCGTTTTGCTGTATTCCTACTGATAATCAATTACGTAAAATCATTCAATTTTGATAGATTGTGCCCGCACCTTTGTGGATAGTAATTAGGATTAGCCATTGTCCTATAATAGTTGGAGTGCGTAGATAAGTTGTGATTTATTTATTTTAGTATTCAATTTAACGAAGACACTAATCAAAATTAAATGCTGCAAATTTGATTTGTTTACAGTAGCACAGTCATGTTAATACGTCGTTGTGTATTTTTACCATGTTTAGTATTCAGGCAATCAGCTGTGTCGTTTATTTAACTATGAGTGTAGTTATGGAAATCCGAAATAGTTTGAAGGTTAAATTGATGACAAATCATCTTCTGGGTAAATGTCTCACAAAAGTGTCCGTTTACAGGAATAAAGTACATAACCGAAATACAGTAATGTTTAGAATAATAAACATACCATCTTGACAAAACACGCCTTCATATCCAGAGGTACATACACAGCTATAGGCGTCGATAGCGTCCACACATGTTGCTCCGTTCTGACAACTGTTAGTTAAACAATCATCAATATCTGGAATAGAAAGTTTTGCATGTCATTTTACATCGCATTCAAATAGGCGGGTCAAATTTTTAATAATCATACGCTCATTACACCAGGGGTTGTTCTGGTGCATGATGCCCAATCCTGAAAATATGAAGTCTTTTTAAGTGGTCGTAAGCACATACTTTTTCACATGGGCTCTTGTTTCTAACATTGTTCTATTGATAAATCTAGCAAATGAAAATTCAAATGACCATAACTCAGGCAATAATTGGATTTTTAATGAAATAACTTTTTACATTCTGAAGTAAAGTTCCTTCGTTATAGTATGGATTGTTAGATTATGATAACCCCGGCCTGTTACATTCTTTGAAAGCGAGAATGGAAGGTATTTAAACAAAAACGGTGTATTTTTATTAATATCGTATATACCGTAAACTGTATAAATACTTATAAATGAAATAGAAGTGCATCTTTTGGCATAGAAATGTGTGTATCCACAAGAAGGGCCATTACACATTTTCCCTATATGATCAATAACTTTCACAAGTCAGATTTGATTTGAATACCAAATTCAGAAATGCGGTTACATGATATGTAAAGTTTCAAATTATTATAGGTCTGTCGTAAATTACAAGCTTTACATACTTATCAAACATTGCCATTTTAACATGTAGTTTCATGATCTAGTCTTACAGTACCAACTTACTTGTCTGACAGTTTTTATCTGTATAGCCCGCCACACATGTGCATGAGTAATCATCCACGTCATCAATACATGTCGCACCATTTTGACACGGACTCGGCTCACAATCATCAATATCTGTGTGTAAACAAATATATCTTACAAGTCATGTGACCACATAACTCAAATAATTTAAATACATAATATATACATAAACTACAAAAATTTCCAAAATGCAATTAATGAAATGTTCACTTCTACTCATATGAGTTGATACATATACTGCTAATTTCAATATTTATTGTACTCGGCATGCAGCTCTGATAAACTGTATTCCCAGCTGAGGTTTATGGCTTTCTGGGGTTATTAGTTTGTATGATGGCTGGTTCCTTTTAGAAAATAAAAATTATTTATAAGAGTATGTGAGCAAATACCTGTACTCGGGTTTATATACATGTGCGTTTTTTAAAGACATCGACAATAAGGGCAGCCTTTGTAAAATACTTCAATTTGTAAGTGTGTGAAGTAAATGTCCGTTTTCCAATCACTACTTACTGTTAGTACAAAGGGTCCCGTCGTATCCGGCCACACAAGTACATGAGAACTGATTGATACCGTCTACACACGTTGCTCCATTTGCACACGTATGTCCAGCACACTCATCAATGTCTGAAAATACGACAAAAGGGTAAAGATAATAGACCTAGTCCGGATCTCCACTAATCTGTAGGTACAAATGAAGTTTTACCGTTAGAATCCTTGTGACGCTTGAATATTTATATCTGGACGATAGAGTTGAAGTTACAGTAGTTGTGTTTGCATATGAATACAAAACCAGTGTAACTAGGCCAGATTTGTTTGTACCTACATGTAAATTAAGGAAAAGGCACCTTGCACAGAGTTCCGGATATCAACTATTCATACGATACTTGAAGACACATTGTATTAGATATGAGATGTTGAAAAAAAGCCCTCTGACAAAAGAAAACGGGTTTAATGTGTAAATATTGACTGTGATGTCACAAACATCGGCATGTTTTCGACACATGAAGCAACGTCAATTCACAAAGATATTTATGTTTACGTTATGACATTAGCATACATTCGAATACTTTGCATATTACACATCAAACATGCATGATACACTGATTCAGAAAACCAAATATGTATGATACAGAAAATGTGATCTGTTACGTTATATTCAACTTTAGTCTGTATTTGGGACAATACATACAATTGGTATATAATAAAAAAGAAATATACACAGTTTATCATTGTTGTGCCATGGAGACAAATTAGACCATACTACAGTACCTACCTATATTACAGAGAGATCCCTCGTATCCGGGAAGACATGTATATTCATTTATACCATCTTCACAGGTAGCACCACCCCCTCAAACATAGAATACTATAACTTACCTATACTACAGAGAGCTCCCTCGTATCCAGGAAGACACGTACATGTATATCCATCTATACCATCCACACATGTAGCACCATTCACACAGAGATGTCCCAGACATTCATTGATATCTGAATTAAACATACATAACATTTCAATGACCAAAACATACAGAGAAGAAGAGAATAAAGCTCTTATGGTTAGTACTTGTAGTATACCCTGTTTACCAAGAGCACGTTACCTGAGCAAGTGGCCTAATGAGTGTACTCCCATTCAATTAAATACAAAATGCATGGATTACCTCCAGTAGAAAGCATATTGCTTTGCTTAGGCAACGGACACTAGGAATTTTGTCTTTGCATACTAAGCTTTGTGTAAGTTTGAGTATAAAAAATTCACTTTCAGTTATTTTCAAGTGCTTTTTAATCAATGTTTCTTTTTAATTTTCACACAAATTTACCTGCTAGCAAAAATTCACTATAAAGTATTTACTTCATACAAATGTATCCATTAATGGCTTCAATTTTATGTCAGACATACCTTTTTACTGAGAAATACAAATGGTATTATTACAAGTACAACATTTAAAACGATGTCAAGATTATAGAGAATATGAATCCCTCTAGTGGTGCATAAATTCTATTCAGCCTTAATTATATACCCAATTTAATAAGAAGACCAAGGGTGGCCGTATACACTCAACCGCTTTAAAAACGCACCGCATATGAAATATCGGTTTTAGTGATGAAAACGTCAATGTATGGTTATTTATTTTCGGATAAATAATCTTCAGGCTATACACAACGAGTTCTGTGATTTTCATGCCCTTATTACGAGTTTTAAATAAATTATGATATAGATGACACAGCGACCCATGAAAGTGAAAGTCACAATTTCAAAAGCAATTATAAGAGCCCGCTACATTGATGCATGTACGTTGTTTCTCCTCCTAAAGAATAACATTAATTATGTAATAGGATAGAATTATGTTCGACGTGATGTTTCTAACCATCCAAACAAAGCTTAATTTGAATTATAAATGTCATGTGGCTTTGGCTGTCTGGCTAATACCATACGACCGATTTCGGTCCAGATATGCGCATTATGTGAGCCTGAGATGGATTCAATCCTTATTTAAACTTGAAATCTTGGTTATGAGCATCAGACTGTCAGTATATTTCCCGTGGTGCTTATATGGCACCTCAAATCAACACTATGAAGCAGCTTGAAGACAAACAGTTTGGACATTCGGCTCTAATCGGGAGAAAACTCGTTAAAAAGTGTACTAAAATGATTTTCCTTTTAATTGACAATTATGAACAGAATAGTTCTTTCGACACTGTGTACAGCCATGCGGAACCAATTTCAATGGCACAACCTGTGTAATATTTGCTCATAGCTCGGGCTCAATACATTTAGCTTGTTTCATCCCGGTCGGTGTTGAAACAAGAAAGGTATATTTTAATAAGGAAATAAATCTTAACTATGATCTATTTGCATTCTAACACGTACAATATGCGCATTTTCAAATGTTATTATTTCTATCGCAGATTGATGCCTTGTTTGTCGTGTTGCTATAGACAACTTCCGCTGTTTAAAGTATAAAACCTCCACATCTTGAATATCGTATTTTGCTCATTTCATATTAACAAACGCATAACTAGAGCTCAATGTAATTGCTGTTGCAATAATACGGATATAATTAAATTAATTAAGAAAGAAGCTACGAAAATAAAAGTTTACACAACGTCACGTTTACGTTGACGTCAGATGAACGTCATACAATTCATGACGTCATGTGATAAACTAGACGAAAATTCCATTCATAAAAATTGCTAATTATACGTGGGAGGTAATTCAACAGTCAAAAGTAGTACGGCTATAAACTGTAATATATTGGAAATTTAATCACGGTATATTCCTATACGTTTACTCGGAGTTAAAAATAGACAGTGTTAGAATTCAATATATCTGCTTTTCGGATATTGTATAATAATAATTCAGGATTCTTGTCGGTTGCAAAATTGTTTTATAAATTGTTTATCATTTTGCTGTATTGCTTTTTGAATTGAGTCAGTGGGCATTTCGTAACATATCAAATAATAACCGACATAAACATACCATCTTGACAAAATACGCCTTCATATCCTGAGGCACATACACAGCCATAGGCACCGATAGCGCTCACACATGTTGCTCCGTTCTGACAACTGTTACTTAAACATTTATCAATATCTGGAATAGAAAGTCTTGCATTTCATTTTACAACCCATCAAATAGGCTGGTAAAATCTTAAAAGAACCATACGGTCATTACATCAGGGGTTCTTCTGATGAATAATGCCCGATCCTGAACATATGAAGCCAGTCTTTTTAAGGCGACGTAAGCACATACTTCTTCACATGTACTCTTATTTCTAACATTGTTCTATTGCTACATTTAGCAAATGAAAATTACCATAACACGGGCAATAATTGGTATTTTTTCATGAAATATGCTAATCAGAAATAGTTTGAAGCTTAAATTGATGACAAATCATATTCTGGGTAAATGTCTCATAAAAGTGTCCGTTTACAGGAATAAAGCACACTTTTTGAATGGAGTCAGTGGGCCATGTCGGAATATAACACATAATAACCGTAATACAATAACTTTTTGAATTATAAACATACCATCTTGACAAAACACGCCCTCATATCCCGAGGTACATACACAGCTATAGGCGTCGATAGCGTCCACACATATTGCACCATTCTGACAACTGTTAGTTAAACATTCATCAATATCTGGAATAGAAAGTCTTGCATGTTATTTTACATCGCATTCAAATTAGCATAATTTAACAGTCGATATATTACCTACGATACAACACCGATTGTATGTTTTCATAATCGGGGAGTATCTCGAAGACGCTCGAGATGTACTAAAAACACAAATGTGAAATACCGATAAACATGTAGCACGATTTGCTTGCTGAAAATGATAATTATATTCAAAACAAAAACCTTGTTATATATTCTTGCATAAAGGTCAGGGTCAGGTCAAAGTAGCCATGCTTTACATTCTTTGAAAGCGAGAATGGAAGATATTTACACAAAAAAGGTGTATTTTTATTCATATAGTATAAACTGTATAAATATTTATAAACGAAATAGAAGTACATCTATAGACACAGAAATATGTGTTTCCCCAAGAAGGGCCATTACAAATTTTCCCTATATGATCAATAACTTACACAAATCAGATTTGATTTGAATACCAAATTCAGAAATGTAGTTACATGATATGTAAAGTTTGTAATTATTATAGGTCTGTCGTGAGATACAATTGGTGGTTTTATAGGCATGTATGGTAACACATAGGGCTCCATTCTGACATAAACTGCCCACACATTCATCAATATCTATAACAGCAAAGTAAGATTTAGAAGTCCGAATTATTCTCCAGATCTAAATATTTTTATCCTGAACACACCAACTCGACAAAATACACCCTCATGTCACAAGACACAATCATTAAGAAAATAACAACATTGCAATTAAGAACTGCTATACAGAAATCCCTGTGTTTTTTATTATAAGCATTCCATCTTGACAAAACACACTCTCGCATCTGAACAAACTCTTATTTGTGAATAAAAACGAAAATAACAGCACTGCCAATAAGAATGGACATACAGTAATGTTTCGTTATTATAAACATACCATCTTGACAAAATACGCCCTCATATCCAGAGGTACATACACAGCTATAGGCATCGATAGCGTCCACACATGTTGCTCCGTTCTGACAACTGTTACCTAAACATTCATCACTATCTGAAACACCAGTATTATAGTTTAGTATTGTAGTTGACATTTTACATCACATCAAAGAGGGCATGTCAAATCGTTAAAGACATCCTGATCATGCATGGGTATCAATAGGACCAAATTCAACATCTGGAAAATGGTATGTGGCCAAACAATTTTGCCAAATAGGATGCATTTTATCTAATTTTCATGTAACAATTTCCTAAATGAAATTCATAAAAATGTTCACTTTTATTCATATGAGTTGATACATATACTGCTAATGTCAATAATTTTTGCACTCAGCAGTTCTGATGAACTGTATTTCCAGCTGATGTTTATGACTTTCTAGGACCATAGACGATGCAATAATTTATTTCAGATATGCTGTGGAAAGAACAGCACAGGATAGAGCACTCTCACTCTCGAGGCCTACTGTTGGAAACCCAATTTCCCCTAAATGGTAGGAGGGGACAAAGTATGGTGTTGACTTACTGTTGTGGCAGAAATCCCCGTCATACCCAGAGGCACATAAACAAGAATATTGGTTGACACCATCAATACAGCTTGCACCATTCTGACATACATGACTGGCACATTCATCAATGTCTGAAATATCATACAAACTTAACTCGTTAAAGAGTTAACTGCCCTTGAATATACAATTTTTAAGACACCTATAGTTTTTTCAGCAGATACAAAATGTATCAGGTGACCTTGCATCTTTTGAAATTTTCTGTCAACATGGTCCTGTGATTTGAACAAGGTTACTGGTATAACAAATACCATTATAGGGAAGTTTAGCCCTATCTCTTAAAGAAACAACTGAAGCAAGTGTTATTACATTAAAATGAAAAATGGGAGAGTACTTTATGTGTCGCCATCTTGGATTTCTAAAAATACTTCCACAACTTTTAACAATTTACGCCGGCAGACCAATGTACTAGTACTATAAGTTTATCCAAACATTTTGGTATATGACATATTGGCTTGTAACAGAAAGTCTCCAATGTAACTTTTTTCGGGAGATCGTCACCCTACCACCATGAAATCAACAGGGTCTAGAAATATAACCAATACTTACACTCAGCACTCAACACTCAAATAATGAATTTGTTTTTATTCATGAGCTATTATTTGTTCTAAATTGCTAATCTAGATAATGAAATGTATAGAATGGTTATTTGAATGTTAAAAATAATAGTATATGATACATATGCTTGCTGTTTTGTACTATTTATGAGGTTAAAGCGTAATGATTTAATCTGAGTGCCCTCAGCTTGCATATACACTAAATTACACTATGAAGTAGGCCAAAAATAATATTTAGTACCTTTTTAACATTTTTGCAACTTCTTGCTCTCAAAAAATGCTGGCTATGACCCACAAAATGATTAAATTCAATATTTGAATGCTGAGTGCAGAGTGTAAGTATTGGTTATAATCCTTGCCCCCCCCAGAACACTTACTGTTCTGACAGAATGTCCCGTCATACCCAGCAACACAAGTACATGTGTATGCATTAACTCCGTCAACACACGTAGCACCATTCTGGCATGTGTTACCAATACATTCATCAATATCTGAAACATTGGAAAATTAAAAATGAAAAATCGCTATAAATTACAAAAATTAAGTTCACCATTTACACCATTTTACAGTCTTTTCACTGCCTTTAACCCATCAGTTCATTACATAATCAGTATAATTAAAGATATTTTTGTAATCAGTTGACAAAGATGGAACTATAAAAAGATACCAAGGTAGTATTGTACATCAAATATTCTTGATTTCATGTACATTCTACATACGAGGGGTGTTCCAGAAATAATATGACTTTTCTCATAACTTCTTACTCAACCTTTACATTTTAATGAAATTTGTCTCATATGCTTAGCAATGTATGCTCTACATATTGGTAACACCAGAATTTCGTTGTTGCTGATGATGCTCATACAAAGCGTTGTCATAGAAACCATGTAACACCAAGGCGGGTCACACTTTTATTTGTCATTACCATCCTTATTAAAAATGTGAATATCTCAATAACCTCTTGATAAATATTAACGCCTAATTGTATGGCATTACGTGGATGACTTTGACATGCGCATAAAAACGTTCGAAGAAATCGGTCCGTGTTTGTTATCACAAGTCAGTAATCAAGGTTATGTATGCAAGCGCGTCATGGGTGAAAATGACGTCAACGCAAATGAACAGAAACCGCACGATTGTCAAATAATGGTATAAATTGAGAAAACGAACAGTGCTAACCAATGAAATGATGAAACTCATAAAATGTAGTGGCATTAAGCAGTCACTTGTATTCTGTTGGCTCAAACTGTTTACAGATCGCGGATTTATAAACTTACAAGTAAGCACAGGTGAGGTAATAGAAAATTAAGTTGACGTTTATAAACACTGTTTGTACCCTGCTAGACGCTCCAAGGTTTGAGCGATTTCTAACATCATTGCAAAACATTCTTGTGAACAGGGTTACGGAATCAAATCTAAACACTCGGAACAGTGTTATTAGATCTGTTTAGAAAGTCAGGATGGCTATAAACAAAAATATTAAAAGTTTCTTTATATCAAAATACTGTGCTTGAGATGCGACGTCATAATAACGTCACGGTGCAACCCGCCTCCTTGACACATAGCATATTTAATGTTTAATAAATTTCTTATCGTTCATCCAATAACTTTGATATTTGGCATATTTGTCAGTGAAAGATCAAAATTTAATTATATACAATTAGTTTTCTTAATTTCTGATTTGCCGTGCTGCTATGAAAAATATCCTATTTGTGGAACACCCCACGTACAAGTAAATTTGTATATTAGGTCTTCTGTGTGCCTAATACTCTGCTGTTTCTGTTAGGTGCTGCCTTCCGTGTCCAATTTATTATTAGCTTTTTAGAGATTTCAGAAATATTCAAAAATAATTGTAACCAATTTTAAAAGAAAGCACTACAGTGTATACCTGTCTGGCAGTTTTTATCTTCGTACCCAGCTACACAAGTACATGAGTAATCATCTACGCCGTCTACACAGGTAGCACCATTTTGGCACGGATCTTGGGAGCAGTCGTCAATATCTGGTAAAAGGCAGTAGAAAAATAACATATAACATAACAAATATCTTTAAAAAATATGTCATGACAGACCACGATAAGGCCAATGAAAATGTAAATCTGAACTTATTGGTAATCATATCTTGAGGCAGACGACAGTCAAATAACACAATCATTTATTTAGCTGAATGAGTAAATAAAACTGAAGAAATAATCATACATTGTAGCATACTTTAGTCAAGCTATGACTTTTGGATAAATTTTAATCAAGTAGGTACCCGTATCATGTAGCAGACAATATTCAAGCTTACACATTGGCTAAATCAGACTGAAGTAAATAATCTAATTATAAGCGAGGGCTTTCACTTGATCCATAAAACTATATTTTGACGTGTGGATCTGATGAAAATGCAAGCTTTGACTCTTAAAAATTTAAGCTGAAAGTCAAATTTACTACATTACTAAATTAATACTTGTATTGCAATACCATTTTGACGAAAATTCAGAGCCAGTGGTGGTATTCAATATTGATCTTACTTGACATAAGGATAAAGAAAACCAATCAGATTATAGCATATTTAACTCTCGGTCAGTAACAGGTGTTATGATTGGCTATACCGTTTTCATTGGGTACCACCCCGGATCACTTTGGCTTTCTTTTTTAGTGGCTAGTAAAAGGTCTGTTAGTATAAGGCTTTCTAGAGTAAGATTGATTAATTCAGGATTTTAATGAACACGCACATCACTTACTATTCTCGCAATTGGTTCCATCGTACCCGGCATCACACGAGCACAGGTACTGGTTGATTCCATCAAGACACAAACCATTCTGGCACGGTGATGATGCACATTCGTCAATGTCTAGATACAAAATATTTAACAAAAATTGGTTATCATACATGACCAGTTTAATACACAGTGTTTCCATATTTAACTCGACTGCATTGAATAAAATCCTCAAGAGCAGACTACATTGTATATTGTAAATTGGCTATAACATTGACATTAAGAGGCATTGGTTTTTTTTCAAAAAACTTTTATTTTGGTCAGAATGCATAGCTCTTTCAGAATAGACACATCTGAAATTCTGAATATATCAGGAAGATCGACAACCCTGCGTTCCTTAAATTCACAATCAGATGGCCGTGTTATTGTGGCTTTTTCAGTCAAACACAAACCACTACTTACTATTGCCACATACAATTCCGTCATATCCGCCGGCACAGGTACATGTGTATGAGTTGACGGCATCAACACAAGAACCACCATTTTGACATGGTGAACTAGCACACTCATCAATGTCTGAAACATTTACAATTATATGTAACAATTATATGTTACAATAATATGTTACAATTTATTAATAAAATGCTGTGGACATGAATTTATCAATTTTAATGTAATAAAATCACAATGGCAAAAAAGTACATTTCCATGTAATAAAAGCATACCCATAAATGGCACAAAAACACATTAAACAAATTAAAATATCCCCATATTTTTCAACAAAATGTAAGAAATGTTTCTAAAGAAAATAACACAAAATGATACATATTAGTTTAGCGGGTACTAGTCATTCAGTTCCGAAGTTAAAGGCAATTCCATTTTCGGCAATAGGTGTGTCGCATGATTTTCTCTGAAAATGTGCTAACAAGGGCCCAAGTATCCTTTGACAAATTTGACAATTAAGGTTCATGCCATTAGCCATCCAAACCATTAAATGACAATGAGCACAAATGTAAGGCAAAAAATAAAACACAAATACAAATACATGTCATTTGTATAGCGCAAAAATTATGAAATCATATTCTATTGCGCTTTACACTAATAAACATTCATTAAAACATTCAATTTAAAACCTGGATTCTAGAAACTAGATTTAGTCATATGATAAAGAGCACACTCATTGCCGATGAAACTTCCTATACAAATAAGTTTTCAAATATGCTCTGAACCTGGTTTCACTTTTGATGTCTTTGAAATAGTTTGGTAGATCGTTCCACCATTTTGGACCAGTGACGGCTTTAGATCTGTCTGCTAATTTTGTTCGCCGTCTAGGGATGTGAAAGTTAGTGTCATTTTGTGATCGTAGTATGTACCCTTGCCGAATAGGATCAAACATTGTCTTTAGATACGATGGAGCTGTACCTATGATGACACGGAATAAGATTACCAGAACTTTGAACATTACCCTGGCCTTAACTGGAAGCCAGTGTTATTCTGTCAGTAGATCTGCACTGGATTTGTCATAAGAAACATTCATGACAGCTCTTGCGGCATGATTTTGGACTCGCTGTAATTTTTTCATCTGATAGGCTGGAATTGCAGTGTATAAGGCATTGCAGAAGTCAATATGGGAATGAACCAGTCCATGCACTAATGTTTCAGTAGACTTTTGTGTGAGATGTTTACGTATAGCTTGAAGATTCCGTAGCTGCACATGAGCTATCTGGCATTTTTTCTGAATGTGGCAGACAAAGTTAAGTGTATTGGTCATGATTACACCAAGATTTCTAACCTGATTCACACATTTTACATCACACCAACCAACATTGACACTTGTGATGTTCAATTTAGCTAACTGTTGTCTGGTTACATACATGATTATTTCAGTTTTAGACTGATTCATTTTCAGTTTGAATGTTGTCATCCATTGTATGATATCAATGAGGCAGCTGTTAAGTAGTTGAATAACAGTTGTCTCTTCCTGAGAATTTCCTGATTGTAATTTAAAAGCAATCTTATGGTCATCTGAGTATCCATAGAGATCGGCTGGATACTTCTAAAAGCAAGTTAGTGGCCTATAGTATGTAACTTTAATCGGGAGATCGTAACCTACCACAAGGAAATCAACAGGGCCTAGAAATCTAACCAATACTTACACTCAGCACTCAACACTCAAATAATGAATTTGGTTTTATTCATGAGCTAATATTTGTTCTAAATTGCTAATTTAGATGGTGAAATGTATAGAATAGTTATTTGAATGTTAAAAATAATAGTATATGATACATATGCTTGCTGTTTTGTACTATTTATGAGGTAAAAGCGTAATTATTCAATCTGGGTGCCCTCAGCTTGCATATACACTAAATTGCACTATGAAGTAGGCCAAAAATAATATTTAGTACCTATTTAAAATTTTTACAACTTCTTGCTCTCAAAAAAAGGTGGCTATGACCCTCAAAATGATTAAATTCAATATTTGAATGCTGAGTGCAGAGTGTAAGTATTGGTTATAATCCTTGCCCCCCCCCCCCCCCCAGAACACTTACTGTTCTGACAGAATGTCTCGTCATACCCAGCAACACAAGTACATGTGTATGCATTAACTCCGTCAACACACGTAGCACCATTCTGGCATGTGTTACCAATACATTCATCAATGTCTGAAACAATGGAAAATTGAAAATGATAAAATCGCTATAAATTACAAAAATTAAGTTCACCATTTACACCATTTTACAGTCTTTTCATTGCCTTTAACCCATTAGTTCATTACATAATCAGTATACTTAAAGATATTTTTGTAATCAGTTGACAAAGATGGAACTATAAAAAGATACCAAGGTAGTATTGTACATCAAATATTCTTGATTTCATGTACATTCTACATACAAGTAAATTTGTATATTAGGTCTTCTGTGTGCCTAATACTCTGCTGTTTCTGTTAGGTGCTGCCTTCCGTGTCCAATTTATTATTAGCTTTTTAGAGATTTCAGAAATATTCAAAAATAATTGTAACCAATTTTAAAAGAAAGCACTACAGTGTATACCTGTCTGGCAGTTTTTATCTTCGTACCCAGCTACACAAGTACATGAGTAATCATCTACGCCGTCTACACAGGTAGCACCATTTTGGCACGGATCTTGGGAGCAGTCGTCAATATCTGGTAAAAGGCAGTAGAAAAATAACATATAACATAACAAATATCTTTAAAAAATATGTCATGACAGACCACGATAAGGCCAATGAAAATGTTAATCTGAACTTATTGGTAATCATATCTTGTGGCAGACGACAGTCAAATAACACAATCATTTATTTAGCTGAATGAGTAAATAAAACTGAAGAAATAATCATACATTGTAGCATACTTTAGTCAAGCTATGACTTTTGGATAAATTTTAATCAAGTAGGTACCCGTATCATGTAGCAGACAATATTCAAGCTTAAACATTGGCTAATCAGACTGAAGTAAATAATCTAATTAAAAGCGAGGGCTTTCACTTGATCCATAAAACTATATTTTGACTTGTGGATCTGATGAAAATGCAAGCTTTGACTCTTAAAAATTTAAGCTGAAAGTCAAATTTACTACATTACTAAATTAATACTTATATTGCAATACCATTTTGACGAAAATTCAGAGCCAGTGGTGGTATTCAATATTGATCTTACTTGACATAAGGATAAAGAAAACCAATCAGATTATAGCATATTAAACTCTCGGTCAGTAACAAGTGTTATGATTGGCTATACCGTTTTCATTGGGTACCTCCCCGGATCACTTTGGCTCCTCATTTTTGGTGGCTAGTAAAAGTTCTGTTAGTACAAGGCTTTCTAGAGTATGATTGATTTAATCAGGATTTTAATGAACACGCACATCACTTACTATTCTCGCAATTGGTTCCATCATACCCGGCATCACACGAGCACAGGTACTGGTTCACTCCATCAAGACAAGCACCATTCTGGCATGGTGATGATGCACATTCGTCAATGTCTAGATACAAAATATTCAACAAAAATTGGTTATCATACATGACCAGTTTAATACACATTGTTTCCATATTTAACTCAACTGCATTGAATAAAATCCTCCAGAGCAGACTTCATTGTAAATTGACCATAACATTGACATTTTAGAGACATTGTTTTTTTCTCAAAAAACTTGTATTTTGGTCAGAATTCATAGCTCTTTTAGAATAAACAAATCTAAAATTCGGAATAGACCAGGTAGATCGACAACCCTGCGTTCCAAGAAGACACAAACAGGTGTTTTTTTTCTGTCAAACACAAACAACAACAACTTACTATTGCCACATACACTTCCGTCATATCCGTCGGCACAGGTACATGTGTAGGAGTTGACGGCATCAATACAAGAACCACCATTTTGACACGGATTACTAGCACACTCGTCAATGTCTGAAACATTTACAAATATAAGTAACAATCATATGTTACAATTATATGTTACAATTTATTAATAAAATGCTTTGGACATGACTGTATCAATTTTATTGTAATAACATCACAATGGCAAAAAAGTATATTTCCATGTAATAAAATCATACCCATAAATGGCAAAAAAACACAACACATTAAAGTCCCAATAAGGTTTAAAATGGAAGTATTTTCTATCTACAAAGAATATCGGAATATTGAGATATTAAATTATACTAAAAATGGTGCAGAAGGGACCCATATCTGACCCCAGGTCGCTGTTCCTTCTTTGAGAAATAATCAACTGAAAACGCTATTTAGTATGCTCAGTACATCTAGAAACGCAACGTTTTCATCCTGGATCTTTTCTTATTTCCATTGTCCATACATGTTTTAATATTGTGGAATGATATTGTAAAATCGCGTAATAACTTGGCTATTGGCAAAATGTTATCGATGGGGTTACGTTAATTGCGTACGTCAAGAAAATCACAAAACACACGAATTCCACGTTCACCATTTACGCCTGATACTTTTTTTTGTAAATTGCACCGAATAATTTGAAAGGTTTGCTAATGAAAAGAAAATCACAGAAGAAAAGGTCTAGGCATTGGGATAAACATGCCAGGATAGTCCGAACATGGGTGATATCGGGCCATTCGGATGCCCTTTACGGTGACGTCAAATATGAGGTTGTATGACGATTGAATTGTTATGCAACGAGAATATCTCATCTGGAGACACGCTACCAGTACTTTGACACCGTTTGCAACAACCCATGTCCATGTCCTCCATGTGAAACAACTCTCCGATAGGACCAGTAACTCCGCATGTACCATCTCTAGGCAAAGTTCACAACTGATTCATACACTGCTGAAAAACTTATTGAACGTCGTGCGTATGTAATAAATCAATAATTAATCAATATTTAAAATATTCACTTAGGACAACTATTCTGACAAAAAAACAAAACTTTACAAAATTGTGCTCCGTTACTTTTTAGCTGCACTATACACACGCGCAGTGTGAAATCGCATCGGTAGCACTATATGAAAAAATGTTACATGTGTATTTTTAAGGGATAAAATATTATCAAGTAAATGCAGTTTGGTTGTCCGTCATAAAAAGTTTGAAAAATGTAGACACTAACCCCAGAGTTGCGTTTCTAGATGTACTCAGTATATTTTGTCCTTCGTACAAAATACTCAATAGTGTTTACGTTTAAATTTTCCGAACGATTGTGAAGATTTCGTCAATGATCGTAAGTATACGCACAAAACCCGGTACACCGGTATCTGTCGGTATCATGTTGTATATCACGACTGACACCTAATTGAATGGCTATGTATAATCAAGCTAAAGGATTAGTGTAGAAGTGTGAATGAATATAATTATATTACATAATATAATCATGGAATTACATAGACAAGCACATAAACTCCATGATATATAACAAATCGCTGGCTTAGAATGAAAAGATCGTATCTACAAAATCATATTTTGAGAAAATAAGAAAATCTGTGTGACAAATTACTCTTTACTTATGGTTAACAAGCTTTCATGAAAATAGGCTCATAAAAAGTGCCTTGTGATATAGATTTCAGTTATGGCACTAGCGACCTTCTCATTCTAAGCCAGCGATATAAAATTATAAGTACAAACAAAAACATCTACATAGTAGTTTTTTTATATTTTATTACAGATTATGTTGTATCAGACAATAAACAAAATGTAGCTAGCTTCAGTTAAATACATATGCAAAGGAAATTTTGAGGGCATGTGGATATAACATATATTTTAATTTTCCATTCATATGATCATGTTTGTGCGTTTTACGAGGGGCGTTTCAAAAGTTCCAGGAAAAGTGCTCTATAATGTGTATCGTATCTTTAAATTACTTTAAACTTTGCATCTAAATAGAACAATTCAGTATACATATTGTTCCATGAATCAAACGAATTAGGGTGTGTCATACAAAATGGCACTGCTGCCATAGTAACGTCAGTAATGGCTACCCGGGGCAAATTTAACGTCACGACGTAGAAATCGTCAAACTTACCAACACATTGACTCCAACCAAACAGCTACCAATTCACTACGACCTAAAATTACTGCATGGAACATTTGCGAAGGGCGGTATAACATCATTTGGATCAATTTATGCCATAGTTTAAATAGTCCCGCAGTTGTGTTCAGGTTTATTTGTCGCCGTATTAGAATCGCCCGTCAAATGTCAGTAAAGCATTGGAATTTGACCAGTTTTTTGTCTTTTGGCAGGAAAATTAAGACTTGAAACCAACATATTAATTGTTATTTTGTGAAAGTTTGGTGCTTTATACACCTTGTGAACAAAATGACCATTTTTGGTTCTTACAACCCTGAGTAGTAAGGTGCAATAGATGTATAAAGCACCAAACTTTCACAAAATAACAATTAATATATTGGCTTCCAGAAAAGTGAAAGAGACAACCTGTCCAGCCCCTTACTTCGCATATATGAGGCCCCAAATAGGGTCCATCAAGTTAAATGGATTTGCACACTAAAAATATGAAAAAACTAAAAAAAAATAAACATTATAAAAATCACTAATTTTGGAATTGGAATGTCCAAATCAAGTACATATTTGATACATTATATGATATATTCCACTATTATACATGTTTAATTGCAAATATGAGGCCCGAAAGCGGTATTTGTAAAAGATTTCATAAAATTAATAACATGTTTGTATACTTAGTTTCAGTATTATGAATAGTTGTACAGGATACCAATAAAATGCAGCCCAGTTGACCCAGTGATGCTTATGATATAATTTAATTCACTTACAATACAATTTATTCATTGATTAAGGCCCTTAAAAGGACATTTTCAATCATGAAAAAAGTGGACGAATTTAAGTCGTCAAGATTCAATCAGTAAGACACATTAATGTCCCTTAAATTAGCAACAAATGATTTGTAAAAGTCATTTATATTTTGTTGTATGTGAAAATATATCATATTGATACTTTAATAATAGTTCCAATGTGAAAATGAGGCCCCATTAGGGGTGCAAACTAAACACAATACTTGATATAAGACACAATAGAAAATTAATCAGTACATTGATTTAATACTCAAATACAAGGCATATTTTATACCAATGATAAATAATAATAATATACTGAGTACATCTAGAAACGCAACTCTGGGGTTAGTGTCTACATTTTTCAAACTTTTTATGACGGACAACCAAACTGCATTTACTTGATAATATTTTATCCCTTAAAAATACACATGTAACATTTTTTCATATAGTGCTACCGATGCGATTTCACACTGCGCGTGTGTATAGTGCAGCTAAAAAGTAACGGAGCACAATTTTGTAAAGTTTTGTTTTTTGTCAGAATAGTTGTCCTAAGTGAATATTTTAAATATTGATTAATTATTGATTTATTACATACGCACGACGTTCAATAAGTTTTTCAGCAGTGTATGAATCAGTTGTGAACTTTGCCTAGAGATGGTACATGCGGAGTTACTGGTCCTATCGGAGAGTTGTTTCACATGGAGGACATGGACATGGGTTGTTGCAAACGGTGTCAAAGTACTGGTAGCGTGTCTCCAGATGAGATATTCTCGTTGCATAACAATTCAATCGTCATACAACCTCATATTTGACGTCACCGTAAAGGGCATCCGAATGGCCCGATATCACCCATGTTCGGACTATCCTGGCATGTTTATCCCAATGCCTAGACCTTTTCTTCTGTGATTTTCTTTTCATTAGCAAACCTTTCAAATTATTCGGTGCAATTTACAAAAAAAAGTATCAGGCGTAAATGGTGAACGTGGAATTCGTGTGTTTTGTGATTTTCTTGACGTACGCAATTAACGTAACCCCATCGATAACATTTTGCCAATAGCCAAGTTATTACGCGATTTTACAATATCATTCCACAATATTAAAACATGTATGGACAATGGAAATAAGAAAAGATCCAGGATGAAAACGTTGCGTTTCTAGATGTACTGAGCATATAATATAAATAAACAGTAAATAACTAATATTTGATTACACTAATTAAATTGAGGCCATAATAAGGGTAAAATCCATTTTGAAAAAATGGATTAAACTCATACGTAGAGAAACAATATCAAAATATATATATTTACGTATAGATTAAATCAAAGTATCTGTAACAGAAATATATACTGTGTTGAATGTTGGCATATGAGCTATACCATAATTTAAACAGTAACTGTGGATGTGAGGCCCCATGTGTGGTTTAAACTTCACTTAAGCCCATAAGCGGGTAAATAGCAAATAATTCAGCGAAGTCCATAATCAAATTGTATTAATGCTTACAGTAAGCATAATAATCAATTTTTAACATGTCGCATGCATGTTAACACCGAATATTCATTGCACAAATCGATGAGATAAAACATAATATTGCGTTATACAGCGAATGTATATGTTTATCAATATTAGTTCAATGTGTGCCATTATGTAGTTACGTTTTGTAATAGATGTTTGTATAGCGCATACTTAAAAACATTGTATATATAGCACTAGCATTGCTCTTCCTAATGGTTGTAGTTGTGTTTGAAAGTATATGACATGTAGATGAAGTTGTTTACTGGAGGTCGGTACACTGCAAGGAATGGTTGTATTTTAGGATCGAGAATGACCCTACTTTACAGATACTCCATTGAGCCATGGATTCGCAGTACATCGCCATGAATTACTGAAGTAGTGCCATGTTTCCCCGGTACCACAAAATACAATTAAGTTCTACATTGGCAGTGCACCTACTAATGTATTATTTGATCGTGTTTGTCATACCATGCACACAGAATATCTGTACATGAGTACCTAACAGTTACTCATAGAGCGAGAATTGATTTAACAAGGCCGGTTTATCGACCCCATTGAGCCGCCACATGTAGATGTGCCAAGTTGAATGGGAAGTAGGTGGCTAATAAAGCTTGAAGAGTGACAGGTCACCCATTGAATTGAGAGTTAGGCCATACCAAATCGTTTCTTCGTTTAACGTGACTCTGACGATGGATGTTGGGTTCCCAGCGTAGGCAAGAAAATGTGTGACAATAAGTTTTATATACCCAATAGAACTTGAAATATATGTGTCGATGAGTGAAAAGTAACCCATAAAGCCAGGTTATTAAACAAATGTGCCAAACATTTGAGGTACCTCTAGAGGCATGGGTGTGCCTATTACCGTTAAACGTTAAAATATCAGCTTTCAAGGGCCGCTTTCAGGAGTTCATCCCCAGGGCCACGTTTTAACAGACATTTTAACTTCCCCTGATAATTAGCCTAAGGAAGCATGCGTTCGAGTCTCCATGTTTAGACTCATTCTCTACTAAATAGTGTGTATCCATCATTGAGACCCACTGTATCATAGGTATCAATTCACACACAGGTATCCATTAGAAATGGTTGAATAAGAGGATGGTGAGTACTTCAAAGGACCAAGTATACTAGAAGCTTCTACAGTACTTCTACTTTGCTCTTTAGCAGGTCAGAGACGGTCAAACTTGATAGAAGTAGTTAACGAATCCGACATGAAAAGACTGCATTATGCCATGGAATATCCATATGGTCTTATGTACTTGTACCAATGTAATTGTTGATTGTGAGTATTGTATTGGGCCAGGCAAAGCTGAAGCTTGTAACATTATTTCACGTCATAGGACTGACCTCAGTTTACCACATCAGATCTGAACAGCCAGTCATGAGTAACTTTTAAGATAGGGAATTGACGTAATTGGCATTACCGTACACAATATGTCTTGGTATGGTTGTACTTTGTGGTATTAACAGTATTTAAGTACATTAAATCACCGTTCGGCAGTATTTAGTACCTCAAATGACCGGGTCGACACCAGCTAAAATGAATACAATATTTTAACAGTAATAGGAATTAAAACAAAAACCAATCTGAAATAATGTATCAGATTAATTATGTACACCAGTCTGTAATAATGGCTTGGTTTGATGCTATAACAACCCATAGTTCAGCCGTTTAACCACCCTTTGATTGTCATTTTTAAACTTTCCCTGGTCATGGAATTACCTAATGAAACCTGCATTTGAGTCTCCCTGGGGCTATTTCCCTCCTGAGGGTGTGACAGCCAACATCCATCTGCGGTGCTCAGGAATAAACACTGCCCTCACAGGTACCCATTACACCTTGGTTTAGTATAGCTTGTGTGTTATTCTTGCTCTGAGAAATTAATCAGTGGTCCAAATAAGGGTTGAACCCGGGACCTCTCGATTGTGAAGCGCGCGCCCGACCTCTATACCACCGTGCCCCATCGACCACAGTTTCATAACCGTATGTTTTGCTGTCTCTCGTTGACTTATCATGGCCATGGTGAGGACCAAAACCGAGCTAATACAGGATAAGTACATGTACATGCATAACAAAGGAATGAATCCCTTATTACGGGCCTCAATAAAACAATCGATTTCCACATTTCATGTATCTAGAATTAATGTTCTGAAGGTATTGATGCGGATTAATTTATAATAAATGTAAATAAATCATTATAATGCATTAAGTCATGAAAACATTTGTACTCAGTAACAAGACATTCAAATGTAGTAATTGGTACCATTTTCACAAAAACAAATTAACTTATAATGACCTCAAGTTTTGTTTATTAATTCAAGTACACATTCTTTAAACCACAACAGGGCCTCAAATTAACACTTTACAGTTATTGGGCATAGCACAACTGATATGCCTACATTCGAATGCAGTGTATATGGGATTGCTTCAAGGGAGAGAAAATAATAGACCAGACTCTATATTATGAAGTGCACTTGAACAATTCAGGATCATTTGCTTTAGGAAAGCATTTGAATGCAGCTATCCATGACATTTTTGGTATGAATAGGAATACTTTAGGAACAAGTGTAAATTTTCACTATGCCCATCACACTCTACACCGGGACCCGAATTGGAGGTACAGGACACGGAACACAAATTATCCACCGCAACAGGAATACTGGCCAGAGAATCCATGGATACAAGTCATGCGGCCACAACCACAGTGGTTCACAACTCGACCAGTGAAAAGGAACTGATATGCATGAATGAAACCACGTCAAGTAATAAGGGAAAACAAATTATTCACCTCAACATACATTATGATTATGTGAAACTTTTTTGAACGATTCATTTATGGACAATGAGTTTAAATTGAATGGTTACATTATGTTTAGGAAAGATAGACGTACATTAGGTGGAGGTGTATTACTATATATCAATAAAAATTTCTCATGTGTCAGAAGGACTGATTTAGAACATGATGATTGTGAATCGATCTGGATTGATATTAAAATACCTAATCAAAAGCTTTTCATTATAGGTTACTTTTATAGGTCTCCATCAACCGATGTGAAGTGGTTTACACATACTGAGCAGTCTTTAGAAAAAGCTTTTCTTGAAAACAAAGAAACACTATTATTTGGAGATTTTTATTTAAACTATATTAATGGTCAATCTGTAAGTAATACATGAAATCACATAACTAATAGTTACAACCTAGAACAATTAATTACAAATCATACTAGAGTCACTCCATCATCAGCAACAATTATAGACCATGTATATAAGAACACAAAACGCCATATATCTGACAACAACGTTGTCGAAGAAACACTCAGTGATCACTTTATGATATCATTTACTCGCAAAATAAATACTAAGCACTCAAATCCAACCAACAACACTATCACATATCGCTCGTTTAAACACATGAATACTGAGGAATTTCTTCTTGACCTGTCGCATCAGCCTCTTTCAGTGGTTCAGTCATTTGACAACCCAGACAATGCAATTGAGTATTTTACACAATTATTTACAGAAACCCTGAACAGACATGCACCAATAAGACAAAAGCGAGTAAAACACACACACCAACCAGATTGGTTTAATTCTGATATAGCAAATGCAGTAACATGCCGCAACAAATTCAAACAATCAGGTAACACTAGATCATACAAATATTGGCGTCAACAAGTCAAGAAGGTCTCTTACAAAAGCAAAAAGCAATTCTATGCACAATATATCCATAATAACTCTAATCCAAAATCTATGTGGTCAAATTTGAAACTTCTTTCTGGTAGATCTATAGTGCATAACAAAACGCATATCAATTACTACGAAAACAATCCAATCGCTAACAATCAAGAAGCAGCTGAGTTCTTCAACAAACATTTTGCAAATGTATTCAAGGCATCACAACCACAAGATTCACTTAACAAAAAGTATGCTGAATCAATACAAAACTTCACCTCTGAAAAATGAACTCCGGACACGAAATCTACCATTCCTGACATATCTGAGGACTATATTCTCAATTAAAAAAAAACTGGATATCAAGAAGTCTACTGGCCTTGACGAACTTGGGCCTCGTATCTTGCAATTAAGTGCAGAAATTATTGCCATACCTCTGTCTCACATTTTCAATCTTAGTATACGAAAAGGGGCATTCCCTGCAAACTTCAAGAATGCAAAGATTATGCCTATCCACAAGAAAGGATCAACTCAAGAGGTTAACAATTTCAGACCAATATCTATTCTCCCTGTCATTTCAAAGATTTTTGAAAAACATATTGCCTTTCATCTTCGTGCTTATGTTGAACAACATAAACTACTTCATATCAACCAGTCTGGATTTCGTACAAACCATTCTTGTGAAACTGCTTTAGCTTCAATCGTAGATGACTGGTTATCAGCAATTAACGATCACACCATTGTTAGAACTGTCCTACTTGACCTCTCTAAAGCATTTGATATGGTAAATCACAACATTCTTCTTGAAAAACTCGAACTTAACCACTGCAGCTCTCTTGCTTTGCAGTGGTTCAAATATTATCTATCAAACAGGCACCAACAAGTTTCGATTTCTGGTTATCTTTCAACACCTCAGCTTATAACAGCTGGTGTTCCTCAAGGGTCTGTTCTTGGGCCTCTCCTCTTCATACTTTATATCAATGACCTTCCATTACATATTCAAAAATCAGAGGCTAACATGTTTGCTGATGATACAACACTTTATGCTTGTGGTAAAAACTCACAGGACGTCCAATTAAAATTGCAAGATTCCTTGGACGCAGTTTCTGAATGGTGCGATCATAACTCAATGATTTTAAATAGCTCAAAAACAAAGTCCATGATGCTATCTGCATCTTACAAACAAATCAGTAACTGCCCATGTATCCCTCCCCCTCCAAAATGACAATTTGCAGCTTTCTACAACAGAAAAACTCCTTGGAGTACATATTGATGACCATTTAAACTTCAACACACACATCACACACACTCTTAAAAAATGCAACTCTCTTCTCTTCCTTCTCATGAGAATAAAATGTTATCTTGACCTCAAAACCAGGAAACTGTTTTTCAATTCCTATATTCTTCCTCATCTTGACTACTGTGTCACAATATGGGGGAGCTCTACTTGTCTTCTACTTGACAGATTATTAAAATTTCAAATGCGTGCAGCAAGAATAATTCTTGACAAAGATTTTGATGCGCCATCTGCAGAGCTCTTTCAAAGCTTGAGATGGATGACAATTTATGAAAGAATTAAATATAAAAAAGCTATTCTTGTATTTAAAAGCTTGAGCAATACAGCTCCTCAATACCTGTGTTCTAAATTTCAAATTACAATTTATCCCAATCAAACATTAAGGTCAGCTGCAAATAATCTCCTACACATGCCTAAGCCAAATTTAGAAATTTTAAGAAAGTCAATCTCTTATGCTGGACCAAAGCTATGAAATTCTCTTCCTGGAGATATCAGAAAATCCAATACATTAAACACTTTTAAGTCAAAATACATCAAATACAAATTTTCACACTGGCCTGATAGTATGTCCACTTAGCAAACCTATGCGCGATACCACTGTTATGGTCATGTGATACAAAGTATCTAATATTTACAGTCTATCAACAAAACAAAAACACCATCATTTGCAATTTACTACATACAATATATTTTTTTTATATATGCCTATGTTGGGGAGGGGGTTTATTTATTGTTATTCGTTAATTACGTTATTTTGTTTCTTCTTTTCAGTGGACCTTATTGAAAATTGATATTAACTGTCAAATATGTAATCCACAATAACTAAAGTCGTTATTATTATTATTTATACTGACGGGTAGGTGGAGATTTTCATACCCCTTCGGGGCCTCATTTGTGCAGGAGGCAGGGCCTCTCATGATTGTCTCTTTGGATTCTTTTCATCAGATCGACTTATAGAGCAACTGTGCCAAATTTGGTGCTTTATACACCATGTGAACATTCATGGCTCTTACAACCCTGAGTATAGCGGGTACTAGTCATTCATTTCCGAAGTTAAAGGCAATTCCATTTTCGACAATAGGTGTGTCGCGTGATTTTCTCTGAAAATGTGCCAACAAGTGGCCCAAGTATACTTTTGACGTATTTAAGGGGTGGGGTATAAATTTGACAATGAAGGTTCATGCCATTAGCCATCCAAATCATTAAATGACAATGAGCACAAATGTAAGGCAAAAATGCAAGTTAGCGGCCTATAGCATAATATCTGTGTGCTCCACCAGGAAATTTTAAAGAGTAACAAGTATAAATAAAAAAAAGAATTAAAACTAAAAACCTGTTTCACAATCGGTTCCTTCATAGCCAGCGGCACAGGCGCACGTGTAAGAACCCAGATTATCAGTACATACACCACCATTTTGACACGGGGCAGGGGCACACTCATCAATTTCTAAAAACATCAACAAGAGCATTCAATTAATTTTAACACTTTGCAAATAATCTGCACCAATGCTATGTGATGATGATGGTGATTGTGGCGGCGTCGGTGGCGGCGGTGATAATGGTGATGGTGATGATTTACTAATGCTATTGTAATTTTAATAAGAATCACTCATTTCAATGGTTCATATGACAATAAAAACAGGAAAATATTTATTTTCCTGTTGAAGTACACACTGCGTTATATAAACGACACCAAAAAATAACATCATTTTCGGGATAAAATGACGTCTTTTAGGAGATAAAGTGGCATCATCTTAACATTTGTTACAAGTGTGACTTATAATAATATACATACTCGCTATCCTAACACAGCTACATGTACAAGGTAAGTCATGTGCTATAAATGTTTACCTGTGCACGCAGTTCCTGAACCATCATCCTCATATCCGGCCTGACACACACACGATGTAAAGTCACATGTCCCGAATGCAATATTTATACATAGAAAAATACTTGCTGAACAGTCATCTCCCAACACACCTGCAGCATAATTCGAAATATGTGTTACAAGATATATACAAATATATACAAACTAGAAATGTGTCAATCGACAGGGCTGCCCCAATCGGGGTATATAGTAAAAGTAACAATGGGACATAACTCTGGTAAAAATTGTCGCAGCAAAAATTCTTTCCTTTACGGTCAACTACATATCAAAGTTCTTAATCAGTGACAGTTTGAAGAAATTCCACCCAACAGTTTGGGAGGACTTCAACACACAAGATATGTATTACGTAGGGACAGCACCAATGCTATATGCCCGCACTTATAAATAAGTAAGCGACACACAACAAGTGGATTTAGGTTTTCAAACTACTTGACCAAATTAGCAATTTTTTTCCAAAGGGTATAGTTTTCCTTTGTATTCCATACGTATTTCAGTAGAATTTACTTGCCTGAACAAAAAATGAATGTAAAAAACTCATTCATATGTAATTTTGCCGCAATATTGTGAAACAGGGATTAAAGAAACAGAAAATACTCCACTCTTTAGTGCATCCAGGATAACCAAAAAGGTGGGGAAAATTGGTATAAACCACTAGGTGGAAAATCAATCATGCACCATTTATCAATGTTGTTTTAGTATACAATTGGCCATATGTGTTAAAGTACAGTATGTCAATTGATAATGGTTGTAAACAACAACTAGTATGTTGCGTAAACTATGTTTATCTCAGTTTAACTGTGTATACCGGATTTAACGGTAGTTCCCACTATTCTTTCGAATGGGACACCTCCATCATTAATATTACGGTACTTATTGAATCACCAGTAACCAATTTTTCAATAATAAACCAATCTGGTCAATGTTTGTAAATATCACACTATCCAGGTCACACTATTTAGACATTAATTAACAGTAGGAGTGAGCTGAAAGCCTTTGAATTTTTTTTTTAATTCTACAAGAATAAAATTTGGAATTTATATTGACCTGGTTCACAAGTGGATGCAGTGTTATCCCATCCAGTGTCGGCAACACATGTCGAAGTACTTCCACCGCTTACTTTGTACCCATTGTTACAGCTGATTTGCCCAACATCGCCCGTTGTTGTACCGCCTGGTGTATCAACTCCACCATTGGCTGGTGCAGCCAGAACCCCGCAGTCTGTAATACAGCAACATGCATTATTAAAGGAGTAATCCCTAGTCCTACAGATATGACCATGGAAGGTTTAAAATGTTAATGAATTTCAGAAGCAATATAATTTAAAGGGACTCCAATTGGTAAATTGCAAAATTTATCAAAAAGCTCTCTTAAAGTGTATAGAGCTATATTTTAACAATAATTTAATGTCAAAATAATTATTTGCATCGTTTCAAGTATGATACTAGACTACCTTAATTGCAAATTAAAACTTTGGATTCAATATCTTTATTTCCACCATATTTGGTGATATGTGATATATATATATACAGGTAAATATTTACATGGTGTATTACAACATTATATACATAATATTGAAGTCATATAAACTATGTATAACATAGTACATGTACATGTATCAAAATATGAAACACATTCTTAATCCACAGGTGTGGGTGCATTATATATTGTCGATGTGACACTATTGACAGCATACGCCACACTATATCTACATGTAGTAATCAGTCTTTTAAACAGTGGTAGATATATGTGTATGCACGTTTTAGAAACACATTTCTCACAGTCACATAATCATCTGATGAGATAATCTCTGCTCCTAGGAGTGAGAGATAAAAATATTCGGGAGTCATATTAAACAGTTCGTTGGCAAGGCTGACATCAATTTCACTGACGTCACAAAAGAAATCCCATCGTTCATGTTGATTTTCAATACAGTCATATACGCAGTGAACATTCATATTGTTAGTTACTAAGGTACATTTATTGCATTGTTGAATATTGGTGTTTGGTATTTTGCACCATAACTTAGATATTAGCAGCCTGATGTGTTTATATGAGTTCTTATCTAACACTTTGTACACAATTGATTTTGAAATAGATGGATGGATCTGTCTGAAATGAGTGAAGTCTTCGTCAGACATGATTCTTTCAGACCACAATGAAGTTTCACGTTTCAATACCAGTTGTTTTACAGTAGTTTTCCATTGTGCCCTGGGCGGTAATGAATCTGGGCTTATCAGATAATCATTGACAAAATGTCTTAAGTCGAGAGAGCACAGTATATTACAGATATCGGGAATAAATCCCATTTTAACGTTTCTATCCTGAATAAACTGAAAATATCTTCGTAAAAATATATTTCTCGTCACGCATTTTGTATTTAGACTTAAAATTTGGTGCAAAAATAGTAATTTTCTGATTATGAAATATGAATATAGCTTATTTAGTCCTAACATAGCTTCACACATATCAGATCTGGTACGAACATGTAAACCCTGTATCTTCTTTACAATAAAGTGCTGCGTTTTGTTAACAATATTGATATCAGATTTAGTCACATTATTCCATAGTTCACAGGCATATAATATTATTGGCATAATTATCTTAACATATAGATCACATGATATTAAAGGGTTTAAACCGAATGGGTGAACACCTTGTGCAGTCATTGCAAATAACGCATTTTTCCCCTTTTGGCAACGTTCCTCTATCCTCAGATTACATTTTAGGTTTGAATCATGACGGACACCCAGATGGATCGCGTTGTTAGTCTGTGTAATGATGTTCTGTCCGTACATAGCTGCTACGTTGGGTAGATCCCTTTTTTTAGAGAAAACAATAATCTCTGATTTGGTTACGTTTATGTCTATTTTCCACGTTTTGCAGTATCGATAAACAATGTCCATCATTTTTTGTAGATTCAGAGGTGACAGAGCTATTAGACTAATGTCATCTGCGTATGCAGGATTACCGGCCTTGGTGGTCAATACTTTGCATCCACTGTTGCTATTTTCGAGGTTCCGTAACAGTTGATCAACGTATAGAAGATAGTAGAAGGTGGATAAAACGCCGCCCTGGCGAACTGATTTCCGTATGCGAATTGGCTTGGATATTCCTCCATTATACTTGACTAAGCATGTTAAATCATCGTATGAAGACTTGAGTGTCCTCAGTATTTTACCAACGAGACCAAACTGACCCATTTTCACGAAGAGGCCGTCGTGTCATACTGAGTCGAATGCGGCTTTTTGGTCTAACATGGCGACGTATACATTATTGTTGCTCTCGATTTGCTGGTAGACAGTTTCTTGTAAGTTGAACGCAGTTGTAATGCAGCTTAGATGTTTGCGGAATCCCTGTTGTTGTTCTGATGGAAAGTCAATGTTTTGGGTATTGATTGAGTTATTTATTCTGTGGAGAATCACTTTCTCGAATATTTTACTGACGGTTGGGCTAAGCGAGATGGGTCTATAGCTGTTCGGATCTGCCTTTGATTTCCCCTTTCCTTTGTGGATTGGAATTAGTATACTTGTTCCCCATTGACGTGGGGTCATTTCATGATACTTTGATTCAAACGTCCAAAAAATAGTCGCTTCTTATTATTTTACAGGGTGTTCTAGTACACTTTCGTATGAAATCAGACAATTTGCATGTCCAATAAATCACAGAGAGAGTTTCTGTTAAAGCTGAAGTGAAAAATGATCTAATGGATATGAAAGCATAATTTTTTTCAATTTTTTAATTTTAAAAAAAAAATATCGTCAGATAAAGCTCTACTGTATACACTTTAAAATCGCATTTTTTTTGCTTGACCTACCTTATATTATATACGAATCCGGACTTATTCATCTAGAAGAAAATATAATTGCATAACGTCGGTTTATTAAATTTAAAAACCAAAAAATCTTTATCGTGACTAGTGCATTAAAATTTAAATTCATCGTTGTGTAGCATAGGGTGTTGTTAAAATGCTGAGAAAAGTTGTTACCTAATTAACGGACGGTATAACATGTTCGGTAGTTTTCATCAATAGCTCCTTTGATCGTAATGTAAATTGTAAGAATACTTTATGTATTTGTTAAAAATGTTTTATTATGTGATTAATTTGTGTAATTTTTTTTTCATCAAAATGGAGTTTAGTCCCTTTATTTAAGCCGACATGGTCCAAAACAAAAATAATACATTCTGAATAATCAAATTTATACAAAAGGACACCTGTGGAGACCCCTGGATTGCTGGCGTGAGTAAGGTTCACACGTTGAATCAAGAGCTAATAAAAGATGTATCATTTAATTTCATAAAAGTTATAAGAAAATACCTTTCATTTAAATCTTTTGGTCTCAATAACTGTAGCTAATACAATAAAAAATATATTAAAAATTGATATTATTAATAAGTACTATTTGTTAAAATCCAACTAGCTATTAGTAAGAAATTCTAGTAAATGTATATCCCTTTGGAGTAACTTACTATAACACAGTAATATTTTACTATATAATAATTATAGTAGTAACATACAACATTGTTGCACCAAAAGAGACAAGCGGTGCAGACAGATGGACGGACAGATCAAGTCCTGACCCCTATACTGTTTGTCTAGGGACTCGGGGGATAAAATTGCCCCAAAAGAAGAAACTAATTATATATAAAGCAAGTGCCGAGATTATTTAGATACACGAAACAACCAAATCATACATACCGAATATGCATGCTATTCCCGTGCCATCGTCGATGTAACCGGCTACAGTTGGACATTCACATACACCGTTATCTATGTCACAGTATGAGTTGGTTAAAAAATTTGGACAATTCGCCTGGGTAGCAAATGTACATTCTGAAATTAAAATATTGTAACTTTTAAAAAATGGTTTTGGACACAAAAATGTGTGACTCACAAAAAGGGCCATAACTCTGGAAAAAGCATCCAACCTCTTTAAGTTTATGCACAATAAAGTCAAATAACTTGGTCCATAAACATTGTAAAATAACTTTTTTGAAGTATTAATATTAATGCTGAATTTGATTTTGTAAAATAAAAGTTTATTTGAACACAATTGAATACACTTTTAATCCATAAACAAAGTAAAATAATTATTGTCATTAAAAACTGAACTTTTTTTATAAAACCTGCAAAGTAACTTTTAAAAAATGCAAAATAGCTTGTTTAAAGAAAATGATGAAGGGAATGATTGAAACATCTTTATAAGACAGTATAATAATATTACGTGTAACTCCCAGTTGTGAATGAACACCAACAACGAGAAATCCAACAACATACAATATAACACCAATCATTGTCAATATGTCACTTTCTCTAAACTCATTCAGTGATCATAGTTTCCATAATTATCGAAAAAATGCTGTCTTGAATTATTTCATAATTTAATTCCTCTAAACTTGAAATTTTACGAAATAATAATCCGTCGACAGTTGATCAACGAAGATACCATGTGAGAGCATAAATTGACACCACGGCAAAAATATTCGATGATACTGATTTAATAATTTAGTCACATCCCATTCCAACGACCATGTCCAAACCATGGACATTTGAATCGGCCATTGTATGAAGTATACATACTGGATAAAGGCCATAATAAATTATTATTACGGTTCTGGTAAACAAAATATATTTCAGAAAAAAATAGTACAGATTGAGATTCTTTGGGCCTTTTTTAAAACATAAGTCCAATGATCGTGGCTCAATTCAATTAAGTGCTAAAATTTCAGTTGCTTCAAACCGTAAAATTTCTCTGTTTCCTAAGTCAAACTTTTATATTAGATGGATATTAAACTAAATGAAAGCAAGTTTGTATTTCTTGATGAAGGCTTTGGTGCAAGCTGAAACATTGGTCTACAATAAAATTATTGTTATTTAGCATGATTTAATTGTGTAGCTTTATTTACACCTAGGTGTCCTAGTTGAAAATTTCCTGATGGTTCAAGTTCTATATTGTAGTATAGGAGGGAATTCAGTTCCACATTCGATAAAGTTGAAAACGAAGCATTCTTTAAAATCACCAAGGTACTGTTTTATCAGAGTAGAAGATGCATAGCAGTTACACGCGTAGAAGATGCAACATGTGCCTGGGTACTGTTTTATCAAAGAACTTACGGAAATTGTAAACTTACGATCAAATGTTAAGTCTTTATAACACTTTAACAACTATAAAATTTGGTAACTGGAACTGCAACACTTTATAGATTCAGTTAAAAAATGAATTCCTACAAATAATATACATGTATGTCGAAGAATTTAAATTCGAACGTAAATTTACGATTACCTTAAGTTCTTTGATAAAAGAGTAACTAGGCCCTGAGGGTTGCATATTCTACGCGTGTAACGGTATCAAAAACTTTTGTCATTGGGTATTTAAGTCCCGTATATCAGATCCTTGCTGATAACTCAACAATCACAGGGCTAGAACAATAGTCTAACACTGTATTGTATTATCAATCTATTGTCTTAACACTTATTGGACCATAATGTATTACTATATCTTTATATCAATGATACATATGGTTTTAAAGTCTTGATTTAACAGATGAAATATGCATTGTGTCACTTAAGTTTATAGTATAACTTCTATAACCAACTGCAATTCAATTATATTCTAAAATAGTGCATGTATCAACCAAAACAGTATGATATATATATATATTATGACGACAAATAAAGAGGCTTACTGGTTAATGAATACGTATTCGAATTTCAAGAACGTAGCTATCATTATATTCATGCTGATTCTTAATTGTATTTAAGGTTCTTCCCATACTCACCGGAAAAGTTTTGAAAAGAGGGCTCTGGTCCTTGGTTTGCTCACATGTCTAGCAGGCCCCTTTGGTGAACTAAGAAATCATTTACAACTTTTAAGTACCAAATAATTGTAGCCTAAGGCTAGCCTCTATTTCATGTACATTGTTTAATACTGTAACAGTGTTTTAATCATGCAGAAACCTTGCTATTAATTACATCAGATAACCCATATTGGTAAATTATGCAAAATTGTGTCCTCTAGGATACCCTACACAAGCTTTTTTTCTATGATTTGACATAGTGACCTACATTTTGAACCCATATGACCCAATTTTGAACTTGACCTATATTTTGTTCAGTAAAAACTTGCGACATAGTTATTAAACAATAAGGCCTAACTTGTGACCTCTAGTTACTACACCAGGTTTTTCTATGATTTGACCTCGTAACATATGTATTGACAAGGGTCGCACAATGTTGAGCATGACCTAAAACGTGTTGAGATTATCATTGTGACCATGTTTCATAAAAACTAGGTCAACATTGTGACTTTTCGTGACTATAGAAGGTATTTCTACTATTTGACCTAGTGGTCTATTTTTACCGAGCCGAGCCGAGCATAGCCTTTATTTGCTTTATTTCTACTAAAACATGGCAGGCATATATATGTACCTCCACCCGGACTTGAACCCAGGTCGCCAGATTAGACGGCAAGCGCACTAACCATTGAGCTACGGAGGCACATTACCCCAGGTAACCCAATATAGAACTTGACCTACATTTTGTTAAGATCATCATAGTGGTCAAGATATGGGCAACATTGTAATCTCTAGGTTTTTTTGTATGATTTGAAAATGACCCAATTTTTACATTTGTCTAGATTTTGTTGAGATGGACATTGTCCCGTAGTTTCATGAAGATACGCCAAATAACGCGACCTCCATTGTATATAGCTTAATTAAGACTATATACACTGAGCGGCAATGAAAACGCAAAATAGTACGAGAAAATCCGACATGGAAGGTAGCACTAAACCTATCCAGCCGAGCACAGAAATAAAAAGCACCACAACACAACTATCCTGAGCAATGCCCACACATAAGTCAAAGAAACAATTAAAAAAACTCTAGTCCCCACCGACATAATGCAGGATGACCCAAATTCACAAAGAAATTATAGTACAACGTTCATTGCATGAGACCGAATGAAACGCAGCCAAAACTCAATCTACTGGGATGGGAAATAAAATTACATATTTCTAACAACTACACTGAGCAATGCCCACACATAAGCCGAAGAAATAATTAAAAATCCAAGTCCCCGCCGAAATAATGCAGGATGACCCACTTTCACAATAATAGCGGTTATTGCCGGATGAAACGCAGCCAATACTCGACCAAGTTCCCCAAGTTCCCCAAGGCCCCACTGCACAGCGACCCAACCGCACAAACCCTTGCCAAAACGGCGAATAAATGAGGCACAACCACCCTCGGACCTCACCAAGGACAGTGACCTAACGTTAATACGTCTTAAAGAGGCATTTTTGCGACTTGACCTAGTTTACAATAATGGGCAAAAAGAGGGCGAAAATATAAATGCAAAAAAACGTTTATCATAGTGACCAAACAGCACGATGACCTTATTAAACAGTATCTCATCCAGCATCTCCGGAGACAAGATACAACTGATGAAAGTCGCATTCTTTAATATCTTAAAACCACCGTCTGGAGCGATGAAATGTTCATGGAATGCGTGTGGGATGTTGTTCCGTTCTTGCAGAAAGGGTATGTGAAGTCTATGTACTTTTAAGAGGCCTGTACATTGTTTCGCGCACGGCAAATAAAAGCATCAAAACATGCTCTATTAGAGCCTTGATGTATTGTTTATGGTCAAAGGGAGTTAACTATTGGAGTAATAAATTGAGTAAATAATGAACTTTCCAGTTTCTTTATAACACTTCCTCTTTGCATGGCGGATCTAAACGCATATTCCAAACTATTCGTTTTGAGATTAATATTATTGTATTCTATTTGTCCCAAGGACGATGCAAGTATCACCATTTGTTACTGGAAATAAACTGTATGAACGCCATAGGTGTGCTTTTAAGACTAATTAATGCCTTCAAAGTAATATCCAATAATACAATTTAGTGTAAAAGTCTTAAAAATAAGGATAATTATTCTAGGGTTATCGCACTTAAACATTTAACTTACATCCTGCGATTTTTAATGCATCTACATATTTCTTAACAGGTGTATATGTATTCCAACATGTGTTAAATGAACTGACTTCGGTTATTTAAATCAACGAAACATTGATTTGTCGTACGGATACCCCACACAATCTTTCAGAGTCTTCCTTTGACATACGAACCATGTTTTCTACTACATGAAGTTGTATGGTTTTTCCGACTAATCCACCCATCCATATTCTTCAAAATGTTTGCCCGATATGCGAGCAAATCTCTAGTCAACCATCATCACGCGGAAAAATGAGGTTTAAGGATATTGCGCTATGGACGAGTGATTCTTGAAGTATTTTCACGGAAAACCCTAAATTCTGTAGATAATATAAATCGAAGAGAGCATACAAAATTTCAAGTTTATACGTTCACGGATTACGGAAATATTCAAGTTTATTAAGTGTTGCGTTTTCATTGCCACTCAGTGTATACTAGTATACATGAATATGTATACGTAGATTGATATTCGTAAACATTTAAAATGATTTAAAACTTGTATTTACATGTGAAACACAATGCTCATCCTATAAATTCATAATTTCGTGGGTTTCTAAAAAAATATTGATGGACGAAATACCTGAATTGTAGCGAATTCCAATGTGAAACTTGCCTAAATTTAAAGAGCGATGTCCACATACTTTCTAGTTCAAGTGGTTGAGTAGCACAGATATATTTTGCACTAGTAAAAACTAGCCAGAGTTTATTGCATTTGTCTGTGACACGTTTCGCCCATGGCTCCATTGAACAGTGGTTAGCGTGTTGGACTTCAGTGTAGGTCCAGGACGCGTGTCTAAAATGCACCTCTGTGCTTTATGAGTTAATGACAACCCTGTTTACCACTCATTTAAAAACGTTAACATAGGTTACTCTCCTTGGTGATCATTACCTCCTACAACCTTTAAACCTTATAATTATGTAGATGTACATCGATGCTCCAACCAGTACTGTCAGTACATGTACTTTGATTCCAACAGCATTTGATTGGTTAAAATATTTTCTGAATCTTCGAATGGATAATATTGTTTTCATCTTTGAGCACTCTTTAATCGCGTCTTTAGCAGATGGCGTGTCTGTGATATAGATGGTACTGCATTTCCAATTATTGCATCATTCTGTTTCCTCTGATATTTTGACTATCCCCAATGTAATACCACGAAAAAATGTTATTATTTTTACATATTCATTAATATGCAAATGAAGAAATCAATACAAAAACGATCTAAAAAATTCAGGATTATTCATCACAATCATTTTGACATCATTTTGGATCATTTCCACTTACAATTGACCTAGCAAAACTTTTCTGAAAGTATATGGTCTACTAGTATATAACATGAAACAAAAAAAAACTAGAGTACAAGAAGTAGAAACTTGACCCCATTTTTAATAATTCAAACCCTACTATCGTGACAGAGCGAAAGAATGAGGAAGTCTTGATATAGAGTATATTCCAATTCTATTGATCAGTACAAACTTTATTGTTTAGACCGTCATAATGATTGTAACGGCATATTGAATCGGGGTTTGTTATAATAGTATCATGTTATGATCTATATACCGGCAGCACACGTTTGGATCGTACGCAATAATTTAATATTTTAAGCGCATTCACAATGTGTACATGCACTTTATATTCAATGTTTTATCCATGTTAATAAAGGTTATTGAATCATGTGAAAATTGTTTAAAACTTTTAAAACTTGTTCAGATATGTATAGACGTAATCTATTAGTAAAGAAGTATTTTTGATTATAGTATACTTCAAGATTGCTCAAATAGTAATGCTTTTCCAATCATACCTCCATTTTAGGCATTTTTTCGACGTCCCAACCGGGAACCTTCATGACCTTACCTACCAAATTATTTCAACCATAACTCACTTATTCTATGTTTAACATATCGGCTAAGGTTAGATACGTTAAATAATTTAACAGAGGTTACCAATTCAAACATTTGCAATAATGCAAAGTTTGATTCTCAATAATTTCTGGGAATACTGTATAATGTCACTAAGTCCGTTTTTTTAGACCATACATAAAATTACAAAACGTATGTGCGTTTAAGAGGATAGATAGATAGATATATTTTATTCCTCCAATAAGGAGAGCAGAACATTTGTACAGATCATAACATATTTACAGGAAATGACATTACAGCAGTAAAGGTTTTACATGTATATACAATTGATACGAATAATTGTTATAACAATACAGTTACATATATAGCAAAGAAATACAGAATTATATTATGCTACGGTCACATTTGCCCTACGAGCTCCGTACGAGCTCCGTACGAGTTGATTTTGCTGAACTCGCACGACGTCCGTACGGAGTCCGTACGGTGCTCGTACGGATATTCGGATACTCGTACGAGTATCGTACGGATTTTTTCGACTCGTAGAGGTCTCGGCGACATGGTAAAACTTTTTCACCGAGCTCCCGACGAGTTGTCTACGAGCTGTCTACGAGCTCGTTTATATTTTGAGTCAGACGTATTTCATAGGATTAGATAGTGAACAGTATAACAGCAGATATGTCAACAATGTTAATTGGTATGTGTTCGTAACAATATGTTACAGACAATATATTGAAATTTCGACACATTTTTCAATATCGAATTGGTGATACATGTGTTTAACTGCTATTGTGTCAATGCCGCTGCATCTGTACCCAGTATCTAAGATCCGGTACAAAGATAATTATAACGTATCGATTTAAAAAACAACAACATAAATTAGGTAATGAAATCCAAGTTTAATACATAATTATAATTATGCCCTTCAATTTTAACATCTGCAATTTTTGAATATATAGCTTTAATACAAAACAAATAAGTGTAATGATTAGTATATTTATACAAAAAATAAAATGACTATTTACTCGATTTATATTGCCTATGTTTGTTTTGGTTGAAGCTGAGGGGGGGGGGGAATGATTGGTTAGCATATCCAGAACGAAATACAGGGTGCTGACAGATTACCAATGCGTGTAGGTTTATGATTCTAGGTGGCCGGGTTTATCCATGATGTGACAAGTCTGGCCACCCAATATGGCATGTTCGGCACCCAGTAACTTTATATGTCATTGTTTGTATGATTGTTTATAAAATAGAATCAGGTATGAGCAGAGGTCTACAGGGAAGACTGGACTTTCCCAACCGAGTTGTCTCTTTAAATAAAGGTATTGCTGTTATATTATAATAATGACGCTACTAGCTTTTGAAAAAAGTATTTAAATGATTTTAAGAAGACTCAACATGTAAGTACGTCTACAAGTCTTTTAATATGTGGTATAATCAACCATTCGGGTGACACTCAGACTGTGGTCGCGTGGGTAATTCTCTAGAATACGGATCGACAAGTCCATCAAAGGTTTTAATCTCGACCGGGACAATGGTCTTTCGGAAATCATTTCATTGTTTCCACCCAACTAGAAATGGATTAGTTGGTAAACTCAGAGGTGGTCTACACCTAAAACGTTATGGAACCAAGTTGTACATTCGAAAAGGGTAGGGGTCCCACATGCCGTTTAACATTATGTCTCTTCCATCCACCCGTGTATCCGCTAAAATGTACCCGATGATGATTGATGATCGCACAGACGCCGACGGATGAGTAGCAACGTATATTTTTAATATACTTTAAATGACCCTGGCCGCCGTCATTCGATGCTACACAATCCCCCGATCTGCAGCATGACAACGTTCGGCTTCAGTCAAATTAGCCCAAATGTACGCCGACCGTTCATTGTATAATGAAGATGTCCAACCCGTTATTTTGCAAGGTCCGACTAGCACAAGAACATAAAATAACACAAGACGTACTCGTCTCCCGATGTAAGATGGTCAAATTGTCCAACATTCCAGAAGCCTGGACCCCTCCTCACCAAACCTGGATCCGCTTATGCTCAATGTAAAATGAATTGACATGTCCGTGATTCGCGTGCACATATTTTATGTGTACACATAAATCTTTGTCTATACATCTATGTGTTCTTTTTATCTTTTAGTTTATGACAACTGTGCATTATACATGTATTCAATGTACTTTAATGCATATACTCATCGTACTATAATAAACTCTATACACATATATAGCCCTGATCGTTCAATGTCGATCAAGAAGTAATTACACGTTTTTTCCTTGCATTTATAAACATGACATGAAAATTCCATCATTCTTTAATCATCTTACATATAATAATAACTCCGTACGGGCTCGCTAAATTTCGACTCGCACGGAGCTCGTACGGCTAATGTGACCAGGCGAAAAGGAAATATGTCGAAAAATAAAATTCTTCTCGCACGGAGCTCGTACGGTCAACGTGCGGACACCTTACAAACATCGTACGGACATCGTACGAGTGACTTGCGAGCTGCGATTGATCTACGAGTACCTTGCGAGCCCCGTACGATCTCCGTACGAGCGCCGTGCGATCTACGTACGAAGATAATGATGTCCATACGGAACTCGTACGAGACATTCTCTTTTAATCGTACGAGGTCCGTACGAGCTGTGACCAGAAGCTAAGAACCTAAAATATTTTTAGGATTTGAAATATTTTGGACTCGTAGCCTACTCGTACGAGTTGATAAATCCGTACGGACATCGTAGGGCAAATGTGACCGTAGCATTACAGTACAATAATCAATGACCTGGACATTAGCGATGTTTATACAGTTAGTGGTATAACATATATTTCTTTCGATGTGTCATACTTAAAAGCTCAATACTAAGTTGCCTTAAACGAAAGTCGGAAAATAAGACTGTTAAGTACAAGCTACAGTCGCCCAGACTACAGACACACCCCTAATATAAAAGCGTGCACACTGATTTAGCAAGGCTCACATGCTTGAGACTCCTACCATTGTTTTGAGTAGAAATGCTCAATATGAGCCTACATTGATCAATGCTGTTAGAGTTCATGACTCTAAGATACACATTTAGTTGTATATTTAATAAGGCTTTCCATACTGTCAGTCTCTCGGGCTCTTTAGAGGAGCAATAACATACTATATGTTCCGTTATGTTTTTCACTAAATAATCACAGAATTTACAGCTCTGAACAAACTGTGTGGAGATAAGGCGACCCGCTGTTACTAATAGAGTATTGCAGACAATTTTCATATATCTGTTATTCCTTGAAACGGTCCAGAGGGTTGACCACTTTCCCGGTGTTAAGATGCTAGGATATAGCCATTCATGTTGTAGCATTAAATTATTCATAATTGTTGTTTTAACTTGCACAAATATCGTTTTATTTAATGTATTTTTCCAAGAAGATTTCGACAGAAACGCGCCGTGTTCAAGGTATGTGCTAAGTACATCTTGTAGGTTATACTTGTTTAAGATTCTATTAATGTCTTGTATAAAACCTCGATGTTGTTGCTGACCGTTTATAAAGCGGACGAGTCGATGGGTGAATATAATTTTCGCTAGGTATTTCTCTGGTAATAATGCAAAGTTTGATTCTCAATAATTTCTGGGAATACTGTATAATGTCACTAAGTCCAGTTTTTTTTAGCTCATACATAAAATTACAAAATGTATGTGCGTATAAGAGGGGGTGATCAAGAATTACGCGAAAGGGGTTTTACTTTCTTCATTCGTTGATGTCTTTAAAACTTGCTGGATATGTAGATAAGTTTATTCAAAATAAGTTCAGCGTTGATCTTTTCAGCGTATTTTTTGTATCTCCTCGTATGTAATATCGTAACACGAGTTTGTTTATGACGTCCATGTAGTGCTTGACTTCGTCAGAGGCTATATAACGCATCAGAGTGTTCGGTCTACTACTCGAGTTGTAAATTTCAAAATTGAAAAATTATGGCTATAACTGATTGCATGATATATAGAAACTCGGGTCATTGTCCGGCTCGAACAAATGTTATCCGACTCGGTGATATCTTACGGAATGGCTCGGTAAACCTCGTCACCGAACTATTTCGCTGTGCATGATAACATTTTTATCACCGGACGGTGTCCCGCGTATCTTTATGATACATCTCTGTTGTTTTGAACTTTATTCTATTCTATTTTAGTCAACTTCAGACGGAATGAGAAAAAACTAAGTAGTCCGTGATTTGTTGGCGAAGTGAAAAAGTGTTTCCATGCTAATGACCAGAAAATTTAGAAAGAGAGATATCTGGTGACACTCCTTTTGATCCTTCCGGTATGGCCGTATTGCTCTAGGGTATCATATTGTTTATAATATATACTTTTATCTATAACATCCAATTGTTCTGTAATAGATTGTATCAGGAAACAACTACTAGTATGAAATACAATAATAAAGCTACCTTATTGCTCCATATAACATGTGCACTATTGTAAGGTGTGTTCACTTCTGAACCATTGCCATACAGATATCAGATAGTAGAGGTTTTAAACAACCTGGAGCACCTAAATAATCAAGTATGTTAAATATGTTTACCGACATATTTCCACGTCTGTGTCAGGGTTAGTTCGCACGAGAATACAAACATTTTTTTATATAAACCTGACGTCGTCAGACCGACATGAAATACATACTTTTATGTACTTGTGATTATATTATTCTGCCATGATCTCGGACAAAACGCCATCACTGTCTTTAGAATGATTGAACAGACTAATATGTTTATAGAACGTATCCTGTGCATTTTTTCAATTGACGTCAAACGCTGGTGGCATAGAAGAACCCAGGGATATCGCGTTGATGCCCATCGACGATTTCCTATTAGGGGACTAATAAATCGCTGTGGAACCTTTCACACAAAATTCTAATTGACATCTTGCACAATGCAATGTCATTTCTGAGTTATATTTTTTATCATTGTATGATATTATTATTTTAAATTAAAAGTGAGTAGTTTCATAGCTGTTAAATGACGATTATTTATAAACACAATACGTCGACAACGTTATAAAGCCAACGCTGACGTGCGCCAGGTAGCAGGCACAAGTAGTGACTACGTTCTATTGCATTTAACTTTTCACAGAATTATTATTCTGTTTTGAACTTTGGTAAGAATATGGTTGAAATATTCCGATAAATATTGGTATAAAGTTGTAAATAACCAGTTCAAATATATTCAAATTGCAGCAAAAGTCTATGCCATTTGGATCATACCTTATATGTAAGATGAGAATTCAATTGGCCAAAAGAAATAATATTTTATAATAATTTTTTATGTAAAAGCATTTCAATTACTTCATGACCGCATAGTCGAATTCAATGGTATGCCGTCTTATGATCTAGGATTGGTCAACTGCATGTTTTCAATTAAAAATTGAAACAACTATATGGGGATGGTCACTCGACGTAATACATTCGTATTATGCAAAGCGCCTACCTATCGTCTATAATATTGGCTGTATATGAACAATAACCACTGTGGATTATTCGCTAAAGGGCCAATAGACCAATAAGTAAGTGTCATGAGTTTGCACTTTTTTCAAGATATCGCTATAACGGTGTGTCACAAGTGCCAACATATACTTACTAAAACTAAAAGAGTATATATCCTGTGTAGGTCATTCAATATGATGCCCTTACACGAAATGTCCCAATGATCGACATCTACATGCACGTGGTGTCTTAAGTTCGATTTATAAAGTAAGCTCAATAATCGGGAATGTATACAAGTAATCCCTTGGTCCCACTGAGATTGTTATGCCTTGGCAACGTACTTCCGATTTAATAAAAGGGCATCGGAAGGCATCGGAAAAAGGGTCCTCGTGGTCTAGGGAAACTTCGGTGAAACCATCAGAAAGGTTATGATATCCCTGTTCCCGATGCCTCTCGAGGCTAGATTATTTGAATCTTGAGTACATCGCCGAGGCTAAAAAAAGTTCAGTGGGACCAATGGATTAGTACTTCAATACAAGACCAGCATATCAAACTTCTGTTCTGTTGTTTTTATAATACTTTATTTGAAGTCGATTAAAAAACAAGTTTGTATACACTCAACACCATATCTGATGTCATGCATCGCAACTCTTGTACGCTGAACATCTAATATGTGATAACACAATAAATAACAACTTTTAAAATACATCTATATCTGTCCAACACGTGATACACATATATATATCCCATTGTCAGGGACATACATCCAATCAATAACTGCAACTTAATGATAACCCTTATAGTCGAGTGAATAAGTAATACTAATGAGGGAACTATCCCACTTGAAAGAATAGTGGTAAATACTGTTAACTCAGGTTTACCCAGTTAAACCTAGATAAACATAGTTTACCTGCCAGACGATAGAATATTTACAACCGCTATCATTTTTCTTTGAAAGGACTGTAGTCACATACACACACTACATAACGTTGTCAAAAATTTAGCCTTTTTATTTATAGATTTCAAAGTTTCGAATGTCTTATTTCGTTTGAAAATTTCAGTTATTGGATGATTTTATGATATGGCATTATATAAGAAGAATGCATTATTACATTGACTGAATATTTATTTCGGTAAAGTAATAAGGAATAACAAATAGTAAATACACATATTGCACTCGCTTACTTGCATGCGTAAAAAATACCAAAAATAATAATGGTGGTAATAATAATAATAAAATAAAATATCTCAAAAATATATTCGAGTATTATAATATACCGACGGTAACTCGCTAAGATTACTAACAGTTCTAGAGTGTGTTTTCTCTCCCTTTACCACGAATTACAACATTATCACAGGTAACTGTATCATTAATGGAAAAAAACAAGGCCCATTTGTAAAGAAATTGACGAGCCAGTAAATGAGGTGCATTTTATTTTTCATATGAATGTATATCAAAATGTACGAGGGGTGTTCAAGAAATAACAGGACTTTTCTCATAACTTCTTACTCAACACTTATAATAGTGATCGGTTTCGACAGACTATCTACATTACAAAGCATGACGTTTTTACCATTTGATGGGATTTTGCATTAAAATAGTTTTAACAATTTTTTGTATGAATAAAATAAATTAATTACAGTGCAGATATCGAAAGACAATGCTCGATTTGGATACCTTGTTCATACCTCGTTCATATGAAAATAACGAGTTTACAAAATTAACAATGGTACAGTTAGTAAGTCTTGTGGATGATACTACGATGGAAGCAAGATGATTCGATGCTGAGGAACAGTACGACGATGAAATAACGAGGATATGAATATCAAATAAGTAATCCCAATTAAATCGTTTCCAATTGTTTTAAATGATTCTTCATTGTACGGTTTGAAAAAAGTCTTTTAATTGTCCAAACACATACGGTGATATTGGGATGCGGTCGACCCTTCCCTTTTTCGAGACATTCTACCCCATAGTTCCGTGTTAAGCAGAAGAACCCTCGTTCTTCAACTAGCGCAAAATGAGACTTTGTGAAATATGAACTGATTCCAAGAAAGCGCTCAATATCTTGTAACTCCTTCACTGGATTTAGCGCAAATTCATCGCCATCAACTATGTGAATTTGATCTGGATTAAAATATGTTAACCACTGATGTAGATATTTGATGTACATTGATTTTGCAACAATCATCTTCTTGTCATTTATCTCGCCAGTAATTGGACTTAATACATTGTCTTCAATTGACATTCCAGATAAAAACTGTGGACGTCCCACCGCCATCTGCACAAATTCGGATTCCAGCCGCCTTATTGGATCACGAACTGTTACAATAAGTTTCATACCCGAATTAAATTTGAACATGCGTATCGGAGCAACATCACTGGAAAAATATTGAGCTGAATTTTCAATGATTCTTTGACCCGGTTTACTGCATGGCATTTGGCTTTTATACCATTCGTGTCCACGCATGTAGCGTTAGTTGAAATATTGTACTCCTTCTGAATTCATCTCCATGGCAATGTCGGGATGTTCGTTTAGAAATGTTCGCACGGAACCTGTTCCGCACTTTAAAACACAGGGTCGATTAGGTAAAAGTTATAATAAAGTAATAACTACTGAACGGATTCAAAGAGAAACACCGTCAACGGTTAAAGCATGCTTGAAACATGCTATCATGTTAGTTTCGTGCGATTCCGTCGAAATAGTTAAAATTAAGTGGAAAAAGGACAACGGCAAAAAAGCGAGACTTTCGTATTTTCGTGACGTAATTTTAAAATGTCTTTTTAGGTGAATAACTTTAATATGTGTGTGTGCACGTGAGTAATAGTATACTAAAAAGATACTTTTTTCCGTAGATGTGTTGGTTAAAAAATTGTTTTGATACCATAAAATACGAAAGTTTTCTTGAAGATGAGGTTGCGTCTACAAAATGTCCAAAATAAGTTAAAATGTACAGAAAAGTGAATTTTAAAAAAAGTTCAATTTTTAAACGTTTGCAAATTTGGTAGATCCAAAGGTATACCAATGACAAATAAACAGAAAATTACTTTTTCCGTAGAACAAGCTTAGCGATTTTCAAGTGGGTTGAATGATAAATAAAAAATATATAATTTTTTTCCTTGCGTCTACAAAATGTCCAACGACGCCAAATTAGTCCGAATTGTTACGTCGACGGGAATTCCGACAAAAGATGCCATTTATATTACTCGTATTATGGCTGCTTAAGTAAGAATAGAGATTCCGTTGAAACGCCCATACGACCTTTTGTGTATGTAGTATCTAGATATTTGCAACTTAAAATTTAACAATTTAATTTTGTGCGTATTCTTACCCGTCGTACTTATTACTGACACTGACGTTTTTAACAAAAGGCTGTTCGACGTCAAAAACGTTACACTTGCGTGCCTCACCTTTTGACGTTACGTCACAGTATTCCGAAAAATGATTATAAATAAAGCAGGTATTTTCCTAACGTTAAAACTCAACGGATAATAATTAGAAAGACGAAATTTATGGCTCTAATATAGTCTACATATATACATACTATCTGAGCTTTTAACTTGTGATTGTCTATGATTACAATTAGAGAAATGAGTTATCACATACCGTATGTGCATACTATTCCTGAGCCATCATCAATGTAACCAGCATTACTTGGACATTCACATACACCGCTATCTATGTGACAGTATGAGTTGGGTAAAAAATTTGGACAATTCGCCTGGGTGGCGAATGTACATTCTGAAATTATAATTCAATGATGAAAAAGTATCTATCATACAACACCTTTTGTAACAATAATATAAAACCTGAAATATCACTGAATGTGCTGAATACCCACATACAAATGTATATACTAATCGACACAGTGGCGTCTTTACTAGCTCGTCAAAGTCGTACTATGTTAGAGACCGCAGCCACAGGCAACCTATATGCTAGGAGAAAATAACCACGACGCTGGCAATGTTGTACCCGCTGTCAAACCCGATCAGCATGGAAATGTTTGCAAAAGTGCAAACCGCTCCAAGGCTGAACCAAAATATTCATCCTAGCGGTCTTAACTGCACGGGTGTTTGGTGTATTTTTTCGTCTTTTGAAACAGGACAAAGAGCAGATTATTCTAACATCATTTTGTAAGAGTTATTCCCCTTTTCCTACTTTTTTACAAAAAAATTAACAATTTCTCAATGACTATCAAACTTAAGGTATTTACTTTTAACATATACTAATGGACAAAAGTCTTGTCCGGTCTACTAATGGACAAAAGTTTTGTCCGGTCTGCAAGAAGTACAATATCTTTTTTGTTTTACATCACTTACTCATAAATTTGGTATCGATGGAAAGAAGGCATTAATATGCATACAATGTAAGCTGATTTTTTAAAGTTTTAACCAGTTCTGATGGTACCGTTTACGCATTTAAAAGATATTATGGAAATCCATACCGGACAAGACTTTTTGTCCATTAGTATAGTATAGTATAGTTATTCGCCATCACAAGAGGAAAACAAGTTTGACAACCCAGTGACCTATAAATGTAGTAATCTGCCCTTGTTATCTCTGCAGAAAAAATTTCGGCAGGGATATGGTAATAGTCTCCGTTCGTCTGTACCTCTGTCAGTCTGTCACAAATTTTGTCCAGAGCATATCTTGAAAACTATTTAAGATGTTGACTTGAAACTTGGAATATAAATAGATGGCAACTTGGAGAAGTCCAGTGACCAAGAACCATAACTCTCTGTTTTAAATTTTTAATTATCTCCCGTTTAGTATTTTTATAATAAAATTTTGTTTGGAACGTATCTTCAAAACTATTTAACAAACTGACTTGAAATATAAATACACAATGTAGATGACAAGTTGCAGATGTGCATTGACCAAGAACCATAACTCTGTCTGTCTTAAATTTTTAATTATCTCCCCTTTCGTATTTTCATAATAAAATTTCGTCTGGAGCTTATCTTGAAAAGTATTTAACCTATTGACTTGAAACTTGAAATATAAATAGATGGCAACTTGGAGAAGGGCAGTGACCAAGAACCATAACTCTGTCTTAAATTTTGAACTATCTCCCCTTTAGTATTTTAATAATAAAATTTTGTCCGGAGCTTATCTTCAAAACTATTTAACATACTGACTTGAAATTTGAATATAAATAGATGACAACTTACGGAAGTGCAGTGACCAAGAACCATAACTCTGTCTGTCTTAAATTTTTAATTATCTCCCCTTTAGTATTTACAGAATCAAATTTTGTCCTGAGCGTATTTTGATTACCATTTAAGATACTGATACTATTTAGAGTAATGATTCTGCTCTAGAAAACCAATGTTCCAATACTAAAGCAAGTTCAGTCGGCGGGGATGGCAATGTGATCATGGCTTTTGTTACTCTTAGAGTTTTCACTCCCAGATCAGCAAGGGTACTATCAAGTAAGAGAAAGTTAAGCATCCAGCACTCATATGCAGTGCTTTTGTTTCAAAAAGTTTGAACGTTCAAACTTTCAGATGAAATTGATCAATTTTAGAAAAGGTTTTAACGTTCAAACTTTCTTATGGAATTGGTCATTTTTTCGAAAGGTTTGAACGTTCAAACTTTTCCATAAATGTTTGAACGTTCAAACTTTGTGTTTAATTTGGTCAATTTTTCGAAAGGGATGAACGTTCAAACTGTCAGAGAAAATTTGTCAATTTTTCAAAAGGTTTGAACGTTCAAACTTTTTAATGAAATTGGTCAATTTCTCAAATGGTTTGAACGTTCAAACTTTTCCATAAATGTTTGAACGTTCAAACTTTTTGTTGAATTTGGTCAATTTTTCGAAATGGTTGAACGTTCAAACTTTCGGAGGAAATTTGTCCATTTTTCATAAATGTTTGAAAGTTCAAACTTTTTGCTGAATTTGGTCAAAAGGTTTGAACGTTCAAACTTTCGGAGGAAATTTGTCAATTTTTCATAAATGTTTGAACGTTCAAACTTTTTGCTGAATGTGGTCAAAAGGTTTGAACGTTCAAACTTTCAGAGAAAATTTGTCAATTTTTCGAAAAGTTTGAAGGTTCAAACTTTCGGAGGAAATTTGTCAATTTTCCGAAAAGGTTTGAACGTTGAAACTTTTCTGTAAATGTTTGAACGTTCAAACTTTCGGAGGAAATTTGTCAATTTTCCGAAAAGGTTGAACGTTCAAACTTTTCAATAAATGTTTGAACGTTCAAACTTTTTGTTGAATTTGTCAATTCTTCAAAAGGTTTGAACGTTCAAACTTTTCAAATGTAATTGGGTTTATTTTTTTAAAAAAGGTTTGAACGTTCAAACTTTTTGTCATTACTTCATGTACAATAATCAAAGAGGACGTCTTTGACAGTAATTTACTGAAAAATATGGATTTAGCCTAATGATATTTTTGTCATTGTGTGTGTTGTTCCTCTTTGAATTGTTGTAAAATAAAAGATGAAAATCGATCAAGGTGTTGTGATATATAGCAATTAAGGTTCACATTTGTCACCATTGATTTCATTTATTGGAAATCTAGAGTTACATTTGTAGCCTTCATTTGCTCTGTTTTGTAATATAGGGTTACATTTGTAGCCTTCATTTGCAATGATTTGTAATTTAGGGTTACATTTGTAACCCTAATTTTCTCATATAGGGTCCAGTAATTGGGAATGAAAGTATTTTCCCTTTTTAAAAAAACTTCAGTTATTATAAACTTGAAATTGTGTATGCTCACTTCGATATATATTATCCACAGAATTCAGCTTTTCCGTGAAAATACTTTAAGAATCACTCGTCCATAGCGGAATAACATTGAACCGCATTTTCCCGCGTGCTGATAGTTGACTAGAGATTAGCTCGCTTATTGTGCAAGCATTTTGAAGAATTGATGGATTAGTTGGATATTAAAAAGCATGGTGCATACGTCAAAGGAAGACTCAGAAAGATCGGTCGTTATGCTCAAGTGTTGGGTATCCGTACTAAAAATCAAATTTTAGTTGATTTAAATTACCGAAGAGCACTGGGCGAATTATTTTAAGGAACTATATACGCCTTCACAGAACCCTAATTTTGACAATACATGGGAAGAATCTATCTCTGAATATGTGACTTCGGCCAAGGATCACATTACGACTGATAGGAGTGTTACAGTCTTACCGGAAACTGTAGAATCAGCAATCTCAAGATGCCCTTGCAACAAAGCGGGTGGAGCTGACAACATTCAATATGAACATATGATAGTGTCAAAACCTGTGCTGGCTCCAATTTTGGCAAATTTGTTCACTTGTATGCTACGTGAAGGTTTCGTTCCTGATAAACTTAAGCGTGGTGTTATAGTGACTGCACACAAAGGTGGTAACAAAAAGAAAGATGAGCCACGTAATTATCGCTCGATTTCTTTAACATCGGTCATCTTAAAGCTCTTTGAGGATGTGTTAGTAGAGCGTTGCAAAGACACTATACTTGAGAACATTAGTCCACAGCAGGGTGGTTTCCAGCAGCAACTTGGATGTCTTATGACGTATTTTGCTGTGCGCGAAAGTGTGCATTATTCCCGTGAATTAGGCTCAAATTTGTATGTATGTTTTCTGGATGGACGGCAAGCCTTTGATAGAGTTTGGATCGATGGCATGTTATATAAACTTCTTCAAAACAATATAGACTCAACTACATTCATTGCTTTTACCGAACTTTACCGCAACGCAACCAGCTGTGTCCGCTACCAAGGCCTCACTTCTGACTGGTTTAACATACTGCAGGGAACCAGACAAGGTGGAAAAAGTTCACCATTACTCTACATCATGTTCATAAATGACTTAATAAGAGAGCTTGAATCAAGCAATTACGGAAGCTGTATGTATGACATGACACTGTGCTCACCAACAGTAGCGGATGACATGATACTGGTGTCTTATTCTTTACACAGAATGAACAAAATGTTAGAAATATGTGATAGGTATTCTAGACAATGGCGATTTGAATACAACTCCCAGAAATGCTCAGTAATTGTTTTTAATGAGTCGGAAAAATGTGAACAGTCGCGTGAATTTCGTCTAGGAGATAGTGTCATCCAGGAGAGTGACGATTATACACACTTAGGTCTATTGTGCGACCCTTATATGTCCAACAAACCAATGGTTGAAAGCGCGTGTTCAAAACTTCGAGGTACATTCTCGAGTATTTGCAACAGTGGTGTTCATCCTATAAATATCAACCCATTAACATCCAAGACTATTTACAACTCGATTGTAATCCCTAAAGCCTTATACGGTTGTGAGCTGTGGAATTCTCTGTCTAAAACAGATATTTTGACACTTGAACGTTCGCATCGTTTTTGCATTAAATTCTTTCAAGGGTTTAGGCAAAATACGAGCACTGAGTTTGCGCTGTCTGTGTTGGATATGGATCCAGTAGAAGTTATGATAGATTATAAAAAGTTACAATTCTTAGGTCAATTGTGCAGGCTTCCTATTAAATACATCGCAAAACAAATATTAAACAACAGACTCATCAGATATTGTAATATAGACACACAAACTACTGGATTTATACCCGATGCATTCAGGCTTTTACATAAATATAATTTACAAGATGCTTTAGATAGCTATTTGTCGAATGGTACATTTCCAGCTAAACATGCTTGGAAGAATCTTCTGTATAAACATGTACTTTTACCTGGCCGGCAGTCTAGAGCAACGTGTATTTGTTGTATGAAACCTATGATTGACATTGGCAATATGATAAAGGCAGGTAATCCGTGTGTGATATGGCAATTATCTCGTAATAGTACACACTTATCTCCCCTTTGTCATAAAATAATGAGGGTAATAGGCAGATACTTGTCACGCGTATATCCAGAAAAATGTTCACTATGCAATAATATTGTTGAGGATATTGTGATCCATCAAATTATTCTTTGCAGTGCCAATAGCATATATAGGTATAGCATATGGGATACGTTGATTAATGAAGGGCAATTCCAGACCTTTATCCTACATGATGTATATGAACAGTGTTCGACATTATTGTCCATGGCAATTGGACAAAATGAGACAGACATTAATATTACCGTCCTGAAAGCCCTTTGTCGTATGTGTGATCTTTGATAGGTTTGACAGACGTTGTGTCAATTCATCATAACATCAACGACTGTTCATTAATGCAGTTTGAACCTGCTTTGTCTACCTTCTATGTTACACGCAGAATTGATAGTTAATATTGTTTATATGTTATGTCTTATAAATGTCTTTATCATCATAACTACCATTCATTCTTCCTTGTATTTCGATTTCGGACAAGGCTGAATACCCAGTGGTACAGTAAGTTACTAATGCGTTTGACGGTTTCTGATATGAGATGCTTGCCTTACTTGATACATACACATATGATATGGCGGTAAGGTGACATCTCTTCATAACTTAAAATAGTGTAAATATTTTGTTGTTGATTTTTCATATTTGTCAAACATGTATATAGTTAAATCATAAATATGTTGATTTTGTAATTTATATTGTATTATTGTACATGCATGTATATGTTTATATATCAATGTAAAATGCTCTTCAGAATTGGAGGAATAAAAGTTAAAAAGTATTACTGAACTAGTTTACATGCTCAAGTTTTGATGTTCATTAATATTTAGGCGTTAATTGAGTTTTGAAAATTAAGCACCCAATTCAAAAGCGCATTTTTTCTCCATTGAGTGCAATAATCCGTCTTAAAAGAATACCTATAGCGTTCATGCAATTTATTTCCAGTTACAAATGGTGATACTTTCACCATCCTTGGGACAAATATAATACCATTTTATTAATCTCAAAACGAGCAGTTTCGAATATGCGTTAAGAGGTGCAGAGTCGAAGCAGTGTTATAAAGAAACTGACAAGTAATTTATTCAATCATTTTATTACTCCAAGATTATCTCCCTTTGACCATAAAAATACACCATGGCTATAAAGACCAGGTTTTTTTATATTATTTTAGAGGTTGTGCGCGAAATAGTGTAAATGTCCCTAATAAGTTCCTGAAGTAAAATAGCCCGTCTGTAACAACGGCACAGCATCCATCAAGCATTCAATGAACGTTTCATACGATTAATACGCCGTATATACACACGATGGATCGCTCCTTGTGGTGGTTTTAAAAGATTCAAAAATGCGACTTTCTGTTTTATACTGACCCCAAAACAAAATACAAAACTATGTTGCTAAACAACTTTTTCTGATTCGAAGTGATATTCATGTGTATATATCTATTTTATGACAAAATTTCGCGATGCTTACATACTTACAAATATGTTATGCTGTACTATGTAAGTGTTGTGTTTTCATTGCCGCTCAGTGTATATTATATATTTATTCGGATCATACCAGTTATTGAATATTGTTTGTGATATTCGAAATCAACGTGTTTAACAAGCTATTTAAAATAATAATAAATTAATAATATTACGTGTAACTCCCAGTTGTGCATGAACGCCAGCCACAAGACACACTAGAACATACACTAACAAAGCATTCATTGCAAATAAATTACTATTTCTACGCTCCTTTACTGAACTATTCTACATCAATATCAAACTAATACTGGCACGAAGTTGTAACAAAATCAGAATGTCACTAAAAACATAATGCATTGACAAGTGACAAGTGTAGCCAATCTGCACACAAGTGTATAAACATCGGTCGAATTCGATGGTTTTGTACCCTCGATGAATTAATGATAAAGGTATTTATAATAATAAGAAAACAGTAACCTTCTATTAAAACGACCATGTCCATTCCCTCATAATTAGGGTTATCTACTAATGGATAACCCATGCTATTGGAGGTACGAGACCTCTTCGTTACTTGTAGGTTTTTTGCGCTAAATTATGACGTAGGAGCATGTATGACGTACTTCCTTTTCCGGTTGAATTCTACACCAAGGATGGGTGATCAGAAATTGTATCGATTTTTGTCAAATATATTATTTATCAGCACGTTAAGGCTATTCCGCTATGGACGAGTGATTCTTAAAGTATTTTCACTGAAAAAGCTCAATTCTGTAGATAATATATATCGAAGTGAGCATACACAATCTTAAGTTCATAAGTTAACGGAGTTCGGAAATATTCAAGTTAAAAAGTGTTTCATTGCCGCTCAGTGTACATTAAATTGCCCTTAAAACAGGAAATGTCCACGCATTTATCATAAACCCTCGTACTTTCTTCCTACCGAGGTTTGTCTGTAATTTTATACAGGACATTGTTACAGTTTGTAAGTACTAGCGCACTGGTTAGAGTGCACAAATGTTTTAAATTGAAGCTTTACCAAACCCTTTGATCAGTATAGAACAGGAGCTCTTTAATATATAAGATCCGTGGTATAAAGATACGATCGCATTTCAGTTGGCAATATCATCCCATAACAGGGTCAATGTTATATCATAAATACGGTTTTTTCTTTTAGTATAGTGCTATCGTGCGTTGATCTAAATGTCTTCACAAACGCCCGTATCTCGATGGCGAAATAAAATAAAATTGTCAAATCGTATTCACATGCCTATTATACACACATCAGAGGCACTTCATGCTATAGCCAATGTCACTCGTAATATCGATGTACTAAGTTGTTGTTTTATGTGATACAAATCTGCTTCGTTTGGCAATTACAGTCTTAGATAATGACAACAACTGTTAAATTTATGTAACGTCCACTGAGCCTTTTGCTTAAATACCAATACTGCCTGCTTGTCTCTCAATTCAATATAACTATTATTCATTTACCCCAGTTCCGTCAATACATACCTCATTCTGAATGCACTACTACCGGTGGAGTTTGGCATCGTATATACATTGACAACCTTTCGGCATGCTGTGGACATCGATTAGTAAACCTTTCCGAATATTCTGTAATGTAACCGCAACCATTCCGCATGATCGGAATACATTCGGGCCAAATAAAATTTTCATAACGAAGGATCAGTCTGGTGAATTCTGGTGGTCTGAGATACTTTATTTGCTAGTAAATAAGTAATGTGTTTTTCTATAAAACTAGGCTAATTCAAGTCTTTATTTTGTAAATCATCTTACTTTTTCTTGCACAATTGAACGAATTCTGATATCTAATCTAAATAGGAAGGGGTTTAATTTTAAAATTCGTTAGGGGTTATTTAACATGAAAATTAGTCGAGAAGCAATATAGCAACTGATGCAAACTTTGTCTTACAATTTCTTTCTCAAATGCAAAATTTGTTCTAACATATATCAAAGTTTCTATTTCGATCGTAGCGAGCATGAAAAGTTGGATCCGCCTTTCAACTTCAATAATTATACTTATATACATTGTATGTGTTTCTGTATTACACAACAAAACTGAAATATGCCTGTGACGGGATGTGAAACAAGAATAAAGCTACATACACAAGAAACACCAATTTGACTTAAAAAAGTGCAGTTTTAATTTTCCAGTCATATAATATATATACGGGTTTTACATATCTCGGCGAAAATATACCGCGAACAAACTAAATCTAGATAATATTTATAAAAAAACTTTCTTTCTAAAGTTATCATTGGCTCAGAATGAGAAAGTCGTAACTACATGAGATACTTATGACCTTATAAGACTGATACATACATGCATTTAAACTTAGCTTCACAAGGCGTTTCTTATGAGCCTATTTTCATTAAAAGTGGCACTTGTCATGTTGACCAAATTGAAGATGAAACCACTTGTTTTACCATAAGTAAAGAGTAATTTGTACTTACGACCTTCTCATTTTAAGCCAGCAATTAATATACTAAACTATTTATTAAATTCTAGTGTAGTTTATGCTCTATTTTTTAACGTTTCGGCATTTATGTCGGCCATTTAAAAAATAACTATATGGGGTACGCGTTATTTTTAAAATGGCCGCCATAAATGCCAGAAGAAATGTAGTATAAGTACTTTGAATGTGTTTTTTGAGAAAGGCTTATGCCGAAACGGTAACTAAATAGAGAATAAACCACACCAGTGTTTAAATAACTATTCTCTATGGAATTTAATCAGAGAAATTTATTAAATTGATTGAAACTTATTCGAAGATTAACATTTTCTATACTATTAAAGCTATGTATATATTGTATGCAAGTTTTCATTGAACACTGACCATAACTTTAATGATTATATCTTCTAAGTGTCTGTCGACGAATAATAAGAGGAGAGGAAATGGAGGAGGTGGATATACAATACGTAAAAAACAGATGCAACCAAGAAAACTAAATATGCAGAGTATACAATAACACCGCGCAAGTGTTAATACAATATGATTCTAATGGCCCCAAAGCACTGGTTCTTGTAACCAACATATTTGTGTGCAATCCCAACTACGGGCATAAGTACCAACCACCACAACATGTATAATTTAAGTTGTAAGTTTTAAAAACAAAATATACAACAGACTTGGTCATTGCTCTATCATCACAATAGACCCAATGTGTGTAATCTCGTTCTGTAATCACTCAATTCAATCGATAAAAGTACTTATTTTCGTCGGACTCGCTTGTTGAAGGGGTTGTTTGTAATTTCTCACAAACACCTGCGTCAGAGTTGAAGTTTACAGCAACACAGTCGACCGTCATCTTACACTGAACACAGCATGCTACCTTTGTCCTTGCGTATGACGTGTCGAGAAGAACACCGGCTCCTCTCTTACCTCTGTGTTGTGTATATTTCAAAACTGTGAACAAAAATGAAACAGTGCAATGCCAAGTTTGTTTCAAATATCTTTGTTTGACATGTTTAAACATTATAAACACAATTTATTATTTACACCCCATCCCCTATATTTTGAACAGTTTGTTCGTTCATAAATTAGCAAAGCTTGTTAGTAAGAGTGAAAACACTTGGCATGCCTCATTGCGAATCATACAATGGTCAGATGTAGTTTGACATTTGAGAATACTGCTCGGAGTGTATTCAAACATCAGACGTACCATTTGTTAGCTCAGTTCCCATGACCTTGACTTCACAGAGCGTTAGGTGACCATGTTCCTCGCCAGGGAATCGTGTTATCTCTACCCAGCGCCCATACACATTGGGCGATAAGTAGAATGTATGAGTGGCGCCGATTATGCCAGCTTGATATCCAAATTGTTTGTAGTGGCCATCGTATAATCCAATGAGTAACTTGACATACCGTAATCTGTTTCCTGGATTAATATAATATAACAAACGCGAGGCCCGTCAGTGAATCTGACGAAGTACAAGTTATTGTTGTACATGTACACTGTTTACAAGCGACATACCTAGGCACCGTTTTATCAAAGCATTAACGGAAATCTTAAACTTACGTTCAAATTTAAATTCTGTATAATTCTAACAACAAACAGAGTTTGATTACAATCATTAACTGAATTAATTAACTATTTATTATTGCATATCCCTCTACCAGAATGTGTGAAGCAGTTAAAGAATTCTCAATAATTCAAATTTGAGCGTAAGTTTAAGATTATCGTAAATGTTTTGATAAAACAGAACCCTCATCGACTATTATTGCAACGAAAGAGGCCAAAAGAAGTTTGCACATATTTTGAAAGACTAGTTCATATCCTATTTATCAGAAAACCCATTTCTTAAGTGTCAAAGCCGTGACTATCTATTTTTATGAATACAGTTTATTTAGAAATATGATTAGTCCACCGACACATACACAACATATTTAACATACATATGTTAAATATGTTGTGTATGAGCCGGTGGCCTATGTATGTTAAATATGTTGTGTATGGACCGGTGGCCTAATCATATTTCTAAATAAACTGTATTCATAAAAATACAAATACCAAATGTAGTGGTTAGCGTGGTATTGACAATTCATATACATTTTTATAGCAATAGCATGTGATAAACAGCATGTATGAACAACAACATTTGTAAAAGTATAAACTGATGTGCAAATTAATAATTTTCAAGACGCATGGAATTTTACATAAAAACTATATGGACAAGATTTCATTAATATTGTGGCTTTTGAAAGTTCATGGACCTTTGACCCCTATTAAGTTCCTATTTGTCTTTGCAATTCTTTGATTTTCAAGTTTTGTATGATGTCCCAATATTAACCCTACCTTTTACGCAAAACTTTTTACATTTAAGTTTTTTTGTCTGCTCTGTAGTCATAAGCATAACCATACATCCCTTAAGAAATAACCATTTATCCATTGACCTCATGGTTTACAGTAGCACGAAAAACATAGATAGTCAAGGCAATGATACTTAAGAAATGGGTTCTGATAGGATATGAACTAGTCTTTCAAAATATGTGCAAAATTCTTTTGGCCTCCTTCGTTGCAATAAAAGGCGATTGGCTCTCGGACAAACCTAAATAACCCGAATCATACGGCCCTCCTAAGTCTCGTCTTCATAACAGCAATGTCAATCCCGTCGATCACGGATTGTAACGGTTAAACAATTGATGGGAATACCAGATTACCTCCCTGCGTGCAACACAATGGCTGTATTTCAATTTCATTTAATTCAATGTTGAAAACGATAATGAGCCGAGACGGGTATATTTGAACGATAATAACGTCACGGATATTTTAGTAGGCCCTATCCAGTCTTGAAATTAGTTTGGTAAGGAGAACATACTCGTACTAAAAATGGGAAACGCCACGTACATTATTGGTAAATTCCAGTACTTACCATATTGGCCCCATCTGTTATACAAGGTCACGTGATCTATGATGTACACTTTACCAAGGTCTACTTTCCACCATGCATTCATTATTGTGTTAGTATGTGCGCATGAGCCCTGTTCTAACACACCGTTTGTATTTCCATCCACTGCTCTGCTTGCTCGGTTGGAGTCGTATATGTCGGTCTGATACGCCGGCTTTCCCAATGCTAGATTTTGCATAGCTGATGAATTGAATAGACGGATAGACAGTTTATTTATTTATTAAAACGTGTCTTACTATTTTCATTATCTATTTGTTCCTGCTAAAGTAAAAGAGTTTAAAACCTGCATTTTCTTAGAAACAAAAATCCACCAAATACTTTTTTAAGGAACTTTTAAAAAGGACTGAATAAAAACGGAAAATATTACAACTGTTTCTATTTATACGTTTAAAAGCCGAAAAGATGTTCAACGTCATGCATTATTGACTCATGTCTCGGCAATATCTTAGCTACCGAAGGCACGGTGTATACCCGTATCGGCACCCTCTCTGTGCAAAACGTTGTATCGGCACCCTCTCTGTGCTGGCACCGGACTTTCTCTGTGCAAAACAATGCTTTCTGAGGACAAAATCGACACGAGAGGTAAGAAAATCATTGTTTTTGCCAAAAATACAGATTTTTGCTTAAAGAACGATAGCCCACGGAACAACCCAATGCTTAAACACTGTCCCCATGTTGTTCGATTTGTTATATCAGTTGCCACAAGTTCAGACTAAGATGGAATGTTGACCGAGGGTACTGGTAAGAATGAACACGGAGTTCTGTTTCGGACAGTTTAATGCGAATTTTCATCAATATAAAAATATCTCGCACCTCAGATGGAAAGTCATTGAACTAATCCGGCCTTTAAATGCTTTTTATATGGTTATTTTAATCAAATAACGTCAAAAACAGCCTACTTTCGGTTTAGTTGTGGCACCGGCACCCTCTCTGTTCTGGCACCGGCACCCTCTCTGTGCGTTGCAGCGTACTGGCACCGGCACCCTCTCTGTGCTCACAATAATCAAAGCGCTAATTAGCGCGGAAAGAACAGAACCCTGAGCGTGATAATGCATTTATGAAAGAATCGAACATTATTATTTGTAAAAGCCCTACATTATTCAATATAAACAAACACAAATCATGTATAAAGTAAGTTGCTGTGCGAACTACAATAATCAAAATATGCACGTTAACAAAATATGTGTCCATTTCCATGACGGGATAAAATAATAGCATCTTCATATGTATAACTAAATCATGCGCGTTTTAGTAGAAGCAGACGTATGTGAAGAATAGATTTGCTTTAATGTACACCCATATACAAATATGATATTCCGCACCTGCGTTTTGTATGCAAAAAAATCAAATAATATCATATCAATTTCAGTCGTTATTTTTACTGAACTTAATGTATTCGTTTAACTGTGTAGGAATTTTCATTTCTTTTTCAGCTCTCTGAAGCGTAAACGGAAATCAAACGTATGGCTCCATCAATTAAAACGACGCGGATCAGCAGAAAACCAGAACCGTGTTTGGTCACCTGATCATTCTTGAACACCAAAAACAAAGTGTAAATACTCGGTAATGGTGTTCATTCCATACGTGCAACAAATGATCATGGACGCCAACGTCCTCAAATAAATGGTAGCATATGTAACGATGTTCTACCTTTATATGCAATCGATCCTATTTGGACTACACTGACTTATGTAAATTCAGTTTATCCTGGACCTGCAAAGCCTCAATCTACACCTTCAAAATGCAAAAAAATGCCAACGAAATAAAACACAGCGCTTTTTGCTGCAGAATCAATGGACGCTCTTCGAAAAGAATTGAGCGAAAAACTGCCAACCATATTGTCACATTAGAAGCAACTGAAAAACATGTTGGTTTGAACAGCCAGTTCCTTCGACTCTTTGCCGCGGACATATTTTGCTATAAACAACATACCATTTTTGCTTCTGTTGGATTTTTAAAGTGTAATTCGCTGCATAATACTTTGCAATTGATTAATAAAATGGATATAATGAAGTTTTTGAAGACGTTATACCGACTCTTTCATGGTAAAGCACTGCGGTTTATGAGTTGAGAGAAGTCACCTGAACCGAATATGACAAGGTCTGAATTTGAAGGACTTGAAATTGTTAATCAGTACCATATCATATAAACGAGTCAACTTCTGTTTATCAAAATGTGTTGTATATTCAATGTGTATTGTAAAGTATCACAATAAGTCTTACTTTGACTAATGCATATGATGTACGCATAATAACTAGTGTTTATCACTGCTGTCATTGGATTGCTGTATGTTTATGAATATTGTTCCTATGGTAAATGGAAGATACTGAATCGGGTGTGTGTTTATTGTTGAAATGATAGACATAACTTCAATAATAAATATTTAACACTCATTGAGTATCTTAATTTTCACCCGATAAAATAAGACAAAATACGATATAGTTTAAACACTCTTTTTATGCTATAGCGGAACAACAACAACGTTAACTTATCAATCTAGAACATGTAAACAAATAGTGTTTTAACAAGTGTTAATTTCATACGCATGTATCGCTGTTGAAATACAATATATCAAATTTAGATCTATCTTTTGATTTGAATTTTAATACATGTACTTACTTCGTATGAAGTGTCTTTTATGAACATTCTTACCAAAAAACTTTTTAATTCTAAGCATACTTAACGCCATGTCTTTGTGCCATTTTCTATTGGCTAATCAAATTGCAGGATACTATATTCTAAGTAAGTTAGAAGTTTTAATGAATGCAAATGCCTTGTTACGCTTGCACCGTCCGGTGCAATCATTACATATAATCTGACACAATTTTATAATAAAGCATACTACTTTGGTTGGCAAATAGATTTACGCACTAACACCTGACACTTCTAAAGGGGCAACCTATAAAGTATGGTCTTTATTATATGACCACCACAAAAAGACCTTTAATATCATTGGTTGAAAATGTAGAACACATTTTAATTGTGATAATTATATGAATAAATGATTCAGTTGGCAATCGTGAATATACATGCTATAAGGTACATAAACAAACAATGTTCAAATAATGTTAGAATATTTCAAGATCATTTAAGTCACTTCTGTAGTTAAATCCCTTTCCATGTGCATCACAGAAGAAGGCAAATGTAGACTTATGTGTATTATTTACATGTCGTGACAGTCCGAGTTTTGAGCTATACCGTTTCTTACATGTTTCACAGACATTTTGGATATGTATACAGCTACTAAGTATGCATTGGTAAAGTATATTTTTCCACATAGAACATATGGCATTCCCATTGACGCATGTCTTTGCACATGTCTTTTCAAATAACCTTTTCTACCAAATACTTTATCACAATATGTACATTTTAGTGCAGTTTTCACTGTCATTTCACCACTGACGACCTCATTTACACTTAAATACTCATGTTTGTTGTCGTTTGAAACAGTCCCATGGCATCTGAGACTAAATGTTGGCGCCCATGCTCGATTAGTTGGACATATGGAAAGATCACCGATGATTTCATTTTGCGTATGTAGACTGTGTTTTGGTGCCCAAGAATGATTAGTTGACCAAACAAGGGTCTGGTATTCTGCTGATCTGCGTCGTTTTGCATGATGGGTTTGGTTTCGGTTTACGCTTCAGAGAGCTAAAAAAGAAATGAAAAATCCTATTCAGTATCAAACAAATACGTTGAGTGCAAAAATAGTAACGAACAAAGATTAATATATTTGATTTCTTTGGCAAACAAAACAAAGCTTGGGGATGTCAATTTAGTTATACATACATGTATGAAGATGCAACACTTAAAATAGTTTTCAAAATTATTTTATCCCGTCATCGAAATGGACACATATTTTGTTAACGTGCATAATTTGGTTATTGTATTTAGCACAACAACTAAATACATGATTTGTGTTGGTTTGTATTGAATACTGCGATTCTGAAGGGCTTTAACTACTAATAATGTTTGATTCTTCAATAAATGCATTATCACGCTCAGGGTGTGTGTCACAGCCTTTGCAGCTGGAAATATAGTTGTCTGACCGCGGGAACCAGATTATATTTTCAGCGCTAATTAGCGCTTTTATTATTGTGAGCACAGAGAGGGTGCCGGTGCCAGTAAGCTGCAACGCACAGAGAGGGTGCCGGTGCCAGAACAGAGAGGGTGCCGGTGCCACAACTAAACCGAAAGTAGGCTGTTTTAACGTTATTTGATTAAAATAACCATATAAAAAGCATTTATAGGCCGGATTAGTTCAATGACTTTCCATCTGAGGTGCGAGATATTTTTATATTGATGAAAAATCGCATTTAACTGTCCGAAACAGAACTCCGTGTTCATTCTTACCAGTACCCTCGGTCAACATTCCATCTTAGTCTGAACTTGTGGCAACTGATATAACAAATCGAACAACATGGGGACAGTGTTTAAGCATTGGGTTGTTCCGTGGGATATCGTTTTTTAAGCAAAAATCTGTATTTTTGGCAAAAACAATGATTTTCTTACCTCTCGTGTATATTTTGTCCTCAGAAAGCATTGTTTTGCACAGAGAAAGTCCGGTGCCAGCACAGAGAGGGTGCCGATACAGCGTTTTGCACAGAGAGGGTGCCGATACGGGTATACACCGTGGAAGGTCAAAGTGTATTTTTATAGCTTAATTTTAACAATTAATTGAATATCTACACTGAGCGGCAATGAAAACACAACCCTTTATAAACTTGAATATTTCCGTAATTCGTTAACGTATAAACTTGAAATTTTGTATGCTCTCTTCTATATATATTATCTACAGAATTCCCTGAAAATACTTTAAGAATCACTCATCCATAGCGGAATAGCCTTAAACTGCATTTTCCCGCGTGATGATGGGCGGTTATGTATGATATTTGCTCGCATATAGGGCAAACATTTTGAAGAATATTGATGGAATAGTCGGCAAAAACAAAATAACTAATAGAAAACTTGGTGCGTATGTCAAAGGAAGACTCCGAAATATCGGTCGGTGTGCTCAAGTGTGGGGTATCCGTGCTTAAAATCAAAGTTTCGTTGACTAAAATCACCGAAGTCAATATTTCATTCATTTAACACAAGTTTGAATACATATACACCTGTTAAGAAATACAAAAATACATTAGAAATCGCAGGATGTAAGTAAAATGTTTAATTCAAGTGCGATAACCCTTCGACAATTATCCTCATTTTGTAAGATCAATTTCCAAACTTTTACACTAAATTGTATAATTGGAAAATACTGAGCTTTTCTACATGCTCAAGTTATGATGTAATTTGTGTTTTGAAAATTACGCGCGCATTTTACAATCGCATTTTTCTCCATTAAAGGCAATAATCAGTCTTAAAAGCATACATATATATAATTATAGACGTAACGCACACAACTGCGTACGCTCGTAATTTCGTACACTCGCTGTAAAACAGTAGTTGATACTTCTTTCTATTTCACTCGATAAATTACATAATTATCATATTCCAAAATATTCATTATAAAATTGTCTACATTGCTATTTTGATTTTAGTTCAAAGCCATAGAATTGGAGACAATGCCCGACAGATATACAAAAATACGTGTGCAATTGGTAAAATAAAATATTGGTCGTCGGCATAAAATAACAGCCGTTTTATTCAAAATGTCATTAAATTTCTGGGATACTTCACCGAGTGGCAACAGAAGTGACGTGTATTAACTAACTATCGTGAAAAATCACGGGTGCAAAAAATAAAAAGTTAAATAATAGACTGACGGTAACTTGAAAAAAGTGCAAATTTGCAAAAAAATGCTGAAAATTTTCCGAAGACGCGTGATAAGTACGCAATTATTCTTTCATTGTTATAAAAAAGATAATTATGATTTCGTTTTAAAAATATTATTTTTTGTCTTATCATAAATAATTAAATCCTAATGCATTCTAGCCAATACAAACGAGATTATTAGAATGAAATATTTGGAGGAAAATTGTCCTACTCGCACGTTTTAGCGATGCGTTGTGGCACAGACCATTTCCGAAACTTATTATTTTATTATAAGTCAAAGAACGTACAATTAAATTAAAATATGAAAGATTATCAGAGTGAAATATTTATTTTAAAAAATTCGATACGATTGCTCTTAAAATAAATCCGACACACTTGATTCAATGAGTGGAGGAGGATTGTCCTACGGTGCAATTTTGCGACGTTTTGGACGATTTATGCAGCGCAAGTTTTTTTATAGTGTACGAACTACATAGTCCATGTGACAGACCGAAATCCATTACCAAAATTGGTGAACAGATCCAACAATGATATTCGGTAAGCTTGATATCTAAGCTGTCCAAAGTCAGTTGACGGACTTGCGGGTCATTTTGCCAATTGACCTTTTAGCGGCCATCTATAAAGATGGCCGCCATTATTTTGAGCAGTCATAAGGTTAAGAACAAAACTTCGATTACTCCTCACTCATAAGGGCTATCGGCTTGAAACATATCTTAAAATGTTTGAAATTGAACCGCACATCTCGATTTTTACGAAATGCTCAAATGTGCATAATTTTGTTGTTTCAATTACAACATATTCTATAACACAAAACAACAAAATATTTACTATACAACCCAATGCCGGTGTACACCGGGTCTAACCTTAATAGCACATTTATAGACCTGACTATTAATAAACATTCAGTTATCCTTATTCCTGATCAATGAAGGATTTCTAAATGAAAATATGTCAATGCAATATTTATTATGGACGCCTAAAATCAACCTCTTCATATAACAAGCAACAAATAGTCAAATTTCAACTCTGATCCGATTTGAAAAACAATTAACGTCAAAAATCGAAAATTATCATAATATCCTTAAAAGTCAATAAATATGAATTATTAACCATATTATAATTTTTCAATATATAAATAAACAGATGTACAGTTAAATTTTAAACATTTAAAGAGATATTTCAAGCCGATAGCACTTGTAAGTGAAGAAAAAATCAAAATTTTCCTAAACCTTATGACTGCTCAACATAAAGGCGGCCATATTTAAAGATGACCGCTAAAAGGTCTTTGCACAAAATGACCCGCGAGTCCTTCAACTGATTTCGGACGTCTTAGATATCAAGCTATCCGAAAATCATTGTTAGATCTGTTCACCAATTTGGTAATAAATTGTCAATTTTCGAGACCTGGGACATGGACTTACATGACCAAAATAATTATTTTGAGCGATATTATGCATAGGCATGCAATGCATTTTGAACCCGAATATTCTAGAACAATGTGGTGTTTTGTTTTTCATAAAATAGTGCATAGATAAGTGTGTTAGGGGTTGAATACGTGAGTGAGTAAGGTACTTGACAGATAGACAACGAGTGATACGAATGAATAAGCGTTAAATTGAACAAGCGGGAGAAATTGCTACCGAAAGACACACATTTTTTATAAAAAAACGATGTTACTGACAGATAAATGTATTGTAGTTTTCGACATTTTAAACATTTGCAGACTTAAACAGTAATGAGACATAAGACAGTGTTACACACAGTAAGTTACGCTGACATGACGTTACACATACGTACTCAATATCGTGCGTTACGTAATAGCATTCATACAATTTATTTCCAGTAACAAATGGTGATACTTTCACCGTTCTTGGGACAAATAGAATGTAATTATATTAATCTCAAAACGAATACGTGTTTAGTGCCGCTTACTTTGAAGCAGTGTTATAAAGAAACTGGCAAGTTCCTTATTTACTCAATTTATTACTCCATGAGTTAACTCCGTTTGACCATAAAATACACCAATGCTCTAATAGAGCATGTTTTTATGTGGTCGTGCGTGGAACAATGTACAGGCCCCTTAAAAGTACATAGACTTCACATATCCCTTCTGCAAGAACGGAACAGCATCCCACACGCATTCCATAAACGATTCATACGAATAATACGTCGTAGATTGCATCGTACGTCGTAAATGCATCGCTCCAGACGGTGGTTTTAAAAGATTAAATAATGTGGCTTTCTGTTTTACACTCACCCTAAGACAACTGGTACAAAAATATGTCGCTAAACCACTTTTTTCATATATTATCACCATATATTCATGTACCACATAGATATATCTATTTCGTGACAAAATATCGCGATGCTTATACACTCAGTTACGCTTCACACCGTTCAACCCGATACAGTTGGCACTTAGAAGACAGTTGTCAGTGTTTATGTACGCGAAACTCGCGGAAGTAAGTATTGCTTGTTTTTATATTTCTTTTGCAGGGTCTGAACAAAACAAAGTGTGTACATTTATTCGCAGTTAAAAGAGGGATCAGTACACAAAATTCTGAGCAAAACTGTGAATTATTTAGGGAGAAATCATGAAAAATGTAATACTATGCGATTTTTTACTACTATGCCAACTGTTTTCTATGTATCGGGTTGAACGGTGTGTGCTTTACTATCTGAGTGTTGCGTTTTCATTGCCGCTGTGTATAATAAAGAAAGTGAGTTCTTTCATAGCACATTTGTAAATCAATAGTTTAAAATATTTCTAGGTGACAACACATACGTTTTATAAAGTATTTCAAATCTTACTTATCACACTTATCCCATAATGGCAGTTTTAGGCTACACATAATGATGTGGCAATTTAGACATGTCAGATATTGAGTAAGGTATATAAAATGCGCCATAACTACCTCAAACATAGATGAAAATGCCCGAGTTGATGCCAACCAATATAAGAAATGGTTTAACACATATTGATTGTATGTACGAAACTTTAGAAATAAACATCAAGTTATTCTACCATTAAAGTTGCATTATTTATAAAACACCTATCGTGCGTGGAATGTGACGTGATATTTTATCAACAACAATTTTCTGAACTAAATATGAAAATAACCTAGCCGGCGATTCAATACATCATCAATCTAATTCATTTTTGGTCTGTAAATACATGTAATGCACTACACCCTTCATTATAAAGCATAACTTTCTAGTAATGAAAGCTTCCATAGTGTGCACTCTGTATTGGAAACCTCATATGGGTCATGTAGGTCAAGTGTTTGACCGAAATCAACTTAACTGTTAAGAAAGCACTTAGTACACAGCTACGTAAGAAAATATGAAAACATGATATAAACTTGATACAAAAAATAAAGAGGACAAACCATAAACTGACGAATATGTAAATGATATCACCAATACCACAGGTACAGCCATCAAACGTCCAGTTAAGACGTCAAAATCACGCGACGAGCGAGTTGGTGCGACCATACTGCAAAACTGTATTATCCACCTATTGAAAAACGGTGCAGCGAAGGAACGGAAAGGTAATCTAAATGTTTTGAATTTCATATCATGAACGTGTCATAAGACTTAAAAGTGTCACTTATAATTGAAGGCTATAAACAAATGGTGCATATCGTTTTAGATATTATCGCTCGTACGTGCCTTGACGAATTTATATTTGTTTCGCAGGCGTATTCAAATTGCAAAGTGTACGTACGTCTAAATTTCTAATTGTGTACCTTTTATGATATTAGATGATTAGTTAATTAAGAGCAGTATGAAAACAGCAAATTGCTCAGTTTCTGACAGAACTGAGAAAGGGAATATTTGATCAATTTACAGTTATCATTCAATCACATGTTAGTTAGTTTAGTAATTGATGAAACACAACATATGCTATTGATTCTTATCCTCTTCTAATTGACATCGTTATAGTAAGTGCTTTACGTGTACATTGCGTAGATTAGAAGATACGTGGGGTAAGTAGTTTGAACTGTCTTAATGTGCCAACTGCAAGCACATGTGCAATAACAAAAGGTAAATGACAAACTGCATAGTACGAATGTCTCCTTAAATTAAAAACCACTTATCTTCTTAATGCTACTGTATGTTATATGATTTGCTTTGATACAAATCATCCATGGTGCCATAGTTGCAATGATAAGAAGAGACAATATTTATTAATAAAACATATCATGCCTTGTTACAAATGTATTCCTCAATTAAAATATGCCAGGTGTCGTTCAGAATATAGCTTTGCTGTATCCTACTAATGCTTAGCAACTACAAGAAAATGTAGTGGTCAATGTCTCTTATATTCTATTGATACGTCTTTGATAACAATTTTCACGAAAGTATTATCAAAGTAACCATGTGTTTTTTTAACTTAATACGAAAGGATATTCCTTAAACTCCTACGGTACTTAGTACATTTTCAAAAAATATATACAACGTTTTTTCGTTGATAAATTTCCATGCCGCCAAAAAGTTACTACGATACAATCTGGCGTCTAATTGAGAACTTGAAGTCCGCTTTTTTCAGCGTCAAAGCACGCCCCTGATATGTTACTAAACACACGTGCGTCCGCTTAATGGAAATCATATCAATAATATACATAGTCATTCGGGTATGAATTATGTACAGTGAGTTCACTGGGCCGTTGATGTTTTGCAGGAAACCACTTAGCCGAGTGTTATTTGTTATTAATGTTGTTTATACTAGCGTTTGCAGAATATTTGAATTCTTGATGTAGATTCTAGTTATATCACCACAAATCAGAAGATAGAAGTAAGATACCGGTTCATGCGAAATGTAGAATCAACTAATGTTTCTTCGTACATGTACGTATACACATTAGTAGAAATAGTGACTATGGCGTCGCAAGACAAACGTACCCAGACGGTCCGGAACATTTGTCTAAATAATGTATCCGTCCATTAGATCATTATTTAATCTCAATATCAATATTCTTATTTTTACGTCCATAACAAGAAATATCATGAAGGCAAAACCAAATATATTTGTTAAAACCAAATATATTTGTTAAAACCAAATATATTTGTTAAACATTCATAATTGATATTTCCAATGCACGTATTGAAAACAACAATAAACATAACCTACGAGAGGTGTTCAACTTATTTATGAACAAAACATGAACACCGATTGTGCAATATTGAATGAAAATAATTGAAGTATCTTTTTTAAACCATGCGAGAAAATGTTTTAAGTTGAACATATGATCATCATACATTGTATATTTCATTTGGTTAAAGCTTAAAACAACAATTTAGTAGATGATGTTGTTTTTCCACTTTTTACGGCAAAATGGCCCTTTTATAAGCATCAAGAAAGTGTTGGTCAATTTTTATTTTGCTTTTTGAGAACATCAGTAATATTTGTCGTAAGACGTGTTATTAAAGTTCTGTTTCCAGTAATTGTGAAATGGCACCAAAATTGAAAATTGCCCAACATTGCCAAAACCTACACTATAAAGTTAAATTGGTTTCATGATATCTATTATGAATCCATTAGCAAAAACGTGGAATAGTACCACAGATGGGAGTGTCCATAGAAACTATCAGTGACATTATTTCGAAACAGTTTAATGCATAGTTCTGGGAAAATGCGAAGTTCCTATGCTAAAAATCAAGAAAAACATACCTCGCAGCCAAAAGTTTTGGAATCTAGAAATGCGAAATAAACAACACTATGTGGAAAAATTGTTTCATTATGGGGAAGCAATGCTGAATCTTAAAGAATGTTATGATATATTATGGTATGCTATTTTAGAAACGGTCACAGGGATAGGGAGAAGTTCGTGTTTGTCCAGCATTGTGTGTTCGTGGCCGTTTTCATGGAAAGGCATTTGGTTTGTTGTTATGGAAATACGCACATCAAAATCAATATCAAATTGACGAAATTGAAGGCTGTGGTCTATGTACGAACCGTTTCAAATCAGGTTTTCAACAAAAAAGTGTTACGTATCGTTCCTAGTGACTGTTCCAAGAACATAGTGTTTCGTCCAGATTTAGCTTCAAGTCAACATATAAAACGCCAAATAAAAACACTTAGGAATATAACCTTGATATATATTATAACCAAACAGTGGATGTCGAAGTCTTCTAATGCTTTAAAAATATATTTTTCCACCTGGTTGATACTAATACAACGATAAAAGAAGGAAAATGTAAACGTAATTATTACGAGTTTCGGACCTTCAAAACGCAAATTACAACACCCTCTACCCTAATGTTGATTTTGATTTAACCGTAACGTAATGGCAATTTACAATTATTATATATACTTCTTGATACACTACTTTATACAATATTAAAGTTTTCATTCAATTTCATTGTTAGAGTAACACAATATTGATGTTCATTTTCTGTTCATAAATAAGTTGAACACCTCTCGTATAGTCAAGGGCATAGGAGCGTTTTCAACATGGGGGGACATTTCGCAACGGGGGTAAAAAATGTTTGCTTGCTTCGTTCGCAAAGTAACTTCACTATGTCAACACACTCATACATAAATTGTGCTCTTTAACGTTCACAATCCTCCCATATCTATATAATAACTTTCAGTTTATTGTTCCACGGTAATTTGGATTAGTAATTACGTGATAACAGGAAGTTAATCTGTTCAAGTATAAGAGGTCCGGGGGCATTCCCCCTGGAAAATTTCCTAAACAATGGAGCAATCTGATGCATTCTAGGTTTCTGAGATACCTTATTTGGTAATAAAAAGGGACCGAAATACAGAAAATTTAAGTTCTTACATTTAACCCAATTAAGTGCTTGCACAAAATGTAAAATGATCGATTTGGAGATTGTAGCTTAATGTGAAAGCGTTTATTTCAAAGGCTTTATATATAATTGACAACATCTCAGAGCCATATAGGAGGTTTGGGGATTTTTAGAGTACAGTGTATCACACGAGTGTATTTATTGCAAACAATAGGTGTTGACATATTTTTATCTAAAGAAGTTATTTTGCGAGGCAAGCGAGCAAATTTTTTTTGAACTTTCAAGTTCCTATTTTCATAAAAATAATCTCATAATAAGCGCCCTGCGATGCTGATTTTAAATATTTACGTGGGGTAATCCAAACGTTCGTGTTCCTCTTGATACAAAGGGTACTTTATAAGAATATTTTGAGATTATTGTTTGTGACAGATTAACGTCACTGTATGGTAATTTTCATACTAATCTGACTTTGACACAAAATTCCACGAACTTTTGGATAACCCCACGTTTATCAGTCTTGTAAGATCGTAAGTACGACCTTTTCGTTCTAAGCCAGTGATATATTCGTCTGTGGTTCAGCATTAGGTTAGACGGGCATTGCTACTGTAATTTGGTATGGTGATTCTTTACATGACTTGTTTGAATTCCTAGCGTTATGCTGTCGATGTTCTCTTTTCCGAAGTATAGCTATGAGCTTTGTTTTTGTAACCTTGGGTGGCCAAGTTCTATGTGGCATCTTGTTATGTCAGAGGTCTAATGAAATGCATAAAGGCCGAATTGATCAGAATGTGTAGTAACCGACACAATATAATTACTTTAATCAATACGCACCTGTTACAAGAACCAAATGACGTGCATTGTAGTCGATGGTTTGGTAATCATATTCTTTTTAAGAAAACATGCAATATTTATCAACGAAATATATAAACGAAAACAAGAAAGTACATACAACATTATTTAATTGAACTACTAGTTAAGATTAAGAATGCAATCTTTCCGGTTCGTTTATTGGCAGATAAAACAGGCCTACATTCATGCATTCTTCAACCAAAGTTTCTTTGGTAAAACGTTCGAAAAACATATTGAAAAACTAGTGTCTGACTTTCTCCCAACGGCTTCCACTGAATTAACAATATGGTCGTCATATACATGCGTATATTGATGCATAACATATGTTTAAAAAATACAACACTTACAAAATGCACATAGCATAACATTTTGGCCACATCAAGGCCGAATTAGCACTTTGTTCAGGAATACAAAGGCAAAATATATCCATGTACATGACACGATTTCATTTTCGTATGTATACATAGCGAAACCAATAGATCGCATCTAACATCATTTCATTTGATTTTCACACTATCTGAAAAAAGAAAATACACACATTAGATATAAATAAAAGTCGTTTCAAAATGATTTATTCATCTTATGTAATATAATCATTTAGTTAATTTTCAATAATGTTGTAGTCATGAAGGCTACATGATTAACATGTTGTAAATGGCCAAAGTCAATTTTCGTTTCAATATCTGAATTAAAAAAAATACATGTGGTTTGTTTCAGAGTGTAATCTTTCTGAGGCATATTAATTATAATTTAGTAATAATTTATCATTTCAAATCATTTTCAAATGTTTTGCCTGATGTAAAAGTAATGTTTCATTACCTAAATTTGTTTAGAAGTTAGTTAATGTGAATGCAAAATGAATAAAACAAACATTTAAAGGAAGTACCTTTGGGTTATATATGTCATAAACACACGGTCTTGGTATTCTAACTGCTGGATTTCCCGGCTGAAAAAACAACACATTTTCATTTAAACAAGGCGTTTCACTCATATAGTTACCACATGACACATATCTCTAAGGACCAAGATTGATTCATACTCGAACAATATCAGTAAATTTTGATAACGCCAAACGTACTGTCTGTAGTGTATTGTATACGCTTTTGACATTATCATCTTATGATTACCAGAGCAACTAGTATGTAACATTAATATATTGAAAATATTGTTTGTGAGTCAAACGTTAGGACACGAATTTTGTCAAACTATACATAAGCTATCATTCTGTACATAACTAAACTTAAAGAACATCGCACACGGAAGACAGCACTCAATCCTACCCAGACAAACACAGAAAAACATAAAAACACACAATAACACGGCATAATACCCACATATATGTCTAAGACACAGCTGCCAAAAAAGCTGATTAATCTAAATTTTGATAAAGATAAGCAAACTACACTGAGCGGCAATGAAAACGCAACACTTACATAGTACAGCATAACATATTTGATAAGAATGTAAATATCGCGAAATTTTGTCATAAAATAGATATATGCAAGTGACTTATGAATAGCATTTCGAATCAGAAAAAGTTGTTTAGCAACATAGTTTACCTGTTGTTTTGGGGTCAGTATAAAACAGAAAGTCGCATTTTTTAATCTTTTAAAACCACCGCCAGGAGCGATCCATCGTGTACATATACGGCGTATTAATCGTATGAAGCGTTCATTGAATGCTAGTGGGATGCTGTGCCGTTTTTGCAGAAGGGCTATGTAAACATCAGGTACTTTTTATGGGCCTTTACACAATTTCGCGCACAACCACTAAAATAATAAAAACCTGTTCTATTATAGCCATGGTGTATTTTTTATGGTCAAAGGGAGATAATCTTGGAGTAATAAAATGATTGAATAATTAACTCGCCAGTTTCTTTGCTTCGAATGTTGCGCCTCTAAACACCTATTCGAAACTGCTCGTTTTGAGATTAATAACATGGTATCATACTGAGCGTCAAAAGTTTCGCAAACGAATTAAAAATTCAAATTTTTTAAATTGTTAACTCGAAAGAACTTTTTACTAACACTGTTTATTTGGGTACCCATAATGTTCATGTTGAACCCATTTCCGTTGGCCTCCGTTACTCATGAATGATCACACCATCAAAAATGGTAAAACATCTATTCAAGCGCTCCAAATAAAGGCTTTTCATTTTCGTCTTAATTTCCACTTCCAAATTACTTCATAAATGTCTGTGATACGAAATACACAAATAGTTAGTCAAATTAGTTTGCAATGTACGCTAAATTTGATGGCAAAAATTGACAATTGTGAACATAAACGCTTCACTATGTTTTTTGCAGTGGAAGGGAGGTAATTTAATCGGTAATTGTACCAAAATCATCTCCCTTTGACCACAGACAAGTGTGGATGTCGTTATAGACACTGTACGAAATGTCACATTTTAAGAAACAGCGCACTGGTCATAAAAATGCAAAATAAAAGGAAGTGCCCCAAAAATTTAAAAGTCGGTTGGACTACGATTAAGCTAAAACAGTGTCATTGAGTTTGGTGCTAGAATTATAGCAGCGTTAACTGTCTAGGTCAACGGCATTGACCCTTGACCTGATGTCACGTGGTACATGTACGTCATATACACGGTCCGTATGTTGGATATGATGCAATAGTCTTATTATGATAGAGACATGTCAAATGTATCCGACACAAAGTATTTTTAGTGAAACGCCAGCCTTTTGACTCTTATATACACGATTATGTTCACATTTGTCAATTTTCGCCCTCAAATGTAGCGTACATTGCAAACTATTTTGACTAACTATTTGTGTATTTCGTATAACAGACATGTATCAAGTAAATTGGAAGTGGAAATTTAGTCGAAAATGAAAAGCCCTTACTTTGCGCGTTTGAATAGACCTTTTACCATTTTTGATGGTTTGATCATCCAAGCGTAACGGACGCGAACAGAATTGGGTTCAACATGAACACTATAAGTACACAAATGGACAGTGTTAGTAAAAAGTTCTTTCGAGTTAACAATTTAAAAAAATTGAATTTTTCATTTGACGCTCAGTATATATTTGTCCTAAGGATGGTGAAAGTATCACCATTTGAAACTGGAAATACATTGCATGAACACTTTAGGTATTCTTTTAAGACGGATTAATGCACTAAATGGAGAAAAAATGCGCTTTTGAATTGCGTGCTTAATTTTTAAAACACAATTTACGTCTAAATATTAATGAACATCAAAACTTGAGCATGTAGACTATTTCAGTAATATCCAGTGATACAATTTAGTGTAAAAGTTGGCTGATTAATCTAAAAAAGTGAGTATAATTATGCAAGAGCTATCGCACTTGACTAAAACATTTTTCTTACATCCTATGCTTTCTAATGCATTTTTAGCTTTCTTAACATGTGTATATGTATTCAAGCTTGTGTTAAATAAATGAAATAATGACTTCGGTGATTTAAATCAACGTAACTATGAGTTTTAGTACGGATACCCCACAATTGAGCATAACGACCGATCATGTTTTCTACTAGTTATTTAGTTTTTCCGTCTAATCCACCCATATTCTTCAAAATGCTTGCACAATATGCGAGCAAATCTCTAGCCACCTATCAGCACGCGAGAAAATGCGGTTTAAGGCTATTCCGGACGATTATGGACGAGTGATTCCTAAAGTATTTTCACGAAAACAGCTGAATTCTGTGGATAATATATATCGAAGTGAGCATACAAAATTTAAAGTGTATAAGTTAACAGATTACGGAAATATTCAAGTTTAAAAAGTGTTCCGTTTTCAATGCCGCTCAGTGTTTATGACCTGAACTAACCAAACAAGGTATGGCTATGAAACAATGATTCGACCTAGTGAGCTTGTTTCTGACACCGAATGACCCCAAATACTTACTCCATTGTCTCCAGTTTGATTTCCCGACAAATGACCAACCATTGTTTTCCACGTCATCTTCTTCCCTTGTGCTGTTGCTGTAAAACAAGAACAGTTGACCACACTAAGACATTCCCTGGCATTTCTGCACCAGTTTGCTTGATAATAATGCTTTTATATGCCAGATTGGAAACGATGCTCTTTAATAGTTATACCATATGTAGACTACGTACAATTAGTGTAACTACATATTACAACGTATTTTCTTAAGAATCAAACAGATGTCCTTGTTTATAATTGAGCTTTCACTTCAGATACATCTATAGCTAAGAAAGGATTAGAAACGTCAATGAAACTTTAGGATACGTATATTTCGAGAATATGTAAAATTATATTCATCAAAAATCACTGTCGAGTGCAACATTCTTTTCACATTTTAATAAAATATACGATAAGGAAAGATACATAACAGTTCACTCCTCAGTCCTAAGTGTAAGTGCTAATTTTTGAAGCAGTCATATCCTGTAATACAAAGCAATATCATTTTTCTTATCCCCTTAACTAATTTCAAAGGTGTACAGTACACTTAACAAATCTTATAAGTGTGCATGTATATACTAACGATAGCTCAGTCAATACCTGATGGATCATGCTGGGAATTACAATTCAATTGATTTAAGTACCATCTGATTAAAACAATCAGAATAAGCACCTGATGACATCATCAAAAAGCATAATATCACCAATCTTTGCTGCGAATTTATCGGTCGTTTGTCTGGGTCTGATGCAGCTATATGACAGCTTTGCTTTTAAATTTTATTTTGAAGCGTATGAGCTTATCATTTGTCTAAAAACAAAGTAAACCATGATTCAAATAAAGTTCAATTGAGGAATAGAAATACCCACTTTCATCCAAAAAAGGATTTTTTACAGAGTTACCTCCCTTTGACCATCAACTTAAAAATGATTTTTTCAAAGTAGATAAATACCATGTTGTTGATTAAAAATTCTTATTATTTTGTGTTTTTCGAATTTGTTGATATGACTTAAACTCAAATTGACCATACTTTAACATAATTTGCAGATATGTGTAAATTTCCCGGTTATTCTGGTTGTTTTTATTTTTTCACGGTTCAATGAACCACATCTTTTAATTTCGAAGAAAAAAACTTTATTGATTCAATGGCATATACGCAAAATTTTATGCCGAAATGTTAATAAATAAAGAAGTTACAAGGTGAAATCACCTACACACTTTTAAGATTTGTTAAGTGTACAGTTACGAATAAAATAAATTAACCGACACAGTCACTTTAATATTTTATAGGATATGTAATTCCATGTTATGAAATGATTAGTTGATCCTATAAATATGTTTTTTAGAAGTAACTCCTTATAACTCCATTTTATGTTACCATCGATTGACATTCCAGCAAAGCTCGGAAACTGGTCAGTTCTACTCCAATCATCATTCACTGAATAATCAGATCCTCTTGTATCAAAGTTGTTTCTATATCTGAATTAGAAATACTAAATTACGTTTTCAATACAAATACGAGCATATAAGCACCTGTGTCATAGGTTAAAGACTCAAAAAAGTATCCCTATGGAAGCTTAGGTCTATATTTCCACCTCATTTTCATCTTTTCGTTATCAAGAAGGATTGCCACAAACAGAGATACATGTAGATTGTTGGAAAAAAATTGCAGGAAAATAGAAATTCATTTTCTAAAAGGTTTGATTTATTCATAAAATCAATGATATGGTATGCAATGTAGTAAACGCAAAACTATTCAAGAAATCAAGCACTAATTACAAGAATTTATCACAAATAAATAATAGATAAATATTATGATAAACATAAACAGTATGCTCTTATTTAATTAAAAAATAAGTTATTTGAAACATAACAAAGTTTGACATCAATAGATATGATACAGAAGACATAGATATTTCCTAGCAATAGGTCATGTATTGATGTCTACAGAATTTCAGTTTTAGTGCTTAATATTGCCCTAATTGGAGTTTTTTTTCAAATAGGAACATTTGATTTTTAAACTTCGTTTCGGTTCGACTTCCTGTAAATGAGAATTTGTTATATTAGATATACTATTATTTATTTAATCAGAAACAGTTCGTACCGTTCTCTGTACCTCTTCTCCATTCTTCTTTTCTTACCAATCAGTCTGGCAAAACATCCCGCAAATATCAGAATCACAATTAAACAACCAAAGCCTGCACCAAGTCCAATGTACATGTACTTATTGTGTAGGTCATCTATAAATACGAAACAAAAACATCATACATTCACACGAAGAAGAGCATTCGAAGTGACACAATATATCATCAACGGTTAATGATTATCATGTTTAATTAAAACGTAGATGGCTTAGTCGTAATTCGTAGGAGTTTCAGGACAAAAGAGAAATAGAGAGTATAGTGAGCAATACAAACTTGCGCACATGGATTATAAAGGTTGTGGCAATATAAAGCATACACTGCATAATGAGATAATGTCATTTACCCAATTAATTGTTATCGGACCTCCAATTGTAAGCATAGAACGTACGAAAATTTAATATGTTTTAATAGTTCAAATTTTGATGTATTTAAGGCCTAAAACGCATGTTTTCTGGTCAAACCGATTGTATTTGCATACTGACACTAAAGAAGGAGTGGTGGTAAGAAATAATTTAAAATGTAATATACACTGAATAATAAACATCTTTTTGTCTTTTATACATTAGGTAACTTACCACTGGATGGTATTTTTCTGAAAGGAAATTATTCCATTATGTTTCATATAAATTATCTATCCATTTACGTTTTCTAAACCGTACACGAAATTATGGATGTTGTTTGGTCTTTTAGGATTACAATATAACATTTGCATTCCTGAGTAAAACATAGGCTGTCGACACATATGTTTAATTAAAAAAACCTTAAACTAATCCCATTAATTATCCCAATGTAAATACAAGCCATCCTACTATTGCGCTTAAATTATCCAGGTAATTCGAATCATTTCATTTCGAATTATTCCTTTGCAAAATTATACAGTAGTTGCATTTAATAACAAAATTACAGCACAATACAAAAAGAGAATAACGAATCGGACAGAGAAGTTGTCTTTCAACAAAACCAGCAGATCACAAAAGGAACAATAATATTCATGAACAAATTGCAAATACCAATGTGATACAAGAAATATTTAAATTTGAAAACATAATATTATTTTGTAATCTGTATGCTGTGCCTCCAAATCTGGGTGGAGGCTCATACATACTTGTCTATCAAATTTCAGAAGAAATAAGGCAAAAAAAGCTATGCTCGGTTGTAGCTACCTGCATTGTGGACTACCACCAACAACATCACACTTGGAATTTCCATCGCAGGTGTCAATCAACCTTGTATAAATATTACACAGGTCAGCGTTGATGCCAAACATGTCTGGAAAACAGTAATTTGCAAAGTGTGGTTAGTATCAGCGAAGACAAGTTAACAGAAACAATGGAAACACACACGTATGCGCATTTTGACCATCGTAGACATGAAGTCAGAGAACATTTTTTTATTAACCCATATTAAGTCGATCTTAAGTGCCAATCTAATGTTTCAATTGTTGTGGATACAGGCTTTCAAATAACTATACAATTGTAGTCAGATTGACGAGACTCATAATTAACGGGATAAAACATGTCTAATAATTAATGTATTCAAATGCGCGCAAAACAGCGTCTAATAAGAAATATCTAAGCAAGTCGAAATAATGAATTCAATAATATGCAATATATACACTGGATGGACGGATACCTGTTGAAACGGCCACTGTTTGGTTGTCAAAATCAAACATTGCTGTCTGATTAGCGATATGCACAATGGCTGTTAGAAGTTTATCAACGATAGTATCGTCAGACTTGCTATATATGACGTCATATTCCACATTAGTTGTCCCATATCTGAAGAAAAGATCATTTGATATTTTTCAGTTTCAAATCATTAAAAATGTTCAAATGATGACAAAAGCAACGAAAATATCGAATCAAATGTACTACATAACATAACTAGTAACCTACATATTACGACAAAGACAGGTATAGCTCAAATAACAGGGAACAGAACCATTCTGTTTCGTGAAGAACATAATTATAATCATTTAAATTTGATATTTCGTCATCTGTCTGTTAAGTTTGTTATATCTTTATAGATACACACAACAAAACATTTTCATTGAGAAGTACTTATTCTGTTATGCACCGACCATTGCTGAGACAATTTAAGGAAGTACATAAAAATGAAAAAAATAGTACATTGTAGTAAACTGAATACCGAATGTCTGTAACATTGATAAAAACTTCATGACCATGTCCAGTGTAAGAATTGTAGAACATGAGTAGCTGAAAAATAGAATCAACACATAACAAACAATCAAGGATGCAGTTATCAAAGAAATGTGACGCTGAAGTAGTTCTTAGTTTACAAATTTTACCTGCCAAAAGCTAAACGTGCCCGGTTGCATGGTATCGCCAATCTTTTTAATTAATCGACAGTGTAAATGTGCTGATATAGGTAGATACTACTAGATAGTTTATTATATGACGATGGATAGATATATAACGACGTAATAATAATTGTTTAAAGCTTCATAATTGAACATAATAGACTCAATATAACGTAGGAATGTAGTATAGACGTACTGCCGCTTGTGCATTCCGAGCGAAAGTGTCGAATCCAACAGTGGTGTTCAGGTTGAATCCAGCTTGAAGCACAACGTTGATCAGAGTAGAAGTTGAGATTCGACCATAACTGCCTAAAGAGAGAGGAAAAATCCAGAATAGAAATGCACATAACACGATGGTACATGTAAATGATAGATGACAATTGTTTTTCTAATTTGTAATCGCAGGTTAGGGCAATGGTGATCATCAAATAATAAACAGTTACACTTTGACTTAAACCCAAAAGTAGGTTGCATAGTAGTCTAATAGTGAACAATCAAAATATGAAACCTGATCCAACGTAAACTGCATTGACACATGTTTTCATAAATAACAAATGAACACATATCTTACCCGTATCTAAAGGTTCTGTTGGTTCTGGTGGCTCTAGTTGAATGAAATAATATTTATATAGTGTGTTAAAACATAGCATCATTGTACTGAAAATAACATCTATATTCGATAAATTGTATACGCAGTTACACGATTACACGAGAATCACATCGTGTACATCGGAGAGTGTTATATGAATATTTAAGTGCCATCTTTATATTAATCATACAATTGAGATTCAAGTAAATGCAAAAGTAACATCTGTTTGATACATGCCGTTATATTTTAATGATATTAAGTACAAAAATACGTTTGTCATCTCAAACGATGGTTAGCTTAGCATAAATGTTTCTAGTGGTTTAATTATGTGTAAAGTGTAATTATGAAGTAAACATCTGATATTAATTCACGAACAACTCCAATGTGCATGGTAAAGTCGTAAATTAACCAATAAACGTAATAATACATATAGTAGATGGATTATAATGCATGATCTATTTAGAGTGTAATGTAATATGTTATTTCAACTTACTTAGTACGCATTGTCCATATGTGTCATAACGGAAACCTCTGAGACAAGAGCATTCGTGTGAACCTTCCACGTTATGACAAGCTGCATGCGGTATATTAGCACAAATATTCATGTCCTCACATTCATTGACATCAATTTCACACATCGTTCCGTTCCATCCATCCTTACACTGGCATTGTCCTGATGTCGGATCACATGTCTGATTTACGTTCTCCGCATTAACTGTTATGCAGTCACAAGCAATGGTGCAGTTTTGTCCATATGTGTTACCCGTGCACTCTGATATGAAATCAAAATACTGTGAAGGCAACTCAATGTACTGTAGTGACATTACAGCAACATGTGATGGTATTAAAGTTGATGAGAAAAAATGTTATTTTTTCTAAGTGTCAGTATAATATTAAGACCGACTGATTCAGAAGTATTATAGCAATTTACCTACTGCATATTACTGCGAGAAATATCAATTCAGTACTTTCAAAAATGCATTTTTAAATATATATATTTCGATCGTAGCCAAACACACATATCTTACTTACCAGTACAGTTATATTCCAAGATCCACCAAACCCTACACCACACAAACATTAATGGTACAATGTGTATTTTGAATTGTTGTATTTAAACGCAAAGCTTGAATTAATTTGAACATAAGATAAACAGCATAGAGCACTTTTCCAGGAACATTTGAAACGCCCCTCGTATAATATATTATTAAACTGTACCCCATTGAATGATAAATATGTTAAATGGCAAACAGAATTGTTCTTACCTTCACATTTCCCACTGATGTTATGATATCCAATCGCGCATATACATCGTGCGCTTCCATTTTGATTGAAACAAACTGTATTTGCAGCAGAGCACAAGTCACTGTCAGTTGCACATGGACCAACCTGATTATCACAGTTCGAACCGACCCAACCATCGACGCAGATACAACCTTCGTGATAATGTAGTATATTAACGATTGGCATAAATTTAACATTTTCAAATTAATTGACCGACAACAGAAACAACCATTAAACTTAATTAATTAGAATGGCACGTGAATAGTTGCAATGAAATTAGAACAATAGCAAATATAAGATTTTCTAAGGCTGCTTTTATGCTATTTGACTACACAATAAATATATGACTGATGTAATTGTGATAATATTGATGAACACGAAACAAATAGTTTCAAATATAATGCAGTATATACGTAGATCTCAAAAAGAACTCATATAAACATTAAGTCATTTATAAAAAGTAAACTATATTTTTCATTTGAAACGGCACGAGATTAAATGCTTGAAAACAATGTCAGGCAATGTAAATGTACCAAAAAATCGACCAGAGTACCTTTAATCTTGTCGCATTGACCATTTAAACAACTGCATTCATTCGAACAGTTCCAACCATAATGATGCTGATCACATTCTAAAAATAAATTTACTCGTACAAATAATCATCGACAAGCATTTCAAGTCTTGTTTTTATTATAACGAATAATAAAACATGCTCAGATACCACAAAAAGAAAAATACCAAACGCCCATTTTCAAGAATTATTCGTTGGCGCATGTAATCATTGAGGTATGTACAATGGATTTATTAAATGCGTATAAATATATCAATGTCAATATAAACTTTACTCATTGTATTAGTGATGTCGCGGTCTATAAAATCGTTATAAAAGTATTTTCACAATACCAGAACATGTCCGTGCATCGTTATCTAACTTTGCACCAATAGGACATGTACACATGAATGATCCATCAGTGTTGACACAGTTGGCATTGTCACTACACCTCTTACTGTTGGTAGGTTCATCTTCACATTCATCAATGTCTGAAATAAATGTAGTTATCAATATAACAGTACTCAAAATGATGAGCAACTAACACCTCTTTGCGGCATCAAACCCATCACATTTCCTATCGTAAAAGCAGTAGTAACAATCCAAGTTTTAACATGTTATAAAAATGCCGATTACAAGCAACTAAAGTGACAAAGTACTACTAAATTGACTTTTACCTTTACAATGTTGTTTGTCATCAGCTAGTGTGTATCCTCTTCGACAAGCACATACGGCATTATCAACAGATGTTGAACAGTAATGTTCACATGTCAGATTGAATGACATTTTGCAATGGTCAGTAACTGAAAAACGTGTCAGAACGTTTGTCGTAAATGTCAACTGCAATATGTAAATTAACTAATACAAATCTTTATTACACCAATGGAAATTGAACAATCATTACGGAAATGTAGCAGTCAACATAAACTGCCGCGCACGAAAGACCAAACGGGAATACACAATGTAAAGAACACCAAAGTAATGATGCGTGTCATTAATAATGTTCTAAATATAATTAAGATGTATATCATACATGTACGCGATGGTTACATTGCCAAGCTAACGGTGAGTTAAATATTACTTAATATTTTATGTAATAATCAACACTCAAAATAAGAATGCAATTGACTCCACAATTATCCTTAAGTACGCCAGTTATTCAACGTCCATATTGACGTTTTCTTCTGATATTGTGTAGCGATTCAGATATTAAGAACAAACTAGAGAATGCAATATAAAAAGCAAAGTTTATGATACCTTGGAGGCAAGATTTCCTGTCCGAAAGTAACTCGTATCCAAACTTGCAAAAGCAATTGTAACGTCCCGGTACATTGACACATATTTGATCACACTCATCAGTTAGTAAGGCACATTCATCGATATCTAACAAGTACAAATGATTACATACAGTTTGCAAAACATGATATAAGCCACCTGAAATTGGATGTTTCATAGACTAAAAGGTATTCCCAACTAATACCACAAAATGGTTCAGCAAAATTGATAATAATACTTTTTTTCAAATACAGGTAACTGTTTAATTAAAAAAGAATGTTAAAATCGTAAACTTTGTATACTAGAATCTAACTTAAACTATAAATCAAATTCTGTAAAAAAATTTCATCAATGGTACATTTACTTGTGTCTCATAAGGTGTTAATTTACAAATTTAATTGAAACAAACATTTTAATTGAAAGTGTATTATTACTGACGATTCGATTCAAATTTGTCTCCTTACAGAATCATGCAATACAAAAAATATAACCATAGGAATTTACCTTCACATTCCGCATCATTGACATAAATATATCCTGCGTCACAGCCGCATGTATAGTTACCTACTGTATTTTCACAGGTTTGGGAGCAACTATTCAATGTCGGTGTGGAACATTCATCAATATCTAAAGCAAACATTAAAACACATACACAAGTTGTAAATTGCGATAGTCACCTTATTTAATAAATCATACCCAATTTCTTCATGTAATTCTTATATCTTATTAAATAAAGCAGCACAATAAAATGTAATTTATTGTATTGTCCCCACGTGCATTATATCTTTAGATTAAGACCTATACAACATGATTTTGTAGTGCAATCAGTATTATGAGATTACAACTATACAGGATAGTTCTAACCTATTGTTAAGGTTCTTTGCATATAAACATATCACGTAAATAACGTGATATTCCATGTGTGGTAACAAATCCGCGAAAACGTAACGTCGCCGGCTTACATTCGTTATTTCTGACTCTACTATGGTAATGTGATACAAAGTATCCGTCATTCGTTGTCTTGGAGATCAACATTTCTTAAACTCGTCACGACAAAAAAATGATTAATCTCACCAAAAGGCTCGCTAAATAATTTGTGTTTTCTAGACTAGTTTAAGAAATGTTGATCTCTAAAGATAACTCATGACGAATCCGATATATATTACAAAGTCTGTCTCACCTTCGCATGCACTGTCTGCGGTTCGTTCGTATCCAGGCAAGCAATCACATCTATACGAACCAGGGACGTTTCTACATACTTTAAAGACATCATTACATACATTACGTATATCACATTCATTGATGTCTACATCACATTTATCGCCCATCCACCCTTCACCACAGATACATCCTCTGACTGAATCACATGCTATAGCACCCTGACCTGTACATTGACACATGCTTTCACAATTTTCGCCAAAGTATGGACTCTCGCATGCTGGAAATATAAACGGATTAAGTATTGGCTACTAGTATATGCAAGAATGTATGTTAAATTGTAAACATACTTATCTAGAGAGAAAGATAAAATAGTCATAAACAGTCATATTACTAGACTCTTTCCTGTGTTTCAAAATAAACCCAATCTTAATACACAACTAGCTCATAACAACAATTATAGTAATACATTGTGCAATTGGCTAGTTTGAAAGTCGGAAAGTAAAAATACCTTTGCATTCAGTTTTTCCAACCAGCTTATAGCCTAGCTGACAGGAGCACTGAAACCCGCCTACAGTATTAAGACATTGCTGTTGGCATACCTTTCTGTTACATTCATCGACATCTGAAATGTATTCAAGGTACGTTACGAGTAACTTACTAAATGCCAATTCACAATGCACAATAAAAACGTTACGTTTTTTACTACTGTAATTAAGGTACATGTTATAACCGTTTGTCCGACAATTTGGACAAATACCCCTTATTTTTCAGGATTGCCTAGTATATATTTCTTAATTTCAATTATGTGCAAGTATTACATGTCTATCTCAATTAACAATAATACATTTTCATTGTATTCATAACAGAGTCAGACATCATGTATGCAGCTACCCACTTACTTATTTCCATTGCATTGTAGCACAACGTTCATATTTACTAAACGTCTTTTAATATCTTCAATATCTTGTATAATATCTTCAAGTTGGTGCAAAATACAACATGAATCGGCAAAAAGAGCATACAATGATTGCATAAAGCAATTTGTAAAAGTTAAAAGAATAAACCTTTCATGTGGAGACACTCTTAATTAAATAGAATAGAATATGTATCAACGAACGATTGAAAAGGATAACACTAACCAGTACAATGCGTTCCGTCACTACCACGTTCATATCCATGTTTGCAGAAGCAAGACGGTTCCCCATCGTTTATTACACAAACACCTGTTTCGGAGCATTCCAAGTTACAGAGACCATTCGTGTATCCAATATCTGATAATATGTGAAATTCATTGTCAATACAAGTTCATTTCAATGCGAAATGTAGGCCACCGGCCCATACACATATAATACAATAAGATGAACAGTGCAATACATTAGCAATGCATACGACAACATTTAGAGAACAAATTCATTTCAAAAGAACATCACATAGTTCATGGTTAGGTTCCTAAGTAACTCATAATACGTTGTATTATACGTTAAACAAACCGGTTATTGAATTAAAACATCTATATACAAAATGTAAAAATTCCATGTTCCATAAATACTATATAATTAAATAGTGCGTTGGATAAATACCTTCATCACATGTCCATGCCGAGGGGTTGAAATAGTAACCCTCGTGACAGGAACATTTAAAGTCACCAGGTGTGTTCATACACACGTGAGTACAGTTATGTTCTTCTAGATCGCATTCATTGATATCTGAAAATTGTGAACTGAACTCGTCATACCATTATGAAGTACACAATATGTACATGCACCTTAAAAGGTACATGCACTGGAAATGAATCGTCTCGAATAGCAATCAAACTGTTATAATTTTAATGCCTTTATCAATTTTAAAAATGAAAGTCCTGTAACATATTTACGAAATATCCCGCTAGTTTACTCAAAAATACACATTTCAACGTACGAATAGCAAGACACAACAGTTATACTGGGCATGCCCCTTTAAAATTAAACAAAGTAAAGTTAAATCATTTGATACTATTTTACTTTCAAAGATACATTTGGCTTATTCATCATCATTTGATACTATTTTACTTCCAAAAATACATTCGGTTTATTCATCATCCTTTGATACTATTTTTATTTCAAAGATACATTCAGCCTTTTCATCATCATTTGATACTGTTTTTATTCCAAATATACATTTGGCTTATTCATCATAGTAAGGAAATATGATAAACAAATACTCATTAACAGGAAAATACTTTGCAAAAAGGTATTTGCAATACAAAACTCCTAAAGAAACATGTACTAAAACAAACGCCATACAAAAATCGAATATATACAATGAAAGTACAACCTACCTATACATTCACTTTGCTCCCTTGTATTCTTTGTATAGCCATAGTAACATGAACATTCATAACCACCTTCCATGTTATTGCATATCTGATCACAACCTCCATTGGTTTCATTGCATTCGTTGACATCTTATACAAATTACAGCATATGGACTTACGTTATATAAGTAAGTACTAGATTACATCTAATGACATTGCAACAACATCGTATTTGATTAAACAGTGCCAAGCAGCAGCATTATCCGTTCATTATATGTACAATTACTGAAACATACACTCAAATCTAAAAGAAATCAAAATGTCCATTAACTCAATGCATTGTTAGAAATAATGATTAAAAATAAAAAATAATTGCTTTTAAAATATCATTATATCAAAAGAATAATACAATTGAAATACAAAATGTATAAGATAAATAATGCATATACCCAGACATTTTTCTCCGAACAACTCCCACCCAGTCGGACAACCACTGCATGTATAAGATTTATTCTGTATCCGCTCCTCGACAGGGTTGAGATCAGTACATGTTCGTCCTAACGAGCAAGGCTCTGACAAACATCCATCGAAATCATGTTCACAGTCCGAACCTATCAGTGACAAGCAACATAATGTAGACTAGCTATTAACAAAACATAGTCTCACCATGCTGTTAAATGATACAGAATCAGAATGTAGCTACATCCGGTTTTCTGTCACATATGAACCAGCATTTATGGATGGTATTACGTTAACTCTAACATTTTGGACAGCGTTGCAATGATAATCGAATACGCTTTAAGTATCCATGTTACGTTTGATCATGTAGATATCATATCGTATGTATAGTATTTAAAACTGGAGTAAGGCGTTATTTCCCTATAAAAATGTTTTCATTTAGTGGGCCGATCTAGATAAACAGCAAAGTGTGTTAGTTCATTTTGATTAAAAAATCGCTTTATACCAACATTACATTTACATGTAATGCATTATAAATGAAATAATATAGAAATTGTGAACCACGTACCATCATACCCTACATCACATTCACATTTAGCATATTTAGTGAAAGCTGTCTCTCTGTGATCTCTTCTTGAAACATTCAAACATCTTCCATTATCACTGCATCCAGTGCATAACAAAATGTTTACTTGTACTGGTGGAGATATCTTCCCATCCGAGTTCTCGGCGACCAATCTTACATGAAAATATTTCCAAACAAAGTTTAACTACACACAATTACACGATCTTTAAAAACAATCCAAGACGATAAATCGTCAAAAGATTATCATTTCATGAAACTTTTTAAAGGTATTATTTCTCCCTATGCCCTTTCTGTACAGTGACGCTTGCCTTGAATTATTGTCTGCAACACATCCTGCATGATTGCCCTTTAATGTATGATTGAATAGAAGGTCATGTTTGTTGATTTGCTTTTTAACAACAACTTTCTATCTAATACTCTGATTTCAAACGTTTCGAGGACGAAGTTGGTGACACGGTCATGTGAACATTTTAATCTATTGGATAACTAACCACATAGTTCGGATCAAACATTTACAAATGTAAATATATCATTGAATTATGCATTTTTTGAATTGCATATTAACTTTTATGAGACGTTTAGAAAAAGAAATAAAGGTATACCTGATCTGAACTGGTTCAAAATTATCCTCAGGTTGGGTATATGTTATCGTAATGTATCAGCATTAAAGTGTACATTGGGATCCCCTCCGTTAACATCAACAGGTTCAATAAAGCTGAATGTTATTTCTTCAGCTGTTGAGTTTGCCAGAGACACTTGACAGACACTTACATTACCTGGTCTAGCATAGAGCTGGTCACAACCTGTCAGCTGTGGAGTTTCCTTTCCTGGAGTGTAGGATATTCCCATCTCAGGTTGGATATTTGTTATTTTAGTTGTACATGTACGTGTATACAAAAACACAACTACGTAGAGGATATTTGTGGATTTGGTGTAAGATCGATTTTATATATTTTACCGAGTGATCATAGAAATCATTAATTGCACGAGTTGCGTAGCCACGATTGAAAGAATAATTTTCTATGATCACGGGTGCAATAAAATAAGATTTTTCACCACAAATCAACAAATGTTCTGTTTTTTTTATATGCTTCATTTTCTCGTTAAATGATTCAGTTATTGGCTAAATCGGGTAAATACGCTGAAATAAGAACGCCACGACGTGAAAATTATGATGTCATAATGACATATCGAATATTTTTTGAAGCCCGGTGCTGTTGACGTTGCATTTCTTTTTCTGCACGATACTGATAATTAAAAATGATATTTTCACCGTTATGTGTCGCTGTTAATTGCACTGAAAATCACCTGACAGAGTTTAAGAAATATAAGTCGGATAGTATATATTTTAGACCATTTTACAACGCATTTTTATCATCACTTTCGCATTTACGTACATGTACTAAATCTTAGGTTATGGATTGTTTAATAGTTTTACAATACGGCTTAGATGGAATGTTAATTACTAGTAATTTAATCATCGCAGTGTATTCAATTGATATTTACCTATTTCATTCAAGTTATCTTGGCTAATCGCGTCTATTGCTTGTGTGTCTATAGCCACAGTTTCACCAGCATTGATGAAGTCTGTCAGACATGCTGTATCGTTTAATCCACACAATTTTTCAGCTTCTTCCCTTAATTCGTTGTCTATATCAGTGAGGAATGGTGGCACATGGTCACTATGGTGATAATTGGTGTGATTCTTTAGATCATCATAATAAAATGCTGAAGCTTGTCCATCGATCTCCCCTTTTAAACATAAACAAGATGATTACTCCATGTGATGGTAAAATTTAATCATATTTTTATCTCATACACATGCATCTGTATTGGATTTACGTTTCGAGAGTGACAAAATATAAAATGATTAAGACAAAACTAATAACATTCATCATGTATAATGGTTTCATAGATAATGCCAAGTAATCAAATTTTCACCAGCCATATTGTACTCAGTACATGGATATAGTTTAATCAACCGAACTTAGCTGGAATCATCATTAATTTATACTAACTCGCTCTAACAGAGGAAATAGCAACGTGTACACCTTATACTTAGTTTTAGAGTTATGACCTATGAACTTCTGTACTTACACATCTGTCCGTATTCATATATATTTCTTTCTTTCATATGGCTTGGCTTTGTTAGACCACCTGGCGTAATGAAATCATTATCGCCAGAACCATCGAAATTTCCAAGTAAACCAGTTGTTAGGTTGTTGAATATATTCGGTACGAATACATCCAATGTCAACATCCTTATACCGACAGAAATATTTAGTGAGATACCTGCAAAATGTATAAGCAAATTCAGCTGGATAAAACAATAAATGTAGTAAAAGTTGCAAGTGATCCAAGAAATGTTTAATTTATTCACAGTCCCATTATCATTGTATTATTTTCTCAATCCCAAAAGTTATACATGTACAGTCTTAGCATGTACGTAACTTGTGCCACCTATTTAACAGTAGAAAACAGGGACGGGGATATTATGTCGATTAGAACGTATGCACAGGCAGGAAGTGACCACAAACAAGCGTTATATACCCAATGCGAAGAGTTTTCTTGAAGATTTTCGAAAGACATAGTAAATGTACAATTACAACTCCTAAGGAAAGTGTATGTACATATACCTGTTTCTGTAAAAATAACTTTCAGTGTATTATGGAATCTGGTTAACACAAGTTCACTGTCAGGCGATATGTAATTAAATGGAGAGTTATTATCATCATCACCATCTTCAAATTGTCGCGTCAAATCTTTTCCTGAGCCGTAGAGTATCAACCCTGAAGTTATAAAAACAACCGTTATAATGTGATATAGGAAAATGTAAGACAGTTTACACATCGTTGGTGAGCCATAAAAAGAATGGCACAACCAAGTTTCAAATTTAGATATCAGCGACAAAATGATGGATCACGTGACCAGACCAAGTTATTGAACAAGTCTCATAGTAACATTATTACATGTTTATAAGTCGCATATCGGCATTTTCCATACACGTACACTTATTTATTAAGCTTACCTGTTTTGTTGTTATTAAGCTCAACGTGAAACAGTGGACGGTTATCTTGTTTGGCCGCAAATGCGCTAAATATGGTCGCATTGGACGTTTTGTCGACTGGTTCGGTACGTGCCTGTAGTTCAAAGCCTGACACTTTAAGCATGATATACTCGCCCCAACCATTGAACGTAAAGTCTAGTCCATCCAAAGTTCGAAAATGTGGGTCACCCCAAAATGTACCTGTAATGTAAAGTGTGAAGAAACACTTTAAGTAGATTTGTTGTCCATGATACATGATTATAATATCGACAATACGTTTCAGTAATTGAATCATTACCAGAAATATTTAATCTAGACAACGTACCAAATCTAAACCAAGAACGGGAATAGCATGTTCCAATTGGGTGGATCTCATAGTAGAAATGACAATAAGCTGGATCTGAACAACATTTCTGCTTCGGAATTATATCGTTCAGAATATGATTTTTCTCGTCTATGCGTGGATGTTTCAATAGCAAACCTCCTGCGTCAGGAATGTCACGTATAAACAGACCCGTATCATCGCTGTAGCAACATTTCTGTAATAAACCAGAAAATGACAACTCATTTTTTCAAGCAAATATTTGAACACCAAAATAATTCAATGCAGCGATATCTGAATGGCATATTTTAGCACATGTACTGATGCTCATCTTGACATCTGAATAATTATTTATTAATATGAATTATACTGCACTTGAGTTACTTATACATATGACAGAATTAAAATTGTTAAAGTGTATAAGCTTACCATTCCATGTGGTATATGTCTACGGCTAGGCCATGCAATGGAACACGACACGCCATCAGTCACCGAGTTTGGTGTTGGAAACCATGGATCAAGATTTAGTGTTGTCAGGTCACATGGACATTGTGGTAACACAGGATAGGTATAGTGCTCATACTTTCTTTTAACTTCGTAGAACCAAGTCAAACATTCTAACGATTCGGTTGCACTGGCAGGTATAGCAGAATTTAGGGGCAATACCAGAAGCCCTGATATACCTGTATATAGAAGAAGGAAAAGACAAAACAATCTCTATCATACGACGATAAAACAAAAAAGACACTTTGGCTTTTAAATTTTGTGTTTAAAAAACAACAACAAGGTGTTTTTCAAATGCTACACTCCATATATAACTAACTATAAGGCGAAAATAAAGTGGACATGCTTTTTAAACAAACTCGGATGATAACAATTGGTTATTTACTATGAACGGCTACTTGAATACCAATTTTAAATCTCATAATGTAATGTTAACAATATTTTGCGTATTTAGTCAAAATAATGGGTACGTTTGTTTCATAGCACTTTGCCGAATATAGAAAATATATGACCATACAGGCACAATGTGCCTAACATTGACATTTTCACTAAAACATGGAGTCAGTTGCAAACAAATGCCATCTTGGTACAACATCCATCCAATAACAAATGTATATTTACCAATCTCAAAATCACTAGTCCATTGTGCAATGAAAGCTGACATATTAAACTTAACTCACTGATTGCATATGGTCACTAACTTAAATCAAGTGACCATCTCCGAAAGAGATTAACAATGTAATAATTAAGTTATATTTAGTTATTTCAATTTATTATATGTTTTTTTTTCTTTCAGATATCATATTTTGTACCGTGTACCCATTTTCCTTGATCTAATGAAGAAGTGTGAATCGTTTATGTAACTTTGTGTCATAGTTGTTGTTCAGAATTTGTAATACGCATCATTATTCGTTTTTGCACTCATTTCCTGAAAAAGAGTTAATGACAATACTTTAAATTATCTACGCATTTTATCAGTCGTTCTAAGTTTAATCGATGTAAACCTATAACTAAAAATGTGATTGTACAAAGCAAATATGATAACTGTACCATTTGTTTCCACATGTTTATCCATTTCTAGGACCGATGTAGTGAACGAACTAACATGAGAAAATCTCTGCTCTCCATTTGTCACATATCCAACCCAGACATTTGGCTGTAATGAAGTTGAAGTCAACTGCATCTGATCATGTGCGTATATGTACATTACGTACGTTTCAACACCGCTTGACACCAGGACGAGCTGGAATGTACTTTCCTGCAAACAGTAGCAAAGCATGATGTGTAAAAGGACTTTGACCAACGCCAGATATGTAAGCCACTTATTCTAATAGCCAAATAGTTCGATTCCGCCTTAATCAAAGCCTTATAGTTAAATGACATTTTTATTTAAATTTAGCATTGCCAATGTACTATTCCTTTGTCAGAATGCGCCATTTAAATAGTCTAATAAGTGTTTTAAGATATTAATTCGCGTTCACAATTTGATATACATTATAAGCATGTCCTATACGGAAGTAAATCTACTATTTATAAAGATAACTTCATACGAAATTTGTTGTATATTGTTTTTCAGCATCAATGTTTCAATGTTCTTAGTAACATCTGCAAAACATTTTTCGCATTGAGGTTATACAAAATTAATTGACTTTTTTACTACTTACGGTCAATGTGTGGCGGGCACTCACTCTGTGCCATGTCGAAATAAGAATAAATTTCACATCAAATGAATCGGTGATGCCATTATCATTCAGTAATTGTAATACACGTTGGACATCATCGCTGGACAGCTTGTCAGGATCCGTTTCTATACGTTGCACTCTGTAGCCCACGCTACCAACTGTCCCGGTCTCTATGTCAAAATAAAATGGTGCCAGGATTGTTCGCTTCCCGTACATTTTCAGATTTCTGTTTGGATTTGGATTGGTGAATGGAAAACCCAAACTTATCAAACCATTGGAACATACCTGCAATAAATCGGAGAATTGTTATATTTTATACTTATCAAATGAATGGATCATTCAATGTGTTTAGTTGTATTAATTGTTTGAAACAGGTCATAAATACTAGTACACGCATACATAGAACATTATATCAGAAATTAATGTATCATGGTATCACCTTTATAGACGCCCTTTAGCGACTAACAAACTACATTCATGTATGCTATGTCGCCCTTTTTTATTAGTACCAAATGCAACTTTTGACATACTTGTATTTTGCAATAGTTTCAGATTTGGATCATACAGGGTGATCATTAAAATATGGTAACATAAATAACTTTAATAGCTTTGTCAGTTCTTAAGATAATATGTGTTGTTATACGCCATTGATGAACATTTACATGTTAATTTTATTCAGGTCATAAGTCATTTTAAGATGTTACAAATTTTTCTCAGTAGATGTTTGAAGCGTTTTCTTTAATTCTGCAAAACTGCCAAATTCAGCACCAAATGACGTCGCAAATTACCAATTAATTTTCTTGCATTTTACGCATCGATGCTTCCAATGTCACAGTGTATTGTAGATTTCAAATGAAGTAAATATACTAGTTTGTAATATACACTCCTTCTTTCAGGCATTACCATTATAAGAAACCAAAAGGGTTTAAGTCTGGTGAGTTTATGGGAGCAAATTTAAATGCAGTCTTCAGTGAAATGATTATATCGCAATATTTCCTGGAATCACTGAAAATGTGCGGCTTCATCGATGATGTTATTGATATTATGTTCACACAGCATGCATTTAGTATCCACATGTAATACAAAATTGGGCTCATTAGCTTTGAAATATGGTTCAAACCACTTCTCTATCATTAAATCTGACAAAGTTATAAAAATGATTTATACTTCCATATATAAATGATCACCCTGTACTACAATGTACCTACATATATGTCAGTAAATTTCTCATTGAATATTGGTATGCCCTGTTCAAAGACAATCGCCGGACTACATTCATCATCCACTTGACCCAAATCTATGTCCAAAGGATGTCCAAATGGATACAATGGCACTGTTTAATTAAAAATAGTTTTCGACTTGAATGATATGCCTTGTGTAAAAACACAGACAAATAATAAGAACTAATACATGTACATACACATGAGTACGATGAACAAAAGACAAACATTATTATAATGACCCCAAAAGAGAGGTAAAACTAAACTATATATTACACTGTCGGTGGTCAATGATGCGTGGTTTATCTAGCCCTGCATCCTCTAGTTTGACTGATATCATATAAAGGTGTTTAGTTGACAAAGGATGGTATTCACAAGCATCTTTAAAATGTCCATAAATATGGAAATTTACTCTAGTGTATCGCAACAAGAAAATATCAATAATAGTATTATGTTTAACATAGATTTGAAGAGTTCAGCAAATGACCTTGGAGAAAGCATGAATTATTCTTCAATTTGCATCTTTACTTGCAACCCCCTTCCTTTGAATGTTATCATTTGTGCAACATTCAGCATCTTAAGGTTCTTACCGGGTTTATTATCTTACTATAAACTATGACGCGACTAAATATATATTAATCGTCCATACACCTGCAGGTATGATATATAAATTGGTTTTGCAAAACCTCCTTATTTGGGAGTATGTTTATGTAAATAGCAGTTTTTGTTTAACTGGAGACTTACTTGAGTCACAGACATCATGTGCTTGATTGTATATCCCGGTCGTACAGATGCATACATTATTTACGCATTGACTTGTGCTTGTTCCACACATCGTATTGTCATCGCACCATTGTCCAATTGACGCTAACAGTAGAAACCACAGATGCTTTACATGTTTCTATATTAATTCGACCACGTGCAGAATAAATAAACGATTTGGTTTAGGTGTTAACAACAGCACTACAGATTCAAGAACAACTATTGGTTCACTCAAAACCGTTTTAAAGCATACGTAGGCTGTGGTATCCCCATTCCTTTGCAGTTTACATGTTTACTGACCATGTTTTTTGATTTTCTTTCAATTTCAGAAAATTTGGCAGAATTTCAGGTATGACCATTCAGCATCACGAAAGCTAATTAGTTAACACCGATCATGACACAAGCAACTCACCCTTCACACACATTTCGCAATAAAAAATCTCTCCGTACAAGTACAGGAAAATCCTTGTATCGTAATACGAAGCATGATTTCAACACTTAACGTTTTTGGGGAAACATTCAGTGTAAACATTTTTTTACACTGCAGATAAAGGGCCACGGCGTTTATTTAATTGTGTATGTAGTTATGCAAATCTGAAATAGTTTGAAGCTTAAATTGATGACCAATCATTTTCTGGGTAAATGTCACACAAAAGTCCCGTTTACAATGATAATCTTCACTTTTTGAATGGAGTCAGTTGCCATGTCGGAATATAACACATAATAACCGACAAACAGTAACGTTTATCATTACAAACATACCATCTTGACAAAACACGCCCTCATATCCAGAGGTACATACACAACTATAGGCGTCGATAGCGTCCACACATATTGCACCATTCTGACAACTGTTACTTAAACATTCATCAATATCTGGAATAGAAAGTTTTGCATGTCAGTTTACAGCGCATTCAAGTAGGCTGGTCAAATCTTTAAAGAATCATACGGTCATTACATCAGGTACTTTCTGGTGCATGATGCCCAATCCTGAAAATATGAAGCCAGTCTTTTTAAAGTGTCATAAGTACAAACATGTTGAAACAAGAAAGGTATATTTTAATAAGGAAATATATCTTAACTAAGATCTATTTGCATTCTAACACGTACAATATGCGCATTTTCAAATGTTATTATTTCTATTGCAGATTGATGCGTTGTTTGTCGTGTTGCTACAAATGTATAGACAACTTCCGCTGTTTAAAGTATAAAACCTCCACATCTTGAATATCGTATTTTGCTCATTTCATTTTAACAAACGCATAACTAGAGCTCAATGAAATTGCTGTTGCAATAATACGGATATAACTAGAACCATCACTGTCGTGATCAGGGCCCTGTCGTTATCATTGTCAATAAGTATTGCAAGTTTCATTTGAATATCTTGAAAAGTTTTTGAACTATGGCCAATGTTAAAGTTTTGAAGTCGAAAAAGGGGCACAAGCCAAAATTTATTAAAGCTAGAGTTGTTGCCCTTTGCTACACATGTGCGTATTGTCACTGTCAATATGTATAGCAAGTTACATTTGAATATCTGGAACGGTTTTGAAGTAATGTAGAAAAAAGATGAAAAATGAGGAAAATTGTAATTTTACAAGGGGCCATAATTCTTACAATATTGTACTTGGAGTAACATTACTTTGCATACAATAGTGTATTGTTGCTGTGACCTTATGTTTAAAGTTTGAAGTCAATACCTTTAACGGTTTGCAAGTTATTAAGAAAAAACAGGGAAAATGTGGGCGGACGGACGGACGGACGCACAGGGTGATTACTATAGGGCACCTGCAAAAAAATTGCAGGGCCCTAATTAAATTAATTAAGAAAGAAGCTACGAAAATAATAGTTCACATAACGTCAAGTTTACGTTGACGACAAATTAACGTCATACAATTCATGACGTCATGTGATAAACAAGACGTAAATTCCATTCATAAATGTGCTAATTATACGTGGGAGGTATTTCAACAGCCAAAAGTAGTACGGCTATAAACTGTAATACATTGGAAATTTAATCACGGCACATTCTTATACGTTAACACGGAGTTAAAAACAGACAGTGTTAGAATTCAATATAACTGCTTTTCGAATATTGTCTAATAATAATTCAGGATTTTTGTCGGTTGTTTTATAAATTGTTTATCATTTTGCTGTATTGCTTTTTGAATGGAGTCAGTGGGCATGTCGTAACATATCAAATAATAACCGACATAATCATACCATCTTGACAAAATACGCCTTCATATCCAGATGCACATACACAGCCATAGGCGCCGATAGCGCTCACACATGTTGCTCCGTTCTGACAACTGTTACTTAAACATTTATCAATATCTGGAATAGAAAGTCTTGCGTGTCATTTTACATCGCATTCAAATAGGCTGGTCAAATCTTTAAATAACCATACGTTCATTACATCAGGGGTTCTTCTGATGCATAATGCCCGATCCTGAAAATATGAAGCCAGTCTTTTTAAGGTGACATAAGCACATACTTCTTCACATGGACTCTTATTTCTAACATAGTTCTATTGCTACATTTAGCAAATGAAAATTCAAATTACCATAGCTTGGGCAATAATTGGTATTTTTTCCTGAAATATTTTTTTCATTCTGAAGTACAGTTCCTTCTTTATAGTGTAGATTGTCAGATTATTATTAAACCTGTTACATTCTTTGAAAGCGAGAATGGGAGATATTAAAACAATAAAAGTATATTTTAATTCAATATAACTGCTTTTCGAACATTGTACAATAATAATGCAAGATTGGTGTCGGTTGCACAATAGTTTTATACATTGTTTATCGTTTTGCTGTATTCCTACTGATAATCAATTACGTAAAATCATTCAATTTTGATAGATTGTGCCCGCACCTTTGTGGATAGTAATTAGGATTAGCCATTGTCCTATAATAGTTGGAGTGCGTAGATAAGTTGTGATTTATTTATTTTAGTATTCAATTTAACGAAGACACTAATCAAAATTAAATGCTGCAAATTTGATTCGTTTACAGTAGCACAGTCATGTTAATACGTCGTTGTGTATTTTTACCATGTTTAGTATTCAGGCAATCAGCTGTGTCGTTTATTTAACTATGAGTGTAGTTATGGAAATCCGAAATAGTTTGAAGGTTAAATTGATGACAAATCATCTTCTGGGTAAATGTCTCACAAAAGTGTCCGTTTACAGGAATAAAGTACATAACCGAAATACAGTAATGTTTAGAATAATAAACATACCATCTTGACAAAACACGCCTTCATATCCAGAGGTACATACACAGCTATAGGCGTCGATAGCGTCCACACATGTTGCTCCGTTCTGACAACTGTTAGTTAAACAATCATCAATATCTGGAATAGAAAGTTTTGCATGTCATTTTACATCGCATTCAAATAGGCGGGTCAAATTTTTAATAATCATACGCTCATTACACCAGGGGTTGTTCTGGTGCATGATGCCCAATCCTGAAAATATGAAGTCTTTTTAAGTGGTCGTAAGCACATACTTTTTCACATGGGCTCTTGTTTCTAACATTGTTCTATTGATAAATCTAGCAAATGAAAATTCAAATGACCATAACTCAGGCAATAATTGGATTTTTAATGAAATAACTTTTTACATTCTGAAGTAAAGTTCCTTCGTTATAGTATGGATTGTTAGATTATGATAACCCCGGCCTGTTACATTCTTTGAAAGCGAGAATGGAAGGTATTTAAACAAAAACGGTATATTTTTATTAATATCGTATATACCGTAAACTGTATAAATACTTATAAATGAAATAGAAGTGCATCTTTTGGCATAGAAATGTGTGTATCCACAAGAAGGGCCATTACACATTTTCCCTATATGATCAATAACTTTCACAAGTCAGATTTGATTTGAATACCAAATTCAGAAATGCGGTTACATGATATGTAAAGTTTCAAATTATTATAGGTCTGTCGTAAATTACAAGCTTTACATACTTATCAAACATTGCCATTTTAACATGTAGTTTCATGATCTAGTCTTACAGTACCAACTTACTTGTCTGACAGTTTTTATCTGTATAGCCCGCCACACATGTGCATGAGTAATCATCCACGTCATCAATACATGTCGCACCATTTTGACACGGACTCGGCTCACAATCATCAATATCTGTGTGTAAACAAATATATCTTACAAGTCATGTGACCACATAACTCAAATAATTTAAATACATAATATATACATAAACTACAAAAATTTCCAAAATGCAATTAATGAAATGTTCACTTCTACTCATATGAGTTGATACATATACTGCTAATTTCAATATTTATTGTACTCGGCAGCTCTGATAAACTGTATTCCCAGCTGAGGTTTATGGCTTTCTGGGGTTATTAGTTTGTATGATGGCTGGTTCCTTTTAGAAAATAAAAATTATTTATAAGAGTATGTGAGCAAATACCTGTACTCGGGTTTATATACATGTGCGTTTTTTAAAGACATCGACAATAAGGGCAGCCTTTGTAAAATACTTCAATTTGTAAGTGTGTGAAGTAAATGTCCGTTTTCCAATCACTACTTACTGTTAGTACAAAGGGTCCCGTCGTATCCGGCCACACAAGTACATGAGAACTGATTGATACCGTCTACACACGTTGCTCCATTTGCACACGTATGTCCAGCACACTCATCAATGTCTGAAAATACGACAAAAGGGTAAAGATAATAGACCTAGTCCGGATCTCCACTAATATGTAGGTACAAATGAAGTTTTACCGTTAGAATCCTTGTGACGCTTGAATATTTATATCTGGACGATAGAGTTGAAGTTACAGTAGTTGTGTTTGCATATGAATACAAAACCAGTGTAACTAGGCCAGATTTGTTTGTACCTACATGTAAATTAAGGAAAAGGCACCTTGCACAGAGTTCCGGATATCAACTATTCATACGATACTTGAAGACACATTGTATTAGATATGAGATGTTGAAAAAAAGCCCTCTGACAAAAGAAAACGGGTTTAATGTGTAAATATTGACTGTGATGTCACAAACATCGGCATGTTTTCGACACATGAAGCAACGTCAATTCACAAAGATATTTATGTTTACGTTATGACATTAGCATACATTCGAATACTTTGCATATTACACATCAAACATGCATGATACACTGATTCAGAAAACCAAATATGTATGATACAGAAAATGTGATCTGTTACGTTATATTCAACTTTAGTCTGTATTTGGGACAATACATACAATTGGTATATAATAAAAAAGAAATATACACAGTTTATCATTGTTGTGCCATGGAGACAAATTAGACCATACTACAGTACCTACCTATATTACAGAGAGATCCCTCGTATCCGGGAAGACATGTATATTCATTTATACCATCTTCACAGGTAGCACCACCCCCTCAAACATAGAATACTATAACTTACCTATACTACAGAGAGCTCCCTCGTATCCAGGAAGACACGTACATGTATATCCATCTATACCATCCACACATGTAGCACCATTCACACAGAGATGTCCCAGACATTCATTGATATCTGAATTAAACATACATAACATTTCAATGACCAAAACATACAGAGAAGAAGAGAATAAAGCTCTTATGGTTAGTACTTGTAGTATACCCTGTTTACCAAGAGCACGTTACCTGAGCAAGTGGCCTAATGAGTGTACTCCCATTCAATTAAATACAAAATGCATGGATTACCTCCAGTAGAAAGCATATTGCTTTGCTTAGGCAACGGACACTAGGAATTTTGTCTTTGCATACTAAGCTTTGTGTAAGTTTGAGTATAAAAAATTCACTTTCAGTTATTTTCAAGTGCTTTTTAATCAATGTTTTTTTTAATTTTCACACAAATTTACCTGCTAGCAAAAATTCACTATAAAGTATTTACTTCATACAAATGTATCCATTAATGGCTTCAATTTTATGTCAGACATACCTTTTTACTGAGAAATACAAATGGTATTATTACAAGTACAACATTTAAAACGATGTCAAGATTATAGAGAATATGAATCCCTCTAGTGGTGCATAAATTCTATTCAGCCTTAATTATATACCCAATTTAATAAGAAGACCAAGGGTGGCCGTATACACTCAACCGCTTTAAAAACGCACCGCATATGAAATATCGGTTTTAGTGATGAAAACGTCAATGTATGGTTATTTATTTTCGGATAAATAATCTTCAGGCTATACACAACGAGTTCTGTGATTTTCATGCCCTTATTACGAGTTTTAAATAAATTATGATATAGATGACACAGCGACCCATGAAAGTGAAAGTCACAATTTCAAAAGCAATTATAAGAGCCCGCTACATTGATGCATGTACGTTGTTTCTCCTCCTAAAGAATAACATTAATTATGTAATAGGATAGAATTATGTTCGACGTGATGTTTCTAACCATCCAAACAAAGCTTAATTTGAATTATAAATGTCATGTGGCTTTGGCTGTCTGGCTAATACCATACGACCGATTTCGGTCCAGATATGCGCATTATGTGAGCCTGAGATGGATTCAATCCTTATTTAAACTTGAAATCTTGGTTATGAGCATCAGACTGTCAGTATATTTCCCGTGGTGCTTATATGGCACCTCAAATCAACACTATGAAGCAGCTTGAAGACAAACAGTTTGGACATTCGGCTCTAATCGGGAGAAAACTCGTTAAAAAGTGTACTAAAATGATTTTCCTTTTAATTGACAATTATGAACAGAATAGTTCTTTCGACACTGTGTACAGCCATGCGGAACCAATTTCAATGGCACAACCTGTGTAATATTTGCTCATAGCTCGGGCTCAATACATTTAGCTTGTTTCATCCCGGTCGGTGTTGAAACAAGAAAGGTATATTTTAATAAGGAAATAAATCTTAACTATGATCTATTTGCATTCTAACACGTACAATATGCGCATTTTCAAATGTTATTATTTCTATCGCAGATTGATGCCTTGTTTGTCGTGTTGCTATAGACAACTTCCGCTGTTTAAAGTATAAAACCTCCACATCTTGAATATCGTATTTTGCTCATTTCATATTAACAAACGCATAACTAGAGCTCAATGTAATTGCTGTTGCAATAATACGGATATAATTAAATTAATTAAGAAAGAAGCTACGAAAATAAAAGTTTACACAACGTCACGTTTACGTTGACGTCAGATGAACGTCATACAATTCATGACGTCATGTGATAAACTAGACGAAAATTCCATTCATAAAAATTACTTATTATACGTGGGAGGTAATTCAACAGTCAAAAGTAGTACGGCTATAAACTGTAATATATTGGAAATTTAATCACGGTATATTCCTATACGTTTACTCGGAGTTAAAAATAGACAGTGTTAGAATTCAATATATCTGCTTTTCGGATATTGTATAATAATAATTCAGGATTCTTGTCGGTTGCAAAATTGTTTTATAAATTGTTTATCATTTTGCTGTATTGCTTTTTGAATTGAGTCAGTGGGCATATCGTAACATATCAAATAATAACCGACATAAACATACCATCTTGACAAAATACGCCTTCATATCCTGAGGCACATACACAGCCATAGGCACCGATAGCGCTCACACATGTTGCTCCGTTCTGACAACTGTTACTTAAACATTTATCAATATCTGGAATAGAAAGTCTTGCATTTCATTTTACAACCCATCAAATAGGCTGGTAAAATCTTAAAAGAACCATACGGTCATTACATCAGGGGTTCTTCTGATGAATAATGCCCGATCCTGAACATATGAAGCCAGTCTTTTTAAGGCGACGTAAGCACATACTTCTTCACATGTACTCTTATTTCTAACATTGTTCTATTGCTACATTTAGCAAATGAAAATTACCATAACACGGGCAATAATTGGTATTTTTTCATGAAATATGCTAATCAGAAATAGTTTGAAGCTTAAATTGATGACAAATCATATTCTGGGTAAATGTCTCATAAAAGTGTCCGTTTACAGGAATAAAGCACACTTTTTGAATGGAGTCAGTGGGCCATGTCGGAATATAACACATAATAACCGTAATACAATAACTTTTTGAATTATAAACATACCATCTTGACAAAACACGCCCTCATATCCCGAGGTACATACACAGCTATAGGCGTCGATAGCGTCCACACATATTGCACCATTCTGACAACTGTTAGTTAAACATTCATCAATATCTGGAATAGAAAGTCTTGCATGTTATTTTACATCGCATTCAAATTAGCATAATTTAACAGTCGATATATTACCTACGATACAACACCGATTGTATGTTTTCATAATCGGGGAGTATCTCGAAGACGCTCGAGATGTACTAAAAACACAAATGTGAAATACCGATAAACATGTAGCACGATTTGCTTGCTGAAAATGATAATTATATTCAAAACAAAAACCTTGTTATATATTCTTGCATAAAGGTCAGGGTCAGGTCAAAGTAGCCATGCTTTACATTCTTTGAAAGCGAGAATGGAAGATATTTACACAAAAAAGGTGTATTTTTATTCATATAGTATAAACTGTATAAATATTTATAAACGAAATAGAAGTACATCTATAGACACAGAAATATGTGTTTCCCCAAGAAGGGCCATTACAAATTTTCCCTATATGATCAATAACTTACACAAATCAGATTTGATTTGAATACCAAATTCAGAAATGTAGTTACATGATATGTAAAGTTTGTAATTATTATAGGTCTGTCGTGAGATACAATTGGTGGTTTTATAGGCATGTATGGTAACACATAGGGCTCCATTCTGACATAAACTGCCCACACATTCATCAATATCTATAACAGCAAAGTAAGATTTAGAAGTCCGAATTATTCTCCAGATCTAAATATTTTTATCCTGAACACACCAACTCGACAAAATACACCCTCATGTCACAAGACACAATCATTAAGAAAATAACAACATTGCAATTAAGAACTGCTATACAGAAATCCCTGTGTTTTTTATTATAAGCATTCCATCTTGACAAAACACACTCTCGCATCTGAACAAACTCTTATTTGTGAATAAAAACGAAAATAACAGCACTGCCAATAAGAATGGACATACAGTAATGTTTCGTTATTATAAACATACCATCTTGACAAAATACGCCCTCATATCCAGAGGTACATACACAGCTATAGGCATCGATAGCGTCCACACATGTTGCTCCGTTCTGACAACTGTTACCTAAACATTCATCAATATCTGAAACACCAGTATTATAGTTTAGTATTGTAGTTGACATTTTACATCACATCAAACAGGGCATGTCAAATCGTTAAAGACATCCTGATCATGCATGGGTATCTATAGGACCAAATTCAACATCTGGAAAATGGTATGTGGCCAAACAATTTTGCCAAATAGGATGCATTTTATCTAATTTTCATGTAACAATTTCCTAAATGAAATTCATAAAAATGTTCACTTTTATTCATATGAGTTGATACATATACTGCTAATGACAATAATTTTTGCACTCAGCAGTTCTGATAAACTGTATTTCCAGCTGATGTTTATGACTTTCTAGGACCATAGACGATGCAATAATTTATTTCAGATATGCTGTGGAAAGAACAGCACAGGATAGAGCACTCTCACTCTCGAGGCCTACTGTTGGAAACCCAATTTCCCCTAAATGGTAGGAGGGGACAAAGTATGGTGTTGACTTACTGTTGTGGCAGAAATCCCCGTCATACCCAGAGGCACATAAACAAGAATATTGGTTGACACCATCAATACAGCTTGCACCATTCTGACATACATGACTGGCACATTCATCAATGTCTGAAATATGAATATCATACAAACTTAACTCGTTAAAGAGTTAACTGCCCTTGAATATACAATTTTTAAGACACCTATAGTTTTTTCAGCAGATACAAAATGTATCAGGTGACCTTGCATCTTTTGAAATTTTCTGTCAACATGGTCCTGTGATTTGAACAAGGTTACTGGTATAACAAATACCATTATAGGGAAGTTTAGCCCTATCTCTTAAAGAAACAACTGAATCAAGTGTTATTACATTAAAATGAAAAATGGGAGAGTACTTTATGTGTCGCCATCTTGGATTTCTAAAAATACTTCCACAACTTTTAACAATTTACGCCGGCAGACCAATGTACTAGTACTATAAGTTTATCCAAACATTTTGGTATATGACATATTGACTTGTAACAGAAAGTCTCCAATGTAACTTTTTTCGGGAGATCGTCACCCTACCACCATGAAATCAACAGGGTCTAGAAATATAACCAATACTTACACTCAGCACTCAACACTCAAATAATGAATTTGTTTTTATTCATGAGCTATTATTTGTTCTAAATTGCTAATCTAGATAATGAAATGTATAGAATGGTTATTTGAATGTTAAAAATAATAGTATATGATACATATGCTTGCTGTTTTGTACTATTTATGAGGTTAAAGCGTAATGATTCAATCTGAGTGCCCTCAGCTTGCATATACACTAAATTGCACTATGAAGTAGGCCAAAAATAATATTTAGTACCTTTTTAACATTTTTGCAACTTCTTGCTCTCAAAAAATGCTGGCTATGACCCACAAAATGATTAAATTCAATATTTGAATGCTGAGTGCAGAGTGTAAGTATTGGTTATAATCCTTGCCCCCCCCAGAACACTTACTGTTCTGACAGAATGTCCCGTCATACCCAGCAACACAAGTACATGTGTATGCATTAACTCCGTCAACACACGTAGCACCATTCTGGCATGTGTTACCAATACATTCATCAATTTCTGAAACATTGGAAAATTAAAAATGAAAAATCCCTATAAATTACAAAAATTAAGTTCACCATTTACACCATTTTACAGTCTTTTCACTGCCTTTAACCCATCAGTTCATTACATAATCAGTTTAATTAAAGATATTTTTGTAATCAGTTGACAAAGATGGAACTATAAAAAGATACCAAGGTAGTATTGTACATCAAATATTCTTGATTTCATGTACATTCTACATACGAGGGGTGTTCCAGAAATAATATGACTTTTCTCATAACTTCTTACTCAACCTTTACATTTTAATGAAATTTGTCTCATATGCTTAGCAATGTATGCTCTACATATTGGTAACACCAGAATTTCGTTGTTGCTGATGATGCTCATACAAAGCGTTGTCATAGAAACCATGTAACACCAAGGCGGGTCACACTTTTATTTGTCATTACCATCCTTATTAAAAATGTGAATATCTCAATAACCTCTTGATAAATATTAACGCCTAATTGTATGGCATTACGTGGATGACTTTGACATGCGCATAAAAACGTTCGAAGAAATCGGTCCGTGTTTGTTATCACAAGTCAGTAATCAAGGTTATGTATGCAAGCGCGTCATGGGTGAAAATGACGTCAACGCAAATGAACAGAAACCGCACGATTGTCAAATAATGGTATAAATTGGGAAAACGAACAGTGCTAACCAATGAAATGATGAAACTCATAAAATGTAGTGGCATTAAGCAGTCACTTGTATTCTGTTGGCTCAAACTGTTTACAGATCGCGGATTTATAAACTTACAAGTAAGCACAGGTGAGGTAATAGAAAATTAAGTTGACGTTTATAAACACTGTTTGTACCCTGCTAGACGCTCCAAGGTTTGAGCGATTTCTAACATCATTGCAAAACATTCTTGTGAACAGGGTTACGGAATCAAATCTAAACACTCGGAACAGTGTTATTAGATCTGTTTAGAAAGTCAGGATGGCTATAAACAAAAATATTAAAAGTTTCTTTATATCAAAATACTGTGCTTGAGATGCGACGTCATAATAACGTCACGGTGCAACCCGCCTCCTTGACACATAGCATATTTAATGTTTAATAAATTTCTTATCGTTCATCCAATAACTTTGATATTTGGCATATTTGTCAGTGAAAGATCAAAATTTAATTATATACAATTAGTTTTCTTAATTTCTGATTTGCCGTGCTGCTATGAAAAAAGTCCTATTTGTGGAACACCCCACGTACAAGTAAATTTGTATATTAGGTCTTCTGTGTGCCTAATACTCTGCTGTTTCTGTTAGGTGCTGCCTTCCGTGTCCAATTTATTATTAGCTTTTTAGAGATTTCAGAAATATTCAAAAATAATTGTAACCAATTTTAAAAGAAAGCACTACAGTGTATACCTGTCTGGCAGTTTTTATCTTCGTACCCAGCTACACAAGTACATGAGTAATCATCTACGCCGTCTACACAGGTAGCACCATTTTGGCACGGATCTTGGGAGCAGTCGTCAATATCTGGTAAAAGGCAGTAGAAAAATAACATATAACATAACAAATATCTTTAAAAAATATGTCATGACAGACCACGATAAGGCCAATGAAAATGTAAATCTGAACTTATTGGTAATCATATCTTGAGGCAGACGACAGTCAAATAACACAATCATTTATTTAGCTGAATGAGTAAATAAAACTGAAGAAATAATAGCATACTTTAGTCAAGCTATGACTTTTGGATAAATTTTAATCAAGTAGGTACCCGTATCATGTAGCAGACAATATTCAAGCTTACACATTGGCTAAATCAGACTGAAGTAAATAATCTAATTATAAGCGAGGGCTTTCACTTGATCCATAAAACTATATTTTGACGTGTGGATCTGATGAAAATGCAAGCTTTGACTCTTAAAAATTTAAGCTGAAAGTCAAATTTACTACATTCCTAAATTAATACTTGTATTGCAATACCATTTTGACGAAAATTCAGAGCAAGTGGTGGTATTCAATATTGATCTTACTTGACATAAGGATAAAGAAAACCAATCAGATTATAGCATATTTAACTCTCGGTCAGTAACAGGTGTTATGATTGGCTATACCGTTTTCATTGGGTACCACCCCGGATCACTTTGGCTTTCTTTTTTAGTGGCTAGTAAAAGTTCTGTTAGTACAAGGCTTTCTAGAGTATGATTGATTTAATCAGGATTTTAATGAACACGCACATCACTTACTATTCTCGCAATTGGTTCCATCATACCCGGCATCACACGAGCACAGGTACTGGTTCACTCCATCAAGACAAGCACCATTCTGGCATGGTGATGATGCACATTCGTCAATGTCTAGATACAAAATATTCAACAAAAATTGGTTATCATACATGACCAGTTTAATACACATTGTTTCCATATTCCAAACAGATAGGTTGTCTCTTTCACTTGTCTGGAAGCCAATATATTAATTGTTATTTTGTGAAAGTTTGGTGCTTTATACACCTTGTGAACAAAATGACCATTTTTGGTTCTTACAACCCTGAGTAGTAAGGTGCAATAGATGTATAAAGCACCAAACTTTCACAAAATAACAATTAATATATTGGCTTCCAGACAAGTGAAAGAGACAACCTGTCCAGCCCCTTACTTCGCATATATGAGGCCCCAAATAGGGTCCATCAAGTTAAATGGATTTGCACACTAAAAATATGAAAAAACTAAAAAAAAATAAACATTATAAAAATCACTAATTTTGGAATTGGAATGTCCAAATCAAGTACATATTTGATACATTATATGATATATTCCACTATTATACATGTTTAATTGCAAATATGAGGCCCGAAAGCGGTATTTGTAAAAGATTTCATAAAATTAATAACATGTTTGTATACTTAGTTTCAGTATTATGAATAGTTGTACAGGATACCAATAAAATGCAGCCCAGTTGACCCAGTGATGCTTATGATATAATTTAATTCACTTACAATACAATTTATTCATTGATTGAGGCCCTTAAAAGGACATTTTCAATCATGAAAAAAGTGGACGAATTTAAGTCGTCAAGATTCAATCAGTAAGACACATTAATGTCCCTTAAATTAGCAACAAATGATTTGTTAAAGTCATTTATATTTTGTTGTATGTGAAAATATATCATATTGATACTTTAATAATAGTTCCAATGTGAAAATGAGGCCCCATTAGGGGTGCAAACTAAACACAATACTTGATATAAGACACAATAGAAAATTAATCAGTACATTGATTTAATACTCAAATACAAGGCATATTTTATACCAATGATAAATAATAATAATATACTGAGTACATCTAGAAACGCAACTCTGGGGTTAGTGTCTACATTTTTCAAACTTTTTATGACGGACAACCAAACTGCATTTACTTGATAATATTTTTATCCCTTAAAAATACACATGTAACATTTTTTCATATAGTGCTACCGATGCGATTTCACACTGCGCGTGTGTATAGTGCAGCTAAAAAGTAACGGAGCACAATTTTGTAAAGTTTTGTTTTTTTGTCAGAATAGTTGTCCTAAGTGAATATTTTAAATATTGATTAATTATTGATTTATTACATACGCACGACGTTCAATAAGTTGTTCAGCAGTGTATGAATCAGTTGTGAACTTTGCCTAGAGATGGTACATGCGGAGTTACTGGTCCAATCGGAGAGTTGTTTCACATGGAGGACATGGACATGGGTTGTTGCAAACGGTGTCAAAGTACTGGTAGCGTGTCTCCAGATGAGATATTCTCGTTGCATAACAATTCAATCGTCATACAACCTCATATTTGACGTCACCGTAAAGGGCATCCGAATGGCCCGATATCACCCATGTTCGGACTATCCTGGCATGTTTATCCCAATGCCTAGACCTTTTCTTCTGTGATTTTCTTTTCATTAGCAAACCTTTCAAATTATTCGATGCAATTTACAAAAAAAAGTATCAGGCGTAAATGGTGAACGTGGAATTCGTGTGTTTTGTGATTTTCTTGACGTACGCAATTAACGTAACCCCATCGATAACATTTTGCCAATAGCCAAGTTATTACGCGATTTTACAATATCATTCCACAATATTAAAACATGTATGGACAATGGAAATAAGAAAAGATCCAGGATGAAAACGTTGCGTTTCTAGATATACTGAGCATATAATATAAATAAACAGTAAATAACTAATATTTGATTACACTAATTAAATTGAGGCCATAATAAGGGTAAAATCCATTTTGAAAAAATGGATTAAACTCATACGTAGAGAAACAATATCAAAATATATATATTTACGTATAGATTAAATCAAAGTATCTGTAACAGAAATATATACTGTGTTGAATGTTGGCATATGAGCTATACCATAATTTAAACAGTAACTGTGGATGTGAGGCCCCATGTGTGGTTTAAACGTCACTTAAGCCCATAAGCGGGTAAATAGCAAATAATTCAGCGAAGTCCATAATCAAATTGTATTAATGCTTACAGTAAGCATAATAATCAATTTTTAACATGTCGCATGCATGTTAACACCGAATATTCATTGCACAAATCGATGAGATAAAACATAATATTGCGTTATACAGCGAATGTATATGTTTATCAATATTAGTTCAATGTGTGCCATTATGTAGTTACGTTTTGTAATAGATGTTTGTATAGCGCATACTTAAAAACATTGTATATATAGCACTAGCATTGCTCTTCCTAATGGTTGTAGTTGTGTTTGAAAGTATATGACATGTAGATGAAGTTGTTTACTGGAGGTCGGTACACTGCAAGGAATGGTTGTATTTTAGGATCGAGAATGACCCTACTTTACAGATACTCCATTGAGCCATGGATTCGCAGTACATCGCCATGAATTACTGAAGTAGTGCCATGTTCCCCCGGTACCACAAAATACAATTAAGTTCTACATTGGCAGTGCACCTACTAATGTATTATTTGATCGTGTTTGTCATACCATGCACACAGAATATCTGTACATGAGTACCTAACAGTTACTCATAGAGCGAGAATTGATTTAACAAGGCCGGTTTATCGACCCCATTGAGCCGCCACATGTAGATGTGCCAAGTTGAATGGGAAGTAGGTGGCTAATAAAGCTTGAAGAGTGACAGGTCACCCATTGAATTGAGAGTTAGGCCATACCAAATCGTTTCTTCGTTTAACGTGACTCTGACGATGGATGTTGGGTTCCCAGCGTAGGCAAGAAAATGTGTGACAATAAGTTTTATATACCCAATAGAACTTGAAATATATGTGTCGATGAGTGAAAAGTAACCCATAAAGCCAGGTTATTAAACAAATGTGCCAAACATTTGAGGTACCTCTAGAGGCATGGGTGTGCCTATTACCGTTAAACGTTAAAATATCAGCTTTCAAGGGCCGCTTTCAGGAGTTCATCCCCAGGGCCACGTTTTAACAGACATTTTAACTTCCCCTGATAATTAGCCTAAGGAAGCCTGCGTTCGAGTCTCCATGTTTAGACTCATTCTCTACTAAATGGTGTGTATCCATCATTGAGACCCACTGTATCATAGGTATCAATTCACACACAGGTATCCATTAGAAATGGTTGAATAAGAGGATGGTGAGTACTTCAAAGGACCAAGTATACTAGAAGCTTCTACAGTACTTCTACTTTGCTCTTTAGCAGGTCAGAGACGGTCAAACTTGATAGAAGTAGTTAACGAATCCGACATAAAAAGACTGCATTATGCCATGGAATATCCATATGGTCTTATGTACTTGTACCAATGTAATTGTTGATTGTGAGTATTGTATTGGGCCAGGCAAAGCTGAAGCTTGTAACATTATTTCACGTCATAGGACTGACCTCAGTTTACCACATCAGATCTGAACATCCAGTCATGAGTAACTTTTAAGATAGGGAATTGACGTAATTGGCATTACCGTACACAATATGTCTTGGTATGGTTGTACTTTGTGGTATTAACAGTATTTAAGTACATTAAATCACCGTTCGGCAGTATTTAGTACCTCAAATGACCGGGTCGACACCAGCTAAAATGAATACAATATTTTAACAGTAATAGGAATTAAAACAAAAACCAATCTGAAATAATGTATCAGATTAATTATGTACACCAGTCTGTAATAATGGCTTGGTTTGATGCTATAACAACCCATAGTTCAGCCGTTTAACCACCCTTTGATTGTCATTTTTAAACTTTCCCTGGTCATGGAATTACCTAATGAAACCTGCATTTGAGTCTCCCTGGGGCTATTTCCCTCCTGAGGGTGTGACAGCCAACATCCATCTGCGGTGCTCAGGAATAAACACTGCCCTCACAGGTACCCATTACACCTTGGTTTAGTATAGCTTGTGTGTTATTCTTGCTCTGAGAAATTAATCAGTGGTCCAAATAAGGGTTGAACCCGGGACCTCTCGATTGTGAAGCGCGCGCCCGACCTCTATACCACCGTGCCCCATCGACCACAGTTTCATAACCGTATGTTTTGCTGTCTCTCGTTGACTTATCATGGCCATGGTGAGGACCAAAACCGAGCTAATACAGGATAAGTACATGTACATGCATAACAAAGGAATGAATCCCTTATTACGGGCCTCAATAAAACAATCGATTTCCACATTTTATGTATCTAGAATTAATGTTCTGAAGGTATTGATGCGGATTAATTTATAATAAATGTAAATAAATCATTATAATGCATTAAGTCATGAAAACATTTGTACTCAGTAACAAGACATTCAAATGTAGTAATTGGTACCATTTTCACAAAAACAAATTAACTTATAATGACCTCAAGTTTTGTTTATTAATTCAAGTACACATTCTTTAAACCACAACAGGGCCTCAAATTAACACTTTACAGTTATTGGGCATAGCATAACTGATATGCCTACATTCAAATGCAGTGTATATGGGATTGCTTCAAGGGAGAGAAAATAATAGACCAGACTCTATATTATGAAGTGCACTTGAACAATTCAGGATCATTTGCTTTAGGAAAGCATTTGAATGCAGCTATCCATGACATTTTTGGTATGAATAGGAATACTTTAGGAACAAGTGTAAATTTTCACTATGCCCATCACACTCTACACCGGGACCCGAATTGGAGGTACAGGACACGGAACTCAAATTATCCACCGCAACAGGAATACTGGCCAGAGAATCCATGGATACAAGTCATGCGGCCACAACCACAGTGGTTCACAACTCGACCAGTGAAAAGGAACTGATATGCATGAATGAAACCACGTCAAGTCATAAGGGAAAACAAATTATTCACCTCAACATACATTATGATTATGTGAAACTTTTTTGACGATTCATTTATGGACAATTAGTTTAAATTGAATGGTTACATTATGTTTAGGAAAGATAGACGTACATTAGGTGGAGGTGTATTACTATATATCAATAAAAATTTCTCATGTGTCAGAAGGACTGATTTAGAACATGATGATTGTGAATCGATCTGGATTGATATTAAAATACCTAATCAGAAGCTTTTCATTATAGGTTACTTTTATAGGTCTCCATCAACCGATGTGAAGTGGTTTACACATACTGAGCAGTCTTTAGAAAAAGCTTTTCTTGAAAACAAAGAAACACTATTATTTGGAGATTTTAATTTAAACTATATTAATGGTCAATCTGTAAGTAATACATGGAATCACATAACTAATAGTTACAACCTAGAACAATTAATTACAAATCATACTAGAGTCACTCCATCATCAGCAACAATTATAGACCATGTATATAAGAACACAAAACGCCATATATCTGACAACAACGTTGTCGAAGAAACACTCAGTGATCACTTTATGATATCATTTACTCGCAAAATAAATACTAAGCACTCAAATCCAACCAACAACACTATCACATATCGCTCGTTTAAACACATGGATACTGAGGAATTTCTTCTTGACCTGTCGCATCAGCCTCTTTCAGTGGTTCAGTCATTTGACAACCCAGACAATGCAATTGAGTATTTTACACAATTATTTACAGAAACCCTGAACAGACATGCACCAATAAGACAAAAGCGAGTAAAACACACACACCAACCAGATTGGTTTAATTCTGATATAGCAAATGCAATAACATGCCGCAACAAATTCAAACAATCAGGTAACACTAGATCATACAAATATTGGCGTCAACAAGTCAAGAAGGTCTCTTACAAAAGCAAAAAGCAATTCTATGCACAATATATCCATAATAACTCTAATAAAAAATCTATGTGGTCAAATTTGAAACTTCTTTCTGGTAGATCTATAGTGCATAACAAAACGCATATCAATGACTACGAAAACAATCCAATCGCTAACAATCAAGAAGCAGCTGAGTTCTTCAACAAACATTTTGCAAATGTATTCAAGGCATCACAACCACAAGATTCACTTAACAAAAAGTATGCTGAATCAATACAAAACTTCACCTCTGAAAAATGAACTCCGGACACGAAATCTACCATTCCTGACATATCTGAGGACTATATTCTCAAACAATTAAAAAAAACTGGATATCAAGAAGTCTACTGGCCTTGACGAACTTGGGCCTCGTATCTTGCAATTAAGTGCAGAAATTATTGCCATACCTCTGTCTCACATTTTCAATCTTAGTATACGAAAAGGGGCATTCCCTGCAAACTTCAAGAATGCAAAGATTATGCCTATCCACAAGAAAGGATCAACTCAAGAGGTTAACAATTTCAGACCAATATCTATTCTCCCTGTCATTTCAAAGATTTTTGAAAAACATATTGCCTTTCATCTTCGTGCTTATGTTGAACAACATAAACTACTTCATATCAACCAGTCTGGATTTCGTACAAATCATTCTTGTGAAACTGCTTTAACTTCAATCGTAGATGACTGGTTATCAGCCATTAACGATCACACCATTGTTAGAACTGTCCTACTTGACCTCTCTAAAGCATTTGATATGGTAAATCACAACATTCTTCTTGAAAAACTCGAACTTAACCACTGCAGCTCTCTTGCTTTGCAGTGGTTCAAATATTATCTATCAAACAGGCACCAACAAGTTTCGATTTCTGGTTATCTTTCAACACCTCGGCTTATAACAGCTGGTGTTCCTCAAGGGTCTGTTCTTGGGCCTCTCCTCTTCATACTTTATATCAATGACCTTCCATTACATATTCAAAAATCAGAGGCTAACATGTTTGCTGATGATACAACACTTTATGCTTGTAGTAAAAACTCACAGGACGTCCAATTAAAATTGCAAGATTCCTTGGACGCAGTTTCTGAATGGTGCAATCATAACTCAATGATTTTAAATAGCTCAAAAACAAAGTCCATGATGCTATCTGCATCTTACAAACAAATCAGTAACTGCCCATGTATCCCTCCCCCTCCAAAATGACAATTTGCAGCTTTCTACAACAGAAAAACTCCTTGGAGTACATATTGATGACCATTTAAACTTCAACACACATATCACACACACTCTTAAAAAATGCAACTCTCTTCTCTTCCTTCTCATGAGAATAAAATGTTATCTTGACCTCAAAACCAGGAAACTGTTTTTCAATTCCTATATTCTTCCTCATCTTGACTACTGTGTCACAATATGGGGGAGCTCTACTTGTCTTCTACTTGACAGATTATTAAAATTTCAAATGCGTGCAGCAAGAATCATTCTTGACAAAGATTTTGATGCGCCATCTGCAGAGCTCTTTCAAAGCTTGAGATGGATGACAATTTATGAAAGAATTAAATATAAAAAAGCTATTCTTGTATTTAAAAGCTTGAACAATACAGCTCCTGAATACCTGTGTTCTAAATTTCAAATTACAATTTATCCCAATCAAACATTAAGGTCAGCTGCAAATAATCTCCTACACATGCCTAAGCCAAATTTAGAAATTTTAAGAAAGTCAATCTCTTATGCTGGACCAAAGCTATGAAATTCTCTTCCTGGAGATATCAGAAAATCCAATACATTAAACACTTTTAAGTCAAAATACATCAAATACAAATTTTCACACTGGCCTTATAGTATGTCCACTTAGCAAACCTATGCGCGATACCACTGTTATGGTCATGTGATACAAAGTATCTAATATTTACAGTCTATCAACAAAACAAAAACACTATCATTTGCAATTTACTACATACAATATATTTTTTATATATATGCCTATGTTGGGGAGGGGGGTTATTTATTGTTATTCGTTAATTATGTTATTTTGTTTCTTCTTTTCAGTGGACCTTATTGAAAATTGATATTAACTGTCAAATATGTAATCCACAATAACTAAAGTCGTTATTATTATTATTTTAATGAAACATTTCAGAAACAAACGGACCCCATGGCGAAGCTGAGATATTCTAAGCAATCTGATCTGAGCATTACTTTTTCCAATAGTTTATATACCTTCGCCACAAGGTCAATTCTTTTCAAGTATAATTAACAAGATTAACTGTCAACAATTATGTTTATTTTACATCATACATAGTAGCATACGATCAAGTAAGGGGAGCAAGTTAAGTGTTGGGGAATATTGGCCGTGACTAATTAAGACTTCCGGTATTTGAACCGCGGTAAGTCAGACAAGGGGACAGACATGCATGACAGCTTAATTATAGGATATATTGGTCAGTGGGAGGATTATGTAATGTACGTGGACAGCAATGTCCTAAATTTCTCGGGTGGCTCCCAGTAGATGCTGCGGGTAGCCATACCCGTAAGTGCTGCATGGGGAGCCAACCCATAAATGTATCTGGGTAGCCATACCCTTCCTGAACTCCCTGACCGAATTTAGCTTCGCCCCGGGGCATGCCAAGCAAAGCAATGCTTATTACGGACAAAGCCCCGAGTTCCCTTAAAATCCCATACTAAGTGAAATGGAAGTTAGAGTCCATGCGCAGAGTATATTAGTTCCATCTTTCGCAGGACCCGAAGTTGGCCTAAATTAACTCCCTTTTGGAAGATTATATAATTACTACATGCATGTCTGTCCCCTGCAGGAATTTTTCCGCCAGATTTTAAAATAGTTCATAACGACACTTCTGTCACGACAGTCTTTGATTATCAAAGTTTTGCAGCAATCATAGATTAAATATTCGTCGTTATAGTGTTAGTAACTGTTCGTTTTGTGAACCGTTATATCCCACCATGGCACCTATATAATGTTCACCAATGTAGACTAGCTGTTAGAATCCAACAAGTATCGAGCACATCGCGAAATCCACCATATGAATGATAAATTGTATAATTTTGAAGTATAACACTATCCAACTTCACAAGTGAGTCAATCACGTGTAGATTTATCGTTGCCTCGCGTGTTCTGCCATTGAATCGATGACTTGTATGATTGTCCAAGTGTGATAGTCTGATATCTGATGCCAAGATGGGTACCGCTCCCCTTACTTGTGTATATATTCATAAGATTAAGACAACTTCTCCTGAAAATAGAACAGAAATTCTGGCAGTATCTTGAAACATAATGGTATCGACAAGAGATATAATTAGTATGCATGGGTAAAAGTTGCGTGCTAGTGAGTAAAAGTTTCTTGCTAGTGAGTTTCACAATTGGTAATCCATAAATGGACTGTTTTTATTCAGTGGTAAACATTTACAATTTTCCGGGGTTTCGTAATTTCCAACTTTACCCATGAATATGTGAATATCAGTTTTGCATCTAATATTAATAATGCAAAGAATAACAAAATATTACGTTATTGAATAAAACCTGTATTACAAGTTCTCAACCTATCACCCATTAACCATTAATAATCTGGGTGTGGTGGGTGGGTATGTGTTTCAACTCCAACAATCTCATTTGAAAAGGTTTTAGGACCTCGTGCAAGGCCTTTATATAGCCGTTAAAGGATTCCGAATGAGGGGGCGTGGCAAATAATAATTGCAAGCGGTGCGTACATAAACAAACGATAAAGTGAAAGTAGAAACTACAAACATAAATATTCATAAAATAACAGCAATTATTTCTGAGATAAATAATTGAATTTATTTTAATGAAACATTTCAGAAACAAACGGACCCCATGGCGAAGCTGAGATATTCTAAGCAATCTGATCTGAGCATTACTTTTTCCAATAGTTTATATACCTTCGCCACAAGGTCAATTCTTTTCAAGTATAATTAACAAGATTAACTGTCAACAATTATGTTTATTTTACATCATACATAGTAGCATACGATCAAGTAAGGGGAGCAAGTTAAGTGTTGGGGAATATTGGCCGTGACTAATTAAGACTTCCGGTATTTGAACCGCGGTAAGTCAGACAAGGGGACAGACATGCATGACAGCTTAATTATAGGATATATTGGTCAGTGGGAGGATTATGTAATGTACGTGGACAGCAATGTCCTAAATTTCTCGGGTGGCTCCCAGTAGATGCTGCGGGTAGCCATACCCGTAAGTGCTGCATGGGGAGCCAACCCATAAATGTATCTGGGTAGCCATACCCTTCCTGAACTCCCTGACCGAATTTAGCTTCGCCCCGGGGCATGCCAAGCAAAGCAATGCTTATTACGGACAAAGCCCCGAGTTCCCTTAAAATCCCATACTAAGTGAAATGGAAGTAAGAGTCCATGCGCAGAGTATATTAGTTCCATCTTTCGCAGGAACCGAAGTTGGCCTAAATTAACTCCCTTTCGGAAGATTATATAATTACTACATGCATGTCTGTCCCCTGCAGGAATTTTTCCGCCACAAAAGTATGGCGTAGCAATACTTTCCCCAAAAATTCCTTCTATTACCTAAGCAGCCTTATAGCTGCCTTTATGTTCCTTACTTTTAGGTAATGTGCTAAGTACTGTGACTTGATACTGATTACTGATACTAAGATCCCTGTGCAGACTAAATCGCAAATACTCTGCCAAATAATATGCTGTATGAGGAAAAGGTTACATTTCCAAGCATATCGCGGCACTATAAGCCCAGCCCAATGTCACAAGCAGGGCCTAATGAATGAACTTAAATCGGATCAGAATGGATAGAGTCACATACGGAGCCAGCCCACATTAAGGGTGTTAAACAATGATGTATGGCAAGAAAAATACAAGCCAATATTTTTAGTCACTTAGTTTTTAAGTTCCAATCATTCTATATAACTCAACTGCAAAAGCGCTCCTATTCAACGGAGCCAACCATGGTCCGGCTTAAGGATGAATTCATTTTCCTCGGTTAAATTTTTTATTTATTTTTAGACAATCTGTTTTGCAGATTATTTCATCTCTAGGTAGCCATAGCCTTATGCAATAATCTGGAGATTGATGCTCCTAAGCTTGACATATTTCAATTACCCATGCCATGGGCGTCACCCAACAAGTAAGCATGATGCTGAAGAACATGACTATAGGCATAGTGTTCAGTGCTTGCTGTCCTCGCTGTAGTTCTCATATGGAAAGCCTGGTACTAAATTGGATATGACAACTACAACTTCTGTTATTGCAATAAAGCATACAGATTGAATTGTATCCCAAAAAGTCATATAGCGATGGAAAGTTACGTGTGTTTTTACAAGCAATACATCTTACGCAATGATTCTATAGGATCGCCACGAGTCGGACTGTTGGTTTAGTTTAATGCTGTGACAATCATAAGCATTCAAGCTGTCCTGTAAGGCGATCCCACAGGCATTCCGAAAGGTCATCAAAGTTATGCCTGGAGTGCAAGACTCATAACTGAATATAAATAGGCTACATGCGATTCTGTGAACTTACAGGTCACGTTTTTAGATTCTCGAGGAAGATCTTGGCCCAAAACACAGTTAAGCAAGTTATTACCAACTAGGTTAGATGTTGCATTGCACACCAGCAAATGTCGGGGTCTCCTGAGTTTAAAACGTTAGGTCTAGAATTAGTTTGACAGATGTGGGCGACAGTATAGAACAAAGCGTCTGTTTCATCATGGCCCGGTCGACTATTTGCATGTAAAGTGTAGGATGAAAGAGATCTTTAATATAGGCATTTTAAGTACTTACGCTCAATGTGATTTCATAGATGTGAATTGCATTTAATTTCCAAGTATGACAAAGGCAAGCATATAACTATAGGGACCAAATAATTACTTTGACTGGATTTTAAACCGTTAAGAAACTTGTCATTATTTGTAAATGTGTTGCACATTTAAATACAAATCTAGTGATCTGCTTTCTCTTCTTACATTCAGCGCCCTTCCAATGTGGGCCATGTGTTATGATAGTGGCCTATTTTGCATTTTCAGGCCGTCAATTAAGTTTAGATGATATGTACAGTTGTAACTAAAAGCTTTATGACTCGATATGCCTTACGGCTGAAACACTTGAATGTTTTACTAATTTGTTACAGCTATTAGCGCTTCTCCCAGCTACTGCGTTCGAAACATACGAAATGCATAATGAGGGATAATACATGAATGAACTTAGAACCCCATAGGTCTATTTTGGTTTCGAGTTTTTAATTGCTAGTGGTATGAATTAAAAACTCTGGCATGGTTGAGTTGAACCTAAGAAACTGAATGCAGAATCTGGTCATAATTTAAAGTGCACAAAATGGCATTGTTTGATAGTCGCTATTCCCATGTGAAGCTTAAATTCCTGGCATCCCTGAGCCTATGTTATTTTATTCAGCTGTGGCCCTTTTGACTAGTATCAGTTTAATAATGAACAAGTTTAAATGGCAAATGTTGTACTGGATTTTGACTAGGCTTTAAGCGTTTTTAAGAATCCTATTCGATGACTTTAGTGTCCGAGTAATAGATCAGCCTCCCGATTGTGCAACACCTTAGTCATTCAGTTGTATATTAAAGACCGATTTCGTTAGAGGCTACCTGCAGAGCAGTGTATTTGATAGGCTGCAGCACAAGTTACTGGACATAGCGTCAGAGTTAGCAAAAGAAATTTTAACAAGTCATTAGCTCAAAAAAAAAACAACAGTTCATGTTATTAATTGTATTGCCATATATTGTCCAAATATGGTTAAATATATCAATATAAAATTCAGACATATTTCTATCATCTAAAAGTCCATTTATAGCTAGCCTATCTAAGCCTTGGATACAAAATGCGTTGCTCCGAAGACTGGCCGCTTGTTTTTAGTATAGCTAGAAACAGTATATGCATTATAATAATGTAGACATAAGAAATGCGATTTTATTTTAATTTCTAACTGAAGGCTAACATAATGTTAATCGTTGATGGGCTACGCTAAACCTTTATGATGACATCCTAATGGTATCATAGTGCTTGAATTTAAAGAATCAATATGCAATGAAAACCCAAAAGAACATTAAACCGCACTTATAATGTATAAGTACCAATAAAGCAATGACCTGGGATTTGTTGCTTAATGTCTCCTCAGTGGTACAGTATGGGATGCTCATAGCCTAATAATTAATAAAGACACACGAGCAAAGAAATCCAAATAGTTGCGACATCACTGAGTAAAAGTTAACTGTAATATGGCCAGGGGTACAGTTTATCAGAGCATGTACACCTGCACAACCCCACGATTTCCCAAAACATTGTGTTTATAGATAATATTTGCTTAAATGCGTTTTACAAAATAATTTATGTCACTTTCCTTCTTTCCAATCTTTGTATTACAATTGAGCAGTCCTAACTAAGTGTTCTTGAGGTTAGACAAGAGGTTGCCTACTGGTAAAAGACTCAATAACAAATATGTGCATAATTTTCTCAAAACTAAAGAGTAATAATTTTACTCATGCCTATAAGGCATCTGTTCAGATAATAAGAATGTCCGAATTTATGTATCCGAATTCCTGTCAACTATTATTGCTACTCCGCTTCTGGAGAATGATAGCAATTATTCCAACCCTGACCTTGGCTATAGTTACAGAATATAAAATCCACCAATGCCTTTCCTAAAAATAAGGTGTATACTTTTTAAAATCCCTTGCTTAATTGGGAACATGTAAGAATATCCTGAATTTAAATGTCCGAATACCACTCAACTGTGTCATAACCTGGTGAAACAACGAAGCATAAGGCTTGATATTTTATTCCGAACTGGCATTACGTAAATATTATCTCGTAATAGGCCTATTAAATTACTAGCCTCGAAACACGTCGTTCCCGTGCCTGTATTTTGCTAAGTTTACGACAAAATGTCTCGTTTTAGACCTGTCCTCTAGACCGGATGTTGACAAATCGAAAGTGACACGAGCTAAATTATTACGTTGCTTGCAATATTATACCCTATTTTTAACGCTGAACTGAAATATTTTTGTTGCTTAACTGAATCCTGGTGGCCATACCTTATAACCAGCTTCATATACGTAGACACGCTGACTATTCAGCACCGGAATTTCTAGTGTAATGCCCGGATGTACGCACTGTCGCAGAGGTCAAATTGGTTACACACTCATTGCAGAGTACTAGGAGCTGCGTTTCATTAGAAAACGTCGCTCTGTTCCTACGAAAGAAGCCAGAATAAGCTACTCGGTGATGACACGTCATGTGCTTCACGTAAAAATGTTTCCAATTCAATACAGTACAGTAATTTTATTCTCACCATTTCCGTTGTAATGTTGTCTCGGCTGCAGTGCCTCCAGTAGGCTTATAGCCGCAAAATACGAGCTTCGTATTCTGTGTCCGTCATTTCGCTGGTTACGAGTTGCATGACATGTGTTTCAACTCCAACAATCTCATTTGAAAAGGTTTTAGGACCTCGTGCAAGGCCTTTATATAGCCGTTAAAGGATTCCGAATGAGGGGCGTGGCAAATAATAATTGCAAGCGGTGCGTACATAAACAAACGATAAAGTGAAAGTAGAAACTACAAACATAAATATTCATAAAATAACAGCAATTATTTCTGAGATAAATAATTGAATTTATTTATACTGACGGGTAGGTGGAGATTTTCATACCCCTTCGGGGCCTCATTTGTGCAGGAGGCAGGGCCTCTCATGATTGTCTCTTTGGATTCTTTTCATCAGATTGACTTATAGAGCAACTGTGCCAAATTTGGTGCTTTATACACCATGTGAACATTCATGGCTCTTACAACCCTGAGTATAGCGGGTACTAGTCATTCATTTCCGAAGTTAAAGGCAATTCCATTTTCGACAATAGGTGTGTCGCGTGATTTTCTCTGAAAATGTGCCAACAAGTGGCCCAAGTATACTTTTGAAGTATTTAAGGGGTGGGGTATAAATTTGACAATGAAGGTTCATGCCATTAGCCATCCAAATCATTAAATGACAATGAGCACAAATGTAAGGCAAAAAAGCAAGTAAGCGGCCTATAGCATAATATCTGTGTGCTCCACCAGGGAATTTTAAAGAGTAACAAGTATAAATAAAAAAAAGAATTAAAACTAAAAACCTGTTTCACAATCGGTTCCTTCATAGCCAGCGGCACAGGCGCACGTGTAAGAACCCAGATTATTAGTACATACACCACCATTTTGACACGGGGCAGGGGCACACTCATCAATGTCTAAAAACATCAACAAGAGCATTCAATTAATTTTAACACTTTGCAAATAATCTGCACCAATGCTATGTGATGATGATGGTGATTGTGGCGGCGTCGGTGGCGGCGGTGATGATGGTGATGGTGATGATTTACTAATGCTATTGTAATTTTAATGAGAATCACTCATTTCAATGGTTCATATGACAATAAAAACAGGAAAATATTTATTTTCCTGTTGAAGTACACACTGCGTTATATAAACGACACCAAAAATAACATCATTTTCGGGATAAAATGACGTCATTTAGGAGATAAAGTGACATCATCTTAACATTTGTTACAAGTGTGACTTATAATAATATACATACTCGCTATCCTAACACAGCTACATGCACAAGGTAAGTCATGTGCTATAAATGTTTACCTGTGCACGCAGTTCCTGAACCATCATCCTCATATCCGGCCTGACACACACACGATATAAAGTCACATGCCGCGAATGCAATATTTGTACATAGAAAAATATTCGTTGAACAGTCGTCTCCCAACACACCTGCAGCATAATTCGAAATATGTGTTACAAGATATATACAAATATATACAAACTAGAAATGTGTCAATCGACAGGGCTGCCCCAATCGGGGTATATAGTAAAAGTAACAATGGGACATAACTCTGGTAAAAATTGTCGCAGCAAAAATTCTTTCCTTAACGGTCAACTACATATCAAAGTTCTTAATCAGTGACAGTTTGAAGATATTCCACCCAACAGTTTGTGAGGAGTTCAACACACAAGATATGTATTACGTAGGGACAGCACCAATGCTATATGCCCGCACTTATAAATAAGTAAGCGACACAAAAAAGTGGATTTAGGTTTTCAAACTACTTGACCAAATTAGCAATTTTTTCCAAAGGGTATAGTTTTCCTTTGTATTCCATACGTATTTCAGTAGAATTTACTTGCCTGAACAAAAAATTAATGTAAAAATCTCATTCAAATGTAATTTTGCCGCAATATTGTGAAACAGGGATTAAAGAAACAGAAAATACTCCACTCTTTAGTGCACCCAGGATAACCAAAAAGGTGGGGAAAGTTGGTATAAACCACTAGGTGAAAAAGCAAGCATGCACAATTTATCCATGTTGTTTTAGTATACAATTGACCATATGTGTTAAAGTACAGTATGTTAATTGATAATGGTTGTAAACAACAACTAGTATGTTGCGTAAACTATGTTTATCTCAGTTTAACAGTGTATACCTGATTTAACGGTAGTCCCCACTATTCTTTCGAATGGGACAGTTCCATCATTAATATTACGATACTTATTGAATCACCAGTAACCAATTTTTCAATAATAGACCAATCTGGTCAATGTTTGTAAATATCACACTATCCTGGTCACACTATTTAGACATTAATTAACAGTAGGGGTGAGCTGAAAGCCTTTGAAAGTTTTTTTTTAGTTCTACAAGAATAAAATTTGGAATTTATATTGACCTGGTTCGCAAGTGGATGCAGTGTTATCCCATCCAGTGTCGGCAACACATGTCGAAGTACTTCCACCGCTTACTTTGTACCCATTGTTACAGCTGAATTGTGCAATATCGCCCGTTGTTGTACCGCCTGATGTATCAACTGCACCATTGGCTGGTGCAGCCAGTCGAGCCCCGCAGTCTGTAATACAGCAACATGGATTATTAAAGGAGTAATCCTTAGTCCTACCGATATGACCATGGAAGGTTTAAAATGTTAATGAATTTCAGAAGCAACACAATTTAAAGGGACTCAACTCCAATTGGTAAATTGCAAAATTTATCAAAAAGCTCTCTTAAAGTGTATAGAGCTATATTTTAACAATCATTTAATGTCAAAATAATTATTTGCATCGTTTCAAGTATGATACTAGACTACCTTAATTGCAAATTAAAACTTTGGATGGGTTCCGTGTACTTTGATTCAAACGTCCAAAAAATAGTCGCTTCTTATTATTTTACAGGGTGTTCTAGTACACTTTCGCATGAAATCAGACAATTTGCATGTCCAATAAATCACAGAGAGAGTTTCTGTTAAAGCTGAAGTGAAAAATGATCTAATGGATATGAAAGCATAATTTTTTTTCAATTTTTTTAATTTAAAAAAAAAATATCGTCAGATATAGCTCTATACACTTTAAAATCGCATTGTTTTGGCTTGACCTACCTTATATTATATACGAATCCGGACTTATTCATCTAGAAGAAAATATAATTGCATAACGTCGGTTTATTAAATTTAAAAACCAAAAAATCTTTAGCGTGACTAGTGCATTAAAATTTAAATTCATCGTTGTGTAGCATAGGGTGTTGTTAAAATGCTGAGAATACTGTAAACCTAGAAACTTTCGCGGCGACTAACTTTCGCGTTTTTAAGTCTCCCGCGAACACCGCGAAAACTAAGTCGCATAGTGACAAAATTATTGATATTATAGTGCGTTAGCGACTAAGCTGGACCCCCATAAACCTTAAATATCTTTAAAAGTAATTATGCAATTCGATTAAAATTTGCTATAGTTGAATGAATAATCTTTACCAATTTCAGATTTTTGTACTCAATAATTAAAATTTTCCTCATTGTGTCTAATACATTATTTTTGGTATTTTAATAAAAAAATGGACAGGGAGTAAAATAAGCCATTACGATCAGCCAGTTAGAATAATGTTATTGTATTTTTAACAACTATAACGGTACACATATGGATAATTTTACCTAATTTTGTCTGGTCATCAATGTGTACATAGTTGAGGCCCATCTTTTGATTGCAATGATCATTTGTACAAACAGAATTACAATGCTTTTCTAGCAAATATTTCTACCCAGTTGCTCGAGTAAGATAAATAACAATGAATGTTCATGTATGGGCCTCATTATATATTTACAATGGTCACTGGTGTGTAACTTAATGCACAGTTATATTGGATCAAATTGCTGATCTTTGCTGTTCCGTTCACTACAATCACCCATACGTATTTACCCTGTTTTAGACTTCAAAATTTGCATTAGACGTGAATGCAAAGTACACTTTTCTGAAAACCAAAAATTCTTATTTAATTTGTGAGAGTTGGTATAGCTAGTTTGCGATAGAAAAAAATCGTGTTTTTTAAAGATTTCTGAAAATTTATTTATCAGACTTTGGTAAAAAATTACACAAAACTACATTAACTTCCTACCTACTATTGTACTTCTGGGTTTAATCGGTTATTAATATGCACTTACCATTTAGTCTTGGTAGTTCCTGGCTGCTCCTGCTCGGATCGATGTGGATAATACTTTTTACTTTTGCTACTACAATCTACGTGTGTGGTTCTACGATTACGGAACCGGAAGGGGGCCGATGCTACATTAACTTCCGGTAGGTTCAGGCTAAAGGCCAGTCCAAGCCGTACGGACCGAGTTACGGGACGTAGGCACAACACTCTTCCCCACCCTAATTGAAGGAAGTTGGTCCTCGGACAAATTTAGCCCCTTCCTGGGAACAAACCAGTACTAGTATTGCAGGAAGGTAGAATTTAACAGCCCAACTACCTTAACTTTTGACCCGGACTGCAATACCCCCCCCAACTGGCGGTCATTTAAAATGAACCGCCACCAAGGCCCCTGGGCCTATTCCATCTCTGCACTGTATGTTGACAACGGCGGGCACTTGTCAACATACAGCCGTCTCCCGTTGGCTGCCGCTTCCCGAAGGATGTCCTCCCAGGGTTGATCCCGAATTAAACCAATCCTGGATGCAACCCAGCCAATCATGCAAGGCGTCGAGAACTTGCACGATTGGGGCCTGAAGTATGGGGCATCTGTTTCCAGAAGCAACCGGTGAAGCGGGAGCTGTCTAACAGCATGATCCTGGAGACATGTGACTATGGCAGTGAACCCAAAATAAGTATTTGGGAACACCGCCAGCCACTCCTGCATTACGGTCATAGAGCCTGTAAAACAATGCAGGTGTACCAGTTGGTCATGGCTGACCCCGGGGTGACCTCTTAACAGATATAAAACTGTTAAGATAGACTCATCAGACCGCTCGAGAGATGTGCCTCTACAGTGGAGCACCAGAATGTGCTCAGGCTTAAGAAGGTGCAAGACCTTATCGAGCGTGCGGAGCTGATGAGCCCAAGTCACCGCAGGCTCTGTTCTGTCAAAGCCTACTTCTCCAAGGCCAGCCACCCCCGGAAGCTCCAATGTTTCCTTGAGCTTGTTATAGGCAGAATCGCTCAGAGGCTTCTTTGGGTGGAACCCAATTACTGGGACCACACCTTGATCCATCCATGTGGAAAGAGTTGACTCTGTGGGGTATGTCTCCGGGTCACAAAAAACACCTACTGCGCCCACAAGGTCAATTTCATGTGACTCAAGGGGATTAAGATCACTCATCTCCTTAAGAGATGGATTCTTAATCCCCATTTCCCGCATGGACCGATCAAGGTGACAATGGCTGTCAAAGCCTTGAGGACGTTTGGGCAGCTGCTCACGGTCCTCAGGAGAGAGCTCGAACAGCTGCTTCCAGCTCTCCTCTTGGTGTCTTTCCAGCATAGACACCATGGCCAGAGCGAACCGCCAGTGGACCAAAACCCCCACACTGTTGCGGGTCGGCTTTAGTTCCAAGTCCACTATGGCTGGTTCACCTACTCTGGCACACAGCTCCTGTGCAGCAGCGCACGCTTGGCTGTCTAGGGTCTCACCCTCTACCTGGGAACCCAAGGTCTCAATATAAATGACTAGGTCATTTAGATGCTTGTGGGCACCGAGGAGCCACCGAACAACAAGCTTCAGGGCACTCAACCTTCTTTCAGTGATACCTTCACCTAAGAGAGAAAGGTTGAACACCCCTGGCAAGTGACACAGGAGGGCATGCTTGCGGCTTGCCTCGGACCCACAGCCAGACACTGGACACCGCCGAGAGTTCCTAGGAGCTGAGGGGGACCTTACACGGGGTTGCTTCTCAGAGCTATGGTCTGGCTGACTCTGAGAAGAGTGTGCTGTCTGTTGACGGGACACACCTGGGCCAGAGGAAGTGTTCCTCTTTCTGCCACGACCCCAAGATTTCTTCCGGGATCCCGGTGCACCTTTAGTGCTCCGGTCCCTGGGTGCTGCAGACTGAGTCTGCACTGGTCTGGCCATAGGCTGGGTACTGCCGAATTGACCAGACCTAGCCTTTGCCACCTGAGCGTATGTTGGTCGATTGCCTCTTGCATAACTGGGTACAGGGGCCGTACTAGCACTCCCTGTCCCACGTCCACCTAGGGAAGAGTTAAGGGGCTTCCCCTTGCCTGAGGTCAAACTCTTCAGGTCTAACCGTGGTCTTGGCTGAACTGGACTGACTGGTATTTCTTTACCAGTTACTGGACTTAGAGCCAGTAACCTGTCAGCAACCGCAGACGACACGGATCAGAGGCGTAGCTGGGTCAATTCAGAGTGTACGCCCGTTTTATATTTAGTTTTAGATCTAGAAAAAAATCAGTTAACCTGAGCAGCGGACACGTACATACTCATTCTCAACTTGATGATGTTCACTTATTACAGTACTTTAGAAGCGAGCAAAACGAGTGAGAACAAACTGAGCAGCAGGCATACATCCATGTTCCCTACTTAATGATATTCACTTAGTAAAGTACTGAGCGAGCGAAGCGAGCTAGAAAAAAAACACCGTTAGTCTGAGCAGCAGGTCATACATACATGTTCCCTACTTGATTATATTCACGAAATACAGTACTGGGCGAGCAAAGTGAGCTAGCAAAAACTGTTTGTCTGAGCAGCAGGTCATATATACATGCTCCCTACTTGATTATATTCACGAAATACATTAATGAGCGAACGAAGCGAGCTAGAAAAAATGTTTGCATCAGCAGCACGTCATACATGTATACATGTTCCCTTCATGATTATATTCACTTAATTCAATATTGAGCGAGCGAAGCGAGCTAGATAAAAAAACAATGTTTGCCTGAGCAGCAGGTCATACATACCCATTCTCTACTTGATGGTATTTGCTGATTAATTTAAACTGAGCTAGCGAAACGAGCTAGAAAACGCACAGTTATATCTGAACTGCAGGATATACCTTCAGGTTCTCTATTTGGTGATGTTTACCTTGTAAAGTACTGAGCGTGCGTAGCGACCTGGAATAATTTTTTTTTAGATGGACAACATGTCACCCAAACTCTATTATGATTTAGTATATTTCCTAAATTACTAGATTCTTGTTAAAATATTGAGTGAGGTAGTACGTTTTGTTTATTTAGACAGCATGCTTACAGACTTGATCTCTATCAGATGAAATACATTTTGAAAGTTGATGAGCGAGCGAAGCGAGCTAGAAAAATATCTAGAATAAACCCTGAATCCAAAAGTAAGAATGAACATTTATGCCTAACCCTAGGGAGGCATCGATTTTTATTGCATTTTTGAGTCAGTTCATTTTATCATTTTTTCCATGGAGCGTACGCCCGGGCGTACGGGCGTATGCCTGGCTACGCGCCTGCGGATTCGACCTCCATGTCCGACTCGAACTCAAGAAGGCTCTCATTGGGCGCCTGAGAGTTCCCCTCAGCTTGCTGGGTAGTTGGACCTACACCCGAACTAGCATCCTGGGTATGGGAAGGGGGAACTATCGGTACAGAGTTCATGGGTTGAGCCTTCCGGAAAACATGCTCTGAGACCCAATCCTGGGAGTCAAATTGGTAGGTGTTGAGGTGGCCTGCCAACGCGCTCAGATACTGACGTTTACCTCTTTGCTTAGCGATTTCCACTTGGGCCAAGAGGACGCCCCAACGTGTCAGGTCATCGCTTGCGGCGAGAGTTTTGGCCAAGGTGACGGGGCAACAGAGTCTTTCCCGGGCTGTGCATTCCCTTACCCACCCTAAACTTTTCCTAACCTTGCCGTCTACGGAGTACTTATTTCTAGGCATCTGAAAATGAAATAACAGACGGCGTCACATTCAAATAAAATTACCTTGACCTCAACTTGCAATCCGGGCATTTGTACAACTTTATATCGAGTGCGTCAGTAGCTGTGACATCCACACAGGAGCCATGAAACCACTCCTGGCAGAAGTCGCACCGAATCATAAATCTGCCCTGCCATTGCTTTCGACACAGACAATAAAGGCGGTCATTGCCTGTGGCTGTTACCGCTTCACCGGGGTTGGCTTCCCAGTGTTTGATCCAGACTGGTACATCCTTATCATTACACCTTTTTAGTCTGTCGTGGTTTACCACGAACACAGTATTTCTTAATTTGACTCTAAAAAGGTATGATGACAATTTAGAAACGATGACCCCGGGGCCTTTCCAAGGTGGACAGAGTTTCCTACATTTGCCCTTTAGGGCGGCCGTATCGAGTAGGTAAACTCGGTCGCCAACTTCGAAGTTTCTTTCAAGCAAACGCAAGTCGTAGTTACGCTTCATACGTTTAGAAGAACTTCGCATTGCCCTGCGAGCTACCTCATGGGCTTCTCGCAACTTTTCAACCAGATCACCAGCCAAGTCAGCCGGTAACTGATCATTCGCAGACCGCTGTGGAAACATGATGTGAGCGGGAGTATTCACTTCCTTGCCAAGCATCAACATGTTAGCTGTGAAGCCAGTCATCCTATTTACTGATGACCTGAGGGCCCCAGCGATCTGCTGCAGGTGTATATCCCATTGGTTTTGGGACTTACCAATGAAACACCTAATGGCGTCCATCAAGGTCCTGTTATACCTTTCTACCTGACCATTTGCTGATGGACGATAAGGGGTAGTCCGTGCCTTATGGATTCCAAGCACCTTACAGACTTCCGTGAACAGATTCGATTCAAAGTTCCGGCCCTGATCCGAGAATAGCTCAAAAGGAATACCAAACTTTGAAAAGAAACCGTCAACAGCTGCTCGGGCTGTTATCTCGGCGGACTGATTGGGGACGGGTATACATTCCACCCATTTGGTGAACTGATCCACCATCATGAGTACATACTCATTACCCCTGGGCGTTTTAGGTAGCGGCCCCAGGAAGTCAATGTGTACTCTTTCCATGGGTGAGCCTGCCTGGTATTCAATCAGACCGCATTTCCCTTGCCTCTCTGATTTCTTGTTCTGATTACAGGTCTCACACTGGGACACATACCGGCGCGCATCCCTACCGACCCCATACCAGGCAAACTTCTCCTTAACCCGTTCCTTCGTTCGTTTTACACCCTGATGTCCAGCAGAAGGGAGCCGATGGCTAAGTGCCAATGCTTCTGTTCTTAAGCTAAGTGGCATTACCAATAAAACATCATCTCGCTTATCACGCAGATACATAACATTGTCAATCAGGAGATATTGCTCCTTGTTCAGCCAATATGACTTAGCGGCTGGACTGGCCCGGAACAAGACTTGGGAAGTAGGGACTGTCCCGTTCCTAAGCCAATCCAGAACAAAAAGCAAATCCTCATCTTTTTCTTGGGCCGTGGCTAGGTCGCCAACTGAGAAACCCCAGCTACGCAGCCCCACAACCACATCTGACTGGTTCACTGACGTGGCCAGTGAAATACCTTGGTCTGAGTTATCAGGTGCAGGGGTGGGTGCGAGCTGAGAAGTCCCAGCAGGGCTATCTAGGTGGACTGACCCTGTCTGATTCTGGGCGTGTCTCCGGGTAGTCACCAAATTGACACCACACACTTCTGCCCCAGTAGTATTATTGGGCACGCTCCACGGAATAAGCTCAACAATGTCTTGGAACACATCTACAAAGTAGGGGCTAGCTTCCCCACTCTGGATAGTGTCATCTGCCACCGCAAGAATGGCTTCCTCTGCTAGACTGGAGTGTTGGACTTGACAAACCGGACCATGTATTTTACCTATAGTGGCTGACGGAGTCTCATACCGACACCCGTAGACAGGTTTACTCCTGTGCCTGGCATGGTTTTGCTGGTTATAAGTGGGGTTGCTGATTGAACAGACTACCAGCTCACCATTTGCCAACGGCACTGCGTCGTCTACATCAACAAAAAAGGACTCCCAGTTTTCGTGTGCCTTTTTACAGTAAACACACCCGCCACAAGGCAATTGACTCGGCTTGACACCTGGGCGAAAGGCCATACATTGTTCGTCAGAGGAGGGTACCCTCGATAATGAATCGGCATTTCCGTGGTCACGGCCTGCCCGGTGTTTCAATACCATGTTGTATTGAGACAATTCTTCAAGCCATCTTGCCAACTGCCCTTGTGGCTCCTTGAAACCCATCAGCCACCTGAGACTTGCATGGTCAGTTCTCACAGTGAAAGGCTTCCCCAGTAAGTAATGACGGAACTGGCGGGTGAACCTCACCACTGCCAACAGTTCCTTGCGTGTAGTGCAATACTTACGTTGCTCTTTGGTAAAAGCGTAACTGCCATAAGCAACTACCTTTTCTTCACCCCCTTGGAGCTGGATTAACTCAGCACCTATAGCATTGTCCGATGCATCAGTGTCAAGTATAAAGTCATCCTTTTCCGTAGGTAGTGCGAGCACTGAGGGGGATGTTAATGCCTCTTTCAATGCAGCAAATGCAGTGGCCTGTTCCTCATCCCACATAAATTGCTGTTTACAAGTTACAGCATACAGTGGGAATGCCAGTTTCGAGAAGTTTTTTATAAACCCCCGATGATAGTTTGCTAACCCCATGAACCGCTCCACATGCTTTCCACACGTGGGCAGGGGCCAATTCTTCACGACCTCAATATCAGTATCAGACATTGCCAAACTATCACCACTGACAATTCTCCCTAAGAACTCTATCTTGCGCTGGAATAGCACACATTTCTTAGGTTTCAGTTTCAGGCCGTATGTGCGAAAGCGTTGCAGCGCTTCCCTTAAGTTAAGTAAATGATCTCGGAAACATTTACCCAGCACTACAACATCGTCGAGGAAGGCCAACACAGTTTTCCAAGTAAGGCCCCTCATGACAAGGTTCATGATTCTAGCATATGTGGCGGGTGCCCCACATAAACCGAAACCCATTCGCACATGTTCAAACAAGCCGTATTTGGTGATAAATGCGGTCTTTTTTCGATCCTCCGCCCTGATCGGAACCTGCCAGTAGGCAAAGTTCGCATCAAGTTTGGAGAACCAGACACTCCCAGACAGAGTGTCGAGGCAGTCATCCACTAATGGCAATGGGAATACGTCTTTGACAGTTCGGTCATTCAGTGCACGGTAATCAATGCACCATCTGACCGTCCCATCACGCTTCCTAATTAGGACAGGAGCAGACGCCCAATCTGAGGTGGACTCCTGAATGACACCTGCCTTCAACATCTTGGTGAGATGAGCCTCTTCCTCACCAGCGAAACAAATAGGAGTCCTCCGGATTCCCTGTTTCACCGGTTTGGAATCACCCGTCTCCACAACATGTTCAATTTCTGTGAACTCCCCCAGATCAAACTCATCAGATGCAAACACATCTTGAAACTCTAAGAGCAATTGAGCTAATTGCGTCTTTTGGTCATCATCGAGATGTTCACATGACTTTTCATACATAGGTTCCAGGTGCAACGGGAGGGTACAATCATTTACCCCCTGAGTGTTAGTTGCAGAGGTTGGGCAACCTGAAGTGGTTACTTGTTGCACTGTCACCTCACTCTGTTCTGAGATGAAGTCGGCTATTGGGTAGGCACGCCCAATCTCAGAACCTTTTTTCACCAATTTAAACCTATCTGTGGGATTCACAATGCACATGATTGGGTCACTGGCCCCATCACGGACTACCCTAGGTGCAATTAACCTAGTTTGGTCTAAGGGCTCAATAACATAATCTGTCAATGCAGTATCCATCTTACACCTTACCTGGACAACAGAGTTCGGGGGGATTACCCTGCGTCTAGCAGCAGTAACTCTAGAGACTTGGGGATGTCCTCCCGCACTCTCCATATCTAAAGTAAGGGACATATCATCAAATACGATCACCCCTCGTTCCATATCCAGCTGGGATCGACCAGTGCCGCACAGAATGTCGAAACCTAACAACATCTGCTGATCGATCGGGGCTACATATAGATATTCCTTGTACCATCTAGAACCAATTTTCAGGTTCACAGGCCCTACCACAAAGCCATCCATGGACAACTCCCTGCCAGCAGTCAGAAGCTGTACGTCCTTAACTTTACTGGGCTTAAATTTAAGGGAGTTATATACCTTATCAGATATGATAGAGACTTGGGCAGCCGTGTCTACCACAGCTGTAACCTGTTGGTCTCCGACTTGAATTCCAAGGGTGAATTGCGAGGCCGACCTCACATGGCACACCACTACTTGCTCAGGGTCAGGCTCGTCGCTGGTGGAATTCATAGTCAGCTTGCCATCCAGATGGGGTTGCATTCGCTGACCCCTAGCTTGGATGGGAGCTTTCACACAGTGGTCAATTTGGTCTGGGTAAGGGTTATCTAGGGTCGGGGAGCGACCGGCTCCACCGACCCTTTGGAGTTTAACGGAGCTGACCCATTGCCTTTCCTCTGGGGACAGTCTCTTTTGAAATGGCCCTCTTGCTTACAGTGGTAGCAGCGGAAGGAACCTTTTCTCTTGGGCTTTTCCTCCTGAGGTTGGGCATTAAGGAGTTTTTCTATCTTGGCCTCTAATAACTTAAGGGACTCAGACAGTTCATGGCTAGATGGGTCAGCTGTAGTTTGAACAGCAGATACCCGTTCTGGATCGGACCGTTTGTCACGTTTGGCCTTGCCAAATATTGCACTGTGGACTTGCTGATATTTGCGGACGATCTGTATGGTCTGCTGGACAGATTTGGGCCCTTGCATGTAAACATGATGACCCGCCTCTTTGTCCTGCAGGCCTTGGCACAGTCTACCGATGACTTGGACATTTAGGAAATAGTCATCTTGTCCCCTGAAGGCTTTGCTAGCTAACGACATTAGCCTGTCTGCAAAGTCCTCAAGAGATTCATTGGGATTTTGGGAAGCTAGCTGAAACTCAGCCTGGGCAGCTTCCGGGAGTTCTTGCTCTCCAAATCTACTCTCCAGTCTATCTACCAGGACATCATACGACCATATGTCCCCTCTCTTATCCAGAAGGACATAGTAGTCCATGGCCTTGCCATCAAGACAGAAACACAAATCGTCCATTGCCTCTCTGTCAGACAATCGACTTTTCCTGACATACCGGGAGAATTTCAAATAAAATGCCTCCCAGCTGCCTTTTCCGTCAAAGACCAATTTGTGTTTCAGGGAAGACATGGCACTCCAGCCACCACGACTCTGTGAAGGAGATCGCCCCCTGTAACTGGAGTACCGACCCCTATCACGGGAGTCCCTCTCATCTGAACTTGATCGGCGTCGACCATTATACCCACCACTCCTCTCACGGGATACTCTTCTGTACCTAGGAGTGGTCCGCCGCTGGTAACTTGGGTAGCGGTCTCTTGGGTCGGGCTCATTCGCATAGGACCTTGGCCGCCGGCGACTACTACCTCGAGCCTCTTGGTATGTTAATCCCTGAGAGCCCTCCCTGGACTGATACCGCACCCGTCTTTCAGGTGAACCTCGTGGGCGGGGACTATAGGTGTAGTCCCTCTCACGGGAATGACGTTCACTTGACCGTGGCCACCTGTTACTATGTTTATTCCGGTAGGAAGCTTTGTGTTCCATTAGAGGGGATCGGCCACTGTAAACAGTATCTAAATCACCCTCATCCGAATTGTAAGCGTGGTGGTTGCTTGAAGGGCCTTTAATGTGGACTGGTGAATACTGGCGTTCCATATGATTAGGGTTTAGGCCAAAATTCAAATTACCTGGTTCTGGCTCACCTGGATACAACCTCCTGTGGGTTTTATAGCCCGGTTTGGTATCCTCAGGGCCATACCCCGACAACCGTCTATAGTTTTCACCTTGGTGGGTATCCAAGGTTGATTGGCGGTAAGGTTTTGACTCTGGGTACTGAGTCGCAACCAATGACTGACCATCGCAATCAATGACCCCACAGTCACCCTTTTTAAGATAACTCCCTGACTTTTCGCTCATAGGGATCCTATTGTAACTTGTTTTCCTGCCAAACTCCCCCCTGCACTCTCGTTCAGGGGTGGGAGTGCCATGCTCATATTTAAAGGGCTTGGGTAAGGTGCATTCAATAGGGTCAATATGTTGCCCACCACTGTTATCGCCCAACAAGGTGTTGCGGGCAGGCTCAATGTGAGCTCCACCTCTGTTATCACCATGCTGGGTGTTGCGGGGTGACACCATATGACGACTACCTCTACTATTACTGAGCAAGGTGTTGCAGGTAGGCTCAATGTGAGCTCCACCTCTGTTATCACCATGCTGGTTGTGGGGTGACTCAATATAATGTGCTCTCTCCACTTCAGACCTTCTGTGGTGGTCAGTGGGGTGATCAGTCCCACCTACACCTGAGGCATCATTAGTGTAGGGCCTATTACCAGCAAGCTCATCCATGGAATTTACACGGGCTCGAGGAGTTGACAATCTCCCTTGGGGATCCTGACTCGGCCCCAAACCTTCGCGCTCCCCCCATGGAATGCTATTACTGTCAGTCAATTTATTTAACAAGGTGTTAAGGGTAATAGGGTTTTCAGATGGGTAACGGGATGACACATAATCCATGAATTGATTATGGTCAAGGTCTTTCACATCAGTGACATTACTGGGGGTTCCTGGAACAGAGGGCAGGTTCGCCCCACCTGTAGCTCCACCCCTGTTACTGTAGTCCTGGAGGATATTCCTGCTATGTGCATCAGGGGACCTTTGGAATGGGTCATGGGCTAGCGGTTGGGGTGCTGGAGACAGTCTATCCCCCTGACCCGCTCCGCTCCTGGAAGTGACATCCCAATCACTATCACCATCAAGGGCTTCATCACCTGAGTCATGGCCTGGCAGGTTTTTGTTCAATGTGAAATCAATAAGATTTAATTCGGCATGCGAAAATGATTTACGACACAGGAAACAAAGGATCTCTGGGGTGATGTTGCCCCTTGCCATTCTTACAGCCGACACCGCCCACGCACACTTTACACTCACCCCAGGGATTTTAATAAGCTCATCACGCTTGGCGAAATTTACCGCAATCCTAATGGGGCTTTGTAAGCTTGCACTTTGGGCCTGGGAGTTATCGTCCCCTCCTCCGGCCTGAATATTACTCACTGACATATCGACAAAATAAAGTAATAATCACAAAACAACCAAACAAAAGATAGAAAAATGAAGTAGCTTTCAAATGAAACAAAATGAAAAATAACAAACGAAAATTTAAACAAAATAAACCGAATGGTACTAAAATAGACCTAATCCTGTGTATCTAAATGCCTAATGCATGGGACAACTAACGAAACCTCATTTACAATCCTTCCCTATCAAATAAACAAAATATTAAATAAGGAAAATGAAAACAAAAATAGCGATTTATTGGCCTAACAAAACGTAGGAAATATAATTACCGCAGCCACCAATATTGTACTTCTGGGTTTAATCGGTTATTAATATGCACTTACCATTTAGTCTTGGTAGTTCCTGGCAGCTCCTGCTCGGATCGATGTGGATAATACTTTTTACTTTTGCTACTACAATCTACGTGTGTGGTTCTACGATTACGGAACCGGAAGGGGGCCGATGCTACATTAACTTCCGGTAGGTTCAGGCTAAAGGCCAGTCCAAGCCGTACGGACCGAGTTACGGGACGTAGGCACAACACTACTCCCGTTTTCAATTTCATAATTTTTAGTCACCAATTAAAAGACATTTATTCTTAATTACATATTGAAATTACATGCGTATTTACAGTTTAATGCAGGGAGGTAATCTGGTATTCCATTGATGATTTACTATCAATTATTTTACCGTTACAAGTCGTGATCGGCGGGATTGAGGTTGCTGTTATAAAGACAAGACTTAGGAGGCTCGTATGATTTGGTTTATTTGGGCGTGTCGCCTATAAACAATATACAGCAATTAAATGTACTTTGTCATATTCACAGACGGGCCTCGCATTTGTTAAATTAAGAAGGTGGCAAATACGCAAATATACCGTTATGCGTACCACATGACTGTAAAATTGGCTGTTGCAAGTATCAAGTCTTCTTACTTGATATTTCATACAAAACTACGAACATGTTACATAGAACTTATGAACAAAACATTTTTAACTCTTGTCTGATGTTGCTGAAATTTCAGTGTGAATTAGGTAGATATGTTTCATTTATTCGTGCAAAATTTCATACTTGTAGGTTTAGTAATTACAGAGAAATGTTTAAAAAACACGATTTTTTTCTATCGCAAACTAGCTATAAGGGTGTTTTACTAACACATACCAATTTTTGTTCTAATGGAGACAGTATTTTTAAAGTTATTAAAGGTTTATGGGGGTCCAGCTTGGTCGCTAACGCACTATACAACCTTTCACATACTAAGTACATTGCTCGTAACGTATATAGTTGCTTCATGATTATACTTCTCACCTTAGGATACGGTAATCCTCTTACAAGGTAATACTATTATTGATTTTATTTACCAATTGCTTATAAAGGCTACAAAATTTATGCTCGTACACGGGCGGTAAGTGCATTGATACGCATTCATGGTGAACAGTACATTACGATTTATTTCAATAAACTTATAACATGAGGTACAAAACAGTACAAATATCTATTGTTTCTCTACTTGGTGTCGATTGTTACCTATTGTATCATTAACAAAGGATTATAAACTACGCTGGTCATGTTTTCACAGTTTTATTGACATGAAAATACAATCATAGCTTTTTATACACACACTCCGTGTACTAGTATTGTAAGTGATTTTTCAAACTAATTTAAGCTAGTGTGTTTTCATTATTGTAACCTAGGCAAAAGTCGCTTTAATCCCATGGTCGCCGGGCAATTAAAAAATATATAAATCGTTTAGTTATACATTTCTTTATTTTGCAGGAGCTAAGCAGGTGTCGATTATTGGTCTGGAGGATAAACGACAGATAACAGCGTTATTTTCCTGTACAATGAGTGGGTCGTTTTTACCGCCCCAAATTCTCTATCAAGGCAAAACTGAACAATGTCATCCTAGTACTGCTTTCTTAAGGATTGGGGTGTACACCATACGGAAAATCACTGGTCAAACGAGTCAATAATGTTGCGTTTTGTCGACAACATACTTTCACCGTATAAAAATGACATACGTGATTACCTAGAGTTACCATTGAGACACCCGGCTTTACTGATATTTGACTGTTTTGCTGCTCATCGTGTTGATTCTTTCTTGAATAAACTCGAACAATTAAACTACAAAGTTGTCTTCGTTCCCGGTGGTTGTACTGGAGAACTGCAACCGCTGGACTTTGCGTAAATACAAGTTATTATGCACTTGAATAAAACAATTTTCTACTTGATAGGCGAATCTCGATTCTTAAAAATGTGTAATGAACTAAATACGGTCTTGTAAACATCGTACCAAAAAATGATAAATTTCCTTCAAAAACTAGAAACTTTCGCGTTTTACTTGTCCTGGACATGTTTGCGGCTATTAACTTTCGCGGATTTTTATAATCCGCGAACATCGCGAACTTAAATCGCGCGAAATAATTTCTAGGTTTACAGTAGTTGTTACCTAATTAACGGACGGTATAACATGTTCGGTAGTTTTCATCAATAGCTCCTTTGATCGTAATGTAAATTGTAAGAATACTTTAAGTATTTGTTAAAAATGTTTTATTATGTGATTTAAACGTCTACAAAAACTTTTTTTTTATCATCAAAATGGAGTTTAGTCCCTTTATTTAAGCCGACATGGTCCAAAACAAAAATAATACATTCTGAATAATCAAATTTATACAAAAGGACACCTGTGGAGACCCCTGGATTGCTGGCGTGAGTAAGGTTCACACGTTGAATCAAGAGCTAATAAAAGATGTATCATTTAATTTCATAAAAGTTATAAAAAATACCTCTCATTTAAATCTGCAATAACTGCACAGCTAATACAATAAAAATATATTAAAAATTGATATTATTAATAAGTACTATTTGTTAAAATCCAACAAGCAATTAGTAAGAAATTCTAATAAATGTATATCCCTTTGGAGTAACTTACTATAATACAGTAATATTTTACTATATTATAATTATAGTAGTAACATACAACATTGTTGCACCAAAAGAGACAAGCGGTGCAGACAGATGGACGGACAGATCAAGTCCTGACCACTATATGCTATGTATCTAGGGACTCTGAAGAAAGGAAGACACTGGTTAAAATAAGTGCCAAGTTTATTTAGATACAAGAGAAATAGCCAAGCCTTACATACCGTACGTGCGCCATCGTCGATGTAACCGGCTACAGTTGGACATTCACATACACCGTTATCTATGTCACAGTATGAGTTGGATAAAAAATTTGGACAATTCGCCTGGGTAGCAAATGTACATTCTGAAATTAAAATATTGTAACTTTTAAAAAATGGTTTTGGACACAAATATGTGTGACTCACAAAAAGGGCCATAACTCTGGAAAAAGCATCCAACCTATTTAAGTTTATGCACAATAAAGTCAAATAACTTGGTCCATAAACATTGTAAAATAACTTTTTTTAAGTATAAATATTAATGCTGAATTTGATTTTGTAAAATAAAAGTTTATTTGAACACAATTGAATATACTTTTAATCCATAAACAAAGTAAAATAATTATTGTCATTAAAAACTGAACTTTTTTTATAAAACCTGCGAAATAACTTTTAAAAAATGCAAAATAGCTTGTTTAAAGAAAATGATAAAGGGAATTATTGAAACATCTTTATAAGACAGTATAATAATATTACGTGTAACTCCCAGTTGTGAATGAACACCAACAACGAGAAATCCAACAACATACAATATAACACCAATCATTGTCAATATGTCACTTTCTCTAAACTCATTCAGTGTTCATAGTTTCCATAATTATCGAAAAAATGCAGTCTTGAATTATTTCATAATTTAATTCCTCTAAACTTGAAATTTTACGAAATAATAATCCGTCGACAGTTGATCAACGAAGATACCATGTGAGAGCATAAATTGACACCACGGCAAAAATATTCGATGATACTGATATTGATTTAATAATACAGTCACATCCCATTCCAACGACCATGTCCAAACCATGGACATTTGAATCGGCCATTGTATATAGTATACATACTGGATAAAGGCCAAAATAAATTATTATTACGGTTCTGGTAAACAAAATATATTTCAGAAAAAATAGTACAGATTGAGATTCTTTGGGCCTTTTTTAAAACATAAGTCCAATGATCGTGGCTCAATTCAATTAAGTGCTAAAATTTCAGTTGCTTCAAACCGTAAAATTTCTCTGTTTCCTAAGTCAAACTTTTATGTTAGATGGATATTAAACTAAATGAAAGCAATTTTGTATTTCTTGATGAAGGCTTTTGCGCAAACTGAAACATTTGTCTACAATAAATTATTGTTATTAAGCCTGATTTTATTGTGTAGCTTTATTTACATCTAGGCGTTCTAGTTCACAATTTCCTGATGACTCAAGTGTTATATTGTAGTATAGAAAATAATTCAGTTCCACATTCGAGAAGAGTTGAAAACGAAGCATGCTTTAAAATCACCAGGATACTGTTTTATCAAAGTAAACGTATTTACGGAAATTGTAAACTTACGATCAAATTTAGTCTTTATAACACTTTAACAACTATAAAATTTGGTAAATGGAACTGCAGCACTTTATAGATTCAGTTAAAAAAATGAATTCCTACAAATAATATACATGTATGTCGAAGAATTTAAATTCGAACGTAAATTTACGATTTCCTTAAGTTCTTTGATAAAAGAGTACCCAGGCCCAGGTTGCATCTTCTACGCGTGTAACGGTATCAAAAACTTTTGTCATTGGGTATTTAAGTTCCGTGTATCAGATGCTTGCTGATAACTCAACGATCACAGGGCTCTAAGAACAATAGAATACAGTCTTACATTGTATTATCAATCTATTGTCTATTTTCTTAACACTTATTGGACCATAATGTATTACTATATCTTTATATCAATGATACATATGGTTTTAAAGTCTTGATTTAACAGATGAAATATGCATTGTGTCACTTAAGTTTATAAGTATAACTTCTATAACCAACTGCAATTCAATTATATTTTAAAATAGTGCATGTATCAACCAAAACAGTAGGACATATATATATTATGACGACAAATAAAGAGGCTTACTGGTTAATAAATACTAATTCGAATTTCAAGTACGTAGCTAGCATTATATTCATGCTGATTCTTAATAGCATTTAAGGTTCTTCCCATACTCACCGGGAAAGTTTTGAAAAGAGGGCTCTGGTCCTAGGTTTGCTCACATGTCTAGCAGGCCCCTTTGGTGAACTAAGAAATCATTTACAAAGTACCAAATAATTGTAGCCTAAGGCTAGCCTCTATTTCATGTACAATGTTCTATACTGTAACAGTGTTTTAATCATGCAGAAACCTTGCTATTAATTACATCAGATAACCCATATTGGTAAATTATGCAAAATTGTGTCCTCTAGGATACCCTACACAAGCTTTTTGTCTATGATTTGACATAGTGACCTACATTTTGAACCCATATGACCCAATTTTGAACTTGACCTATATTTTGTTCAGTAGAAACTTGCGACCTAGTTTCTTAACAATAAGGCCTAACTTGTGACCTCTAGTTACTACACCAGGTTTTTCTATGATTTGACCTCGTAACCTATGTATTGTCAAGGGTCGCACAATGTTGAGCATGACCTAAATCTTCTTGAGATGATCATTGTGACCATGTTTCATAAAAACTAGGTCAACAGTGTGACTTTTCGTGACCATAGAAGGCATTTCTACTATTTTAACCTAGTGTTCTATTTTTACCCCAGGTTACCCAATATAGAACTTGACCTACATTTTGTTAAGATCATCATAGTGGTCAAGATATGGGCAACATTGTAATCTCTAGGTTTTGTTCTATGATTTGAAAATGACCCAATTTTTAAATTTGTCTAGATTTTGTTGAGATGGTCATTGTCCCCAAGTTTCATGAAGATACTCCAAATAACACGACCTCCATAGTCTATAGCTTAATTAAGACTATATACACTGAGCGGCAATGAAAACGCAAAATAGTACGAGAAAATCCGACAGGGAAGGTAGCAATAAAGCTGAATGGGTCAAGTTCCCCCGGGTACTACTTTATCGTACCCCGGGTACTTTGAAGTATACTTGGCCGTACCCCGGGTACTTAGTAGTATACGTCATCGTACCCCAGTATGCTTACAGGTACCCCATTTTTACTGCTCAAATTGATATGATTTTAATCGTATAAACAAAACATTTATACATGAAAGAAAGGTAGGAGATTTGATTTCGGTATTCTACGATCCATAATATTTATTTTGTTTTACCGTCGAATTTCTAAAAAAAAGATTTTATTGTCGTAAAAATCGATCGAGTGATGGTCACATGACTTCACTTGGAACAAAGTCCGTAATCAAAACACTGACGTTTTTGGCGCACTTTATTGATATCTTTCAACAGATTATGTGTATGCCAATAGTGTTCATTCGTTTCAACCAGCCTGAATATTCACTTATTCTTCGTCCTTTTCCCGGCTGGAAACGTACTTATGAATACATTTTTTTACTTATTTGATTTTTATAAACAACATTTTTTCAATGCCGCGATGACCGCCGGTTTACGTCATTCTATTATTTTGTTATTTTACGACGACATCGATTTTTGGCGCGCTGTAAACCCGGGTACGGTTGAGTATATCGGGTACGGTGAAGTATTATCTGTGAAATCGGGGTACGGTGAAGTATACTTCAAAGTACCCCGGGTACGGTGAAGTAGTACCCGGGGGGGGGGGGACCTTGACCCATTCAGCAGCACTAAACCTATCCAGCCGCGCACAGAAATAAAAAACACCACAACACAACTATCCTGAGCAATGCCCACACTTAAGTCAAAGAAACAATAAAATCAAAGTACTGAAAGTACTGACAGGATGGCGAACTGCTAAGGAACAATAGCTTTTCAAGTAATATAACATCAAATGGTTTTCTAAGTCGAAAGAGAGGTAAGTGCTGGACTTAAAAAATAGAAATTAAAAAAAATTAAAAAATTCGGAGCCGCCGTGATTCGATCGCTGGACCTTAGCATCAGAAAATTACTAAGCGAGTTGCTCGACCACAATCTCGTTGGAGAATGTTGACCTAAATAATTTAACATTATAAAGTCATTGATGCGCCGCGCTATATATCGCGTTCGTAACGCGTAGTAATAATTGTCAACGCCTTTAAACACCTTTTCTTTTAATTTCATACCATTTCCTTCTATTTCAAGAAGAAACTATTATATTACAATCGAACAGAATAAATGAAACAAGGAAAGTTGAATGTTCTTATCTTGCAAAACTGATTAATGAGGAGGAACTATTTGCATTGAGTGTATAGATTCTGTGTTGTCAGTTTCGGGAGTAAATTCATCTTAGTGGATTTCATTTTTAGGCTGGCGATTTCGCGCCAGACTATTACAATCCTAAAAAATGAAATCCACTAAGATGAATTTACTCCCAAAACTGACAACACAGAATCTATACACTCGATGCAAATAGTTCCTCCTCGTTAGTCAGTTTGCAAGATAAGAACATTCAATTTTCCTCGTTTCATTTATTCTGTTCGATTGTAATATATTAGTTTCTTCTTGTAATGGAAGGAAATTGTATGAAATTAAAAGAATAGGTGTTTAAATGCGTTGATAATTATTACTACGCGTTATATACTAACGCGATACAGCGCGCGCAATTAACAATGATTTTATTATGGTAAATTATTTAGGTCAACATTCTTCAACGAGATCGTGGTCGAGTGGTTGAGCAACTCGCTTAGTAATTTTCTGATGCCAAGGTCCAGCGATCGAATCACGGCCGCTCCAAAATTTTTAATTTTTTATTTTTTTTAATTTTTTGTTAAGTCCAGAACTTACCTCTCTTTCGACTTAGAAAACCACTTGATGTTATATTACTTGAAAAGTTATTGTTCCTTAGCAGTTCGCCAGCCTGTCAGTACTTTCAGTACTTTGATTTAGGATTGTAATGGTCTGGTGCGAAATCGTTAGCCTAAAAACTTTAGTCCCCGCCGACATAATAATGCAGGATAACCCAAATTCACAAAGAAATTATAGTACAACGTTCATTGCATGAGACCGAATAAAACGCAGACAAGACTCAATCTACTACGACTTGACCTAGTTTAAATAACGGACAAGGTAGGAATGGGAAGGGAAATAACATAACATATTTCTAGCAACTACACTGAGCAATGCCCACACATAAGCCGAAGAAATAATTAAAAATCCAAGTCCCCGCCGAAAAAATGCAGAATGACCCACTTTCACAAGGCAATTATATAATAGCGGTTATTGCCGTATGAAACGCAGCCAATACTCGACCAAGTTCCCCAAGGCCCCACTGCACATCGACCCAACCACACAAACCCGTGCCAAAACGGCGACCAAACCACCCTCGGACCTCACCAAGGACAGTGTCCTAACGTTGGTCGTACGTCTTAAAGAGACATTTTTGCGACTTGACCTAGTTTACAATAATGGGCAAAAAGAGGGCGAATATATGAATGCCAAAAAACGTTTATCATGCTGACCAAACAGCACAGTGACCTAATTAAACAGTATCTCATTCAGCATCTCCGCAAGATACAACTGATGAAAGTCGCATTCTTTAATATTTTAAAACCACCGTCTGGAGCGATGCATTGTGTGTATTTACGACGTATTAATCGTATGAAACGTTCATGGAATGCGTGTGGAATGTTGTTCCGTTCTTTCAGAAAGGGTATTTGAAATCTATGTACTTTTAAGAGGCCTGTACATTGTTTCGCGCATGGCCACTAAAAGCATCAAAACATGCTCTATTAGAGCCTTGGTGTATTGTTTATGGTCAAAGGGAGTTAACAATGGAGTAATAAATTGAGTAAATAATGAACTTTCCAGTTTCTTTATAACACTGCTTCTTTGCATGGCGGATCTACACGCATATTCCAAACTATTCGTTTTGAGATTGATATAATTGTATTCTATTTGTCCCAAGGACGATGCAGGTATCACCATTTGTTACTGGAAATAAATTGTATGAACGCTATAGGTGTGCTTTTAAGACTGATTAATGCCTTCAATGGAAAAAAAATGCGTGTCAAACTTTCAAAACACAATTTACGTTTACATATTAATAAACATCATAACTAGGGCATGTAGACAAGCTCAGTAATATCCAATAATACAATTTAGTGTAAAAGTTTGGTGATTGATCCTTAAAATGAGGATAATTATCCTAGGGTTATCGCACTTGAATCAAACATTTAACTTACATCCTGCGATAATGCATTTTTATATTTCTTAACAGGTGTATACGATTCCAACATGTGTTAAATGAATTGACATCGGTTATTTAAATCAACGAAACATCGATTTGTCGTACGGATACCCCACACGATCTTTCGGAGTCTTCCTTTGACATACGAACCATGTTTTCTACTACATGTAGTTATTTGTTTTTTCCGACTAATCCATCCATATTCTTCAAAATGTTTGCCCGATATGCGAGAAAATCTCTAGTCACCGATCATCACGCGGGAAAATGAGGTTTAAGGCTATTCCGCTATGGACGAGTGATTCTTAAAGTATTTTCACGGAAAACCCTAAATTCTGTAGATAATATAAATCGAAGAGAGCATTCAAAATTTCACGTTTATACGTTCACGGATTACGGAAATATTCAAGTTTATGAAGTGTTGCGTTTTCATTGCCGCTCAGTGTATATACATGAAAATGTATACGTAGATCGATATTCGTAAACATTTAAAATGATTTAAAACTTGTATTTATATGTGAAACACAATGCTTATACTATAAATTCATAATTTCGTGGGTTTCTTAAAAAAATATTGATGGACGGAATACCTGAATTGTGTAGCGAATTCAAATGTGAAACTTGCCTAAATTTAAAGAGCGATGTCAACATACTTTCTAGTTCAAGTGGTTGAGTAGCACAGATATATTTTGCACTAGTAAAAACTAACCAGAGTTTATTGCATTTGTCTGTGACACGTTTCGCCCATGGCTCCATTGAACAGTGGTTAGCGTGTTGGACTTCAGTGAAGGTATACGACGCGTATCAAAAATGCATCTATGTGCATTATAAGGTAATGACAACCCTGTTTACCACTCATTTAAAAACGTTAACATAGTTTACTCTCCTTGGTGATCATTATCTCCTACAACCTTTAAACCTTATAATTATGTAGATGTACATCACCAGTACTGTCAGTACATGTACTTTGATTCCAACAGCATTTGATTGGTTAAAATATTTTCTGAATCTTCGAATGGATAATATTGTTTTCATCTTTGAGCACTCTTTAATCGCGTCTTTAACAGATGGCGTGTCTGTGATATAGATGGTTCTGCATTTCCAATTATTGCATCATTCTGTTTCCTCTGATATTTTGACTATCCCCAATGTAATACCATGAAAAAATGTTATTATTTTTACATATTCATTAATATTTATGAATATGCAAATGAAGAAATCAATACAAAAACGATCTAAAAAATTCAGGATTATTCATCACAATCATTTTGACATCATTTTGGATCATTTCCACTTACAATTGACCTAGCAAAACTTTTCTGAAAGTATATGGTCTACTAGTATATAAAATGAAACAAAAAAAACTAGAGTACAAGAAGTAGAAACTTGACCCCATTTTAACTATTCAAACCCTACTATCGTGACAGAGCGAAAGAATGAGGAAGTCTTGATATAGATTATTTCCCAATCCTATTGATCAGTACAAACTTTATTGTTTAGACCGTCATAATGATTGTAACGGGATATTGAATCGGGGTTTGTTATAATAGTATCATGTTATGATCTATATACCGGCAGCACACGTTTGGATCGTACGCAATAATTTAATATTTTAAGCGCATTCACAATGTGTACATGCACTTTATATTCAATGCTTTATCCATGTTAATAAAGGTTATTGAATCATGTGAAAATTGTTTAAAACTTTTAAAACTTGTTCAGATATGTATAGACGTAATCTATTAGTAAAGAAGTATTTTTGATTATAGTATACTTCAAGATTGCTCAAATAGTAATGCTTTTCCAATCATACCTCCATTTTAGGCGTCCCAACCGGGAACCTTTATGACCTTACCTACCAAATTATTTTAACCATAACTCACTTATTCTATGTTTAACATATCGGCTAAGGTTAGATACGTTAAATAATTTAACAGAGGTTACCAATTCAAACATTTGCAATAATGCAAAGTTTGATTCTCAATAATTTCTGGGAATACTGTATAATGTCACTAAGTCCGTTTTTTTAGCCCATACATAAAATTACAAAACGTATGTGCGTTTAAGAGGATAGATAGATAGATATATTTTATTCCTCCAATAAGGAGAGCAGAACATTTGTACAGATCATAACATATTTACAGGGAATGACATTACAGCAGTAAAGGTTTTACATGTATATACAATTGATACGAATAATTGTTATAACAATACAGTTACATATATAGCTATGGCGTGTAAAGTGTTGCATTATTGTATGTTTAAAAAATATGGTCTATTTTTATATATTCATTGTATACAGTAAAATTTTATTCTAAAACAAAAAGTAGTTGTTGTAAAAAGTAAAATATTTATTCAATGTGAAAAATATTTATTTGATAGTTTCAAAATTTTTATTCTATCCTATAAAATATTTGTTCTATGTGATAAAATATTTATTCAATACGTCAAATATTTTTGTGCAATCCTGTAAAATAATTGTTCAATGTGAAATATATTTATTCGATAAATCGAAATTTTTTATTGTATCGGTTACAAATAACTGTTCAATAATTTGAATGCTGGGAAATTTGCTGTTTTGTTACGACGGACTTCATTGGTCGCAACCAATAGCGTATATTAAAGTTGCTGCAGTTAAAAAGCTCGTAGTTGAATCTCGGGTGCAGGCTTGCGGTCCGCCTCGCGGCGGTCACTGCTCGACCTGACCTCCACGCCGGTTGTCCGCGCCTTGGTGCTCTTGATTGAGTGTCTCGGTCGGCCGGAACGTTTACTTTGAAGAAACCTGAATAATGGTGCATGGAATAATGGAATAGGACCTCGGTTCTATTTTGCTGGTTTTCGGAGCTCGAGGTAATGATTAATAGGGACAGACGGGGGCATTCGTATTGCGGCGCTAGAGGTGAAATTCCTGGACCGTCGCAAGACGAACTACAGCGATAGCATTTGCCAAGCATGCTTTCATTAATCAAGAACGAAAGTCAGAGGTTCGAAGACGATCAGATACCGTCGTAGTTCTGACCATAAACGATGCCAACTGTCGATCCGCCGGAGTTGCTTCAATGACTCGGCGGGCAGACTCCGGGAAACCAAAGTGTTTGGGTTCCGGGGAGAGGATGGTTGCAAAGCTGATACTTAAAGGAATTGACGGAAGGGCACCACCAGGAGTGGAGCCTGTGGCTTAATTTGACTCAACACGGGGAACCTCACCCGGCCCGGACACCGTTAGGATTGACAGATTGAGAGCTCTTTCTTGATTCGGTGGGTGGTGGTGCATGGCCGTTCTTAGTTGGTGGAGCGATTTGTCTGGTTAATTCCGATAACGAACGAGACTCTAGCCTGCTAAATAGCTCGGGGATCCTTCGCGAGTCCCCGTCAGCTTCTTAGAGGGACAGGTGGCGCTTAGCCACACTAGATTGAGCAATAACAGGTCTGTGATGTCCTTAAATGTTCGGGGCCGCACATGCACTACAATGAATGTATCAGCGTGCGTCTCGCCTGGTCCGAAAGGATCGGGAAACCCGTTGAACCCCATTCGTACTAGGGATTGGGGCTTGCAATTGTTCCCCATGAACGAGGAATTCCCAGTAGGCGCGAGTCATCAGTTCGCGTCGATTACGTCCCTACCCTTTGTACACACCGCCCGTCGCTACTACCGATCGCTCCAGTTAATGAGCTCTTTGGATTGGACCCGTGGGCCCGCTTCGCGGCGGGCCGTCGGTGGCCGAGAAGATGCGCAAATTGACCGGGGTAGAGGTCGTAAAAGTCGTAACAAGGTATCCGTATGTGAACCTGCGGATGGATCATTACATTGCATTGATCCAATCAGATGACGCGTTACAATTGGTCGTCCTTCCCAGCATTCAAATTATCGAATAAATATTTTGTACAACATCCAATAAATATTTAACATAGCACAAAAAAATTCAAAGTATGGAATAAATACTTTTAACATGGAACAAATATTTTGCAGGATTGCACAAAAATATTAAACATATAGAATAAATCTTTTTATCACATAGAACAAATATTTTAAATTATAGAATAAAAATTTTGAAACTATCAAATAAATATTTTTCACATTGAATAAATATTTTGCCTTTTACAACAATTATTTCTTGTTTTATAAAAATAAGTTCCGTATACAATGAATATATAAAAATATACCATATTTTTTAAACATACAATATTGCAACACTTTACACGCCATATATAGCAAAGAAATACAGAATTATATTATGCTACGGTCACATTTGCCCTACGAGCTCCGTACGAGCTCCGTACGAGTTGATTTTGCTGAACTCGCACGACGTCCGTACGGAGTCCGTACGGTGCTCGTACGGATATTCACGGATACTCGTACGAGTATCGTACGGATTTTTTCGACTCGTAGAGGTCTCGGCGACATGATAAAACTTTTTCACCGAGCTCCCGAGTTGTCTACGAGCTGTCTACGAGCTCGTTTATATTTTGAGTCAGACGTATTTCATAGGATTAGATAGTGAACAGTATAACAGCAGATATGTCAACAATGTTAATTGGTATGTGTATGTAACAATATGTTACAGACAATATATTGAAATTTCGACACATTTTTCAATATCGAATTGGTGATACATGTGTTTAACTGCTATTGTGTCAATGCCGCTGCATCTGTACCCAGTATCTAAGATCCGGTACAAAGATAATTATAACGTATCGATTTAAAAAACAACAACATAAATTAGGTAATGAAATCCAAGTTTATTACATAATTATAATTATGCCCTTCAATTTTAACATCTGCAATTTTTGAATATATAGCTTTAAATACAAAACAAATATTAAGTGTAATGATTAGTATATTTATACAAAAAATAAAATGACTATTTACTTGATATATATTGCCTATGTTCGTTTTGGTTGAAGCTGAGGGGGGGGGGAATGATTGGTTAGCATATCCAGAACGAAATACAGGGTGCTGACAGATTACCAATGCGTGTAGGTTTATGATTCTAGGTGGCCGGGTTTATCCATGATGTGACAAGTCTGGCCACCCAATATGGCATGTTCGGCACCCAGTAACTTTATATGTCATTGTTTGTATGATTGTTTATAAAATAGAATCAGGTATGAGCAGAGGTCTACAGGGAAGACTGGACTTTCCCAACCGAGTTGTCTCTTAAAATAAAGGTATTGCTGTTATATTATAATAATGACGCTACTAGCTTTTGAAAGAAGTATTTAAATGATTTTAAGAAGACTCAACATGTAAGTACGTCTACAAGTCTTTTAATATGTGGTATAATCAACCATTCGGGTGACACTGTGGTCGCGTGGGTAATTCTCTAGAATACGGATCGACAAGTCCATCAAAGGTTTTAATCTCGACCGGGACAATGGTCTTTCGGAAATCATTTCATTGTTTCCACCCAACTAGAAATGGATTAGTTGGTAAACTCAGAGGTGGTCTACACCTTAAACGTTATAGAAACCAAGTTGTACATTCGAAAAGGGTAGGGGTCCCACATGCCGTTTAACATTCTGTCTCTTCCATCCTCCCGTGTATCCGCTAAAATGTACCCTATGATGATTGATGATCGCACAGACGCCGACCGATGAGTAGCAACGTATATTTTTAATATACTTTAAATGACCCTGGCCGCCGTCATTCGATGCTACACAATCCCCCGATCTGCAGCATGACAACGTTCGGCTTCAGTCAAATTAGCCCAAATGTACGCCGACCGTTCATTGTATTATGAAGATGTCCAACCCGTTATTTTGCAAGGTCCGAATAGCACAAGAACATAAAATAACACGATACGTACTCGTCTCCCGATGTAAGATGGCCAAATTTTCCAACATTCCAGAAGCCTGGACCCCCGCCGCCCCTCCTCACCAAACCTGGATCCGCTTATGCTCAATGTAAAATGAATTGACATGTCCGTGATTCGCGTACACATATTTTATGTGTACACATAAATCTTTGTCTATACATCTATGTGTTTTATCTTTTAGTTTATGACAACTGTGCAATATACATGTATTCAATGTACTTTAATGCATATACTCATCGTACTATAATAAACTCTATACACATATATAGCCCTGATCGTTCAATGTCGATCAAGAAGTAATTACACGTTTTTTCCTTGCATTTATAAACATGACATGAAAATTCCATCATTCTTTAATCATCTTACATATAATAATAACTAAAAATAGGTAATGTCAGCTTCCTTGTGAGTTCTCTACTTCAATAATACCTACGAGCTCGTAGACTACTCGGGAGCTCGGTGGAAAATTTTCACCGAGCTCCCGAGTCCTCTACGAGTTACGAAAATCCGTACGATGCTCGTAAGAGTTTACAATGCCCGTACGGACCCCGTACGGACTCCGTACGGGCTTGCTAAATTTCGACTCGCACGGAGCTCGTACGGCTAATGTGACCAGGCGAAAAGGAAATATGTCGAAAAATAAAATTCTTCTCGCACGGAGCTCGTACGGTCAACGTGCGGACACCTTACGGACATCGTACGGACATCGTACGAGTGACTTGCGAGCTGCGATTGACCTACGAGTACCTTGCGAGCCCCGTACGATCTCCGTACGAGCGCCGTGCGATCTCCGTACGAAGATAATGATGTCCGTACGGACCTCGTACGAGACATTATTCTTTTAATCGTACGAGGTCCGTACGAGCTGTGACCAGAAGCTAAGAACCTAAAATATTTTTAGGATTTGAAATATTTTGGACTCGTAGCCTACTCGTACGAGTTAATAAATCCGTACGGACATCGTAGGGCAAATGTGACCGTAGCATTACAGTACAATAATCAATGACCTGGACATTAGCGATGTTTATACAGTTAGTGGTATAACATATATTTCTTTCGATGTGTCATACTTAAAAGCTCAATACTAAGTTGCCTTAAACGAAAGTCGGAAAATAAGACTGTTAAGTACAAGCTACAGTCGCCCAGACTACAGACACACCCCTAATATAAAAGCGTGCACACTGATTTAGCAAGGTTCACATGCTTGAGACTCCTACCATTGTTTTGAGTAGAAATGCTCAATATGAGCCTACATTGATCAATGCTGTTAGAGTTCATGACTCTAAGATACACATTTAGTTGTATATTTAATAAGGCTTTCCATACTGTCAGTCTCTCGGGCTCTTTAGAGGAGCAATAACATACTATATGTTCCGTTATGTTTTTCACTAAATAATCACAGAATTTACAGCTCTGAACAAACTGTGTGGAGATAAGGCGACCCGCTGTTACTAATAGAGTATTGCAGACAATTTTCATATATCTGTTATTCCTTGAAACGGTCCAGAGGGTTGACCACTTTCCCGGTGTTAAGATGCTAGGATATAGCCATTCATGTTGTAGCATTAAATTATTCATAATTGTTGTTTTAACTTGCACAAATATCGTTTTATTTAATGTATTTTTCCAAGAAGATTTCGGCAGAAACGCGCCGTGTTCAAGGTATGTGCTAAGTACATCTTGTAGGTTATACTTGTTTAAGATTCTATTAATGTCTTGTATAAAACCTCGATGTTGTTGCTGACCGTTTATAAAGCGGACGAGTCGATGGGTGAATATAATTTTCGCTAGGTATTTCTCTGGTAATAATGCAAAGTTTGATTCTCAATAATTTCTGGGAATACTGTATAATGTCACCAAGTCCGTTTTTTAGCCCATACATAAAATTACAAAACGTGTGTGCGTTAAAGAAGGGGTGATCAAGAATTACGCGAAAGGTGTTTTACTTTTATTCATTCGTTGAAGTCTTTAAAACTTGCTGGATATGTAGATAAGTTTGATCAAAATATGTTCAGCGTTGATCTTTACATCGTATTTTTGGTATCTCCTTGTATGTAATATCGTAACACGAGTTTGTTTATGACGTCCATGTAGTGCTTGACTTCGTCAGAGGCGATATAACGCATCAGAGTGTTCGGTCTACTACTCGAGTTGTAAATTTCAAAATTGAAAAATTATGGCTATAACTTGTTCCGCGAAACTGATTGCATAATAAATAGAAACTCGGGTCATTGTCCGGCTCGAACAAATGTAATCCGACTGTGTGATATCTTACGGAATGGCTCGGTAAACCTCGCCACCGAACTATTTCGCTGTGCATGATAACATTTTTATCACCGGACGGTGTCCCGCATATCTTCATGATATATCTTTGTTGTTTTGAACTTTATTCTTTTCTATTTTAGTCAACTTCAGACGGAATGAGAAAAAACTAAGCAGTCCGTGATTTGTTGGCGAAGTGAAAAAGTGTTTCCATGCTAATGACCAGAAAATTTAGAAAGAGAGATATCTGGTGACACTCCTTTTGATCCTTCCGGTATGGCTGTATTGCTCTAGGGTATCATATTGTTTATAATATATACTTTTATCTATAACATCCAATTGTGCGGTAATAGATTGTATCAGGAAACAACTACTAGTATGAAATACAATAATAAAGCAACCTTATTGCTCCATATAACATGTGCACTATTGCAAAGACCTAAATTACACAGATCGGACACTCCACTGAAAATTTAGAGAAAACGCAAAATAACATGCAGCAGATTCAGTTATTGTGCTTAAAACTTTTTTTAGTCATCCAATATTTTAATTGGCAATGTATGATGTTGAAGAGCTACGTTTCTTTTTCTACACGAAGTAACTCGATCATTTTTGTCATCCTATTATAAAATACAGAAAATTAGGATTTGAATGAGGCAAATCAAGTATTTTCTGATAAACTTGAAATTTACATTAATTTGATGAAAACGAGAGTAGGTCTGGCTCTTCGGGGTCTATTGTTTTATTCCTTTACCTATTTCAATTAATGAGGTATCATTTGAAAGCTGAATAATAAATCTATTGCATAGCCTTATTATTTTTTTTCGTAAGTATACTAGCACTGGAGATATAAGGTATTAAAACGGACGAGATTTCGCGAGATTTCAGAGACCTTCCACGAGATATCGTGAGAGTTGGTACATGTTTCCAATCTGTGTAATTTAGGTCTTTGACTATTGTAAGGTGTGTTCACTTCTGAACCATTGCCATACATATATCAGATAGTAGAGGTTTTAAACAACCTGGATCACCTAAATAATCAAGTATGTTATATATGTTTACCGACATACATGTATATCCACGTCTCGGTCAGAGTTATTTTGCTTGAGAATACAACAAGCGTTTATTTATATAAACTGACGTCGTCAGAACGGAATGAAATACTTGTGACAATATAATTCTGCCATGATATCGGACAAAACGCCACCACTGTCTTAAGAATGATTGAACAGACTAATAGAACGTATCCTGTGCGTTTTTTCTATTGACGTCAAACCCTGGTGGCATAGGAGAACCCTGGGATATCGCGTTGATGCCCATCGACGATTTCGTATTACGGGACTAATAAATCGCTGTGGAACCTTTCACACAAAATTCTAATTGACATCTTGCACAATGCAATGTCATTTCTGAGTTATATTTTTTATCATTGTATGATATTATTATTTTAAATTAAAAGTGAGTAGTTTCATAGCTGTTAAATGACGATTATTTATAAACACAATACGTCGACAACGTTATAAAGCCAACGCTGACGTGCGCCAGGTAGCAGGCACAAGTAGTGACCACGTTCTATTGCATTTAACTTTTCACAGAATTATTATTCTGTTTTGAAATTTGGTAAGAATATGGTGAAAATATTCCGATAAATATTGGTATAAAGTTGTAAATAACCGGTTGAAATATATTCAAATTACAGCAAATGTTTATGCTATTTGGATCATCCCTTATATGTAAGGTGAGAATTCAATTGACCAAAAGAAATAATATTTTATAATAATTGTTGATGTAAAAGCATTTCAATTACTTCATGACCGCATAGTCGAATTCAATGGTATGCCGTCTTAGGCCGAACTAGGATTGGTCAACTGCATGTTTTCAATTAAAAATTGAAACAACTATATGGGGATGGTCACTCAACGTAATACATTCGTATTATGCAAAGCGCCTTCCTATCGTCTATAATATTGGCTGTATATCAACAATAACCACTGTGAATTATTCGCTGGAGGGCCAATAGACCAATAAGTAAGTGTCATGAGTTTGCACTTTTTTCAAGATATCGCTATAACGGTGTGTCACAAGTGCCAACATATTTACTAAAACTAAAAGAGTCTATATCCTTTGTAGGTCATGCAATATGATGCCCTTACACGAAATGCCTCAATGATCGACATCTACATGCACGTGGTGTCTTAAATTCGATTTATAAAGTATACTCAATAATCGGGAAAGTATACAAGTAATCCCTTGGTCCCACTGAGATTGTTATGCCTTGGCAACGTACTTCCGATTTAATAAAAGGGCATCGGAAGGCATCGGAAAAAGGGTCCTCGTGGTCTAGGGAAACTTCAGTGAAACCATCAGAAAGATTATGATATCCCTGTTCCCGATGCCTCTCGAGGCTAGTTTATTTAAATCTTGAGTACATCGCCGAGGCTAAAAAAAGTTCAGTGGGACCAATGTACAAGACCAGCATATCAAACTTCTGTTCTGTTGTTTTTATAATACTTTATTTGAAGTCGATAAAAAAACAAGTTTGTATACACTCAACACCATATTCCTGATGTCATGCATCGCAACTCTTGTACGCTGAACATCTAATATGTGATAACACAATAAATAACAACTTTTAAAATACATCTTTATCTGTCCAACACGTGATACACATATATAACCCATTGTCAGGGACATACTTCCAACCAATAACTGCAACTTAATGATAACCCTTATAGTCGAGTGAATAAGTAATACTAATGAGGGAACTATCCCACTTGAAAGAATAGTGGTAAATACTGTTAACTCAGGTTTACCCAGTTAAACCTAGATAAACATAGTTTACCTGCCAGACGATAGTATATTTACAACCGTTCTCATTTTACTATGAAAGGACTGTAGTCACATATACACACTACATAACGTTGTCAAAAATTTAGCCTTTTTATTTATAGATTTCAAAGTTTCGAATGTCTTATTTCGTTTGAAAATTTCAGTTATTGGATGATTTTATGATATGGCATGATATAACACGGTGGGGAATCACGTGGTTTCGATGGTAGGAGCCACCACAAAAATGGCGGCCAAATAGCGTCGACTTAACACATATTTTTAGGTAAATATATAACATCGAGACTCGTTTATTTATGGACACCCCGGCCAGCACGCAATGGCTTCTCCACTGAATCTTTTGGTACCCTACTTTCCACGATTGATCCCGTAGTTTCCTCAAACACTTCGATATTGTTCGGTAAATAACAAAGCACTAGCGGGGTAGACCTCACGATAATGACGATTTTGACCATATTATGACCATATCTCCTTTATATCATCCGCATTTCAAGCGATTCCAATGTGCGAACATTTCGCCAACATTTTCCAACACAATTACCACCAGAATATCATGAATTTTGGTTTACTAAAAAATTTACCAGCAATTTGCATGGAAGATAGGATCCACGCTATGGATAGGACACACGATTGAACCTGAGCAGAGCGCATCCATCATTGCGGTCGGTAGTTTTCTACGGTTCTATAGATCGGAATATGCGGAACGGACTCATAATGTTCATTTATACAAGTATGCTATTAGTCGACAGCTTTTTACGCTTCTATCGATCGCATGGAACGCTTACCGATCAGTTCACTTAGTTGACTGTAACCGTGACACGACGGCCTACTCGATCTGTACTAATTCATCTTCAAACATGTCAGATTATAATTAATATATCTAATTAGGTATTAAACGAAGAATTTCATAACGATGCGGACTAGACAATTAGCATGAACATTCATATAAAAAATTATGTGGAATTGAACAACTAGTCCAGTCGTAATTTATCGTTAGAGATATATCAATATTCGCTGTGAGATATTTGGTAATATTTTATTATGATTGAAATATTATATTATATATTTATGGTACCATTATTTTAAGGTACTTCGCGCTGTTGGTCTAGAGAGATAAAAATAACCGAATCTTAATGAATCTTTGAAAGATTGTACCTTAAGTGACTGCGCTTCTTATAATGTAGTTTTTGGAACACTATGACGTCTGTAACCTATCAACAAAATGGCGCCAAAACGACATCTAGCGGTACGGTGTACGCGAAGCATGACTGAACAAACTCCTGCGTAACTTTGCACTCATGTATCAGAAAATCAAAGTTAAAATAGTTGCAATGGTGAATTTGGCTCCCAATTGATATGTGGCATTTAATTGAATTTTACTGCGTACACGCAGCGTTGGTAAAATATCGACGTCGTAACGTCAATATTGCGACATTTTCGACATTCAATTTTGACTGATGTTATGATATCCTTCCGTATAATTCCGCAACGGCTCTGGTACGCTTCGGGACCGAAAATCTTCGTTTTAAAGTTTTAAAAAAAATGGACACCGAAGGTCTTGCTTGGAAGTGCTTCGGGAGAGTTTCGGTAAACCATCGGCAGTCACTCCGCATCTTCGGGACGCCTTCTGTGCGGTTTCGTATTCATCAGCCATTCCGAATGGTCGAATCGATGCCGAACGCTTCCCGAAAACGGCGAAGTGATGAGATTAACACACTATGCCGATCATGTTATGAACTTGACTGTGTGGTGCAGTGGTACAGTGGTACAGTAGTTATCGCTTTCAACCGACTATTTTTTATTTCCAGTGTAAGTTCAAAATACCAGAATGGGAATCGAACCCATTCATTCAGTTCTGAAGAACTCGTATTCATAGTAGCTTAGCCAACTGCGCTATGCGCAGTACATGATAAAACCATTTCTAAATGTATGTTTTATGGGTAAATACACCCCTATAACCTGGATTACTCCAATGTTAAAAGTATATTTACGCCCGAGTGATTGTGGTTTATCTATAGTAAACTAACTTACGAATTTGCGTAATGTAGATATATAAACGTAAATTTACGCGACATTATCCCAGTTGTATATCACGAATGACAGCTGAAGCGATGCCGTCATTTTGCCTCTAGGTAGAGCTAGACAACCTTTCGGCAACCTATCGGCATCGATTCGTAAACCCTTCCGCATATCATGCGGACGGGGGAACATTCGGGAGTAATTTCTGAACTGACGGCATTTGGTCGTGATACGTTCGGCTACTTTGGATATGCTTCGGCATTTATACTGCGTGTACATGTATACAGTAACCATTCTTACCCCGAACTTTCCTTAACTCCACTTCTCTACGACTCTAACCAAAAGCTTACTGCTAAAAATGCAAAAACTTTAGATTTCCAAGTTTGTAAAGCAGAATGCAAAGACAAAATTTCTGTGATCATTGCTGAGGGTAGTTGTGTCATGGTGTTTCTGATTTCTGTGCTCGGCTGATTAGGTCGAGTGCTACCTTCCCTGTCGGATTTCTCATACCTTTTTTCATTAAACGACCACTTAGGGTATGTATAGGTATTGTTTCGTGTAATTGTGTGATGCTATGTTGTTGGCACAGTTAGTGTTTCTGTGCTCGGCTGGTTGGGCTGAGTATGACCGTCTCCTGATTTCCTTATGTCTTTTTAAATATTCGTATATTGACGACATGTACCTTTAAAGCCGATAATTTCTTTTAAAATGTATAAAAGTATTTATCTTACATTCAAAAGACAACGTTTATTTTTGGAAATTCATGGAACGGCCAACAAAGATGCGGACGTTAATTCTCGAACAATGTAATAGTAGGTAATGAACGGATTGATGTTTTTGTACACTGAATTGTGTGCTTCAAATTTATGTTGACTTCTAAAGTTGCACTGTCAGAACTAAGATAAAGTATCTGATAAATCTATGGATTGTTTGAAGATAGCAAATAGTACTGACATCTTTGTTTTGTTGCAGCACGTTGTTGATGAAGATAGTGGAGTTAGGAAGTTTTAAGTCATTGATTGATGGTTTCATTGCGTGAGATCAAAATAAACAAGATGTTTTTCTTCCTTACTAGTATATGAAGCTGTTGTATGGTGTTTGTATACCGGTTGTTATTAATATGTTCATTGTCATTGTCATCATATAGAGATTTCAATCACGGTGTAAACTTCCTGTATTACGACGCAACATGATGATTTGTTTAGTACAGAGATTGTAGCAGTATGTGGGGATTTATTAAATAGACACCAAAATAATTTTTCTCCAGACGGGTCGATGTGTCAAATAAAACTACGACTAAAACAACGCGGTCAGTAAGATACTAATGGCTAAACTGATTAATGTTTACTAGCAAAGTCCTTAAGTTATTGTCGATTCAAAGATGTCTGTCAAAACCGCCATAATGTTCCATTTCTGAATAGCTAATTGCAGCAAGTATGACCACTACGCTATAGGACCATCAGCTTTTTAATCATTTAAGTGTATTATTGATGGCAGATTTTAATCCTGACATACCTTTAATAATCGACTACGACTAAAACAACGCGAACAGTAAGTATGCGTCCGCAAAAGGATATTTATCTTGACTAATGGTTGCACTGATTAATGTTTACTAGCAAAGTCCTTAAGTTAGTTGGTATTTGTTAATCAATTAATTTTGGAGGGCTCAACAATTTCGTAAATGGTCGAACTTTCAATATGCACGGGCAAAATAGCAATAATACACAATAAGGACCAACTAAATTAACGGGCATAAAACAACGCTTATACACAAAGGGACCTAGCGTATGGGGGAAAAATATAACAACAAGGCACAAAAAATGTCCATAGAGAAACCAATTCAACCAATAACATGCAATTTATTATAGTTCAGCCTATCAGAGGACGTATTACTTTATCAGATTGAAGATTTTAACCAAATGATGTTGACCAATTAAAACACAGCTTTAACTCTTGTTCAGTCAATCAGAAAACGATTGACTTAATCTGGATGAAAATTTTAACATAGTGACCAGTCAAAACACAGTCTTAATCATTGTTTAGCCAATCAAAAGCTAGATGTAAACACGGAGCATGTACATGAAATAACTGGATACAACGCTATTTGGCCCAAATGAGCAATGTAGATAGTGACACTGTGCACTGATAATGCACAAGGAATACGTCCCTTTCACTTATCGACATTGTTACAAGTGCTAAATAGTTATCTAATTGGGAACCGGAATACGATATGTGCGTACTTAATTGTGCTACATAATGCTACATGCCCTACTTTCAAAATAATATCTTTTCAGTTTTCAAATCCATAGTTCACTTGTATAACTTCCTTACAAAAGTCATACATGTTAACAAAATCTGCCACTATATCACTCTGTCGAATATCCTTGTCACGAATCCAGTTAATGATTGCTCTTAGTGCTGGCTTGGACATTTTATCTCCAAGTTTGCTGATAAGTACTCATTGTTTGGGGTCATTGCACCATCCATTTAAACAATAAAACATATGTGCTGGGCGACCCTTTAAACAATTTGAGAAATCGGAACACGAATAACTTCTGGATTCCACTACCGTCTTCTTAATAGACCATTTCAATGGATTACATTGTTAATTTCCAAATTGTTACCACTATGTAATAAATTGTTTGGATTATAATTTTTGGCGTTGACGTCATTTCACACATGACGCGCATTTGTACATATATTTGTATAATCGCTTATGACCATATACAAAGACCGAACGTTTCATAAGTTTGCATGCACGTGTCAGGGATATCCAAGATATACAACAAACATAGGCGTTATTATTTATTTAGAGGTTACTGAGATATTCACATTTTTAATAAGGATGGTAATGTGAAATAGCACTGTGACCCGCCCTGGCGTTACATGGTTTCTATGACAACGCTTTTTATGAGTATAATAAACAACGAACAGTTGTTGCTACCAGTATATAGAGCATGAATTGCTAAGCATATGGGCCAAATTTCATTAAAATGTAAGTGTTGAGTAAGAAATTATGAGAAAAGTTCTATTATTTCTGGAACACCCCTCGTACTATCATTAGAAGCATATTTCTGCAACACATTGATCGAAACACAGACCCGAATAACGTGTATTGTTTATGCATCAACATTATTTGTTTAAAAAAATAGCTGTCAGACTAACATACCCCGTCGACAAAGGACCATATTACATTTGTATTTGCAAAATCAATCCATCACTTATTATTTATAAATGTCAAGGTTGTTCATAAGAGAAAGGTTAGGGAAACTCCAGCAACAACAGTACTGTAGGTCGAGTTGTTTTCACTAGAATTCGTCTTTCGAACGGACTGACTGAAGGACAGACATTATACACCCTACAACTGTGTTGTGTGAGCTTATAAAATTCAATTATAAACAAAATATACCAGTAAGCATACTAATTACATACATGCACTTGTACATGGACCGTATATATACTGATACATGTACTTATATAGCTTCCTGTATAAATGAACACTATGTGACCGTTCCGCATATTTCGATCGATAGTACCGTAGAAAACTGCCGACCGCACTGATGAATGTGCACTGCCCAGGTTCAATCGTGCGTCCTACCCTTAGCGTGGATCCTATCTGTCATGCAAAGTGACTGTTTTATTTTTCAGAAAACCAAAATATATGATATTCTGGTTGTAATTTTATTGGAAAATGTTTGCGAAATGTTCGCACTTTGTAATCGCATGAAATACGGATGATATAAAGGAGATAATAAAAAATATGGTCATAATATGGTCAAAATCGTCATAATCGTGAGGTCTACCCGGCTAGTGTTTTGTTACTTACGGAACAATATCGAAGTGTTTGAGGAAACTACGGGATCAATCGTGGAAAGTAGGGTACCAAAATATTCAGTAGAGAAGCCATTGCGTGCTGGTCGGGGTGTCCATAAATAAACGAGTCTCGATGTTATATATTTACCTCAAAATATGGGTTAAGTCGACGCTATTTGGCCGCCATTTTTGTGGTGGCTCCTACCATCGAAACCACGTGATTCCCCACCGTGTATAAGAAGAATGCATTATTACATTGACTAAATATTTATTTCGGTCAAGTTATTAGGAATAACAAATAGTAAATACACATATTGCACTCGATTACTTGCATGCGTAAAAATATTAATGGTGGTAATAATAATAATAAAATAAAATATCTCAAAATAAATTCGAGTATAATAATATACCGACGGTAACTCGCTAAGATTACTAACAGTCCTTAGAGTGTGTTTTCTCTCCCTTTACCACGAATTACAACATTACCACAGGTAACTGTATCATTAATGAAAAAAAACAAGGCCCATTTGTAAAGAAATTGACGAGCCAGTCAATGAGGTGCATTTTATTTTTCATATGAATGTATATCATAATGTGGGAGGGGTGTTCCAGAAATAACAGGACTTTTCTCATAAGTTCTTACTCAACACTTATATTTTAATGAAATTTCATTGACCGAACTTTCAATGGCGTAAAACACTATAAGGACGGCAATATTGGTTTATGCTGAATGCACCACATTGATCGGTTTCGACAGACTATCTACATTACAAAACATGACGTTTTTACCATTTGACGGGATTATGCATTAAAATAGTTTTAACAATTTTTTGTTTAAACTTAAATAAATTAATTACAGTGCAGATATCGAAAGACAATGCTCGATTTGGATACCTTGACGTTCTGGTCACTTAAGAACAAAATTAATATACGTTCATATGAAAATAACGAGTTTACAAAATTAACAATGGTACATTTAGTAAGTCTTGTGGATGATACTACGATGGAAGCAAGATGATTCGACGCTGAGGAACAGTACGACGATGAAATAACGAGGATATGAATATCAAATAATTAATCCCAATTAAATCGTTTACCAATTGTTTTAAATAACTCTTCATTGTACGGTTTGAAAAAGTCTTTTAATTTTCCTAACACATACGGTGATATATTGGGATGCGGTCGACCCTTCCCTTTTTCGAGACATTCTACCCCATAGTTCCGTGTTAAGCAGAAGAACCCTCGTTCTTCAACTAGCGCAAAATGAGACTTTGTGAAATATGAACTGATTCCAAGAAAGCGCTCAATATCTTGTAACTCCTTCACTGGATTTAGCGCAAATTCATCGCCATTAACTATGTGAATCTGATCTGGATTAAAATATGTTAACCACTGATGTAGATATTTGATGTACATTGATTTTGCAACTATCATCTTCTTGTCATTTATCTCGCCAGTAATTGGACTTAATACATTGTCTTCAATTGACATTCCAGATAAAAACTGTGGACGTCCCACTGCCATCTGCACAAATTCGGATTCCAGCCGCCTTATTGGATCACGAACTGTTACAATAAGTTTCATACCCGAATTAAATTTGAACATGCGTATCGGAGCAACATCACTGGAAAAATATTGAGCTGAATTTTCAATGATTCTTTGACCCGGTTTACTGCACGGCATTTGGCTTTTATACCATTCGTGTCCACGCATGTAGCGTTGATTGAAATATTGTACTCCTTCTGAATTCATCTCCATGGCAATGTCGGGATGTTCGTTTAGAAATGTTCGCACGGAACCTGTTCCGCACTTTGGAACGCCGATCATAATAACATCCGGGTGTTCCTGGACACAGTCTTCTCTACCTCTGAAGTCATCGCGTAGCAGTATTGGTGGCATTGCGTTGATTTTAATGTCGTCCTTCTCCGCGTTGTATATTGTATAGTTATTCAGTCTAGCGGAAAGCATCACTTTTGATTCTTCGTGTAAAGTATGATATATAATCGCCCAACAGAATGCCAATGGTATGAGAACGTAGATATAAGCCTGTAATAGTTTTCTAACGTGAAAACAATAGCTATACAGCTTTAACCTCAGATGCATCGCGAAACAGTGGGATGGCAATATATTCAAAGTTCAATCCATTTTCATCCAGTATTAATTTAATTCCAATTCAATGCTAGTTCAAACCAATTATTCCAAGTATGTTAGCACAATACAGCATACTAATTGAGTCAGTTCTCAAATGCGATAACTGATCTACTTTCAGAACAAATTGTCAGTTCATTCATGAAACGAAAGAAAATATGTTTGCTAGTTCGTCATAATATTGAGTTGACGATTCCTACGTCTTTTTTATTTTCAATTTGTATTTCGTATAATTAAATATATCGTTTTATCGTTTTGATCAAATGTCCCCGGGGTATAATTGCATAATTACACCTCAACCGTGTGACCAATCGATGACATACTCGATGAGTTCATAATTGTCCAATACACGTACAAAGGCCTTGACTGCGACTATACATGAACTTATTTATAAATTAAAATAACAATATACATGCTGCAAATCGACTGGCCGTAAATTGTTAATTGCTATGTGTAAGGATACTGTGATTTTGGCGGACTACTAGCATTTGATGGTTGTCATGAAGTACTCTAGAAAAGTAAATGGCACGAGCAATGCCTTTATAATTATCAATGTCCTCATATTCATCATAATTAAACAGTGGTATACATTGATTAAGGCATACGTCTTAACCATTAAAAGCAAAAGTTAGCTTGAATATGTTGGTGTGTTGTACGTTTGTGTTGTACATTTAAAAGCCGTCAGTTCAACTAGTGGGTGTGTGGGTGTGTGGGTGTGTCGAGGGATGCTTCTTGAAAATTCAAATGGTTGTACATCCTAACTAGAATTAACTCAATGTTCCATGTTGGCTACTTTCAAAAATGGAGTCACCACACGGAATATATCCTAAAATTATGAATAAAATACAATATTAAAACATGTACATTGTATGTGTATTGTAAGAATATTTTGTGTAGTTTACATGTTTCGCCCTGAGGGTACAATTATTTATTTTACCTTGTGATACCTTGTGATGATTGGGAAAATTGTTAGTCCCTAGATGGACTATCGTTCCCCTCGATCTCTCGTCGTTGTGGTCGTCCCGTCCGGTTTGGTTTTGAAAACTTTAAGGCAATTCTGAAATCAGATAACACGTATTCGCTGGCGTTTTTAAAGTCCATGTACGAAATGTTACAGTCACGTCGTAAAACGCTCGTTTTTTTAAATTTGTTAAAATTTTTATACAATGTGCATTAATTTCGTAGCATTTTTACTGTAAGTATTCGTTCCTATGTTCATACCCTGGATCGTTATTACTTGGAGAGTAGTTCTTAAATCCTCATGCATCACTGATCGGGCAAGTTCTCCACAAGAGGTGAAACATTAAAACTATGTTGCAACCCGAACGGAATAGGTTACACAGATAATTAGAAAACACAACAATGGGGGGGGGGGGTATCTTAAAATTCGGTGTTTATTTTGTCATGTCGCAAGTATTGATGCGAATTCAGTTGCGCGGTTTCTATTTTAGGCAACCAATAAGATAAAAACAAAATACATCGGAATGCATCAGGAAAAGGGATCTCGTGATGTAGGGGAAGCTTCGGAGAAGTTATTAGGCACTTTGTAAAATCCCTTTTTCGATGCATCTCAATGTTTATTTATTTCAATCGGGAGTACATCGCCGATGTATAAAATGATCAGTGGGACCTAGGCTTCAAGTGTATACAACTTTCTTATCCTAAACAGTTGTCAACTCTCGACACCTCATTCCTGATGTTACACACCAGGATTTTGAGAGAAGAGCAATCATTGAGCGTCTAACTAGGGAATTATTTTCAAAACTGATAACCGCCGGGTAAGATTCAGGACAGTTAAGTAAAAGTAAGCTGTTTACGATTCAACAAAATATTGATAAAACAATCTCCTTAACCTCCAAATATTTGTCTTATGTTCACATAAACCCCTCAATGAGACATGGGAAAATAATAAATTAAGTGCTTTTCGTAAGAAGCCATTGAAAAAGTACAACGTATAGTTTTCATTATTGAAAGCAAACCTCTGGTAATATGGGTTGTTCAAAAGCTATAAGCCAGTATTCAAAGTATTTCCTAAAATGATATATTGTTAGCTTTTTCGTTAAACGAAACAATTAATTCATAGGCACATGTTTTCAGTGCCAAGTCCTTCAATCGTATACAACTACTACCTTCTCTATTTATAGTGTACCCTCAAACAATTTGAAACAAAGTGACAATGGGTAATTTCATCATTTTGAAACCTTTTAGAATACATTATGTTTTGATAAGAATGCTGGACATAAATGCAAAATATAAGAATTATTTTTTTTGTGAATTTTCTTTTCTTTACATGGTAAATATGTACAACAGAAGTAACATATACATTATAAATAATGTATGACAAATAGTAAAACAACTACAGAGGATCGATAGGTACATTTCGACATTTCATGAATTCACAAAATTGAATGCACATCTAATTTAACTTCACGAATTCAAAGATTAATACTAATATGTGTCACTTCAAGATGCAATGGACAAATCTCGAGACCGTCGTTTAATTGCAGCCACACACTTATCGTTCTGGATTGATGTGAATTATAACTGCATGATTTTCCCGTTGTAACTTTAAAAATAATACCGAGCTTAGCCTTTATTTGCTAGTCAGTTTCCTGCTGAAATATGGCAGACAGACATAATGTGCCTCCATTCGGATTGGAACTCGGGTCGACAGATTAGACTGCAAGCTCACTAACCACTGAGCTGCAAGGTCTCGATTTAAATTCATGAATTCTACTTAACGAATGTTTCAACTTCAAAATATCAACTTCATAAATTAACAAAGAAGAAACAGTGAATTAATGAAGTGAATGACACAATCGGTCTTTTTGTAAACTAAGTATATGAAATAACAAAACATTCATATGTGAAACAAATATTTATACAAACGATGTGCATATGGTATAGACAGGGTGCACATTTCAACCTGTCGACATGCATTGGCATAATGTAAGTCAATTGTTTAAACGTGTCACATAAAGCAGGTTTTTAGCAATTGACATTTTGAAACGGGCTGTTTCGTGGAGCAGTTTATAGTCTGTTTTTCAGCCCCTATATATCAAAACGTCTACATCACTAATGCTACTTCAATATAGTAATACTGGGGAACGGAATTAGACCAGCTGGTAAGTACATTGGAAATGCCCGTATGTGAAAAAGGCTTATCTCATAAACTAACAGACAAATATATGACCTACGACATGGAATAGGGCATCTTATCCGCAAACAAAACTTAAAGCAGCTTCAAACCAGATCCGTTACGGTATCATGCATTGAAGTATCTTCATAATGGGATGGGAAAATATCGGTACTAGTAATTAAAACATTAGAATTTCGTCTTGCCTTCTTTGTTAACCTTTGCATATAGCGCACTAGGGTCAAATGTCACAGATTTTATCCCGTTCTGTACAGTTCCATGATTGTCTGTATGAACCTCTACGTTTTCTTTACCGTTTACAAAGTCTATTGTTTCATTAGAAGTTTCACTTGTGTAAGAATTGTCATTTGGCATTCCATAACTATACGTTGGATCTGTATCGTAAATATTTGGAGTATAATCTTGACTGGTGTGCTTTATTTTATACGTATCAAGTCTTAGAGTACCATTCTGCGATGCAGCTGGGTCTCTTTTCGCTTCATTGTCAGTAGTTGCGTAGAGTAGATCGTTCGACGTAGAAACAAACGCTTGATTACTTCTACCCACTTCCGGTGAGCCCGACTTTATACTTCCGGTGTCGTTGAAATCTTCGGGAAAAGAGTAAAATATATTCGTGTTACGGATGTAATTTCGTCGAATTGTCTCTTTTCGTTTTAGTCTGCAATGAAAGATTAATGCTTACACTTTTTCCACGTGGAACTCAAATATTTGATTTCGTTAAGGTTGGCATATTATGATAGTATTCCCGGTCGCTACAAGTCACCTTTCTAAGTCAAAATGAAAATGACTACCGATTTTACTTCACAAAAGAAGTTGCAGGCCCCTTGTTAAAGGGTTTGTATGTACAAGTACAGGTTAGTTCACAGTCCATGGTAAGATGAGCAGCCAATGTATAGTTATAACTGACAAATCGATAAGAAACCGCGTTAAACCCGATTAAACAAATAAAGAATCGCGATACAACGCTCTCGAGTTCCATCATAGCTTTAAACAGTTTTCATATGGTTACGACGGAACTGAAAGATAGCATCGAGATTCCGTCATTAACTTTGTGAAGAATATGTAAGTAAGTAAGTAAGCAAGTATTATTAAATAGTTTATTAACGTGACATGTGTATAACATATATTTACAAGCAATTATATAAATTGAAAACACCCGGCCCAATGGACCTATATGTCACCGGCTTTGTGACTTATTTTGATATCGTGATACCAAAGACCTAAATTACAATTATATAATAGTAACGCACCTGATGCAGAAACAAGCCACTAACACACCAACTATCACTAAGACAACAACGACAACTGCTACTGTTATACCAATAATTAAACCACTTGTTCCAGTGTCACCATCAACATCTGTAAAATATTAAGTTCTATACTGTCACTATTATTAATATATAATAAATTGATAATGAGTTTTAAAGAAAAACAATATATCATACTATTTGCACCAAGGTCAAATTTACTGTTTTGTTTAATTTCTAAACATCGACTGAATAATTCACAATGTACGACCATTCTGTGACTTTGAAGTTAAGTTATTTTTTGGTAACTGACTGACCATTGAGTTATGTTAAAATAAACCGAGTTTTGTAGATGCAAGAAGTGCATGTGTTATTTTCCTATTTACTGTATGCATGTTTATACACTTGCCACATGTTCTTACCTTTGGTTGTTTTTGTAGTCGGAGGTTGTCTGTTAGTTACGCTAATCACTACACCAGTAGGATCTATGGTCAGTTCACCTACAACCACATTGTGCTCTGATCCGCTTGAGTTTACATTGTACTCTCCAAGTGTAGTTTCCCGGCTACCTAGCGACGTTGTTTTGTCTGAGCTTGTAACACTTTTGGTTGGTGTGACTGTTTCTTCTGGCGAGGTGTTTGATTTAGTTTCTGGTGAGGAAACTGATGTTGATGGTAGATCTGTTAGTGATGCATCTGTTGTTGACTCAGCGTATGCTGGATTTACCGTTGCGTCAGAAGTTGTTTGATGCTCGGATGACACATCTGGAACCGTTGGATGGCCGGATGGTTTTGTGTGATCGACAGATAGTTGTGTTGATGCAGAGAGTGGAGTTGATGAAGAGTTGCGTGGTGATGTAAACGTTGCTGATGTGGACGGCATCGATGATTCAGTGGTGGACGGTATATCCGATGTTAGGGATGAATCTGTAGTTAATTGATCAGTTGGTGTTGTAAGCTCTGGTATAAGAAGCGTATTATCAACTAAAGTAGATTCAGAGTTTGTAGACGAACTTATCTGTGTTGTTGTATGACTTGGCTGATCGGACGATGATGTAAAATCCGGGTATGATGTTGTCGGAGTACCATCTGTTGATAAAGAGGTTTTAGGATATTCTGGTGTTGTTGACCCTATGTCCGTTGTCGAAAAGGCGTTCGGAGTAGTTGTATATTCACACAGTTTGGTAAAATGTGCTTCTTTTCCTCGCTCATAGCAGTCGAGAATCATCGGTGAATCTGTGAATATTACCGCAACACATTAAGGTCTTATATAATTTGAAATATTTATACCAATTATATACTTATATGTTTTTGACCACTCTGATGATATTGATGATGCAAAATTGTTCTGTACTCATGGATTGTACATAGCTATTGTATTTGAAAATAAACTAAACTATAACAATGGAAATTGATTGATCTAGGTGTACGGGCGCGTGAAAGTAAAAGTTTATTGAAACATAACCAAATGATAGATCTTTCTAAAGGAGATTAGAAATTTCACGTTTGTTTTTCATTCAACATCAACACTACATAAATCATGTTAAATAGCCTACGGATAAAATTTCCTCGTAATCAACCGAAGATGTAGCCATATTTACCACAGAATAAATAAAACGTATGTATGGAAGGAAAAATTTCATAGGGGCAAAGGGATGGTCTCATTATAGTGATTCTACTGTGGTTGCATTAAATAAACATAATGTTTGTAGCCAACAGTACGTACAATAGCAATCATGGGATTACACAGACCGGCATATGAGGCAAACTCAGAAAGTTCCGTCCATATCCCCTAAAACAGAAGTATAATATGTTGTTACAAATTGATAGGTCAAGATTAAATTATTTTACATCTCTCTACTTACTAGTCGTTTGAAACTGGATCATGAGATAATCCGGTCCGTATTCATTCTTGTTTAAATTCTTCAAAGATATTATTTCCTCATTTCTGTCAATAACCATCTGATTCATTCTATTGATCCGTTGTCCTATTGTATATAACTGCGTGTTGATAGCGTCAAACGATGCATTGGAGTTGTGAAACTGTAGGGACGTCATTGAGCTTATAGGAACTGACGCAAGATTTGGACGTTGGAATTCCAAGTCAACGAACGTAGCCGTTATAGATGAGTTACAAACTGGAGTTGTAATCAAGCAATTACACGAGTCAGTGTTACCCTGGCCGTTTAGTGTCACAATACTGGAGGCATTAAGCTTAAGGAATAAGTTATTACCAACTACTCGATCATTTGAACACATTTCCGCTGCATTAGTTCCTGTAAACGAAATTCAAAATATGATACATTTCAATACTAAATTAGGGGTTATTTGTATATACGTGCTTACAAATGCTATATTTATGTTAATTTTTATCATATCCGTATGATGCTTGGTATACTTGTACAATATAAACCAATTGTACAGGGACCATAGATTCTTAGTTTCAAGTTACATGGTTTTTGAATAAGAGCAAAAGTTCACGAACGTTTGGATAATCCCACGTATTTGCATTGCGACAAGTGCGTATTATGATAGGTTTGACAATTCAATATGTAGCTGCCAGAGATACAATCTCTTGACTGAAAGGAGGCAAGTTGCACCCAACAGTATGCCATACCGTGTCAGTTATAGGCGGTACTGATGAAACTGACTAGATCGCATTGACAGTTTTGGTATTAGGCAGACTGTGCCATGTGCGGATTCAGAATTTTGCTCATGTGTTGATTCTAACAAAATATTTTTCTGGTGTTCAAACATGTATTATGCTGAGGGTCCCTGTCAGCTTTTTTAAGAAGAAATTGTCTTATTAAACTCATATCCCTGACAAGATTGGCCAAAATTACAATGTACGGGATTACTACATTTTTGCCACAAATTCAAGGGGTGTTCAGAACCTTATCTACATACTGTTGGTAATGAAATTGCTCTTACCGTCAATGCATGTATATTGTATCCTTACATACGATGAATATGGAAACATGTTCAATCTTGGTGCCCATCCTGCACATGTGTTCTGTCCTTCACAGTTATCTAGCAAAGCTGTAATGTTTCCCGCGCTAAACGGTGTAAATTTATCACTCTGGTCATACGTGCAGCATCTAGCCAATGTTTCATTCTCCTTACAATCACTGACACCAATCTGACAGTTTGTGTCGGTTTTTGTAGCGTACATCATTTTACCCAATACGATAGTTTTCCCTACCGGACACTGGATATCGTACTGTGAGCAGCGGTTGTCTGAACCATAACATGCCGTGAGTTCATGCCATACATCACCGTACAACCCTGGAGTGTAAAGAAAATACGTCAATGCATTATGAAACTAGTTGATTATTTTTAATGAAGCTGAGACAAAATGAACGTATTGAAGAGTTGCACTTCAGAAATTACCGTCATACTGGAGGAAATTGAAATGAATTGAACATAAATATGCAAATTAGCTTGAAACGACGTTAGCCAATCCATGACTTAGTCGACCCACGTAGTCCGTGCGTCACGCTCCAAGAACCACTAAATGTTTTTGAAACCTCATAAACCTATGCAGCATACATCTTTTTTTTTCAAAGATATTTAGCGTTTACTAAGGTTATATGATTGATAAGAGCTTACATTCGTGCCAATTCCTTACCGTTTTTTTTTATTAAACCCGTTGACAAAATCAATATAACACTCGGAAGAGCCTTGTGTCATACTGTTTCGTCAACTCGTTTAATTAAATGGTAAGGAATGAGCTCTCATTCATTATCCTCTATTTTCAGTAGCAACATTGCTTAGCGGTTTGTATTGAAGAGAACAATTACTTTAAATGCGAGCGTATATGTTCGTACAGTGTAAAACAATCAGCAATGGGTACGACATTGGCCATTGTCACGTTGCGAACTCCGTACGAGTTGATTTTAACTCGCGTCCTAAATCCTATGTTCCACTATGGAAATCCTCATCGGCGATGAGGAAATGAAATTCAATAAGTGCATTGACATTATCCGATATACTGGCAATGTTAATATACATTTTATGACATGCACCATGCATCCCTTAGACCACAGCGATCCTGTTCCTGAAGCTTCAGGGAGCTCATTTATATCAACTGGGGGTTCATTTAACAGTGGGACCTCCTCTGCTTTACCGTATCATATGAGGACCTTAATTTATATAACACGAGTGTCGAACCGTTCTCGATATTAATTTTGTCGAACGTCGCATGACTTTTATATATAGGAGCTCGCATTTCATATCATAACTATGCGATCGTACACACATCGTACAAGAATATTGTGCGTGAGTCATACAACGTGTCTGTGATGCCCATACTGATATCGTTCGGTAAAATCCTCTGAAGATCGTACGATTCGTGTACGTTTAATTATGCATTGGACATATTGTTACATGGGATGATAGTAGCCAAACTGTCCTTATCATCAACATTTTTTCAATACACTTGGTATGAAATATTATAATAATAAAGATTATACATATGCCAACACATTGAGCTAGATCTAAATATGTAAATACCAGTAGTACCCGAAAAGTATTTTATAAATTCAACCATTATGAAGGAAATGTTGCTGTATTTGGATGGTGTGCTTGAGTCTCATATCATATATGATACGAAGGCCTCTCTGTGCAGGACAGGAAATGTCCATTTTGTAAAGTTTGTGTTGAGGATGAGATACATGTTTCATTGTCCTGTGTATGATGAGTTAAGACAGGAGATGATCCAAGTAGTTAATGATGCTAATAATGGGCTTCTCAGCTATGACAGACAATGAGAAATTTGCAACGGTATTTACCCATAAAACTTTGATTCGAGTAACTGCCAAAACCTGCTATGATATACTTCAACATAGAAATGTTTTATTATGTAAATAGAGTCTCTTAATTACATTGGTTCATTTTATGATCCGCAGATTATGTATATTAAAACCAGGCTTAGTCTTACCAAAGGGCATACATATTATAAATTTTGATTTAACATCTTAATATAATCATGTATATGTTTTATATATGAATCTGTAAATTGTAAGAGTTTGTTCAGGACGTTCGTGCTATTTTTAGTCAGACCTCTTTATGAGGACCTTTTTTAACAGAATATGGCTTTGTTACCATTTGGTATACATGTACATACATGTTCTTTGATAAGACTATATCCAGATCCCAAGAACAGTAATATAATGGTTGTGTGATGATCTATTCTATGGCCTTCTCATGTGCCAGTTATTCATAATAATGTCAATCTCATTATGATACATGGTTGCTATTTCATTTTAAGTCATAAATAAATGATATCTAGAAATTCCACTTTAGAGTGCTTTCTATGCCAGTTGTTTTACACTGCTTTTGGCTAGTACATTGACACAACCAATATAGCACAGTCGGGGATAATGAGATAGTAAGCCTATGATATATTATGTGTGAATCCTAGTCTGGTACTTGTTTATATGTATTTTAGCATATATTCTTATGATACTAGTGTCTAAATGACACCTAGTGTGTTTTAGCAATCTTGCCATCTCCAATAACTCAAACTTATGAGTGGCAACACATGTATAATTAACGAAGTGTATTTGTATTGTGTTGTAATATGTATGTGTTGATGAGATGTAAATAAATAAATAAATATATATATATATATCATTACGGAGCGAGCAATGAACGTGATACGTCTTACTCACTTGCACGGTCTCCATGCGACAACGTGTCTATTGCACTTAGATCGCACGTCGCAAATACGTACGACGTGGACAAAACGAATGAGGCACACTACCACTCACGGCCAAGTGCAACCGTGTGTGTGACATGCATTGACGTACTCCCTTCGAATGTTCTTGTCTCGTTTTAGGAAACCGTACCGGTCTCAGCCGCCAAGAAGTTGTGCATACTTTTCGTAATTGCTAAATGCACACACCTTCCATGAACGGACTTAATACAGTTGACTATTATTATAACATTACTAATACAAGGAAGATGTAGACAAACAAGTATTTCAATTGGAACGACCCTCGTACAAAGTATCACTACAAAATCATTTAAGCGCCGTTAATTATGACAAGACAACTTATTATTAGTCTTGCAAAGCGTTTAAATTGTACTTCAGTTGTCAGTTTTATAATATTACCTTTTATGGCATATGCGTAAATCCCAAGAACATATAGAAGAGCCGAATATTTCCTATCTGAACAATACATTGTTTTTATATCATGAACAGTCTTAGTTCAGTTCAGTTTGCCCGTTACATTTAAATCCCTATTTCTGTTTCCCAGTAGCTAAACGCAATGATCGGCTTAAAGTTATCAAATTAAACTTGACACTTCTTGATCAACTTAACAACTATGACCGCATCTTTCACAGTATCCCTGTTAAATACATTCCTTATAGCACAGCACATTCCGACGGTTTTATCCCGCAATTAAGCGAACATCATTTCAAAAGTACCGCATACTGATACCCGGTCTGGGTTGGTATGAGCTTACCTAACTGTGAAATCAACAAATGTTTAGAATTTTACCTCTTATCTATCAGTTCAAACATGATTTGTTTTGATTCCTTAAAATCTAGGGAATGTAACAAATTATTCTCTTAAACATTCGATTTTGCAATTAATTCGTCATAACTTTGGAGGTCTGGATCATCTATCACAAGCGCCGGGAAACAGAATGGGTTCAAATCATTTACAAATCAAATAGCGTAAAGGAACATTTTAGGTTTTCAATGAGATAAATTTACCTTTGAAAAAGGGTATTTTGAACATAGCGGGTATTAAATATTGACATCGGACCAGTGTCACGATCTGGTGTCCAATTAATCATAATGACTCACCAATAAATTATGGTCTAACATATTTTATTATTGTCGTCTGGGTAAAAGGAAAGGACAAGAGGTTTATTAAGGTTCGTTCAACGGATTTGTTAAGATTGACTAGTATTCAACAACGGATAAAAGACGGGGATTTTGTAATTTGTTGAAGCGATATACTGATCTATTTAAATATACGAGTTTGACTTTTGATGAATTAAATTGCAATAAACGAGATTTTAGAATAAATTGTCACACTTAAAATACCTAACTTCATGATTTAGTTTAAACAATATTTATTCAATAACGTTTTACAACATGTGGTAATCAAATACAAGCTACGAAGGATTGGGAAACAAGTTTGAAAAAACTATAAATCCCGCTCCTTTTTAAAATATAAAATATTCACATACGTAGAAAAACAACGACCGGGTAACTTCATGATTTACACTGATTATATTATGTCCCTTGATGATATGGAAACCCGATGATGACTGTTTTTACCAATGCATCATTTCGCCATTATGATTTCACCATCATGACATACAGAGTCACCACCTTTACTCCCAGTATCACGATACTAACGTCACGAATTTACTATTTCAACTTTTATATTTTGAATTACCTCAACAATCATATAAACACACCTCAACCCAGGGGTTCGTCCTGCACTATCACCACTGTGTCTGCAATGACCTTTGTGGTCTTACTCAGATCATCAGCATCTCCATAGAGCTTCTCTTTGTGAGTTGTGTCTGTGGGCCATGTTGGAGATCGTTCCTGGTTGTGTTTTCTAGCTACATCTGTGGAGGGCGTGCTCGACAGTTCGATCTTTTCCCGCATTGACAGATCGGAGATGACACCAATTTGCACTTCTGATAAATGTGGGAGTTCAGCCTGCTGTGCCCTGAGCGTAGTCGAACCATAATCACTTGTTCTGACCTGTTAAGGGGATGGTAGGGACCAGCCTCTTGTCTTGGTGTTGTACAGTTCTTGATAATGGTCACTTTCTCTTTATAACTCACATGTACTGGTGGTTGTGCTGACTGCGCTCCAAGTTTTGCCAATTCATCTTCATTTTCATTTCCAGGCACTCCACAATCATACACAAGCATATAAACAAAGTCCATACACTTCATCGATTCCTTCCTTTTCACATTGCTCGTATTCAATTACGCATTCTTTTAGATAGTTTTTGTCTCAGAAAAGCCTACATTGTATTTCTTATATTTCTCAGAAATGTTTTTTCTGGGATGGGATTGTGTTTGTGCTTTTGCAACTTTGAAAACAGTAAGAATTGTCTAAAAAGTTCAGCTCATTTTACTGTTCTTAAGGACATAGTTACGATCGTATTTGAAAATATGAAGGCACTGTAAATACACTTGGTGTTATAGCTATGTCAACGTTTTAATGTATTACAGTTGTGTTATAACTAAATTCCATGAAACCTCAGATTTCTATGCTGTCGATAATTATTTTACTTCTTATTCTTGGACGGTACTTTGGTTTCATATTGTTTGGACTTTTTAGTAAAGTTGATACTGTATCGATAGCTGCTGTCCTTACATCAAGTATTTCGCACTGACAGATAAATTGGTCGAGTAAGATGCCGTGTATGTAAAGGGATTGTCAAACTGACCGAGCAAGTTCATAATAATCTTTTGAAAGGTGTAAGTGGGAATCAGTACGGTTTATATAGAGATAAGACGGGTATTATATTATTTACAATGGTCAAAAATTATTAATCTTCGACTCATTAAATAAATACCCAACCCGGATTATTATGTTTGGTGTTTGGGGCGAAGTGCCCTGTGTGACAGTTGTATGCCTACCAACGGAACTCGTTTTTGAATGAGACAAATTCTAAATTAAAACTATTCGAATAATAGTAAATACCCGGAACACCTCGGGTATTGTCTTATATTGGTGTATCCATTCGAGAACATTTTTTCTTGTAATGAGACAATTACATTGCATGAGAATATGCTCATTAGAAGCTTATTGTGGTGCTGATTTTAAATATGTATGAGTCTTATAAGGTCGTAAGTAGTACTTACACTTTGTAAGTCGGGTTTACGTTTGAAAATAGATTTATGTAATTACAGTACCACTTCGTACCTTTACATGTACCTAATTTATATTCGTTTATATTCGGAAAACAGAGTTAGTTATTGACATTTGACATACAATTAAACATTTTTCTGGTTGCGAGTATCAGGTTGTAAAATAGTATAAATCGCTGACTCGTAAGACGTAAACATATTTAAAATCAGCATGAAATGGCACATTTTAAGAGTCATTTCCTTGAAATTGACCAAACTGATGTGTTTAAAGTTGTTTTACCGTAGCAAAATAGTAATTTGCGGACAGTTTTTCTCTTGTTTTCTCGAAATATTGATTTTGTACTTACGACCTTCTCATTCTAAGCCAGTGGTATAATTGTGATGCCATATTGATCTGATAGCCTCTACTGACAAGTTAGCCATGTAGCTAGCTACTGTTCAATAACTCGCTGGCTTAGAATGAGAAGGGCGTAAGTGCCACTTACGACCTAATAAGACTAATGCATATTTGAAATCTGCATCATAGGGCGCTTCTTATGAGCCTATTTTATTTTATGAATATCGGAATTTGTCATGCTGACCAAACTGAAGTTGAAAAAGCTTATTTTACAATAAGTAAAGAATGTTTGTCCGACAGTGTTTCTTGTTTTCTCAAAATATTGATTTTGTAGTTACGACCTTCTCATTCTAAGCCAGTGATATTATTTTGATGCCATATTGATCCGATAGACAGAACTGACAATTTAACCATGTAGCTAGCAACTGTTCAATACATATCAATGTGTAAATATGTAATACATTGCTTGAAATGAATCATATGAATATTAATGGAATAATAACATTGTTCACTACGAAGTAATGCGTTTGTTTAAACGTTGATAATTATGGAATGGCTTATCTCAAGTTTGCATAACACTTTGAAATATATCTCTCAAGCGTTGACTTTATATCGCTATGTGTGAGCAATGTAAATATTTGAAATTATGAAAAAAATGTAAACAACACTGACCAGTAGTCAGAAACGCTGGAGTGCGAACTAGTTCATTATCACATTAAATAGTGAACACGATCGTTTAAACGGAATGTGTATTTCAGTGTGACCAAATTCGTGCCAATTTAAATCTTTTAAAAGTAATTAACTTACTTGCGTCTTTAACCATAATAAAAACAGAATTCAAAAAGGCATGTTAAACATTTATATGATATGAATAAACTAATACATGTAGCTTAATTGCACCTATAATGAGATTCTTTCTATTGTCATCTTCATAACCAACATGAAAGAAAACGAGTCTAAAATCGAATCATTGCATTTAAATGAGTTCATTCAGTATGTATACGCTAGTGTAACGTGCAAATCACAATTACTAAGCACTATCACGTTCTCCTTATAAATCAAGTTTAATATCGCCATTGTATTTGTCTCAGTCATTTTGTTTTAATAAATCATGTCATAATAGTATGATCTCGTACATTTGAATGGTATAAAACACATAAAAAGCGCATTGTATTCATTTTAATAACCCATGTACTCCCCGGTCATTGAGACGACAGTCACTCTCCCCCAATTTAAGAGCCACTACCTTTCGATCGATCAAATTGATTTAAATCATATTAGACATTAATAAGAATTGTGAAAGCTACAAAAAATTAAAATTTCAGACAAAAAATTCCAACAGTTATCGAAAAAATGATAAAAACACATTTTCATAACGTCAGAAGCTTAGACTATAGTGCCGTCCGATAAAGAACTTTTTTCTACGAAAATGACGGAATTGACTAAATATGAGATAAAATACACGTTTTGAAATAAGTATTTTGATGAAAAAGTTTATGTTCAATGTTCAATATCGCGCCATCATGAAAACATTCGAATCGAAAATCGAATGTTTAATGTCGCGATGGTATAAACTCATTCAAAAATCTTTTTGAATGTCCAATGTTCAACGTTGCGATGGTAGAAATACATTCAAAAAATGTGTTGAATGTCCAATGTTCAATGTCGCACAACCATAACTACATTCGAAAGTGACATTGAGCATTGGATATTCAACAATTTTTTCAAATGTATTTATACCATCGCAACATTGAACATTGAACATTCGATTTTCGATTTTCGAATGTATTTATGATGGCGCTACATTAAACATTGGACTTTCAAAATGGTTTTTCATTGTATGTATACCATCGCAACATTGAAACATTCAAAAACCATTTTGAATGTACAATGTTTAATGTAGCGCCAGTATAAATACATTCGAAAATCGAATGTTCAAATTTCAATGTTGCGATGGTAAACATACATTAAAATGGAATGTTCAATGTCGCGCCATCACAAAAACATTCGTATCGAAAATCGAATGTTCAATGTCGCGATTTTATAAATACATTCAATTTTTTTTTGGAATGTTCAATGTCGCGCCAGCATAATTAAATTCGAAAATCGAATGATCAATTTTCAATGTTGCGAGGGATAAATACATTTAAAAAAAAAAGTTTTTGAATGTCAAATGTTCAATGTTGCGCTACCATGACTACATTCGAAAATCGATTGTTCAATGTCGCGATTTTATAAATACATTCAATTTTTTTTTGGAATGTTCAATGTCGCGCCAGCATAATTAAATTCGAAAATCGAATGCTCAATTTTCAATGTTGTGAGGGATAAATACATTAAAAAAACCCGTTTTTGAATGTCCAATGTTCAATGTTGCGCCACCATGACTACATTCGAAAATCGATTGTTCAATGTCGCGATTTAATAAATACATTCAATTTTTTTTGGAATGTTCAATGTCGCGCCAGCATAATTAAATTCGAAAATCGAATGCTCAATTTTCAATGTTGCGAGGGATAAATACATTCGAAAAAACTTTTTTGAATGTCCAATGTTCAATGTTGCGATGTCCAATGTTCAATGTTGTGCCACCATAAATACATTCGAAAGTCGAATGTTCCATGTTTCGATGTCACGACTACATTAAAATATTAATGTCATGTGTCGTATGTCGTATAATGTGCCAACTTCACGCAACCGGCAGCGATTTAGTATTAAAACAATTCATATCAATATCAGTATACAAACTTATGTCGGCACATGTTATTCTTACACATTAAAACGATTGCTTGTTTTATGTACGTTTATGTTATAATGCGCTAGAGTTTATCACTTTGCAGGATCTCTTTAAGTTATGTAATCTTTACTCCTGGGTGAAGTAAAGAAAATGGGTTATTCTTGCATACAGACATATTGCGCAATGCTTGAACCTTGGAAATCTCGATCCTAAAGTGCAGGTCCTTCATCTAGGACAGCTCTCCTATCACCATAGATGCAACAATCGTCTATCTGTCTTGAGCAATAACCGGTGAAAAGATGATACATCAAAACACCAAAAATACCAATCTATCCATCAATAAGCGAGTATATATAACTTACATGGAAATATGATAATTATGATTAATCAACGAACATGTTTGAGAAACGATGCTTCATACATCAATAAATCGGTCCAGACAATGTTATATATAAATTATGTTGTTTATTCATCATAAACCGTGAAAACGAGATAACAAATGCACTATTCAGTGCACTAATCGGGCGGCTTGAAAAAGTATAACTTGTCTTTTTTACATTCACATAATTATACGACTCGGTCGAGTTGACATGTGACCCGAAACAAATGGATAATACACACTCGGTTACAGTGCGTGCAAAATTAAATGATACTTGTTATAACTGTAAGCTTGTCCGCCAAGTAAACTATGTTTATTTAGATTTAACAGATGTATTGAGTTAACAGTAGTCCTGGATATTCTTTCGAATGGAACAATTCCCTTATTAGTACAAATGTATATCTTATTGAGTCGACAGAATCATATTTATAAATTTCGGGTTACAAGCTTGACTAAAAAGACAAGTGCAATTGAGAGAGACTAATGACTAACTTACTTAGACACACAACATATAAGGACATTGATGCAATTATTGTCATTCACCAAAAATCAGCATACAATATACACCAGTAATATCGTGTCATACGATACAATGCGTTGCTACCTTGCCTAATCATTGACGTGTCTAGTTACACATTGGGGAAAAAACAAGACATTACCATGTTTTATCATCGATTGCATTCATATAAATCTGTTTCCATTGTACCTCTCTAAGTTGTTTTGTGCCTCTCTGTATTTTCACTTCCGCAGTGAAGGGTCGCTGTGGTACGTAACACTTTTATCTACATATTATTTTGCTGCGATAGACGATGCGTTTGCTTCTTGTAAGCCATTCTTAGAACATTTAAATATTCATAATGAGTGATTATTATCTGAGTTGATTGTATAAAAGAGGCGGACACCTTAAACTAAGTCATATCTACTGTTTGAAGAGCTTGGAGTCCAAAGTATTGTCATTGTCTGAGTCGAACTAAGAGAACTTTATTTTATTGTCATGGCACACACTTGTTAGCTTCATTACCACTGTGTTACACCAAATCAGCATGGGATCAAACATAATATTGATAAAAATATAACCGCTACAATACAGTCTCTATGCATTGCCCAATGGTGACTTCTAATAAGGAAGCAATACAGATATCCGAACCATACTATACTGATTATATAACACTTGGTGTACACAGATGTTCAACAGTTTACTATCAATTTTCTGTTTACATTTCACACAGAGTTTTGTGTTTAAGATCAAAGGTTTTTCCTCCACTATATCACTATTGGTTTTTCCCAATGCTTGTTGAGAGTTTTGTTTACAAACAAAATTTTTAAAACCTCATTGAATGATCGGGAAAAACAGCATGTTTAGAAACAAAACCGTGATGACGGCATGCGGAAATAGCTCGCAGTATCGTTATAGTATAATGTAAATGTACTCATGCGCAATGACGTTATTCCTCGGTCACGCATACCTTACGAGCTCCGAACGAATTAACATTACGCCGGAGCAGAGATCGCTCCTCCTGGTTGTTCGTCGAAGGTTGCCTGACGAAGGCTTTCAAGTTAATCCATTGGGCCATGCCATTATAATTTACCGTTAAAATTAATATAAAGGTTATTGTTTGACAACTGGCGTAATGTCAATTGTATTTGGTCAGCAAGCCGCGGCTGTTTCATGTAAAGTGGTCAAAGCAGCGCGGGAATTGGTAACCCATCATTCCGGGTTGGAATCCCAGTCGAGCGATGTGATAACAGGCTTCCGTGCAAACATGATGCCGATGTTGAGAAAGTGTTAAGCCATACAAGATGTTGCCAACTCGTAGGAATTTGTGTACGAGCTCTCAGAAGAGATGCGTACATAAATCACAGGAGTTCGGGGAACTCGTACGAGCATCGTGCACAGTCCGGGCTAGTTTTGAACTAACGTGACTTATTGATGCTCCCATGGCAAACGCAGATTACTGACAGGGTCGATGAGGATATATCATAGTCAGGGCCAGTATTTATAAAGCACCTTAAGTGAAAACTAAGAATTTTCTTAAAATCTCAAATTTTCCTTAAGTCTGTCAGTTAAACAGGAAAATTAATATTAATAATTATTTACATTGTTTAGAAGCATTATGTTTAGGGCTACAGTAATCATATAGAAAACATGGGTTATGTTTCGTTTTAAGTCAAATCAGTCAAGTTTTCACTTAAGATGCTTTATAAATACCGGCCCTGGTGTTCAGTGAGTACCACTTTCGCACGATTTATTTGCTTTGTCCGTGTTGATAATAAATGATTTCATACTACGCACGGTCCGAACGCACGGTCATTGAACATGCAAATGTGATTATTTAGCGTTGTTGGACTCTTACGAGATGTGAAACTAAAACGGACATCGTACGACGTTTGTTATCCAATCATTAATGAGTAATGTAACTACGTGAGACCTACTATTGTGATATTATGTAGCAACAATATACTAGTGGTAAAACAGATGAACTCTTAAACTCGCGAACACACCATAATAGATTATCAATCAACAATTGACAAATAATCGATCGGGGAAATAGACTTTTGTTATATAAATGATGATATTGTACTAAAATCGGAGACTCACCCCGTCCAATACAGTACGTGCTCATGTCGCGATGTACGTATGTATACTTATGTCGTTGTTGTTATTATTACTATCTACAACAATTAGGAATGGGTGTCAGCAGGAGCTCTTTTATATGATGTTGGTATGATAAAATTCCGGGTGATATCATGCCCAAAACTCGTAGGGTGTCATAACATACATCGCAGACTTGTACGAGAATTGAATGGCGCCATTACATACACCACAGACTTGTACGAGCATCGTACGGCGCCATTACATACATCACAGACTTGAACGAGCATCGCACGGCGCCATTACATACATTGCAGACTTGTACGAGCATCGTATGGCGCCATTACATACATTGCAGACTTGTACGAGCATCGTATGGCGCCATTACATACATCGCAGACTTGAACGAGCATTGAATGGCGCCATTACAAACACCATAGACTTGTACGAGCATCCTATGGCGCCATTACATACACCACAGACGTGTACGATCATCCTATGGCGCCATTACATACATCGCAGACTTGTACGAGCATCGTATGGCGCCATTACAGACATCGCAGACTTGTACGAGCATCGTATGGCGCCATTACATACATCGCAGACTTGTACGAGCATCGTATGGCGCCATTACAGACATCGCAGACTAGTACGAGCATCGTATGGCGCCATTACAGACATCGCAGACTCGTACGAGCATCGTATGGCGCCATTACAGACATCGCAGACTCGTACGAGCATCGTATGGCGCCATTACGGATATCGCAGACTTGTACGAGCATCGTATGGCGCCATTACGGATATCGGAGACTTGTACGAGCATCGTATGGCGCCAATACAGACATCGCAGACTTGTACGAGCAACTTATGGCGCCAATACAGACATCGCAGACTTGTACGAGCATCTTATGGCGCCATTACGGACATCGCGGACTTGTACGAGCATCGTATGGCGCCAATACAGACATCGCAGACTTGTACGAGCATCGTATGGCGCCATAACGGATATCGGAGACTTGAACGAGCATCGTATGGCGCCAATACAATCATCGCAGACTTGTACGAGCATCGTACGGTTCCTTTACAGACATCACAGACGTACCCAGCTATAAAATCATATTGGACGACTCGCCTATCTGATCGTCCAATGTGTGTTTCCAGCTCGGGACTCAAAAATACTGTATACGTAATGCAGTACAGAACAATATTAAAAATATATACATATAGCGGACGATCACGACGTTTACCAAAAGACGGACAGCCGACACTTATATGTATACGCAAAGTACACATGCTCCAATTCAGGAAAAATGACCTGAGGGATGTCAAACGGAGGGCCAATGATAAAAACTCTGCAGTCACTATAATGAGTTATAACGAGGAACGCGTTATGCAGTGCACTCAAGTTTTCACTTTTGACTTCACTCTTGAACTTTCGACTGTACTTCACATTTAACGTCAGATTTGCTAGCTGTTCATTTTTAGCTCACCTGTCAAAAAGTGACAAGGTTTGTTTTTGTGATCGCTCTTCGTCCGTCGTCCGTCGTCCGTCCGTCCGTCGTCCGTCCGTCCGTCGTCCGTCCGTTCACAATTGCTTGTGAACACACTAGAGGTCACAAATTTAGCCTGATCATTATGAAACTTGATCACAATGATCATCTCCATAACATCTAGGTCAAGTTCGATATTGGGTTATCTGGGGTCAAAAACTAGGTCACTAGGTCAAATCAAAGGAAAACCTTGTGAACACATTAGAGGTCACAATTTGAGCCTAATCTTTATGAAACTTGATTACAATGATCATCTTTGTAAAATCTAGGTCAAATTCGATATTGGGTCATCTGGGGTAAAAAACTAGGTCACTAGGCCAAATCATTGAAAAACCTTGTGAACACATTAGAGGTCACAATTTGTGACTAATCTTTATGAAAATTTATCACAATGATCATCTCTATAAAATCTAGGTCAAGTTCGATATTGGGTCATCTGGGGTCAAAAACTAGGTCACAAGGCCAAATCATTGAAAAAGCTTGTGAACACACTAGAGGTCACAATTTGAGACTAATCTTTATGAAAATTGATCACAATGATCATCTCTATAAAATCTACGTCAAGTTCGATATTGGGTCATCCGGGGTCAAAAACTAGGTCACAAGCCTTTGAAGGCCAAATCATTGAAAAAGCTTGTGAACACACTAGAGGTCACAATTTGAGCCTAATCTTTATGAAACTTGATCACACTGATCATCACTATAAAATTTTGGTCAAGTTCGATATTGGGTCATCCGGAGTCAAAAACTTGGTCACGAGGCCAAATCATTGAAAAAGCTTGTGAACACACTAGTGGTCACAATTTTGACCTTATCTTTATGAAACTTGATCACAATGATCATCATTATAAAATTTAGGTCAAGTTCGATATTGGGTCATCTGGGGTCAAAAACTAGGTCACGAGGCCAAATCATTGAAAAATCTTGTGAACACACTTGAGGTCACAATTTTGACTCTATCTTTATGAAACTTGGTCACAATGTTTATCTCTATAAAATCTAGGTCAAGTTAGATACTGTGTCATTTGGGCCAAAATCTAGGTCACTAGGCCAAACAGGTGAGCAACCCAGGGCCCTTTGGACCCTCTTGTTTTTACTTCAGTACTGACTGCCATCTTCACATATTTTGTATTTTGTAGACAGTTGCCAAAGCAGTATTTGAGCGAGATGCTTCATTAAATACTGACACGGCACAAAAATCTAAGGTTTCATAAAATACTGACACGGCACAAAAATCTAAGGTTTCATAAAATACTGACACGGCACACGTATCTAAGGGCTTCATTAAATACTAACACGGCACACGTATCTAAGGGCTTCATTAAATACTGACACGGCCCACGTATCTAAGGGCTTCATTAAATACTGACACGGCACACGTATCTAAGGGCTTCATTAAATACTGACACGGCACAAAAATCTAAGGTTTCATAAAATACTGACACGGCACACGTATCTAAGGGCTTCATTAAATACTAATACGGCACACGTATCTAAGGGCTTCATTAAATACTAACACGGCACACGTATCTAAGGGCTTCATTAAATACTAACACGGCACACGTATCTAAGGGCTTCATTAAATACTGGCACGGCACAAGTATCTAACGGTTTTTAGGCTGGCGATTTCGCGCCAGACTATTACAATCCTAAAAAATGAAATCCACTAAGATTAATTTACTCCCGAAACTGACAACACAGAATCTATACACTCAATGCAAAAAGTTCCTCCTCATTAATCAGTTTTGCATGATAAGAACATTCAACTTTCCTTGTTTCATTTATTCTGTTCGATTGTAATATATTAGTTTCTTCTTGAAATGGAAGAAAATTGTATGAAATTAAAAGAAAAGGTGTTTAAAGGCGTTGATAATTATTACTACGCGTTACGAACGCGATATAGCGCGGCGCATCAATGATTTTATCATGTTAAATTATTTAGGTCAACATTCTCCAACGAGATTGTGGTCGAGTGGTTAAGCAACTCGCTTAGTAATTTTCTCATGCTAAGGTCCAGCGATCGAATCACGGCGGCTCCAAATTTTTTATATTTTTAAATTTTTATTTTTTTATTTTTTGTTAAGTCCAGCACTTACCTCTCTTTCGACTTAGAAAACCACTTGATGTTATATAACTTGAAAAGCTATTGTTCCTTATCAGTTCGCCAGCCTGTCAGTACTTTAAGTACTTTGATTGTCATCTGGGATCAGAAACAGTGCAAATAGGTCAAATCATAGTAAAACATTGATTGGCACTTGAGGTCACTATTTTTGCATAGCTTTTTGACATTTGGTATTATTTTTATTTGGTGATGTGTGCATTGTGTCGTGTATTTGTGTTATGTGATGCTAGGTGGGTAAAGTGGAGTGCTGCCATCCATGTCCAATTTTCGCAAATAACTATTACACAACAACCGGATTGGTCAATTTTCGAATTACACAATCGCCAAATGCACAGATTTATTTAATACGTACTAACGATAGAGTCATGACAATCATAACATATGTCAATAGTTCGGCAAAATTATTAGGCATTTATTGCGTTACAATAAAAAAAAATTTTATTAGCGATAAAAATGGATTGTTTTGTCATGTATGTGGCGAATATATTGCAAATTATACAATTATTATTATATTTTAATAGTGTAATAAAACGTTAAGTACGTCAGGACGACGCATCAACTGTTTTTATTATGATTTAGTAGTGTAGAAAATTAAGTAACAAAAACGCAGAACTTTTGTTTAAGCCTATGTCAAACCAGTCACGTGACAGCAGTACACTAGTCTACGATAACCTGTATGTGACACCGCTGAGGGAAATTACATGCGAAGATGATTTAAATCGTCAAAAACCGTTTAGTTTCGGCTTTCAGTGACTGGAGTTGTTCACTCGGCGCAGTGAGCGGATGGCTTACCGTGGCTATCGGACCTGAATCGTGCGCATGCATGTGCGTTCGTCGTGCAACCGTTAATGCAATGCAGAATCGCGTCCGCAATTAAGATATGATCTTTCATATGAGCCGCGTAAATAATATATAACTAAGTAAATGCAGCGGAAATCGTTCAAATTTGCACGATAGATAGAATTTGTTTGGACTAAACGGCGGCACTGTCCAGTGTGGAACGGTCTCAACATATTATCCACTTCAAATGAGGAAATTATTAGATATATATATATAAGTATAATTTGCTACATGTATTAATTGAGTGGTCAACGCTATTTTTTCTCGTTTCTTCGTTGAAGCAATATTTTAAAGCGTTGGTTATCATTGTAAAAGCAGCCATGCGGGAAGACTAAATTATGTAATGGGACCGTACGTCCATACGCATCCGGGTCGAAAAATCGCTAAGAGTTAAAATAGCAAGAAATCAATTTGTAAAACTCCTTAAATATAGGTCCCACAATGAATTCGTTGTTGTTATAAGACGAATTTTAAAGGCGAAACTAAAGGTGAAAGCTGTTTGCTAAAAGTGGGATCTTGTTGACATGACATTCGTGAGATACCAGGGCACTGTTTTATCAAAGCATTTACGCTAGCGTTAACCTAAGTTTTCCTTAAATATTGTGTACGTCGATAAAATTTGCGTAAATGTGTTTTACAAAGATATTAGAGTTCACTTTCTGTCGTAAGTTTTGGCTTATTTCTACGCCAAGGCTGGGCAACCCTAAATGGCAAATATGAACGTAAGTCAAGAGTTTTTAACACTCACTGTTGATTTTTGACCGTCGCATGTTATCTTAGACCGTCGTTTGTTGGTTTAGACCGTCACTTGTTGTTTTAGACCGTGAATAATCATAAAATCTTAGCGACCGTTTATGTATATTTATGAATTCTGGTATAGATCTACAACAAGCACTCGGGCGTAACTGTACTTTTAACATTTGAGTAATCCAGGTTATAGGGGTGTATTTACCGATAAAACATGCATTAAGACTTCACTTGTCAAGTAATGCGCATAGCGCAGTCGGCTAAGCTACTACGACTACGAGTACTTCAATGTTGAACGAATGAGTTCGAATCGCACTCAGCTATGTATTTTTTTAATTTTGCTCAGCAAACATGTTTCGTGCTTGTTTAATTACACAAAGATGCATAATTATAAAAGTTTCAGTGAGTAGGAAGCACATATGTCATAGCTGGTACAATGATACAGCGACGGCGCGAACGATCTCATCGAGAACGAACATAGGTTTTGTATGGAGGAACGGAAATAGGACTTAATTGTCAGTGTGTTAGAGAGGGTTGTCGGACTGACAAGAGCAAGCATATTCACTGCATATAAGGTTGTCTCAGCGTTGAAACTTGCTACTCAATTGATACTTACACTGATTCTGACACATTGTATAACTGATATATTTAATATAGGCACAAAGAATAACGCAAAATATGAATAGAAAAAAATATAATGATATGTGATCATGATCGGGTAATACAATTAATGCATATAGCATTACATGTAAGTAATGTCTACCATAAAAAACTGTTCGTTAATGGGTCCGAACTCACACTGGAAAGAATAAAATAAGCGATTGTAAGCGATGTACTATGACCACTGCACCACACAGACACACAACATACATCATTAGTTAATTCTGACGTTTCTAGTTGCAAATTCTTAAGCAATAAATACAATATCGAGACTAAATCAATGTAACGGAAACAAAATATTTTTATTAGTTATAAAACGTGAAGTTATAAAATATTAAGAATTAAAATATACACGTAATACGATAAAAACTATTGAAATAGAAATTTAATTATTGAAAAAGAGTATAGCAGCGGACTCGAACCCACAGCCCATATATAAAGTATGTTTCTGCCAAGAGAAGAGTTTATCCACTAAGCCACGTTGCCAGCTTGAAATAAACTGTGTTTTTCTCAAAAGTGTTAATAGTATTTCTTAAAATAACGGTAAATGTCGTTTCAACCTTGGCATATGGACTCGTCCAGGGGTCATATTTCGAAGGTCGTTGTAGATCTATACCCGTTATATTGGTTATATTGTGTCTCGACTTACGTTCAATCTTCAATACTTTTGCGTAAATGTATAGCAGTATTTGCGATCGTTTAGTAAAACACACTTACGAATTTGCGTAAGGTAGAAATCTATGCGTAAATTTACTCGACATTTACGCATTTTTAGTATAACAGTGCCCAGGACCTTTCTAACCATTAAACTGGTGCTTTCTGGGAGCAAACGAACTGCTTGGCCATTCGGTTTCCCCATGTCAGATTATCCAAATACCTCCCTTCGGGACTACGGAAATCAACTAAATAACTTTTATACAATAGAATAGAATATAAAATGTAAATGATTTATATGTGAAATGAACTGTTCTGACGTTTGGAAAGGCTGGTGCTCCTTCAGTCAGGAAGAAAACGGGTTCGATGAACCGGTAGCAGCTCGTACGGGCGTCGTATAAATTACAGATGACGAAATCGTCCGTTGCTGAGAAATGGCGCGGTATCACACAAAAAAGGTATGAGAAAATCCGACAGGGAAGGTAGCACTCAACCCAACCAGCCGAGCACAGAATTCAGAAACACGACGACACAACTACCCTGAGCAGTGCCCACAGAAACCCATGCCAAAACGGCGACCAAATGGGGCACAACAACCCCGGGGCGTGACCTAGGTTAAAACACTAAGGACAGTGACCTAACATTATGCAACCTAAAGCGGCACAACTACGACTTGACCTAGTTAAAATATGGGCAGGGTATGAACGGGGCGGGAAATAATGTTACATATTCCTAGCAACTACAATGAGCAAATCTCATTCGGAGATCATAGGTTATTACAGCTCTCACATGAAACAAGTACGATATCCGTATGCTTACTGCACGTTGTCTATGTGATTTCCCTACCATGACATTAAGTTCTATTCAAATAATGACGTAAAGCTAATGGGGCATCATCGGCGTGTACTATTTAGGTTGGTTCGTAGTTGGTTCGCGTTAGTTAATTGGTGGTTAATATGTTCTTCCTCGAAGTTGGTTACGTTTGTGTGATCAAAGTATGTTAATGTCAGTTGCATTTTTATTCCAGTGAGCTATTCCAAATGATTAATACTAAAACGTAAATTGTATTTGGTCAAATAAATACGCGTTAGCGCCCCTGACATAACAGGTTCATACAACAGTTAATGTCATTCAAGCTTCGACGTGTGATATATTTGTTTATTACGAGTAGGTTAATTAAATTATATCGGTCATTCTATATGATAATTATGTTGTCAAGATGACAGGAATCATTTGTTGGGTGTATGATACTATAGTGCAAGATGTTCGTCTTTGTTCAATAAAGCAAGATCAAAACCAACAGGGGCCTTATTCACCAGCGTTGTAAGTCTAAAATATAGACTCAGACTTTACATCGTCAAATGGTCTATTAGCTCTCAAGTTGTTATAAATGTACCTTTTTATATATAAATTGGTATACATGTTCAGTGGGTAACAACCAATAATCCGATAAATTTCACATGTTCAACTCTAATTTTTAAGAAATGCTAATGATTATAAAAATGACAATTTTAAGTATAAGTCTGAGTTTTAAACTTACAACGTTGATGAATAAGGCCCCAGAAGTTCCATACAATGCTACGGTCACATTTGTCCTGATTTTGCTGATCTCGTACAACGTCCGTATGGAGCTCGTACGGCTATTGATACTCGTACGCGTATCGTATAGCTAGTTTGCGATAGAAAAAAACGTGTTTTAAAGATTTCTGAAAATCCATTTATCAGATTTTGGTAAAAAGATACACAGAACTACATTTAATTTCTACCTACTCCCATTTTGAATTTCATAATTTTAGTCACCAATTAAAAGACGTTTATTCTTTATTACATATTGAAATTACATGCGTATTTACAGTTTAACGCAGGGAGGTAATCTGGCAGTCCATTGATGATTTGCTATCAATTATTTAACCGTTACAATCCGTGATCGGCGGGATTGAGATTGCTGTTATAAAGACAAGACTTAAGAGGCCCGTATGATCCGGTTTATGTAGGTGTGTCGCCTATAAACAATGTACAGCAATTAAATGTACTTTGTCATATTCACAGACTGGCCTCGCATGTGTTAAATTAAACAAACCTTTTAAACTCATTTCTGATGTTGCTGAAATTTCAGTGTGTATTAGGTATATATATTTCATTTATTCGTGCAAAATTTTATACTTGTAGGTTTAGTAATTACAGAGAAATGTTTAAAAAACACGATTTTTTCTATCGCAAACTAGCTACTGGTATACGGATTTTTACAACTCGTAGAGAACTCGGCGGCATGGTAAAACTTTTTCACCGAGCTCCGGAGTTGTGTACGAGCTGTCTACGAGTTCGTATATGTTTTTAGACAGTAGTATTATTAAATAGTCATGCTCGAATTCAGCCTAGTCCAATTTGACAGTGGAACATGAGAATACCCGAGTTAAATCTCTTTCTTTTGTAATACTCCGGATCCATCACTTCTAATTCATTGTGACTTTTATACGAATTGGGTTGTAGACAATATGACAATACCAAGAAAAAACTTTGTCAAAGTAAACAGTAAGATTGAGATGTTTAATAGTCATACTAGAATTCAGCGCAGTTCTATCAAACATGGAAAAGGGAGTTTACAAAAAGAATACCCGAGTTAAGCGTTAGAAAGTTTTAATGTGATACACCATCACTTTTAAAGCATCATGACGTTTATTGTTGTAGTCGTGTGCTCCTTTCTGACCGAACCTTTGAGATGTTATCACAATATTTATGGTTCCGACACGGTACTTTGACAGGTCAAATGTCGCAAGTTGTCAATTACGACATGAAATTATTGCACGTTTATCTCCCAAATCACAAGTAGGCCGTCGTCGGACACTCATTATATCATTGTTTACTTAAACTACATAAACAACATAAACAATATGTGTTTGATATATTGCTTAGTATTCAACCGTTTGATGGACTGCAGTATTTGATTGTATGCTTAATTACCTTGTCATTTAAAATGCACGTCCTATACACGAGTATTTAGAAATGTGTCATCATTTTGATATACTGCACCGAGCTCATTTGAAAAAGCAACACTAATGAAATCAAGATAACGTTTTTATGCCCCCATCTTTAATGATGGGGGTATATTGCTTTGTACATGTCCGTCGGTCTGTCAGTCAGCCGGACTGTCTGTCTGCCTGTTGGTAGACCAAAATGGTTTTCGTTCAATAAGTGCGCTTTGCTGTAGGATCTTAACATGTACGTTTGCCATCAACTGTAGATAGCCCCTATTGATTTTGGGGTTAGTATGTCCAATGCCAATGTCACTGTGGTATTTACCATTTTAGAAAAGGAGGCTGCAATGTGTCTCTAAGACTTGTTATGTATCAATATTGCTTTAACTAGAAACAAATTTTCAGGTTTACCACTCATTACTACTTTAAAATACTTTAAATACAAGGGAGGTAATTCTGGTTAGAGATTGATTGGACAAAATCAGCTTTTTTAACCTTATTGAGCATTATATTTACCGCTGTATTGCTTAATCTCTGTATCCATGGTAGGCACGCTGCAACTTTTATAATTTACTTTAGTTTGTGTCATTGTTTGCTTATTATTTTTATTGTGAAAGATGTGATCATGTATAGCAATGACATATATTGGATAATATTCCACATATCTAAGCTACAGATTATGAAAATCTGAGCAAAAAGAATATACGTATTGGCCTAGCTATGCATGCGCGCATATAAGCAAATATAAGCATACATATGTATGTATTCTGAGCAAGATCCACATGCTCCACTCCACCATGGTGTAAAATGGTACCTGTGAGGGCAGTGTCTAATTCTAGGCGCAGCAGATCGTTGTTGCCTGTCACACCCACAGGAGAGAAATAGAGACACGAGTGTATGTTTCAATATGTAACCCAATGGCCAGGGGAGTTAAAATGTCAAAGGGTGCTTGAGCGGCCTAACAGCTGAATAGAGCCCTAGAAAATTACTTAAAAATGAAGTAACTTTTCTAACTTATGTAAGTGCAAAGATTGCAAGTTTTCAATGCCGCTAAGTGTAAAAGTACCTTCTTGTTCTACTAGGTACAGGAATAATATTGAGGGAGTTTGATATATAATGTTTTCGGTAACAATTGGCACTACACCTTGATTTCGTCACACCAATGCATAATCAACATGGATATTTTTCAATAGTTATTAAGAAAGCTGTGTCTATTCTGAAGTCATACAAAAAACAACCCAATGGTACCGTTAATACCCTAGTCACGTTTGCCCTAATAGCTCCGTACGAGTTGTTTTTTTCTGAACTCGCACGGAGTCCGTACGGATATCGAGACTCGTACGAGCATCGTACGGATTTTCACAACTCGTAGAAGACTCTGTGACTATTCATTCTGTACAACTCGTACGAGATCCGTACGAGCTGAGACCAAAAGCTAAGACCCTACAAATACTGTTAGGATTAAAATATTTCAGACTCGTACGCGTTGATAAATCCGTACGGACACCGTACGAGCATTGTGACCGTAGCATTACATAGTTTTGTGTCGAGTTTCATTTACTCGTGCAAAATGGTAGCGTTATCTCAGTAATCGTCCACCATGGTAAATAGTGAAAATGTATTCCCAAAAACAAATGATTGGCTGTAATGAGTACTTGATTAATTTATTGAAAAATACCGTTTTGCAAATGCGTATAGTTTATAATTTCAACATTTAAGTGCTCTTTTATGCGTAATGGTCTGGTCACTACTACACACGCGTGATTTGAGGGAGGCTACGGTAACAAAGTTAATAATGTTAATTGTTTGGAGGTAATAGTATTACAAAACAACTAAGCACAACATGTGCAACCCACGCACAACATGTGTAACTCATTCGATTTTCGACATATGTATAGCTTGGCCACATTGACATGAGTCTGACCTAGTCATTATTACCTTAATATAACAGTCGATATATTGTCTTCTTTTACAACACCGATTGTATGTTTTCATATTCGGGAGTATCACGAAGATTCTCGAGATGTAATACAAACACAAATTTGAAATACCGATATTGCACGATTTGCTCGCGGAAATTGATAAATTCAAAGCAAGAACCTTGTAAAATATTCTTGCGTAAAGGTCAGGCTCAACACAAAATAGTCAAGCTATAGTTCATTTGTTGTTGCATCTATTGGACAAGGTTTATAAGTTGGGTAAGTGGGGTATGTGGCACCACTTAACGTTTACACCCCAGTGACAAATGATGCCCGTAGCCTTCTTCTATGCTGTATTCGTATTGGTCACTTTATAAACAGGTGCGTTTTTTTAATAATTGCAAACTGATTTGTGTCAAACTTTCTTTGTATATGTCTCTTTGCAACTTTGAAATTCAGTATACGACGGCATCTTTGTGTCAAAAGATTCATAAAACATACTGTCCTGTTGGACGTTCCTTTGTTGGATGTGTTAATTATGTGTGGTCGCCAATGATATCCATTATTGCCCCTTACTCTAGTTATGTTTGACCGACTGAGACATGCTGACTGAGTAGAATTTCGTGTAGCATAAACGTTTCCTTTTTTCTAGTTGTCCTTTATGCAGGTGCACTAATGAAACAAATAATTGTAATTGCGATGTGTGTTGTTCTTTGTAATGTATAACAAGTATTTATTTCTGCTGACTACCGCCTACTTCTTTATTTGCTAGGTCGAGTTATAAAACAGTAAGGTTTCGATATAACGTCACCCAGTTAACTGATAAATTCATATTAAATTCATATACTGACATCTTGCTTTAGAACAAATGTTTTAAAACGTTATTTGTATCAATCAGTAAACCGGCATGTAAGTTACAACAACATTTTTTCCTGGAAATGTACAGCGTTGATGGATTGACACCTGACACGTGTGAATAACGTTACTTGATTCGCCTAACTCACTAGGCAATGATGCTAAATCAGACTGGACAATTGCTGTAAAAGTCCAATTGTTATATTGTGCGTATGCAATCTTATTATATATAGATGGATAACATTTCGGATGGTGTTCCAGATAACGAACATAGTTGTATGTCTCTTTTATTGTTTTATACATCTAAACATGGTACATGTAACAACTTACAATACTATTATTATGTACATGTACATAATATGACATAAAAACAATGCACGTATAATCTTGGGAAACTAAAACGGATAATGTACTCTGTTTATGTAACATTTGTCAAATTAACAGTCACTATAGTTATGTATTTACAAAAATTTAAATGAATATACAATGTATATTATCAAGATCATACAAAGTTTATATACACTACGCACAAATCGTATGATAAATTATTTTATTTTTACACACGACAATTTGTGATATACAAGGATTTTATATACACGAATGTACAACACTAAGTATTTACATGCATTACTTCCATAACCTCATGTTCAGTGTCGATATGCATGTACTTGGAACTCGTTTCATATATGATGAACACACCATTAACAGTTATATAAATCGAACAAGTACAACATATACGCCCACTAGTGGTGTTAAACCACAGAAGTGGGAGATTGTATGTTCGACTGATTCGTTCTGAAAATAACTGGGCAACTATGAATTACTAGTAGCGAAATTAAATCATTTCCCCAAACCTAAAAATCAATGACCGGATGAAAGCGCGTTCAGAAAAGGAAATATCCGGACAGGGAAGGCAGCACCCAATAAACAGCCGAGCGTTTTAACAGTTTGCTGACAGTTTAAACAAGTAAATACATGAAAATTTCACATTTTTTGCACAAGCATGAGGGATTTACACTACATAACTGAGTGATAATTTAGCTTTCGCCAAAATGGTGCATTACTTGATTAGATATTGTTAGTAAATGCTTGATTTGAATGACCATTTGTTCCATTCTGTCGGGCGTTACCATTTGGACTTACGGTCGCCATCTCGACTTTATAAATATCAATAGAATCATCAGGAATATTTTCATCTCCCGGGCCAAAGAAAGCCAGGGCAGTAGGTATCCAGAAAACTGCGTAAACCACACAAGAACCTGTTGTTAACAATGTAAGTTGACACACGGTGACGAATACATACGATTCGTCTACAAGCATAACTAGTAGGCCAAGAAATTGTCCAAATATCGTATGAAAGATACCCTGAGATATTGTACTGAGAACTGAATTTACCCTTGCGGCCTTATTGATACCAACAGCACCCATGTAATAATAATACGTATGCGCAATAACTTCGGTGCAGTAACATGCTCCAATCATGTACACGATCATTGGAACTGGTGTGAGATATACACCGAAAAAGTGAGAAAGACCGAAAATTCCGGCCACCATTGAAAAATAACAGATCGGTAAATGAATTGCTAGACACAAGCTAGGATTTAGAATGAGCATGATTGAAAATAAAAGTATGAATTGAATGCTAGTGATCATTAGAATTTCCCATAGTGGTAGCATGTACCAGTCAGTGGCTAAAAAGTCTGGGGAATGGACAACGAAATACTTGTCATCGTCGACTTTCCACGTAAACGGATAATCAGCGGCATCATCGTCATCAGTGCTTCCTATTTTATCTTTAATGTATGAGTTAATATCATCAACCATTTCATTAAGCTCTTCCTTTATTTTAACCATACTTTTCGTGGAAGGCAAGTGATTCGTTTTCATGTAAAACCGAGATGCGATCACTCGGGGACGGATTTTATCCACAACCAGGTCATGTTTAAAGACCGGATTTTGCGGTAGAAATGCATTTTCAACGGAATCCAAAAATGATTGTTCGGACGTGAAATTCTTATATTTTCCATTTGCGTACGTTTCAAACCAGGAATGGAAAGTAGGAGCCTGCATAAAAGTTTTTGACTTAATACTTTTTTCAAAGTCAGCGATAATGGTTTGGTTTTGAATATAGCCATGGGGATGTATTGCAATAAACTGAACAATTGATTCGTTCTTATATTCCCTCGCCCAATATTTGTCCCAATTGGAAAAATAACTTTTAGGGAGCACCTTATTTACTTGAACTGAGTCAATATCATACTGGGATAAACCCCATACAAAGAAAATGAAATAAACCAGAAAAGTTAGAGCAGCAATAAATTTCATTGGAACTGTTGGACAATATCTGGACATAAGTTTTCTTGACAATCGCTCCGTGGAACTTTCTGTATCTTCCCGGTTCTCTGGACGTTTGCCAGAGCAACAACAAATGATGCAGCAGTTTCTGCCTTCTTCCTGAAGTTCTTCTCGTGGTGTTAGCTTGTTCCAACAACAGAAGTGAAGTTCGGCATCAATTCGATGTTCGTGTAGCGATAGACACGCCGTGAAGAACACGAAGTGATTGAAGTAGTTGAACAACATGGTAACCACTGAAATATTAAAGAGGAATTCGTCAACAAGCAACAGTATAATACTTGTATTTCAATACACAAAACGTACCAATGATCTGAAGATATGTTATTCTGTTATCATTTACATACTTTACATGGCCCAAACGTGATAGTATAAAACATTTCATAATAGTTTCGCATGTGTACTGTGTAAATGTTGGTCCTACTACATATCCGTTTGTCCCATAATCTAGACTGGATTATTGAAATGAGTTATTAAATTTGATGTTATTCTGGACAGTGGTGGCATTGACTTCAGTCAAGTCGTGACATGTTGAAAGATTATGCGCTAATTGGTAAACGGAAGTAAGCTGCAAAGCCTAATTGCCCGCTCTAAATTACTATAGTGTCCTTTATGCCAGCATAGACGTACCAATTAGCAGGTGCTGTCTTATGCCTCAACTATTATCATGTTTACAGTAACATAAAACTGTGGAATATGTTGGAATAAAAACATGGGATACTTACCGAAATAAATACACACAAGTTTTGTGACGTAGTAGTATGATGCAATACCAACAGCAAATGGAACCACGTGACATATGGTTGTCATGGTGATTGGTAATGCCGACATCTTAACTGCATAAGCAATACGTTTGTGAGCGTCCTTCACGTGGTTATAATCACTTAGATGGGACAGTGTAATCATGGCGTTGATGATTTGATGACCTGAAATTGAACAATCATAGCACATAAAATAAACTTTTAATACGCTGATTCTAAGAAATACATTGTCGCAGTACAACGGTAACTCACTGACGTTCAAATCATGTTAACATGTTTAATGAAAGTAGTTTGTAAAGTCAAAACAGCTACACATTATAAGTAAGAAAAGTAAAGAACAGATACGAGTAGTAGTGTAGTTTGTTGAAACTACTATTAACGTAATTCTCGATCTTGCGTTTAATATCCTATCTAGCTATCAATATTTACTGAAACATGTTCAAGTAGGTCCTATGCATGGATGTGTGTTTGTGATTAATGTTACAATTGTACATACGCGCTGTTCAAATACTTACATTGGATAAACAATGGTATGACACCGACTGTGTTCGTGAATTCTATTCCACACCCCATCAACAGTCCCCATGCCCCTAACACGCTGACTGGGGTCACTATAATACCAATGCGTCCAATGTTGACTCGCTTGGAGATGATATTGCCACCAGACATGACAATACCAAGATAGGTTAGGAACACGGTGAAGACAAAAGAGAAGTACGGAATATCCAGGAACGTGTCATTGCCAAGTTCTTCATAAAACGATCCAGAATGAGCAAATGTTATATGCAAGTTTTCCGGATACTGTTTGCGTATAAATTTCTTCATATATGTGATGAAATGGTCTCTCCAAAGCTTTGCATTCTTGAGCATCGTTGGTGTGTCTTGTCGAAGATGGAAGCGAACTTTAAGGTAGGTTGCGTTGACAAGATAGCCGTTGTCCACAGTATAATCTGCCAAGTTAACGAGGGAATTCTCGAAGTGTTGTCCACCCTTTGAGTACAACGTTTCTAGAGAAATTTGTCCATTTGTGTTGTCTTTGATATTTTCAATTATTTCTTCACCTTCAATGACGCAATTCCCATTTCTGCGCGCACACAAGTCGGGGTATTTTGCGTAGCCATCATCGACAGTAAAAGTTGATATATTGTTAATATACTTTATAATATGCTCGATTTCTTTGTATATAGTTCCGTTTATGATATTCTGTTTATCGTGCTTCCATAACATAATCTCTGCATACACCGGTTGTTTCAAATTCTCGTGTTGATAAAAGTCGTCACCGCTCCGATCCGGGAACAACTGTAGTAGATAGTCCGTCATCTTTTCTGTTGGTCCGCCTTTAGGTACATATAGGTCTTCAATGTCATTATTAAGTAGTTTGCTTGCTGGTAGGTTGAGCATACCGAACCCAAGTATGCCATTGAACAAGAAACTTATAATACATACTTTCCAGGGATGAGTTGCTATGGCAACCGCCAATAAGGCGAAACCTTCTTTTATTGTTTCTCTCCAATCAACTTTGTTTAGTTTCTTTTTCTCTTTCTGATCCCTTTTCGCGCGCTTCCTTTCTTCTTTTTCTGCTGATCTAGTCTGCAATTTAAACCAAGTCTCTTGAAAAACAAATCCAAAATGATTATGAAAAATCAGCCAGGGAAGCAGAGCACGGAATGTGCAATAATAACACACAATACTGTTCAAAGGGAAGCAGAACACGGAATGTGCAATATTTACACAAAATTCTATACAAAGGGAAGCAGAGCACGGAATGTGCAATATTTACACACAATTCTATACAAAGGGAAGCAGAGCACGAAATGTGCAATAATTACACAAAATTCTATACAAAGGAAAGCACAGCACGAAATGTGCAATAATAACACACAATTCTATACAAAGGGAAGCAGAGCACGGAAAGTGCAATAATTACACAAAATTCTATTCAAATGCAAACCACAAGGACAAGCATATAAAAGGGACAAAGGAAACAATTTATTTTCATGTGCAAATGTGTCAGTTATCAAATGGGTTCATAATATAGGTATCACGTGCTCGTGAGAGTATCACGTGCTAACATATAAGTTGCACATGCGCACGTGTTCATTATCATCACAATCTAAATATTATTTACAAAGCGCACTTAAAGGATTACAATATGATCCTACTGTAGAATCTGCCAATCATGGAAGAAACGGTGAAGACGAAACGCCGATAAGACAAAATGCATTGACTTCACATAAAGTCACAGTGACGTTATTAAATGAAGCATATTTGCATGATGAATGAGTTTGTGTTTCATTTCCAAATGTATAAACGTTTGAGGTAGCATAGTATTGTAGTTGTCCGAAATAGTCATTTTATCTTGAAAAACGAATCTTGAAATTTCCGTTAATAAAATAAGTTTTTTAATTTCATATAGCATGAGTCGGTGTCAAAAAGAACATTGATAACATAACTTGATTCAAATCACATCGCCGGTGATTTTACAACAATCCTTAAACATCGGGTATTTCCGTTCTTCCGGTAAATACACTTCGTAGAATCTGATCACCTCGGCCTTTATGCATAGCAACAATGTATATACCTGAGATAACGGAAATGTCCGATCTTTCACGATTGCTGATCGGTCGTACATGCGACAATCGGTTATTTTCAAGTAATCACTATTAGAACAAAACTAATGTTCTTGCAAATATATTTAAGTCACGTGACATCTAGAATAATAGAAACACGCAGTTTAGAGAGTCAATATTCGAATTACTGACATAATACAGTATAGTAGTAAATGAAAATACATCAATGAAATATAATTGATACATATAGTGTTTGGAAAACGTCTTAATGAATTAATAAGAAGTATTGTATACGATTGAATAAAATGTGATAAAATCTACATACCATATTGTTATCTCTAGATCGTTAGCGTCCAATCACCCTGTGAAGACTGTCTACATTGTCTCGCGAAACCAATTTGATTTTTGGTAGGCGGTGTCTTATGATGACATGCTCCGACATTGACGGGCGTGCATCATGATTATTCACGATGTCGTTGTATAACATAATTTGTACTTTTCCTGAACGTTTTGTTTACTTAGACTTTGGTACATTTATATAATCCCCGCACGTGACTATTCGCTATTAACTTGTTACAGTACGCCTTATAATTAAATAATAAGTTGCAGTTGATATTAAAACTACACAAATATCGTTTTTTATGTAATAGGACACTATGGCTGTTATTTATGCGGCATATTAACCGGTGGTTACGCGTATTAATTAAGAAGTGTGTACTATTAAAACGGTCAATATATAGTATTTGTTCAATAATTCATTTTTACTAGTTTGTTTATGTAATAATTACCATTTATTTATCATCATGTATCATTTCCTATTTATTTATTAGAGTCTCATCTATATTTACAAAATATATTGAAAACAACATAAAACACAAATATTGCCATTCTTATTAAGAGTTATAAGAGACATTATCTACATTATAATAAAACATCTATTTACCACAAGGTACATGTACCGTATATAAAGATCTGATATTGCACATTTTAAGATAGTATATGTTTTAAACTGTATCATGTATTCAAAGCAAACATGGCCTATGTAATCAATTGCAAATTCATAAAAATGTTGTATGAAGTCAGTATTAACCATTTATATAAACAAGTCAACATAATATATAACACATTTAGAACAGTGCTTACAAGTACATGCATTCATATACCATCTCAGCAGAATTTGCCGAAATCTTAATTAAAGTAAAATTAAATCAGCTTAACATGTTGCTAGGTAAATCAAGATGAATCAAGAACACTAATATATTGAATACCACCTTAATATTTTTTTATTTTATAAATTTCATAGTAATATCTTTAAAACATGCACAGATATAATTATAATTAAAATAAATTAAATAATTATAATAAAAGTAATAATGCACACAAGAAGTATTTCTATCAATTACACGTTTACATCATGTCTGTTATTGTAATTGATTACTGGGTTATATATAAAAGAAGAAAAAAAGTACAAAATTATGTATTTTTGAGGTATTACATCAACGTTACGGAGAACTTTTGAACGCTTAAAGATTACGGTTAATTACGTGCTTTCTGTATAGAAGTACATTCTTGCATAAGGTACACTTGCACTTCAGATAACAGGAAACTACACGCAAACTGATTTAGACAAATGGGACATAAAAACTGGACAGTATTGACTTGAATATTCATGAAGTAGGCGGGGCTATGTGAGCACTGTAATATTATATTATAAGAATGCATGTGGTATAGTCACTACTATTCTATTCTATCAGTCATGTTATAAGGGACGGAGACCCAAATAAAGGTATGTAAGGTTTACCATCTCTCAATAATATCGCTGACTTAGATTGATAATATCGTAAGTACTACTTACGACCTGGTACATCTTAAATTCATCACCACAACGCGCTTTTTAGAAGCATATTTTCATGAAAATCGAAACGTGTTTTATTACAAGTAAAGAGTAATTTTCTGTCAGTTTTTTCTTCTTTTCTCAAATTATCGATCTTATACTTACGACCTGCTCATTCTAAGCCAACACCATGTCTTTAAATATATAAGTTATGATAATAAACATGATTATACATTTCATCTTGTTTTACTAATAATATGTAACACTATACATAAAGTTGTTTCTAAACATGTTCTTCCAAATTTCTCCGATTTTCATAATTATGTAACTGTGTTTAAGATGGCTTCAATAATCACTTAATTTGTTAATTGGCTGCGTTGTGAATATGTTTCGTTTGTTTATTGTTTAAAATTGTTAGGATTATCATTATTATTATTATTACTTCACCATAACTGAATTCTATTATTTTATATAATAGTATGCATCATATATTCTATTACTCGTGTGTCGTATTAACGACTTGGGTCAGTGAACGGTATTATACTTTTATTTTGTATTTTTATGAATAATTCTTCCACTTTAATCTACTGTTGAACTTTGTTGAACATTATATAAGTTACTATCGATTCAATAAGTAATATTCATGAGGGAACTATCCCATAAGAAAGAATACCCAGACTACAATTAACTCAGGTATACCAAGTTAAACCTAGATACATATAGTTTACCTGACGGACGAGTTTATGTTTACAACTGTCATCAATTGACTTTGAACCGACTGTAGTGATATACTTTCGTATTGCAGAATGCTAATGTTATATATCTGTATGTGATTTAACCAGAAATGGAGTGCGACAGTGAATGTCTATCGTGCTCCATGTCATGCCTAATCAGTATTGTCTGTAATATTATACATGTTTAGCTTCTGCATCTTCTTGAATCTTAACTAATTAATATTTTAAAATTTCGGCCATCTTTGAAAGAAACTTTGACAATAGTTATTAAATATAAGATATGTTTTATAGATTGGATAATAGTGAGTAAAGCAGTAGCCTTCAATATGTGACAATATTATTATGGTATATTATACAAAAATAAATGAAACATGTAATTATTCAATAATATGGGTTTCCCTTTAAAATATACAAGACATTTCTTGTCATTGATAACCGCGAATTCTAAACACTGGAGGTAAATATTGAAGGGATTTTCAGCATATGATTATGATTAAATAGTTTTCGTTGTTTCTTCTTTTGCCAGTCAAACACGTTAAATCGAAACTCGTAGTTGTATTATTAAATGATTGGAACATTTCATGCAGCCATTTTGTATCTAAATGTACAATGATATTGTGTCATCGAGCATTCTCAAACGTTACATAATTAAGCACCCATGTATATGTGCATACACGCACTGTTAAACACATTTTGATTGGCAGTTTTACAAGGAAAGTGCACAGGTCACTGTATTAGTTATTATTTATTTATATTATTTAATAGATCAATGATCCAGTTACCTGTGGGAAAGTAGCCATACATATTTAGACTCAATCTAATTTTTTGTGAGATTTTATTTCATTACCTGCATGCTCCCAAAATTAGTAGCACAAACGTTCTAATTATTAAGATGAAAATAATTAATAAAAAAAAACAGAGCTTCTTCTATCCACTGTAGCGCTCTCCCAGTATTTGGCTGATTTGATTCGTCAATAAACACACATTTCCGGATAACAATTGTCCCCGCCCACTCCACTAAGTGTTGATAGTTTGTTAACCGCCAAGCGCGTGCGTTATAATTAATTAATGTATTAGCTTCATGAAGCCGTCATGTTTATATCACAACCGCTAGTTTTGTCCATCAATCACTACATTGTCTTTACTTCGGCGGTCAGTCCACGGTGTAAAGGATGGTATGAACTAAACGTTATAAGCATTGTTACCAAGTCACAAAGCTCGTACGATTTTACAGAAAGACCCAACACGAAGTCTGGGCAATCATTGGTGGCGCTTGATCATAGTTTTTATGATCCCGTACGATATTTAGAGGATGTAATCGTCAAATTCTTGCGGACATCGGAAGCATATCGTGCAGAATTTACAGAGTGCACATATTATCACATGTCACTATCAGAACACTTATGCTACGGTCAGAATGCTCGTACGATGTCCGTACGGATTTACCAACTCGTACGAGTCTGAAACAATTTTATCCTAACGGTATTTGTACGTTCTTAGCGTCTGGTCACAGCACGTACGGGTCTCGTACGAGTTGTACAGAATGTATAGTTTTCACCCGATTACCGAGTCCTCTACGAGTTGTGAAAGTTCGTATAATGCTCGTACGAGTCTCGATATCCGTTCGATGCTCGTACGGGTCTCGATATCCGTACGGGCCCGTGCTGACTCCGTACGGACGTCGTGCGAGTCAGAAAAAACAGCTCGTACGGAGTTCGTACGGAGCTCGTACGGCAAATGTGACTAGGGTATTATATAAGAGTACGTAACATATCCGTCCGGTGATCCCCACAGTGATTTTTACGGTGTTCGTTTATGTATCATGCGATAGTGGGGCTCATAAATCAAGGACATGTAAATGTCATAACGTGTTTTTATTATTTTCCTTTAGCTATAATTCATTCTTCACCCTTGTAATTTCATTTTTAAATACACCCCCATAATATCTTCATTAATTTGCTGAGTATTGTCTATAAAAACTACGACCTTAATTACATTGCTTATTTTTTCCAAGTGACCAATTTTTGTATGCTTCATTAGCGCATAATTTTATACTCTATGTGATTGATAATTTATCTCTAGTCAAACGTATTTTGCAACAGTATAATGAATGATGAGACACGACAATTAAAGCGAATTGACCCGTTTAACTGACAAGGCGATTGTGCCATGACGGATGTGTTGCAACTCTGCACGTTTGACATCCCCTGTCAAATTCCCTCACATCCTTTTGAAACTGGACTGCATGTTAAATGCTTTTACATGCTTATATGTCAGTTTTTGTAATTGCTGTTGCATAACTATTCGACTTCCACTGTCCAATTTCCCAAATATCCTTTTGCAACTGGAATACAAGTGGATGGTAATTGATTAACGCATTATATAAAAGTTATTATTGCTGTTTCATAACTGAGGTATAACTTGGCTATTTTGACCTGAGCCTGACCTTTATGCAAGAATATATTACAAGGTTCTTGCTTTGGATATATCAATTTCCGTAAGCAAATCGTGCAATATCGGTATTTCAGATTTGTGTTTGTATTACACCTCGAGCGTCTTCGTGATGCTCCCCGATTATGAAAACACACACTCGGTGTTGTAAACGTAGATGATATATCGACTGTTAAATTACGCTAATCAATAGGTCAGACTCATGTCAATGTGCCCAAGCTATATTAGGCATATATCTAGATAAGCATGACCACGCTGGGAATCTTGCTATTACACAATGCAGCCTAATGTACTTTTCCCCAAAGTACATCGCTATCAAACACCGTTGTCCATATATCAATCAAAATGTCAAGTCCAGTGTCCCGACATAATTACAGTTCGCCACTTATTGCTATCAATTGATGTATTGTTGACATCAAAATATGTATATATATTGCTCAGAAACTGTATGATATGTTTTAAGCTTTCATCTTGTTAATTGGATTAATTGGAACATTTTTCTTAATTGATACGTAAATGCCACCCGATAGCAATCACGTGTACGATTTTATCCTACTATTTATAAATGAGATACAAATGATTGTTAGTTGTGTACTGACGGGTTGATAGATTGAGTGATGTATTACGCCACAGAAAATGTCTGTCATCGAATACACCTCTCGTATTTTCAATGTGCAAGAGAATTAGAATAATGAACTTCATTTACAAACCTGGGTCAATATTAATGAGACCTCGATCACTGACATAAATCATATGTAATTATGAATATTTTTTTATGATATTATTTTACGTTTATGGTCAATGCAGTATATTTGTGTCACAATAAATGATAGGGCTGTGTGATAAATCAAAAGCTAGTAAATAGCTACAAAAATCACAATAACATCAATAATAATAACAAAGTATATATTCTATTACAAACAATTTAAAATTGTTCCACTTCAAGTTGAGCAACTATGGTGGAACAGTTAGAGCGTCCGCATTGGAAACGGGAAATCGGATGGTCGAATACCGACGAAAGCTGGTTTAGACTTGAATAGATACGATCGGTTAGTGAGCCGACAGTTATTTAAAGAATATTAACCACATACACACCATTCCTCTGTGCTCGACTACATTCGAAAGGGCATTGTGCGTATCTGTACGCATATAAGACATGTGTATCATCAGTAACACACACAATATGAGTGCCGCAATGATAAAGAAAGCATTGTACATAAACTTCAATCTCTCGACCTTAACCGACCGACAAAACAAATAAGTGCAGTTTGTATTCTTGAAACTGATCACGCAGTGTCTGGTAGTATGATTGAGATTTCCAGCTCAATGAACGAACGAACGAACGAACGAACAAATAAATAAATAAATAAAATGTTTATCTTGCAGACACATGGCTGACGATATAGCCATTGTTGGCATTGGCTGCCGATTCCCTGGCGCTGACGATATAGACGAGTATTGGCGAGTACTAGTGAACGGTGAGAATCATTTAGTAGATATACCACCAGAACGATGGAACAATGATGCATTCTACAGCGAAGATAAAGATGAACAAGGCAAACATTACGTTAAGAAGGCTGCGTTTATTCGCAAGTAGGTTATCTTTTTCTTATTGACCAAAATTCCCAAACTAACAGACGAAATTCATATCGGGATTAACAGTTTATTTTAACAACAAAATTGATGTATTCATGCTTTTGCTGCTTGTAACGACAATTACAAAAAAGTAACCCTTTGCGAAAACCACATCAAACAGATCAGCTTGTCACCCACCCTCTGTCCTTTTAACTTCCTAAGACCTCTCGACATCGAGTCCACTGCCCAGAGTCACAAGTGCAGCTTATCACTGGAAATGCTTCTCACCCATGCCATAGTAGTGAGAGTAGTATTAACTCCTTACGCCGCACTTTCAACTCTATAAGTTCACGGTTTTAACTTTAACATCCTGAATGATTGCAGACATGATGAATGGGACAACAAACTGTTTCAAGTTAGTGACACAGAAGCTGTACGCATTGATCCACAACAAAGATATGTTCTAGAATGTACTCATATGGCCATGGAAGATGGTGGTGTAACCAAGAAGCAAATGAATGGCTCTCAGACAGGGGTTTATATTGGTATGTGTTTCATTTTTTGGTCGTGGTGATATATTCGATCATCTGTGTTTTTAGCGATGTTAAACACGATACATCCCAATTCGGTAGTGTTCTTCATCGTTGTCCACTTAAGTTAATGTAATGGAAGTGTCAGTTGTACCAAGGTCGCCTCGATAGTCTATCGACTTGTTTTATCCACCTTAATACTCTAACGGTAGAACGTGTACTTAAAATTGCAGAAGTCCACGGGTTCGACCCGGCGTCGCGTCATACCAAAGACGAAATATGATGTTCCGAATAATCCCATTATTGTATTCAGATAATAAAATGGGTTGTGCTGGATTGTTACAAGATAGTACATACATGTATAAGATAAATTAGTAAACATTAAGTGAGTTATATACATGCGCATTTAGAGCCTAGCAGCTGGCTCTTCCATAGGCTATTATTTCGTGAACGATCATATCCCTTATTTATCTATTGCTTAAATATCCATGTTTTATTCAGGTGTGATGAACGATGACTACAAAGTGTTAGCTAGCTCGGACCATAACGATGATAGTAACTATTCGGCGACTGGAATGAGTACAACTATCATAGCTTCACGTGTATCGTTTGTCTATAACTTACAAGGCCCGTGTATGGTCATTGATACAGCATGTTCCTCATCCATGATAGCCATTCATCTCGGATGTCAGGCCATTAAAACAGGTACTTTGTTTCACCCATGTCATTGAACAATGAACAACGCGACGAAATACGCAACTCGTCTCTTTGAAACTTGAAGATCTACACACTTTATTACCAAGCTTTAATAACATGCATTTTGAAAAAGGTTTCATTTTCATGTTCATTTATGATACGAGTGCATTCTCCATTTTGATGACATTTATTAGAATATTAGATTAGCGCATTTAATGTTTTTGTCACATTTACACTAAAAGTGTTATATCTTTTATTGCACGTGACAAAAGGTACTGTACATCTAATTTTTTCTACCATAACGTTGCTGAATAACTGTGTACATATACAAAGTACTATTATACTTTAAGATAAATAACCAAAAAATAGTATTTATTTCAGACTGATTTAAGTATACGTGTATATTTTACAGGTGATTGTGAGATGGCAGTATGTGGCGGTGTAAGCAGTATAATATCACCTGACACGTTCATAGCCTTATGTAAAGCTAGAATGATGTCCCCTACTGGTCAGTGTCAAACATTTTGTGACACAGCGGACGGGTATGCACGTGGTGAAGGTTGTGGCGTTGTCATACTGAAATCATACAAAAAGGTATAGTATATTATACAAATAATCGTGTGCGAGCGTTTTGTTAGAAACAAAACCACTTGATTTCCAAGCTAAACACTGGTTTACTGTGACGGTGATCACTTCAACGAAACAACTATTAAGCTGAAAAATTAAAGAAAGTCCTATTAGCCATACTGTAATATGTACATATTTTGGTAATTGAGGTAAAGTGTGCGCTCTTTATTGAATAGTGTGGGTAATACACTGCTTATTGGGGACACCATGCAGCAATACCATCTTACATTGGTTACACTGCCAAGACGACATTAGCTACACTTCGAACACAAAACAGTATTTAATTACTATACTGAATTGTATGAAACATAGGTCGCGTTTGTTAAGCATGAGACTTGAGTAAGCTTTCAACGAAATCCATGATCTCTAACAGAAGTTGGACTGTTTTGTTTAGTATCCCGAAAGACGTTTGCATAAACGGCTTAAACCTGTAGACTGACACTGTCAAGTTTTCACAGGTTGTTTGCAAAACTTGTCGTGTAATGGAAAGAGCTTTTTTTCTCTTAGCGTGGGTGTATATTTCATGCATTTGGTGAAGAAATAACATGCTTTAACGGTATTTTTGTTTTCGAAGTAACGCAAAGTTCGTCGTGGTAGTTAGTACTGTAGCAAAAAGTCACATGGTATTGTTACATTGCACAACTACAGACTGTCGGCTAATAAGCTGGAATGGTTCCACGCATAAAGTCAAGTTCTACACCCAACCCGTTCCCTTAAATCGTTATATTCTTATAAAATAAGACTGGTTTATCATGTAGCGAGAAACCTGAGAATCAAATCTGGTAAAGTCTAGCACTCTAGTAAAGTTTCACACTGCATCATTAAAAGTATACTTTTACATTGAAATCCGTTTCAGGCATTGGAAGATGGTAACAAGATTTGGGGTATAGTACAAACTGGCTCTAACCAAGATGGCAGGGTTTCTCAGCCAATCACAGCGCCATCTGGTGAACAACAGGAAGAGCTGTTGAGAAAAGTTTATGCACAGTACAATATGGACCCTACTAAACTACAGTACATAGAAGCACACGGTATGCCGTTTGGATAATAATTATTGCCGATATATTAACCGCACAAAATCACAAAAAAACCTCACACTGCTTAATACGGATCATAAAATCATTATTATGAAGATGACAGGTTATGGTATTTTATTTTGAAAATTATGTTTATGTTGGTTGCAGCCAAGCAATTATTTGATCGTTGGTAATATAAAAACGATATTATTCCGTTATGTCAAAGCATAAGAACACTATAAATAGTGCATATCAACCCTGTTTTGCTCTTAGTAATTACTGTACATGCACATTACTTCCTTCGTATTATAGGAACTGGTACACCTATTGGCGATCCTACGGAAGCAAATGCTCTGGGACGATTCATCCATTCTTCACGAGCAAATGGCAAGTCAGAAGCAGAGACCAGTATACAACGGAGTGACTCTGGAATCTACGGAGAGACAGGATCCGATACAGATTCGTCGAGTGATAAAGCAGATAGTTCAGACAGCGAAAATGAAGCAAGAATGACTCGGGAAGATACCATCCTTATCGGATCTGTCAAGACCAATATTGGACACACAGAGTCCGCAGCCGGCGTTGCAGCACTCATCAAGGTACTATTGATGATGAAAAATGGCAAAATTGTACCAAGTTTACACGTGAAGAAGGATAAATCAAACTTGAACAAGAAAATCAAACTTGACGAATATGGTTTAGATATTGCTCTTGATGTCGTTGACTGGTCTCCCGACGAAAGAGGAAACCGAATTTGTTGTGTGAATTCATTTGGATTTGGTGGATCAAACAGTCATGCTATTGTTATGCAAAATGAGAAATACCTGCATTCAAAAATACCCAAACCGATGTTGAGCACGAATGAGAAATTGTATCCAATGGTCTGCGTCTCGGCTGTTGATAAACCATCGCTGCAAACTACACTAGCAACTCTTCAACACGACCTATCTACATCAGGCGTAAACTTACAGGATGTTTCTTTCACATCCGCTTTCCACCGGGAACATTTTCCATGTAGGACACTGCTGTTTGGAAATGATACAGATGAAATATTGGACCAGATCAAGCTGAAATCACAGAACATTGACAAAATGGAACCAAATCAAACATCACGTATAATATTTGTTTTCTGTGGAGTTGGAACGACGTGGACTGGTATGTGCCGCGAAATGATGAGAACAGAGAACGAATTTAGCAATTCGGTTAAACAGATTGACGAATATTTGATGCCTTTAACAGGCTGGCGAATGTCGGATAAGTTTTCTGCAGACACCGACTACAGTGATCCATTCTTGAACCATGTTGCCATTTTCTGTGTACAAGTGGCCATGTTCAACGTTTGGCGAAGCTTTGGTGTTTCTCCTCGGGTAATCATAGGTCAGTCGGTAGGAGAAGTAGCGGCGGCTTATGCATCAGGTGCACTGTCCTTGGAAGATGCCGTCCATGTCATATATTACCGGTCAAAGATACTCGCTGACATGACAGGAGGAAAGATGATGGTAGCAGGAAACATTTCAACCGAGGAAATCGAAGCTTTATGTAAAAAGTATGATGATAAGGTGGCGATTGCTGTTTACAACAGTCCTACGTCCTGTACATTATCTGGAGATGCTGATGTAATGGATGATCTGAAGAAAGAACTCGAGGCCATGAATGAAGAGGAAAAGCGGGATATAATGATTAGGCCGCTTTCAGTCCAATGTGCCTATCATAGTCACCAGGTGCAACCGTGTATGTCTATCATTGAAAATCAATTAAGTCACATCCGGGGAAGTCAAAGGAGGATAAAACACATTTCAACAGTAACAGGTGAAGAGGCTAAAGATGACAACTTTCAAACCGGTCGTTACTGGGCTGAAAATATCAGACAGCCGGTAAAATTCATGCAAGCCATATTAAAGGCATCAAAAGAAGGTGTTAAGAATGTATTCGTTGAAATAGGACCGCGTCAAGTCCTAAGAGCTCATTTGGGGAACATCATGGGAGACACATATCAAGGTATATGCGTTCCGTCTATGAATGCAAAGAAAGAACGCATAAGCCTTTATACTTCCCTCAGTAGCTTGTACGAAACAGGAGTTAATTTGCAATGGCATAACCTTATAACAAATCAAGGCAGTCTGGTTAAAGTACCAAGGTACGGATTCAACAAATCAAAGATACTCTACATTCCAGAATCGTCACAGCTGTTGTTAAAAGGTATTCAAAGAAGTACAGATGTACACATGTACGTTCGAACAAGTGGAAATGACACGGCAGAATTTCAGCTGGCTATAGAGAAGGAAACTACACCATTTGTGTATGATCATTACTTTCTCGATTCAATATTAGTACCAGGGGCAACGTATGTCGAAGCAGCATTAGAAATAGGTCAACGAAAGTCAGAATTCACTGCACAAGAACTGTCAGTGTCGGCAGAATTTGTAAATCCTTTTACTCCACCAGATGAGAAACGATATGTGCTTGATATCGAGGTAACTGATGATGAAGACACAGGTGGACATCGTTATGCAGTGAAAAGGGGTGCAAGAGTGCTGTGCAAAGGTGCCATTGTCGGGAGAACTGAAACTGAAAGGAATAAAGTTGACATTGCACCAATCAGATCTAGGTGTACATCATACAAAGACAAAGAGGAAAGCTACGCATGCTTAGACAGAATCGACTTCAAGTATGGTGAATCTCTTAGTCTAATCGAACAGTCCTGGTCATCAAACACAGAATGCTTTGTTGAATTTGTCATGCCAGAAGCCGTGAAATTACAAAGTAAAACAACACACATGCATCCATCTATCATCGATGCAATGTTTCAGACCTTTGCTATTCTCAGTTCTATTGGAACAGACGGTCCAACGCTTCCGAAAGGGTTAGGTTCTATTGTGATCAATAAGCAACCACAAAGAAGAATGTATGGTTATTCGCAGATGGTAAAAGCCACACCAGTTGGAAACCACTACAATTCTCTACTTCTCTCACCAGAAGGTCACGTTATAGCAGAGATTCAAAATTTCTACACCAAAACCATGAGAATAGCTGATGTACCGAACCAAAGTATTGTTTATGACATCGCATGGAGAGAATTGGACTCTGAAGAAAGCTATGATGAGTCAGCAGATGATAGTGAAAACCAAGTTGATGGAAAACTGCTTGTATTTTGTTCAAAACGATTTTCAAATTGTTTTGTGTATTCACAGCATAGTGACAGTATCGTATACGAGCTTCCAGAGGACCTTGATAAAGCAGAAATTGTGATAAGGATGGCCATTGACAAATGGGAAAACATACGAGGTGTTGTATTTGCGCCATGTCATCATGTACAGACGGTACAAAATGCCAATAAATCAGTTTACAAATATTCGAAGATGATATTTATGACTTTAGCACTACTGATAAAAGTGTTGAAAGAAATCAAATCATCAGTACCAGTTTATGTCATCACTGAAAATGTTCGAGCAGCACCATCGTTAAATATAAGCGCTTCAAACGTGTGTGGTAGTGAATTGTGGGGCATGGTTCGGTCTGCGATGGGAGAAACGGCTTACGACGATCTGCGGATAATTGATATGTCATTGACTGATGAAAACGTTTGCGCACTGGACAGAGTAATACGCAACGGCGTTATCAATCGTAATGAATACTTGATTGATAGTGGCAATGCATATTATTGCGAAATGGTAGAAGCTGATAACCAGGACACGGAGCCAAACAAACGTGAGATTGATTACGAACCAACACAACAACTTGTTCTTAAATCTACCAATCCTGCGGTACTTACTGATCCACATTTTCAGATCTTCGACAAACGAGAAAAGAAATCAAGCTCACAAAATACCTGTAGAATTCGCCTAAATTCCATTTGCTTACATGACACAGGATTTTACCCAACGTCAACTGTCTCAGACGATGCCGAAAATACGGTTTGGCCTGAGATTGATGATCATGGTTTTGATGTTGTTTGTCTTGAAGGTACAGGTTGGATTGAAGAGAAAAACAAGTCAGTAAGCAAAGTAATGGAAAAGTCTGCAAATAGGGCATTTTGTTATCCTGTCGACGTTTTAACGGTTGTGTCAGTGCCTGCGAAATGCATATTCGATACAAGTTGCCTACATCACTACGTTCCTGGTATGATGACTGTTGGTGTTGTGTTGTGGAATGTTGTAGAATTGTGCAAGAACGTATCAAACGTATACGTTATAGTGGACGACAAGTCAAGCCTTACAGCGAAGCTTTTAGAAGATATGTTGTCACGGAATAAGAAGTTAGACGTACACATTGATTCGAAAGATGATATCTCTGAGAATTCATTTGATATGAACCCGGCGCAAACAGTGATCATATTGTCCACCATCACTCATCGACATGTGGATCTGATCCGATCAAACTGCACTGACCTCCAAACGATTGTAAGCATAGACGAATTCTTCCCACGATATATGCAACGCTGGATTCATCATAACGTCAATGGTTTAAAAGTCAACATTTTGAATATAGAGTCTATGTTTACTCACAGCGAGCTAATCGTCAAGGTGCAAAAAGTATATGCATGGATGAAAACATTCGACAAAAAGAACAACGAACTGTTAGAGCATGTTCTTGATACGTTTGCTGAGGAAACCGAAAGTTTTGATAATTCTATGTTCAATTTACCTTTTCCGGTAAAGCCCTTACACAGCGGAAAGAATAGTGAAGATTACATTCCTTTGCACGTGTTTCGAAATCAGGTGTTCAGAAAAGACGGATGTTATGTGCTTATTGGCGGTTTAACCGGCTTAGGATGGGAACTACTGCAAATTATTGCTGAACTAGGCGCTGGATATATTGCCACACTTTCTAGAAGGCAGCCGACTGAGGAAAAACAGGTCGATATAAGAAATATCCAGAACTTATATGGGTGCAAAATCGTTCCACTTCAAGCCGATATTACGGATTTAAAGAAACTGAAGAGCTCATTACAAGATCTGCAAGGTGAAATCGGTGAAGCATCTATCCGAGGTATATTTCATGGCGGTGGTGTTGTACATGATATGTTACTAGTCAACATGACCGAAGAAGATATTGAACGACCTCTTCACCCCAAAGTATTGGGAACATGGAATTTGCATTTAGCAACGTTAGATATGCCGCTTGATTTCTTTGTCTTGCACTCTTCAATCGTAGCATTAATGGGGAATCCGGGTCAATGCAATTATGCCGCTGGAAACTCATTTCAGGATTCATTCGCTCATTACAGAAGAAGTTTAGGTCTGTGTGCTCAGAGCATAAATTGGAGTACGCTTTCACTTGGGATGGCAACCGAAAACAAGGAACTTGAAGACAATTTCAGAAGTCAAGGATTTTACTTTCTAAGCGCTGAAGATGTCAGGACCTGTTTCCTAAGGGCAGTCATGACAAACCCACACCAGGTTACATTCGGAATATTCGACTGGAATAGACTGGAATTCCACCCAACCGTGAAAATGTATCCCTACAAATTCTCAGGATTAATCGAAAAATATGGTTCAAAGAACAATGGATTTAAGAAAACTGACTCCAAATATGAATTTGATATCAAGGAATATGAGGCGTTGGATGAAGAAGGAAAACAACTAATGATTGTGGATCTTTTAAAAATAATGATAACAGATACATTCGTTGTCGACGCAAGTACTCTTACAGAAGATTCCAAATTTGTTGACCTCGGTATAGACTCCATGGCTGCAATGGGTTTCACAAACTCAATATTTGAGACTATCCAAGTAAGAATTCCAGTTGTTACACTACTGTCTGATACTACCACAATTGGGTCACTGACCAAGTACGTACTTGAAAACATTCAAAATGCAGGAAATTCTGAAGATACGTCTCTTGAATATCCTAAACGAGACAACAAGAAACTACTGGAATATCTGCAAGGATCAGTTACGTTTATGCAGAGAAGTTTATTGGATGATTACGTGAAAAATCCACGCAGTCGAAATTTTATGCGACAGGCTGATTACGAAGTTATAGGTCTGAAATTAAAACCATCTGATTGGCGAGTGATGTTGAACCACCTTTTGAAAATGAACCCGGAACTTCGACGGGTGTATAAAATCAACGCAGAAGAGGGCAAATACGAATCATTGCTTGTAGCTTCCAACAACTGCGACGTCGATATTGAACAGGTACCATTTGATAGCATTTGTAATAAAAACACGACGGACGACCGCGATAAAGTTTTCTTTGATCTCACAAAAGACTTGCCAATAAAATTCAAAATTGCATGCAAGAGAAACGTAACAAGAATGCGAGTGTATTTTCATTCTGTCGTTTCTGATCTGTCTGGTATTGCGATGTTGTTTCGAGATATTGGTTCGTACATGAAACCCTACATATGTAATGAGCCATTACCCGAGAAGGAAACCGAAATTGTTTCCGCTGACGCTGTTAGGATGGCGTTAGGACCACGAATGGGAGATATGAGCACATATTGGAATCTTCAATTGTCACAAGATGTACAGCCTTTTACATTCGGTGACGATATTGAGAAGGACCTAGATGAGGCCAACTATTACCAGATTTCTGAACAATTGCCTAAGGAAGTTGTTGATAGAATTTTGAGTTATACTCAAGCCAGTGGCATCTCGTTGTACAATTTAGTGATGTCAGTATATATGGTCTTACTACATCAGAAAACAAACAAAGATTTAATACCACTTGTTACGAATATTGATATGAGGGGCCACGTGCCACAACTGAAGTCATTCATTACGCGATGCATAAACGCTATACCAGTGATCGGTGACCTTACTAATATGGGCACAGCCAGAGAATACATCAAGAAAAGCTCAGACCGACTTCATCATATGACACAACAAAGTGGTTACCCGTATGAACTAATCAAACAAGACATGCAAAGTGAAGACTTGAGGAAACATGTTGGAAGACACAGGCTCGTAATGGACAACATGGCGCACTTGAACCAGACGTTCAAACATAAGAGAGTCACAATAAAACTATCTAATGTATTCCACACTAGATACGTATATGAATCAACATTGTATGTGGCTTACGATCTACAGGAGAACAAAATCTCGTTCGATTACGGTTATAACACTGCAGCTGTCTCGCATGAGAGTGGCTCTTTGGTTCCGGCTCAACTTATACACCTGGTACGTGCTTTCATGGAGTTCCCAGATACTCATGTCAGTGATATCATTGAGGGGAAAGTAACATTGCCAAGCCTGGTGAATGATTCAAACAAGATAACGTATGAATCAAATACGAAAGATGAAACATCCAGACCTCCAAAACAATCCAAATTTTCCAAACTGCAAGTGACGAGGCAGATTCGGAACGATAGACGATCATCTCAAGAAATGCCTGGCAAAAACCTTGTGATCATACGAGAAGGTTCGTTCCTATTTCCATTTTTGTAACAAAATTACATAATTTAAGCAAATATACGGTTTCACTTACTATTTACATTAAGTACTATGCTAACAGCAACTGTTAATGATAGTTATATTAACCGGATTTAAAATTTATGCATCGACCAAATAGAGTGGAAATACGCAAAAAAAACATGCTTACGATAGTCGTGCTTTTTAAAACATCATTGCCAAGTAAAGACAGCAACCAAATTACGAGCATCATGTATACGCTTACAGGTATCCATTTGCCAAATGTCTTTTTAATTAATATACAATTGTATGGTGGTGTATTTACAGATAGTTTCCTTAAACAGACAAGCCAAGGATGGGACCACGCTGTACAAGTAGTAATTGCCTTAGATACATCAGTACACGACACTGGAGATCTAATACTGCAATGGGGTGAAAATAAGACTGGATACAAGAGGCACCTCCCAGTTAATTCTGTGTCCGAAATTGCTGTGAAAAGATTCAATGGTATTTTTTTATATTGTTTGACAAAATACTGACCACTCCACCTTTTAACATATCCTCATCTATTGTTGACATACTGTCTCGTCGGTTTAAATGACTTTTTATTTCATACAGCTTCAAAGTCGTTCAGTTCGAAAAGTTATAACATGAATTCGATAAACAAGTATATAACCATCGTCTCATAATGGTCCATGTATTAGGTACTCAATCAAATATAACGAATTTTTTAAACAAACGTCTGAAGTACAGAGAAAATATTTGACGTCTTACGAATTCAGACCAAATAAAAACTAATTCCAACGCATAAAAAACATTAAAAAGAATACATACTAGTAAACACTCACCAGTTACAGACAGCTTACATTTAATAATGAGAACGAATTTAGTTGACGTCCTAATCGAAAATTGACGCCGAATTGTATTTGGTTTACTGTAAACCTAGAAACGGAGGCTGTGGAATAATGCCTATGGCAAGTTATTAACAAAATGTTCGAACAGACCATTTGGTTCGATCCTCATTTTCTTAAAATGTAAGAAACCCTGTGCTGTGGAATAATGCCGATGGACAGTTATTTCAGAGTTTTCATCTAAATACGAGTTTATTTATCCTACATACATGTTTCTTTTCAGGAGTGGTGAACATCTTTCTGAAAACGTCAAGTAAATGGTTCGTGTTGAAAACAACGTCACAATCTCTAGCATCTGATTGGTTGACTTCACTGAAAGGGGCAATCGAACAAAGACGAGCTCCTGGCGACAATCATATACGACACGTTGATCACTTGTAAATGATGACTTGACAATATGAAACCTGTAGTTATTCCTCAGGAATTTCTAAGGGGCGAATATTCTAACGTGGCAGAGGTGACATTTTGAATAACACTATATACTTACTTGTGGCTATTTCTGTTTTTTGGAGTCTTCACTTTGCACGATATGCGATAAAGATATCGGATTTTACATCAACTACGAAAAATACTGTGATACTATTTTCTTATAGATGTTAAACAAATGTTCTGGTGCGTAGTAAGCGTAGCAAACTTGGATTACCAATTTGAAAAAATAACTTGATAGAATATAAATAATGACTTACTTATCCATTTACCACTAGTACATAAAATTGCTCATAGTTTAAATGTTTCCAAACAAATCATCATGGTGATACATATGTTATAGAATATTGAACTATTGCTTGGCACTAGAGGACATAACTGTGTTATATTTATTTCATTTCTTGGTATGGGTGTGTTAAATATTGATATATTTGTAATAAGAACTACTGTAATTAGGATTACTAGTCATTTCTGTGTAGCTGTTCATTGTTTCCTGTTCTGCTGTTTCAAATGAGTGCTGCATTTATTGCATTGTTATCATTGTTAAGTTTTATTGGCGTTTGATAACCATTCAGTTTGTAAGTTATGTATGTTCGTAACTGTCGAAATAAGTTTTGTTCTGGGATTTGTTGAATACAAAATTTAATAAGAAACCTGTTGTGAATATACAAAGCATTGATCATATCATACTACTGATAACTACATAATGACTATGAGAGCACATGTACTTAACAGTCAACCTCATCATTCATTACGTATAAACCGGGTGATAAGGATGCGTATACGGTAATAGTTGCATGTAGCTGAATTGATATAAAATTGTTAGAATAATTGTAATAAATTATATAAATATTAGTAATAAAGATGTAGAAATTATTATTTTGGCAGTTTGCGTATTTCTGTATATCCTTTATATCGATGGTCATTTCACCTTAAAGCACCAGTTTTCCAGGATTTATTATAAAGTAAGTACCTTTTTTCTCTTCTGAAAGATTGGACAACCTCAGCACATATTGGTCGACATGCTCGTAGCCGATGTCATTGAAGGGCATTCAGTCCTACCAAGGATATAAACATTGATTGCTCTGATTACACACATGATCTACCAACTGTAATGGCGGAATGTAAATGCGTGTATCAGTGTCAGCTTACATCTCAAAACGTAGCAAACACTGTGACCTATCGGCAGTAATTCCTATACATACTCTTTCATGACACAAGTTTACCATGAAATGCCTTGAATTTAGTTTAGCATTGGCGTACGTATGGCCAATCAAAGCTGTAATACTGTGTTCGTGTTCATGCAATAATTTGAATTCCATAGCCTAATCAGACTCAATTATCATCTAACGCAATTAATTAAAATTAATTTTTGTTCGATAACCGACTTTGGAATTCTTCTAACTTGGGTTCTCTCTAGGTCTTCGGACATATGGAAAAATATTTATGTTTAGAAACATACACAATTCAGCATTGCCACCATCGCTCTCGACCTTGTTCCAAATGCAAATGTAGTCCAACAAATTATTTCCGTCTCGAAAATATTCAAATTGAGGGTAATCGGGTGTTGTAGTACAAAAGAAAATAATGAAACAAGGAGCACACTGCACAGGGCTGATTAAGAGGTTAATACACGACACAGCCGGGCCGGAAGGCGATAATCGGCCCGGAAAATTAATAATCACCGCGAGGGCTTTAGCCCGAGGGTGATTATTCATGCCGGGCCGATTATCAACTTCGGGCCAGGCTCTGAAGTGTATTTACGTCTTTAATACAATTGTTCAATTTAAAAACTCAATGGGAGTAACAACAACTCACGGTTAGTAAAGCTCATAGAGATTTTCAGTCATTTATGTTGAAAATCTTGTACATTCATAAAATTGTCAAAGCAATTTCAACGTAACGTTATTTTAGCTCCAACGTGACGTCATTATGACTCCAACTTGACGTCATGTTAACCTGGATAACGTAACGTGCGTCCGTTCAACGGGCCGATTACGACTATGAGATTGCGGACCGGGCCGATAGGCGATAATCAATAACGTGATGGTCATAATCAGCCTGAAATTGGCTCATTTTTGTTACTATATTTAGTAACAAGTGTATTAAATGTTTTTAAACGACACTGCATGATCTAGACAAAGGAAGTATAGGACACGATTGGCTTAACGTATCCTGGACGTTGGTCTGCCAGTGTTGTAGAAACCTTCTTGGAGACTGGTACTGTACCATTGTTTGTATTTACTCTGCAACTGTTGTATCATCGCCTGTCTATTATGGTTCCAGGTTGCATGATTGCTACCACTGTTTTTGTTCAATAGCCCTGGACAGAAAGGCTCAACTAGCCAGGGTAAAAGTCCTGAATTCGTCACACTGGTAGTCATGGATGTAAGAAAAGGCGGCACTAAGCTAGTAATCCTATCGATATATCTCTTGCTCCCGAGGTGAGGAAAAAGTAGTGCTGAAATCTTTAACCAAACGGTCATGCAGTAATTACATTGTCTGTGTGCTCAGTTTCTCTCTGAGATTAAAGATTTCACCTTTGTGCTTCGTCTGTTTCACATGCGTGCTCGATGTATCAGTGGCTGTCGTCACATTCAATGCCATCATTGCAATCATCATCACTCTGCGACTCCTGACCGACCGTGTGGGTGTCTCCTTTGGATGTTTCTCCGATAGCTGCAAAAATATGAAGCACATAGTCATGTAACATCGTCGCCTTACCCTCCATAGTAATGGCGATAATGCAAGTTACTTGTTTGGCATTTCTTCAAAATGATTTACACATTTGGTATACATTTCAAAGCAAGCGATCAATGTGTATGTGGCAGTAAAAGGAAACCAAAGAATCTTATAATCAAGCAGCACCTTGTAAACACAGTAAAACAAAACAGAATACCCCGGATACCTCAAAATGTATTTAAATAAATAATGACTACCGACACTCATGTCACAAACCTTTCTTGTATATTGGCTATTAATTTATCACTGCATTGGCAGACTAAAACCAACCCTTGGCAAGTGACTGAAACTTATGGTTAGGTGGTTTACTCATATACAACACATATAAGACAGGAACATGAACTTACTCAGCTGAGTGTCGTGTCCAACGCAAAAAAACATCAAAATATCCACCATTGACCTTAGTCTCTATGCAAATTCATGCTTAGTTTATACTAAAACATTGTATTCTATTTATTCATAAGAATAATGGTGCAAACTTAAATTATAGGAAAACAAATTATCAGTGGGTGGGATATGTTTAGCAAGAATAATTATTCATGAATGGTTCCTGATATGTGAATAGAATACTGGGCTGCAGAAGGTAGCTAAACTATTAATTTAGGCAAATATTTCTTACGATAAATATATAACATTCAAGTAGGTTTCACTTGTTTTCAGGCGTACAAACTATATAACAACATCCGGATTTAACTAGAGTGTCAAGAACACTGAAACCAAAACTATACAAATTATTCAAGAATCTCCAAACTTGACGAAAGTTAAATGACAATGCCAATCAAAACTTACTAATAATGTTTGTAGTCAACGGTTTAGGTATTCGATTCTTTTATATTCACTCAACACAGGGAAATAAACATTTGTACTCGTAAACTGTGTTTACATTTTGGTAAAGATGTTTTTTTAGTTTTATTGAGAGGTTTAGAAGGTAACAAACAAGAGCATATATTAACACTGCGGTATAACGTACACCAGATATTGCTAGCAATATGAGTAAAATTATAAATTTTCGCGACGTTCTAGTGTTGACAAGGGTAAGTTCAGAGACGATTTTTAGTCTTTCTGCGTGTATTTCACATATATTTTATACAAACGTATCTCGTCCATAAATTTTCCTAGTCCGTGCAACCGGTAAATTGCCAGGAATTTCTTAAAAGGGTGATTAAAAGACCAAACTCGTATCGTTACTCACGCAAAAAGTAAGCTCGATCTGTCAAAATAAGATGCTTTTGTTTATATTCTTCGTTAAAATAGACAACTTGAATCGAGCGAATGGTCAGTCCTGTTACAAAGATTGTATTGTAAATGTAGTATTCGAAACTAATCGCAAATAGCGGTGCATTGTGAGAATAAATACAGGTGTTAGTGTACAGAGTATTGCTATATAGTTGCTCACTGGTGTACGGAGTATTGCTGTATCGTGTACGGAGTATTGCTTTTAAGTGCAGTGACTATTTGTCACACAACTTGAATAAATGCAAGGTATAATCAGTGTTTGTTTGGTAAAAATAACTTGTTATTGTATAGATCTGTACCTATTAAGTTTGGATAGTATGTACTACATGAAACAATTAATGTAGCAAGCTAATCCTATCTCCAAGAACCCTATCCCCTGAATTTTACATGTTGTGATATTAGAAATGTACACCAATTCTACAGGGTTTAGAATGTGGTCTGTACTATTTCATAAGAACAATCGCTTCTTTGACCGACTGAGCAAAATAAGTTGTCTAACCTCTGCTGGGAAGAAAATGCAAGATCCCCTTGAGAAAATGTCTGTAGTCAGGCAAACATGCTTTGTCACCCATATATCAATATTTTCTGTTAGTGCTTTTGTGACAACATAATACAAAATACCACACAAACCTTAAACGTTCTTTTCTGTTAACTTGTTAAATTGGTGTTTAGATTTTAACATTTTAACCATGACATTAAGATTTATCACGTTAAAGAAGATGTATTATTGGAATTGTTTTAGGAGTCACCCTTGTCTTCAGGAAATGGTAGAATTTCCATTTGTAATTATATATATCCGGTACAACACATTGTCACATCAAAATATCCAAAACCTAGATTGCTTTGTCATTATCTGGCCCATGATTATACAACCATTTCATGCTTAAGTTAAGTCCATGCATTTGCTTCAAATGATTAGAATGTTGTGTTTTACTGAAACTTTTATATCAAATTGATAAGCTTTAAAGATAGCAGAAAATATTTTCTTAGTATTAGTGATGTCCGTATTTGCCATTTGATCTAAGCATGACTCTTAACGAATTATATGAATCCAAGATAAATATCACTTTGTTCTAGTCATAAGAACACTTAATGTATGAAAATCAGCATTCTATTTTGTTCATTGCATTCATCTGCCAGACAGATTGAAATATGTTAATATTATCATAACATTATTCTTATTATATCATACAGCTAATAAGAAATCACCTTATCGACGAACAGACGTAATAATACGATAAAACTGTCTAATTACATTCTCTATTTGCTCATGTTAATAAGCAATATTCCGTACACTAACGTCGAGCTAAGGTGCAATACTCTGTACACTAAACAGCAATACTCTGTACACCTGCTTGAATCTATTTTGATGTGTATCTCCGTTGTTTTTCGATCAATGTTTATGAAATTTGGTCACAACACTTTTGGGTTCAATATAAACAAAATGGGCAGTTCAGAAAATCTACATTTTGGTAATACAGTCATTCCAGAAGCGCGGACAGTACTGCTGTCAATATTTGCGAGTGAGTATCGGCATAATACTGGACCATTTGAACCTTCAGATAAATATCTGATATACTATAGTGTGCTATAAAGTTACAAAAATGCCCGAAGAAGTTAAAACTCAATTCAGATACGCATAAGTAGTCAGTAATTTGGAAAATATCGTATTTAAACTTACCCTGGTCTCCTCAAAATTAATAATATTACTCACTTTACTAGCAATATCCGGTGTACGTTATACCGCAGTGATTAAAGCATGTCATTTAAGTTTTCTTTCCAAAATTGAATGAGGAAGTGTGCTAAACGTTTGTTAATTGTCCCGAGAATGACGATATTTCGCATCATACCATTTATTTTCATCATTATATGTTTATGCGTGGATAATATAAATAGTTTGAGCTAGAAAATCAATAACCTGCCCTACCCATAGGGGTCTGTAACGTCTTCAACCCCATTCACTGTTTAAGGATAACAGGGACAGAACTCTTGTCGAGATCGTATAGTCACCAAGTTTACAAAAAGTCCTGAGACGTTTGCGAAATAGATGATAACCACCTGCTGTTTTATTCATTAGCTAACTTATACTTTTTTCTACAAGTTATAATCATGGTTTTGTCAAACTGTTTCAGTATCGAGACGTTATAAAGCAAAACACACCGAAAATATACCGCTTTTGAAAATCTCGACAAATTGAAGCACAGGCGCTAAGTCGCCGCTTACCATACTATATGGCAATTCATGCGGAAGTGACAAAGAAAACAAGGACATGGGCAGATATGCACACAACTTTTAAAACTCTGATCAAATGCTTACCTCTGAAAAATAACACGAACGCTTGTGAGGTCATTTTATTATTTTCCATCCAAGAAATTGACATTTGGCTTCCATGTTAGCTAAGCCGAACACGCGATAATACAACCCATTTCATTGGACGACATGATAGACATGTCATCAACTCATTTAAATGTTGCTGGTTCTCCGTTTTCAAGCGCCGATAATACATTAAGCATACAGACATGGATTCAATATATTTGTAAACAATAATACCACGTATAGGTCCACAAGTTATGCACGATAAACTCGTGTACTGTTCCAAGTGAGTAGGTAAGGAATTTCGAAGGGTTGTAAATATTACTATAACCCACGGAAAAAAACGTGCAAATCATGCCGATTTTGAACTAATAAATAAGAGAGGGATGGTCAACAAATTTCACATGAAAATGTTCTGACATCTTTGTTTCGGGACCAATGTTGCTATATAAAACAACTAACATAAGAGCGTATTGTAAATACAACATTATAAAAAGCGATCAATTTTAAAGCAATCATTCAGCTTAACCTGTTTGTTACAAAGTTTAATAGGATAATTTGATTACAAAATGTATGTCATGTGCAATACTTAAAGGATGTATTAATTGAAAGTCAGTACTATTTCATTCACAACACATTGATCGTCCTCGGTTACTTAATCGTACCCATTGTTAAGTTTAGTTATATTGTCGATTCAAAGATGTCTGTCATAACCGCCAAAATGTTCCATCTCTTAATAGCTAAATGCAGTAAGTATAACCGCTATGCTATAGGACCATTAGAGTTGTAATCATATACAATGTTGCTATATAAAACAACTAACATAAGAGCGTATTGTAAATACAACATTATAAAAAGCGATCAATTTTAAAGCAATCATTCAGCTTAACCTGTTTGTTACAAAGTTTAATAGGATAATTTGATTACAAAATGTATGTCATGTGCAATACTTAAAGGATGTATTAATTGAAAGTCAGTACTATTTCATTCACAACACATTGATCGTCCTCGGTTACTTAATCGTACCCATTGTTAAGTTTAGTTATATTGTCGATTCAAAGATGTCTGTCATAACCGCCAAAATGTTCCATCTCTTAATAGCTAAATGCAGTAAGTATAACCGCTATGCTATAGGACCATTAGAGTTGTAATCATATAAGTGTATTTACGATGGTAAAATTTAATCCTGAGAAACCTGTAATAATCGACCGGGTTGAATGTTTGTTTACGCGGTTGTGACAGAGATCTTTGAATCAACTATACCAACGCACATTTAAAACACACCTGCAGGAAAACCATGATAAGAATGAGAATGTCGTAATTATTACTTACGACCTGATCAGACAGTAACTTAAATAATTGAAATCTGCATCATACGGAGCTTCTTGTGAGCCTATTTACATGAAAATCGGAACTAAGCATGTTGACCATACTGATGTTTAAACAGTTTGTTTTGTCATAAAGCGGTGGTCACAACTTGACGTACGTGCAAGTACGTGGTGTCTGTGTGTACAAACGCAGGTGATACGTAGGAATACGTACGTCGTCAGTACGCTCGCAATACTTTTTTTTCGGAACACACCTTCACGACGCAGCATGTTTTGTGTACGCAGAACTTTCACTGCGTTTGACCTGCATTCGACCTGCGTTCAGTCTACGTGTTCTTACCCTTAAGGCTTACGTGCGACGCGCGTACAACGCGACGCGCGTGCAATGTGCGTGTCTTCTACAGCCAACTAACAACAGAAGGACAACGTACGTGAGCGATACGTGCAAGTACGGTCTCCGTACCATAATTTGACAATCGCCTGAAGAACGTACTCTGTGTGCCCGTTGCAAGATCACTTAAGTTCAGGGAAAGTCTTGCGTGCAACGTGAGTCAACGTTCGTCTTCCGTACTTCCTTCCTACGTTATTTGTCAATAAAAATGTAGCGACCACTGCCTTAAAAACGTGCGTGCTAAAACACGCACGTCGGGTTGTGACCAGGCCTAACACGCGGTAACATGTAAGTGGTATTACATTTTTTGCTTATTTGCTGATCAACCCTGGTCAAATTCCATCCATGAGCGTACGCGTGGACTGTGGCGTTGCATATCTCACAGCTCGTCCAATGAAATGGGTTGTATTATCGTTTGTTTGGATTAGCTAACATGGAAGCCAAATGTCAATTTCTTGGATGGAAAATAATAAAATGACCTCACTAGCGGTCGTGTTGTTTTTCAGAGGTAAGCATTTTATCAGAGTTTTAAAAGTTGTGTGCATATCTGCCCATGTCCTTGTTTTCTTTGTCACTTCCGCATGAATTGCCATATAGTATGGTAAGCGGCGACTAAGCGCCTGTGCTTCAATTTGTCGAGATTTTCAAAAGCGGTATATTTTCGCTGTGTTTTGCTTTATAACGTCTCGATTATGAAACAGTTTGACAAAAACATGATTATAACTTGTAGAACAAGAGTGCCAAAATGTCACAAAATACGCCCGTCTTGGGTATGCTAGTGACAAAAAATATTGATTATGAATTAAAAGCCAATATTAAGTCAAAACATTTTTCTAGTAAACAAAGGATAATTACCCAAGAAGGCCTGCACTGATTTGGCCTAAAATCGAACTTGGCCAAGATATTATGCCAATAAGTGTTGTCACTAAGTTTGAAGACGATCAGACAAAAACTGTTAAAGTTAGAGTACAGACAAGGCCAGTTTGACATTTTTTTGGTAAAAGAAGGATCATAACCAAAGAAGGCCTGTACACATTTGGCCTATAATCGAACTTGACCTAGATATTACACCCATAAGCATTGGCATCAAGTTTGAAGATGATCGGACAAAAACTGTTTGAGTTAGAGTACAGACAAGGCCAATTTCACATTGTTTTGGTAAAAGAAGGACCATAACCCAAGAAGGCCTGCACATATTTGGCCTATAATCAATCTTGGCCAAGATATTAAATGTGGTGAACATTTATGTCAAGTTTCTTTAAAATCCTGCAACGGGTTCATGGGGTTCAAGTGACAGAGCGGAAAGAAAACAAAGTCATATGACCTTTTAACCCCTAAGTGTGACCTTGACCTTAAAGCGACCCCCCAGAACATGCACTCTACACGTCGTTTTGATGTGGTGAACATTTGTGACAGGTTTCTTTAAAATCCTTCAAGAGGTTCAAGAGTGACAGAGCGGAAGGGAAACAAAGTCATATGACCTTTAACCCCTAAGTGTGACCTTGACTTTAAAGCGACCCCTCCAGAACATGCGCTCTGCACGTCGTCTTGATGTGGTGAACATTTGTGTCAGGTTTCTTTAAAATCCTTCAAGAGGTTCAACAGTTACAGAGCGGAAGGGAAATTGCTAACGACAGACGGACACAGAGGCGATAACATAATACGGCCCTTCGGGCGTATAAAAAACTATAAGTTAGCTAATGAATAAAACAGTAGGTGGTTATCATCTATTTCGCAAACGTCTCAGGGATTTTTGTATACTTGGTCTCGACAAGAGTTCTGTCCCTGTTATTTTTAAACAGTGAATGGGGTGGAAGACGTTACAGACCCCTATGGCCCTACCCTGTGCAAACCAATACAATAGTATTGCGTCAACAGGCGTATCGTTACCTGCATAGAGCGTTTTACGAGAGCACTAGTCAGATTGTTGGCTACCGGGTACGATATATAATATCTAACGAGGCTAATTGGCGATGGCTACCGTATTCGATATAGGTATGAGCCATTAAAGAAACATCAAGAGCCGCGGCGGTCTACACTTGCTTAATTATTAACAGTCTAAGTTTCGCTATACACTATAACATGCATGTCACTTACCGTTAACAGCAAAATACTTATTAGTTCGTATGCTGGCTTATTGAGACACAGCAGATGTTATTAAATGAAATACGAGTTTGTACACAGCTTATCACCATGTCTGTGTAAATCGATGGAAGGGAACACTGCTATAGAACATAAAGCCATCAATGATAACAATTTGGTAAATGTCACTGTATTGTATGACTTACATATAAAACAGATAATGACTAATCACATTAACTTAATTCTTTGTCTTATCATCAACTTTTTACATTAACAAGAATAGACATGGGTGTAGGAGCGGTTTTAACATGGGCTAACAGCGAGCGGGATGGAGTGAAACACATTTATTTTTTCTTTCCATCTTGTTTTGCTAGTTGGCACCTGTGGGGATTGTGTTATAACATAATATGTTGTGTACCTTTTTAGCTCACCTGGCACATAGTGCAGGCTGTTCAGCACTCGCTGATAAAAACTTATGGGGCTAATATTAAGGCTTAAGTCAAGAAAAAATAGGGCTAATTTAGAGTAAAATTAAAACAATTAGGGCTTATTAAGGGCTAAAACTAAATTAGAACATTTAAAGATGTTTACACGAACTAAACCTTAACCACTGTGGTATAACGTACACCGGATATTGCTAGTAAAGTGAGTAATATTTTTAATTTTGAGGAGACCAGGGTGAGTTTAGATACGTTATTTTCCAAATTACTGACTATTTATGCATATCTCAATTTAGTTTTAACTTCTTCAGGCTTTTTTGTAACTTTATAGCACACTATAGTATATAAGATATTCACAGGAAGGTTAAATGATCCAGTATTATGCCGTTACTCACTCGCAAATATTGACAGCAGTACTGTACACGCTTCTGGAATGACTGTATCAACAAATTGAAGATTTTTTGAACTGGCCATTTTGTTTATATTGAACCCAAAAGTGTTGTGACCAAATTTCATAAATATTGATCGAAAAACAACTAAGATACACATCAAAACAGATACAAGTGGGTGTACGGAGTATTGCTGTTTAGTGTACAGAGTATTGCTGTTTAGTGTACGGAGTATTGCTGTTTAATGTACGGACTATTGCTTATTAACATGAGCAAATAAAGTATGTAAATGGACAGTTTTATCGTATCATAACGTCTGCTCATCAATAAGCTCATGCCTTATTAGCTTTATGATATAATAAGAATATTTTTATATGATAATGTTAAATATTTCAATCTGTCAGGCTGATGAATGCAATGAACAAAATAAAATACTGATTTTCATACATTAAGTGTTCTTATGACAAGAACAAAGAGATATTTATCTTGAATTTATGTAATTCGTTGAGAGTCATGCATATGGTCAAATGGCAAATACGGGCATTTGCTTGCATAAAGTTTATTTATGCTCAACTACAATTTAGTATGAAACATAATTAGTTCCTACAACAATTACATCACTAATACTATTTAAGAAAATATTATTCTGCAATCGTTAAGTCTTATCAATTCGATATTAAAGTTTCAGTAAAACACAGCATTTTAATCGCATAGAATTAACTTAAGCATGAAAGGGTTGTATACTGACAATGCCATCTAGGTTTTGGATGTTATAATGTGACACTGTGTTGTACCGGGTATATATAGTCACAAATGGAAAGTCGTTCCTTTCCTGAAGACAAGGGTAACTCCTAAAGCAATTCCAATAATACATATTCTTTAATCTGAGTTATCTTTATATCATGGTTAAAATGTTAAAATCTAAACACTAACTTAACATAAAAGAACTGTTAACTGTATATTATATAAATTACATAACATATATTTTTAATTGTGACTAACTCTCACCTCAATCTATTCCAGTTAATAACAATAATCATATGTTTGAAAAATCTAAGATGTATTATAAATCAAGAACACACAATTAAGTGTTGCTTAAAGAAAGAGGATGTATCTGCTATATTGGTTTGTATTGTATTTTGTATTATGTTGTCACAAAAGCACTAACAGAGAATATTGATATGTGGGTGACAATGCATTTCTATCAGACATGTTTGCCTGACTACAGAAAATTTCTCAAGGGGATCTGGTATTTTCTTCACAGCAGAGGTTAAACGAATTATTTTGCTAAGTCGGTCAAAGAAGCTATTGTTCTCATGAAAGTGAACTGATCCCATTCTAAGCCCTGTACAATTGGTGTACATGGTTAATATCACAACATGTAAAATTCAGGTGGTGGGGTTCTTGGAGCTAGGACTAGCTTGGTACAATTATTGTATAATGTAGTACATACAATCCAATCTTAATAGGTACAGATCTATACAATAACAAGTTATTTTTACCAAAAAAAACCACTGATTATACCTTGTATTTAGTCAATTGTGTGACAAATAGTCACGGCACTTAAAAGCAATACTCTGTACACTATATAGCAATACTCCGTACACGATATAGCAATACTCCGTACACTAACACCTGTATTTATTCTCACAATGCACTGTTATTTGCGATTAGTTTAGAATACTACATTTACAATATTATCTTTGTATCAAAAATGACAATTCGCTCGATTCAAGTGGTGTTTTTAAATGAAGAATATAAACAAAAACATCTTATTTCGACCGATCGAGCTTACTTTTTTCGTGAGTAACGATACGAGTTTGGTCTTTCAATCACCCTTTTAAGAAATTCCTGGTAATTTACCGGTTACACGGACTAGGCAAATTTATGGAAGAGATACTTTTGTATAAAATATATATGAAACACACTCAGAAAGACTAAAAATCGTCTCTGAACTTACCCTTGTCAACACTAGAATGTCGCGAAAATTAATTATTTTACTCATATTGCTAGCAATATCCGGTGTACGTTATACCGCAGTGTTAACTCACAGACAGTTTTATAGTTGCAGGAAATGTGTTTTCCAGGGGTTTGCATTATCTCAATTTTTGTATGCTGTGACCTGAAATGTATAAGTTGTTATGTATTCAAACTAAAACAACACAATATCTGTCACAGAAATTGGTAACTGTTCACCAGCTATACTGTACTCTTGTAACACTCAGTACCTATTAAGAATAGAAATTTATAAGATTTTATGGCCTCTTCATCTTCCCTTCTAGCCACCACATTTCCTCACTGTAAATATTAATTTCAGAAATTATTTTAATTCATGTATTTACGCTATAAAACCGAGTGTCTTCCCTTGTAAGAATGTAGCTAGCAAGTAAAAGAAACAAGACTGCGTTCAATAAACGCTTATGCCCCCGTGGAAGCCATGTCCATAAAAAGCTGTAAGTCAATCAGGGGCCATTATTCAGTTAAAATGTTTGATGGTGTTACATGGCTTTGAACTATAAGGGACTTATGATGGTAAACGAATATGCCACATTTGAAAGCAGTGCCTTGATTGACTTCATGTGTGATCTGGTGATACAGGTGTTATGGTTCTTTGTCACTGCACTTCTCCAAGTTGCCACCAATTCATATACCAAGTTTCAAGTCAAAATTTTAAACACTTTTGAAGATACGCTCCAGACAAACAATTATCATGAAAATACTGAAGAGATAATTCAAAATGTAAGACAGACAGAGTTATGGTTCTTGGTCCATGCACTTCTACAAGCTACCATCTATTTATATATCAAGTTTTAAGGCAATTTCTTAAACAATTTTGAAGATACGCTCTGGTCAAAATTTTATTCTGAAAATACTAAAGGGGAGATAATTAAAAGTTTAAGACAGACATAGTTATATTGCTTGGTCATTGCACTTCTCCAAGTAGCCATCTTTTTATATTCCAAGTTTCAAGTCAATATGTTAAATAGTTTTGAAGATATACTCAGTGCAAAATTTGACTATAAAAACACGAAAGGGGAGATAATTCAAAATTTAAGACAGACAGAGTTATGGTTCTTTGTCAATGCACTTCTCCAAGTTGCCATCTATTTATATATCATATTTTTTAAGTCAATATGTTAAATAGATTTGAAGATACGCTCCAGACAAAATTTTATTGTGAAAATACTAAAGGGGAGATAAGTCTAAGTCCAAAATTAGGTCAAGGTGAAGGTCAAAATGGAGTCAGGTGATACAGGTGTGTGGAGAGTGGTCATATACAACATCCATGCAAGTATGAAAGCTTTGTAGCAAGCCATATTAATGCTAGAAGAAACGGTCAATTTGGGTTTACCAAGAATTTGGCCTTTCAATAAGTCTAAGTCCAAAATTAGGTCAAGGTGAAGGTCAAAATGGAGTCAGGTGATACAGGCGCGTGGAGAGTGTTCATATACAACATCCATGCAAGTTTGAAAGCTTTGTAGCAAGCCATATTAATGCTAGAAGAAACGGTCAATTTGGGTTAACCAGGGCGGACGGACGGACGAACGGACGGACGCCCCCACGATCGCTACCTTAGGTGGTCATTCCATTGTTTAAGATCAAAGAAATACCCTTTACAATTCTTAGTCCATTTATGGAAGAGTCAGACAACAGTGTTCTTTCTTTACTGATCATCTTCTTATTCTCTAATATACTTCTTTCAACTTCAGAATTTCTATTTACATAGCATAAAACAGCTTTCATCTGAAACCTGGCCTTATAGCAGTAGGTTGAGAGTGATAAAATGTGTCTTCATCCTTCTTAAGTACTTAGAAAATACCCCTGTTTCTATGTGACTGCTACACTTTCAGTGGAGGAGCATGGATAACTATATATCCATCAGACACTCTTCACTGGGAAATATTGCTAAACCGAGTTCCTGTTTACTCACCTTATGCAATCACATGTCTTGTCAACAAATCACAACCAACAACAAGCTGGACACACGGAACCAATGCCTTTCACTGAGTAGCCTGAATAAGAAATACATAATACATTAATATCTATCAAAGTATAAATTTATGAGAGCATTTCAGAAAGTGTTTCATGAAAACTAAAAATAATAGGAATTGTAGAGGAAAAATTAGGGCCATTCAAGAAATATCCTTCGGATTTTTTAGGAATTTTATTGTGTAAATTAATGTATCATCAAACATGAATGCATTAGCCCTGGTGGTAGCTATGTCCATAATAATTAGGTTGAATGGGTCAAGGTCCCCCGGGTACTACTTCACCGTACCCGGGGTACTTTGAAGTATACTTCACCGTACCCCAATTTAACAGATAATACTTCACGGTTCCCGATATACTTAACCGTACCCGGGTTTACCGCGCGCCAAAAATCTATATAGTAAAATAACAAATAATAGAATAACGTAAACCGGCGGCCATCTCGGCATTGAAAAAATGTTTATAAAAATCAAAGAAGTAAAATCATGAATTTTATTCATGAGTACGTATCCAACGGAAAAGAGGACGAAGAAGACGTGAATATTCAGGCTTTCCTTTCATGTATAAATGTTGTGTTCGGTGATTAAAATCATATCAATGTAATTTTTTCATCAGTAAAAATGGGGTACCTATAAGCATACTGGGGTACGGTGAAGAATACTACCAAGTACCCGGGGTACGATGAAGTATACTTCTAAGTACCCGGGGTACGGTGAAGTAGTACCCGGGAGACCTTGACCCTTTCAGCAATAATTAGCTCAGTCAAACAACCTAAAAGTTTTGTAGCCTAGTAACTGATAGGACAATCACTAAATGCCTTCACATCAATATATGCCAGCGCATGAAATTTATAGCAAATCATTAGTTGTGCTATGACTGTTAAATGACTTTTTAAAAATGTTCATCTTTGTAGTGAGAAAATTAACTCTTTTAACTCCTACAAAGTGATAGCTTGCTAATCGTGGTGAATAATTTGCATATTGTTAATAAGCTTACCATTCTGCTCTCCACTCATTGTGTTGCAGCTATCGAAACCAACAAACATAACATAAGCAATGTCTATATCCTTCGAATGTAGGAATGTGCTGAATGCGTTTGTCAATGTAACTGCATCAGCCTTCTTCCCATTCACTACACCAACAAACATGGGCGTAGGAGCGTCTTCAACATTGGGGGGGGGGGGGGGGGGCAAACATTTGGCAACTTAGGGTAAAACATTTTTTTTGATCGCTACGCTCGCAAAGTAACTGCATCATCTCAAAATATGTCAATACCCATTCTTTACACAAAAATACACTCGTACATAAATTGTACTATTAGACGTATACACCCCTCCAGGATGTATATAATAATTGTGAGTTAATGGTTCTATGGTTATTTGGTTTAGTAATTACGTAGTAATTGGAAGTTGATCAGTTCAAGTATACGGGGGTGGCCCGAGGGCATTCCCCCGGGAAAATTTTCTAAACAATGGATCAATCTGGTGCATTCTAGGCGTTCAGAGATACCTTATTTGGTATTAAAAAAGGACCTAAATACAGGGAATTTAAGTTCTTACATAACAGTGCTTGCACAATAATTTAATTGCTCGATTTTGACATTGAAGCTTAATGTGAAAACGTTTGTTTCAAAGGCTTTACATATAATTGACAACATCTGAAAGTCGTATAGGAGAGTTGGGGGACGTTTCGAGTACAATTTATCTGACGAGTTTATTTTTGCAAACGATGGGTATTGACAAATTTTCATAAAAGGAAGTTGTTTTTGCGATCGAACGAGCCAAAACATTTTTTATACGTTTTCACCAAGAACTGAAGGCAAATTGCCTATAACGAGATATATAAGGTCGTAAAATATACTTTTCGTCTGAATTATTGGGGGGGGGGGCAAAATATATGTTGCCCCCCCCCCCACTCCAGACATTTAGGGGCCTGGTCCCCCCCTGCGCCTACGCCCATGACAAAATGGTCACTTATTATGCATTGGTCTACGAAAAGTATCAGTATCCCAAACTGGTGGCGATTTGCTTCATCTGTTGATTCAACAGCAAGAATATTTATGTAACTGAACAGTTAGTTGTCAAACAAGACTGCGTTCAATAAACGCTTATGCCCCCGTGGAAGCCATGTCCATAAAAAGCTAAGTCAATCAGGGGCCATTATTCAGTTAAAATGTTTGATGGCTTTGAACTATAAGGGGCTTATGATGGTAAACGAATATGCCACAATTGAAAGCAGTGCCTTGGTCAACTCATGTGTGATCTGGTGATACAGGTGTTATGGTTCTTTGTCACTGCACTTCTCCAAGTTGACATCTATTCATATACCAAGTTTCAAGTCAATATTTTAAATACTTTTGAAGATACGCTCCGGACAAACAATTATCATAAAAAAACTGAAGGGGAGATAATTCAAAATTTAAGACAGACAGAGTTATGGTTCTTGGTCCCTGCACTTCTACAAGCTACCATCTATTTAGATATCAAGTTTTAAGGCAATATCTTAAACACTTTTGAAGATACACTCCGGTCAAAATTCATAAAGGGGAGGTAATTCAAAATTTAAGACAGACAGAGTTATGGTTCTTGGTCACTGCACTTTTCCAAGTTGCCATCTATATATATTCCAAGTTTCAAGTCAATATGTTAAATAGTTTTGAAGATATACTAAGAGCAAAATTTGACTATAAAAACACTAAAGGGGAAATAATTCAAAATTTAAAACAGACAGAGTTATGGTTCTTCGTCAATGCACTTCTCCAAGTTGCCATCCATTTATATTGTAAGTTTTAAGTCAATATGTTAAATAGTTTTGAAGATACTCTCCAGACAAAATTTTATTGTAAAAATACTTAAGGGGAGATAAGGCTAAGTCTAAAATTAGGTCAAGATGAAGGTCAAAATGGAGTCAGGTGATACAGGCGTGTGGAGAGTGGTCATATACAACATCCATGTAAGTATGAAAGCTTTGTAGCAAGCCATATTAATGCTAGAAGAAACGGTCAATTTGGGTTAACCAAGAATTTGGCCTTTCAATAAGTCTAAGTCCAAAATTAGGTCAAGGTGAAGGTCAAAATGGAGTCAGGTGATACAGGCGCGTGGAGAGTGGTCATATACAACATCCATGCAAGTTTGAAAATTTTGTAGCAAGCCACATTAATGCTAGAAGAAACGGTCAATTTGGGTTAACCAGGCCGGACGGACGAACGGACGGACAGACGGAAGGACGGACAGACGGACGGACGGACAGGTGAATTACTATATGCCTCCCGATCTATCGATACGGGGGCATAAAAAGATACGTATGGCTGCTAGAATACCTGTAATGGATGTGGAAGATGTTTAACCCACACCTTAAGTTTTCTTGTTGTTAATTATGTCTGGGCAATAGGCAGCAGCAATGTGCTCCATTACATCTGACACACTGTCTACAGGCGAGTGTTTATTAACAATAAGAGCGGCAGTACCAAATTAGCCAAGTACTTGTATTTCTATTAATGGTTATTTGTACTTAGGATTTCCCTTTGCGTATCTTGTTGTCCAGCATCTTGGGTAGTGTAAGGTCATTGATGCATTATTTAGCCCTCGTGTACTTCTTCAAACTTTCTTTATGTCGATCAGTTTCTTCACGGGATCCCAATTTTTTAACAGGGTGATCACCCAACCTGGGGCTTGGACATGACATTTCGGTTTATGGAGATAAGAATCATGCAAGATAGAAATATAGGTCCATTCATGTCAGTTTTATCCGGACAAGTAATTCGGACTAGACCAACCTACCCACAAATTGACTCCCATATAGAACCGTGACTTCATCCAGTCTTTCTCTCCTATTTTTTTTAAGTTTTCCTCCAGAGACTTGTACTCTTCAACGATTTAGGCCCCTACCGGATTTTCAACTGGAGGGGGACTATATGTTTTCCAGCCGTCCGTTCAGAAACCTTGAACGTCAATTGTTTGGCGATTCAGACAAAATTTGTGGTAGCTATTGATGCGGAATAATGAAAATACTGGATGCTGCCATAACTGAAATAGTTCACAAGCTTTTGTTCATAAACACTGGTTGTGCCTCATTTGGTCGCCGTTTTGGCACGGGTTTGTGTAGCTGGTCGCCGTGCAGCGGGGCCTTGGGGAACTTGGTCGAGTATTGGCTGCGTTTTCTCACACAATAACCGCTATTAAATAATCGGCGGGAACTTGGATTTTTATTGGTTTATTCGGCTTGTGTGTGGGCATTGCTCGGTGTAGTTGCTAGAAATATGTTATGTTATTTCCCACCTCATTCTTACCTTGACCATTATTTTGAATTAGATCAAGTCGTAGCTGTGCCTATGTAGGTCGCATGACGTTAGGTCACTGTATTTTTGAGTTTTAAACCAAGAAGGAGACTTCTGTTTTGCTTGCAATGCCTAACTTATTGTTCACGTAGTTGTTGATTAGTTTCGTCTCATTTCTGAGTAACACGTTCAAACAGTCAGCAAAGCTGCATTTATTACGTCTTTGTGTGTCCCAGTATTGCCTTTTTGAGAAATGTATCTAGTTGCGAATACACATCTGCTATACAGTAGCGCTTATTTCTTCGTTAAACAAGATTCTCTTTTCCTAGAGTGATGGATTACTCCCATGTCCCCAGCAGTCCTATGTCGCAATATACCTCATTCCCATATCATAAATAACTCCTAGTGGCATTTCAAAATCGCATTCTATGTCATCAGTGTTATTGTTGGCGTCAGATATAATTTGAGAAGTTTTTCTGGCAGATATTTTTGATGCGGAATCTTCAGACTCACGGTGAGTCTTCTTCAAAAATTATCTTCCAGATGAAGTTCTAGACAGTTTCGTCATCCTTCCCTTTGCTAAATTTGCTAATAATTTGCTGTCCGTTGTTTGCGCGTACTCCGAACCAAATATCCCGCTTTGACATCTCGGGAAAAGTAAATTCAAATTTTCGATTTGTTGTGTCGCCTGCAGTGCTCAAGCGCTTAAATCTGCTGGGAATAGCGTCTAAACGACACTGACAACTAATGCGCTGACGAATATGGACGCTGTCGTCTCAGAACTCGTCGGAAACATTGCCCGAACATTTTTTTTAATGTCGTAAAATACGGTCGGTGGGTCTGGTCTGGTGACAATTTGGCTAAAAAATCAAGGATGTCTGCCATGAAAAGCAACAAGAGATGCTGTATACCAAAATGTTCGGGAAGGCCTTTTGATTCATAAAAGTCGGGAGCCTTTCATCGAACGATGTCATTACTCGAACAGTTAATGACGTCATACTAACTACATTAGCAACGGACGTTCTAAAATGTCCGAAGAGACCGATAACATAGTTTGAACAGTAACATATGTTAACTTTATATCATATGTGGGCATAGTGATAGTCAGTCGTACACTATTATGCACACACTGGCTGAGCAACGGATCAAGGGTCATTAGAAAATGAAATCGGAAAATCGGACGTATTTAAGGTAGGAACACATTTTAAAAACAAATAGGACTGAAAATTTGATTATTCACGCATATTATATTCATAAAAGATGCAACCATATCCTCGAATGAACATACTGGATTGAATGTATAGCGGTATGTCTATATTATCTTCAACATTCCAAACATAGTCATATAATGTAACTTTAGATATAAAATAGTACTTTTTTAAAATGACCAAAAACTGCCTTGATAGAAGAATGAATTTGATTATGTTTCTTTTATTGCAATCATGAAAAAGTAACCAAAACATCATCAATATTTATTTCTTCTTATACTATTTGAAAGTAAGATTATACAGTTCAAGATAAGAAACTACATCGAGACTCGAAAATTTAATATCAATTTGTGGTGAAAATGGCAATATCACATCAGACTCAAAGGTATGTGGACGTCATTAAAATCGTCAAACGACGTCAAACACAGTTTTTTACCGAATTGGGATTAGCTACTCAAAATGCATTCAATAGGTTTCGTATGCATTGTTATGGATTATTAATTGTATCGTAATCGAATGCCCTTTGATCATACATTTAAATCAGATATGTAAAGCAATACATTACGGAGTGATACGTCCTTAATAAGCGGACATGTATTTTGAGACACTCTGTATATTGATGCATGTATGGCCTTACAGCAAAATTAACCAGCAAAAGTCATTCCATCAAAGTGTACTAGAATTCGGACATACTACCACGACTAATTGAATTTTGTATGAATACACTCAAAAAGCAATTCAAATAACCCCCTAGAGAGAGCAGTTATACTATGAAGCCATGCACAGTTATATATATGCCATTTGTAACCACATTTTACACATAATAGGCAAGATGGATCTATAAACTGTGTCCCCCCCCTGTTCGATGAAACAGGTGCATTTGATAGCTAATGCTCTGCGAACAGTTTGTTTATGTGTCCCAATATTTTATTTTCCTGATTTCTTTTAAATGGCTGCACTTTTCATCTACTGTTTGAGTTAGGTACGGTCAATAGGGGAAAACTATTTTATTCAGGTGCGGTCCGAGGGGGTAATAAAGGATAATATTCGTGACAGGTGCGGCCCAAGAGGGTGTTTAAATTAAAATTACAGACCATTTAGAAAATTATTTAATACAACATTTTTAGATTTATTGTCGTTTTTTCCCAGGAAAATGGCATCTTTAGCCAATAAGAAAAAGGGTTTTATGTTGAATCAACTGTTTGTAGAAAATGCTTGATGTTATTTGAGGAATATCAGATGGGAAATATCTGTGAAAATGACAATGCCCAAGATGAATCAACCTGTAATTCTAGACAGTAGGCAGATATCAACAAGATTTTACCTTCCCTGTCGGATTTTCTCATATCTTTTTTACTGTTTGATAGATGTATGTAAGACAAGAGGGAATACCTTGGAAAGTATGCTATTCTACATACAACAGAGCTGAGGTCTGGAGATATAAAACTTTTCTAACACAAATTATGTAGTTCATATTGTGTACACCCAGCAGATCTAGATGGAAATAAGGACAACATAGGTATTAACAATTATGATGAAAATCATGAGAACAGAAATGAAACAGCCTTCACCAGGTCTAAAGCTAACGAATTTGATAGGAACACACAGTGTTTTGCTTGTGACTTAATATGTACTAGAAACAACCAATCACGATGGTATATGGCCCAAGGGTCCATTGACGAAAATTGATGAACAATGCTTTTTAAGATAGCTAAAAGAAGTAAGGGAATATGGAGCTTTATAGCGGAGTATTGAGCACAAATGGTAATTTTGTGACTAAAGAAGCAATATATCACAGAAAGTCTCATAACTGTGTATTAAATTTTACAAAGCAAAACAGGTAAACTAACTGTACAACAACCTGATCCACTTATTCAAGCATGTGAAATATTATTTTAAGATATAAAATACTCATTGGTAAATGAAAAGAAAGCGTATGAAATGTCTGAAATTAAGTCCAAGTTAGTTAGTATATTTTCAGACGATAAACAAAACGCTATTTGTTTACCACATACAAGAAGAATTAAACGTGTATTAATGACATTGTGTCCTATAAAATTCATACCACGCCCAGGACTTAGTGCGTTCTTATGAACGATGATGCGATTACGAAGTGTGCTTCACTCGATGATGAAGAATGTGAGAACAATATTTAATATTTATAGGTGCCCTAGTGTAAATATTAAATAATGACCAGAAATCTGATTTGTGCCGCTGACAATTGGGATCATAACGAGCATTCATTAAGTGGGAGAAATTCTACTCATGCAATGACGAGCGGGTCACTGGCACCAGAACACCAAACTGTGGTTCAAATTATATGTCAAAATAAGTTTTAAGCTAACAAAATCCAAACACCAACTCAAAAACGCAAATTTATTGACAAGGTCCCGTTCATAATTGTCTATATATTACACATGGTAATGAAGCCGATTCGCGGTACCACTCGTTTTCGAACGCGTATTTTCCACACGCGCCGATAAATCGTCAAAGTGTTTATACAGTTCGACAGATAAATTATTTATCTCCAAGATGCAACCGAAAATCCCAACTGTTGTAGAAGAATACGACTCGCCACATCTTTGATAAGTGAGTAGATTTCTCGATATGTCAGAAATATTGGACATTCTTTCACTGTAAACTTCCGGTTGTCGTAGTATTTTGTAACGGTCGATCTGATTGGCTGCTCACTGCCCACCTCTTTACCTAGAGCGAAATTTAAATCTGCCACTTAGCCAAGAATTATTTTTTCTGGCACGGTTTCTGACAGCTGTTTCTTCATAAAATTATAAGTGAAAAAGTATCTCAAATTGATCAGACATCACAATTTGTACAATGGTAATAATGTCTGTGCATTAGTTATCTTCATTTTGTGTGACATTTCCACCTTAAAAAAATTAGAAGCATGCCATTGGCATAACTTCAACAGTTTCTAAACTAAGTTTATGGAACTTGGTATGTTAATAGGAGCAAATAAGGAGGTTATAAATGCACATTCATTTTTAAACTGTAACACCAAGTGTGGTTGCTATGGAAATGGAAATAGTGAAAATTTGGAAAGGGATGTAGTTTGGTCTTAATCAATGGGTAGGCCATGTTATTTAAGGGGGTTCCGGGCCTGCTGCATTGGAAATTTGTTAATTTGTATTTCGTCCCAGGTGAATTCTTAGCAGTGTTCAAATAAAAAAAAGGTTGAAAAGGTCATCTTATTTTTTCTATGGATTCAGCCACTTAATAAGACTAAACATCCTATGTTTGCAAAAATATTGGTACAAGCTTGAATTATTACGGTCCTTAATTTACACAAATTGAACCATGTTTTCTACTCTTTTTGCTATATTCGTCAAAATAAGGGGGTCGCTGGATATGTGATAGTTATTCAATTAATTTATAATGATATAGTAGGAAGTGAAGGGTTTGCAGACAGTTCATCTGTCTTTCAAATATATGGATCCTGCCTGACTACACTTTCCGAGCTAGGTTCACGATATTAAGTATTAATGAAATAATAGTTATACGAACCAATACATTTTTATTTTGACAAAATATGTTTCTTATTGAAACAACGTAGTTCATGCGGGCTTTTTATTGCTTGAAATTTTCCAACAGTATAGGCCGGAAAATTTGACACGACTCGCGACCTTCAATTCGCATAATTTAACAGTTGATATATTGTCTATATTTATAACCCGGTTTTGTGTTTTGTGTAATACCAACACAAATCAGAAGGACCGTTATAGGCTCGTTGAAAGTTATATTTTTAACGAACGCAAGAACCTTTTTATATATCCATGCATAAAATCCGGGGTCATATCAAATTCTCTGTGCTAAATAATACACTGACAGTAGATTATAAAATAAGAAAAAAAAACAATTTGGTCATTGTTGGATGTTTTTAAAAATATTAACATCCTGCCACCTCCTAAGACACTTCAAAACCTTGACTGTAATACAAAATCTGAGTTAATTTGAACGTTTTAATATTTTCAGGGTACAGAGGTCATATATTGCTATTCCTGACTCTGTGTGTGTCATCAAAATATTTATACCAGAATTACACAGTAGCTCATTCAGATGCACGTATTTCAAAGATATCTGTGGGACACATTGTACCATTACTGTTTAACAATGTGAAAGTTGCCCATGTAAATGGTCCGAGCAGATACAAGTTTCTCCGCCTTAGTTTTGACACCAACAAAGTGATATGTGTTGACGAACTGACCGAAATTGCAAAAGCATATGGTTTTATCAAAATGAAAGAGACAACTTCTAATATAACATAATTTGTTTCTCAGGCTATACTGTGAATAAACATGACCATATGAAAACTGCCACTATAAATAAAGGAACAAGAACTATAGAAATATCATTGAGTGGTAGAAATGTGAGTAAAATGATATAATTTATGCTTGGATGACCTAACAATACAAACTGCTGTCGATGCTAGAATTGTTTATAATATATTGAAGAAGAGTAAAGTGTGCTGTGATAAACCTGTGCAATCAAAACATAACACCTCTACTAATAGTTTTGTTCAGGAGTTGATAATCCCTGGAGATGAAAATATACAGATGCGAGTTACTGCTAAGAAATGTTGAGGAGCTGCATTCTTCATGTGATTCAGTTATTCTAATGTGTGCAACATGTGTAAACACCAAGCAATTCCTGGTGATAATGTTGGAATGCCTGACAATTGTGCTGACCCTGTCCCAGACCTGAGTTTTGAAAGTTTCTTTCCTGGTGCTAGTGAACTAATACTGAAAATACTCAAGACCCTGCGTGATATATGCAAAAGCAAATGGAGCCGGCGCTGGTTCAAAGAAATTATAAAAGTTTATTTGTCCCTGTGGAATAGAAGTCCTCGGACCTATTCATCTTTGCGGGATAATAGACTAGTGAATCTATCATCAACCGTACCCCGGGTACTTTGAAGTATACTTCATCGTACCCCGGGTACTTAGTAGTATACTTCACCGTACCCCAGTATGCTTACAGGTACCCCGATTTTACTGATGAAAAAGATAATATTGATATGATTTTTATCGCCAACACAACATTTTTTTTATAAATGAAAGGAAGGTAGGAAGATTTCATTTCGGTATACTTCGACCCATAATAATTATTTTGTTTTACCATCGAATTTCTAAACAAGGTTTCATTGTGGTAAAAATCGATCATATGATGGTCACGTGACTACGCTTGGAACAAAATCCTAAATCAAAACACTGACGTCTTTGGCTCATTTTATATCGTTCAACAGATTATTTGCAAAAAGTGTTTAAATTCGTTTTCACCAGCCTGAATATTCACTTCTACGTCCTCTTCTCTGCTGGATACGTACTCTTGAATATTATACATTTTTTTACTTCTTTGATTTTTTTTAAATCAATGTCGGTATGGCCACTGGTTTACGTTATTCTATTAATGTTTTACGATATCGATTTTGGCGCGAGGAAAACCCGGATACGGTTTATTTATTTTATTTATTTATTATACCATATTTATATAGCCCTTTTTTCATGTATACACACGTTCAAAAGTGCTGTACAGTCCCGACTAATACATGTTTAAAACAATATACAATGTACATAAAATATACAAAAACATTTTTATCAACGCTATTTAGTCTCCCATCATATCGTATCATATTGCCGAAACGAAATGCAATATTAAACTTAGGAGACATGGTATATAGAAATACTTTGCTACAATAAGATAGTGGTGTACAACGATTTGATTATCTGTAGGGGTATTAACTGAATGTAAACCTCAACTAGGACATGGATAACGTCAAGTACCATTACCACATGTCCTTAACCCTTAAAGGAATAGTGATACTTCCTTTAAAAGGGGGATGACTCACAGATGACATAAAGTTACTATCATCATATGAGTTACAAAGGTCGAAGAAATAACATACTTTCTTCAAGACCTTACCATATAGGTCGAAGAAATAACATACTTTCTTCTAGACCTTACCATAAAGGTCGTAGAAATAACATTCTTTCTTCTAGACCTTACCACACTTTGAAACGGGGCTCTACTTAACCCAGTAGACGGGCGTCTACTTAACCATGAACTTCAGCATGAATAAGCTATAGTAAAATAATGCGTTTTCAGGGCTTTCTTGAAGGACGGGAGTGTTTTACTGTCTCTGAGCGCTGTTGGCAGTGCATTCCAGAGTTTCGGTGCAGCAGCTGTGAAACATCGGTCACCGTAGGTCACAGTCCTCGTCCTTGGCACAACTAGAAGAACAGAATCATTTTGAGACCTTAGCTGTCTTTGTGGAGTATATACTTCCAACATACTTCTGATGTAGCCAGGCGATTTTCCATGTAGTGCTTTGAAAACATGAGTCAAAACCTTGTACTCTACTCTGTACTGTACAGGCGGCCAGTGAAGATCCTTTAGTACAGGAGTGATGTGATTGTAACGCGGTGTCCGTGTGATGAGGCGGGCAGCTGTATTTTGAATAATTTGTAGTTTATTCAGAATAATTTTCGGGGTGCCACATAATAATGAATTGCAGTAATCTAGTCTCGATGTTACTAAAGAATTAATCAGGGATTTTGTTGCATCAACAGTCAAATATTGTCTGATTTAACCTATTTGTCGGATCTGCATATAACACGACCTTGAAACAGAGTTTACATGTTTATCCATGTCCAAATGTGAATCCAACATTGCACCAAGGTTTCTCACCATCGATGATGGTTTTATTACAGCGTCGCCAACTGTCACTGTGAGATTCTCAGCTGTGCTGGCATTCCGTTTTGGTACAAACAGGATTACCTCTGTTGTGTCAGCATTTAGTTTCAGCAAATTATCTTTCATCCAGTGCAAGATATCCTTCAGACAAGCTTCAATTCTTTGCAGAGTTTCATCCCGCGAGACACAATCTTTTGGTTTGAACGCCATATATAATTGTGAGTCATCAGCATAGAAATGATGTTGCAATTGATGTTTTCTACAGATTGCACCGACTGGTTTTGTGTACATGATGTAGTTCTTTGGACCAAGCACAGATCCCTGTGGTACGCTGTAGTTCATAAGTGCAGGTTTTGAAAGCTCTCCATCTATACAGACAGTCTGGTAGCGGTCACACAAATAGGATTTCATCCACTCTAATGGCTTGCCTGTTATACCGAAATGATTTTTAAGTCTGCCCAGTAGAGTGTTGTGATCAATAGTGTCAAATGCTGCAGACAAATCCAGCATTACAAGGACCGTAGCTTTATTCTGATCTAGAGAGCAAAGGATATCATTTTGCACACGAAGAAGAGCCGTTTCAGTAGAGTGAAATTTTCTGTATGCTGACTGACGTTCTTCGTGGAGACCATGTAGTGCTAAATGCTCTTCCAGTCGAGCATCGACTACCTTCTCAAGAACTTTGGAAATGAAGGGTAAGTTTGACACAGGTCTATAATTTTTCAGTACATTTTGATCAAGGCCTGGCTTCTTTGTCAGTGGTCTTATTCTGGAGCTTTTAAAAGCATTGGGTACATAAGCACTTTTGAGTGATGCATTGAATATTCTTGTTAATAGTGGTAGTAGTTCATTCAAGCAATCCTTCAACAGCCATGTTGGTATAGGATCAAGTTCACATGATTTACTAGGTGATTTATTTATCAGTTTTCGGATTTCATCCTCTGATGTTGGAGAAAATTCGGACAGTTGCTCTTCTTCGAAATCTACAAACAATTACAACACAAAAATTACATATATACAAAAAGAATACTTCCATAAACATTCACAGCAAAATCCACAGCAATTACTGCAGTATTTCTGTTTATTTAATCCAAAAATGACAGAGCACAAAATGTTGCAGCCTACACTTGGCGCATTCACACACATTACGGTTGAGTATATGTGGGTACGGTGAAGTATACTTCAAAGTACCCCGGGTGCGGTGAAGTAGTACCCGCGGGGACCTTGACCCATTCAACAAACTTGCTATATAGGTATAAAAACTGTCAACCCTCACTCTTTTCATCATTAGTATCTTGCGGAAATGCTGGATGAGATGCTTTTTCATTAGGTCACTGTGCTGTTTGGTTACTATAATATACATTTTTTGCATATATATTTTCGCCCTCTTTTTGCCAATTATTGTAAACTAGGTCAAGTCCCATAATGCCTTTTTAACATGTATTAACGTTATGTCACTGTCCTTGGTGTTATTAACTAGGTCAGGGGGTGTTGTGCCTCATTTAGTCGCCGTTTTGGCACGGGTTTGTGTGGTTGGGTCGCCGTACAGTGGGGCCTTGTGGAACTTAGTCGAGTTTTGACTGCATTTCATTCGGCAAAATTTCCTTGTGTAAATAGGTCATCCTGCATTTTATCGGCGGGGACTTTGATCTTTAATTGTTTCTTCGGCTAATGTGTGGGCATTGCTCATTGTAGTTTCTAGGAATATGTAATAATATTTCCCACCCCATTCTTACCTTGCCCATATTTTAACCTCTTTAGGTTGCATAACGTAAGGTCACTGTCCTTAGTGTTTAAACTTAGGTCACGCCCGGTGTTGATTTGCCTCATTTGGTCGCCGTTTTGGCATGGGTTTCTTTGGGCACTACTCAGGGTAGTAATGTCGTGGTGTTTCTGATTTCTGTGCTCAGCTTGTTGGGTTGAGTGCTACCTTCCCTGTCGGATCTTCTCATACCCTTTTTAACGATAATAATTATGCTGCTGTGGATGTGCAAAGAGGCAGAGAGAATGAACAGAACATTGAACATTGATAAAAAATGTGGCCTCATATTAGATGAAATAGTGGTACAGGATGACTTAAAAACGTCTTTTTCTGAGGAAAAATATTTAGTAGATCGACTGGTAGATTTTGGACAGTTATCTCAGGATAAGAAATTTCCTTAACTCTAAACAAAATGAAATTAAACTTGCCACTCATGCTCTCCAGTTCAAGTTTTTACCATATGATGGCATCAGGTTTCCTTTAGCATATTTTCTTACAGTAGGTGCAAATGCCCCTGAATTGTATACAACTGTTTGGGAAGCTATTTCGAAGCAACTTGGTTATGAATTTGTAAGTGGTATGTATTGATGGCGCATCAAATAATACAGCACTGGAAATGATGCACTTTACCGACAAAGAGGATGCCAATGTGAATAACTTAAGGGCTACAAATACATAATATTATGGAGCACCGTCCACTGTGCCATTCATAATGGATTATTCGCACAACATTATAAAACTAAGGAACAATTTATGTTCAAGTGGGATAAGTGATGGGGTAGGCTATAAAATACATCCTCAACTATACTATATATTTTGGGACCACTGTATTAAGGCTTTCCATTGGGATTAACTAAGCAACCCTGTCCGCGTACATCCCAATGTTTTTATCAAAGGTGGCAAAAATGAGAAACCACTTAGAACTGCATGATAGTGCCGTGCCTTCTTCACATTAAGTGTTGAATTATGTTTATAGGTCAGAATCAAGATGGAACCACAAGCTCACACTCCAAATGAACAGCAGCACAAAGATGCAGTTTCACAGCTACCATGACCATCATTGCTTCCCCTCCCATCAATCTCTGAACACTCGGATGATTTTGACACTCCACCGCCAACCAAAAATTTGCCATTGAGGAGTTACTTGGTGATGTGTTTGTCACGAAAGTAGTGTCTGGTAAATCCAATGTTGACAAACTAGATCTTGAAATAAAATTGTATAAAACTGAACCAAGTCTACGTATAAATGCACACCAACTACAATGGTGGAAAGGCAAAGAATATAAGTACCCTATTCTAGCAAATTATACCAATTATTCGTTATGCATTCCAGCCATTTCAGTTGCTAGTGAGAGGGTACATGTTCATGTGGGGATATTGTATCTAGTAACTGCACAACGTTCAACTCTTTCCGCAGAAAATGTTGAAATGTTAGTATTTTTGGCGAAAAACATTCAGCCAAAAGACTTGTTCTAGATAATAAATGTAGATGGTTTTTCTAAGATGGCTTTCTAATTTGTTTCTTCGGCTTATGTGTTGGCATTTCTCAGTGTAGTAGCTGAGGAATATGTAATATTATTTTCCACCCTGTTCCTACCTTGCCAATTATTTAAACTAGGTCAAGTCGTTGTTGTGCCTCATTTGGGCGCCGTTTTGGCATGGGTTTGTGTGGGCATTGCTCAGGGTAGTTGTGTCGTGGTGTTTCTGATTTATGTGCTCGGTTGGTTAAGTTGAGTGCTGCCTTCCCTGTCGGATTTTCTCATACCTTTTTTAAGCATGTAAATAAGTTCAATAATATGCAATATACTATATTGAGTGCAAGATTTGGTGATTGATCTTAAACAAGGGCACTTCTGGGCGGCACATGATACGCCCGAAGCAACAGCTGTACACGGAATTGCAGTGGAAAACTTCGAAGTCCCCCTGTGCCCTGGCCTTTGACATAGGAACCTGAATCATGTGCATGACAGTGTCTTCCTCTGGAAATTATTTGTGTCAGGTTATTTCAAAATCCTACAGCAAGTAATGAATATACAACATTACCCTTCTTCCTCTACTACCACTTCACCACTGACTTGAGCAATTATTCTTTTCTTAATAGAGGCTGTTTTTTCTGAAACAAAACCCAACAAAAAAAAACATTCAAATTCTCAAAATTTAATAGTTGTACACTTTTCCTAAGTCAATCTAAGATATTGCAATTAACAACATAAAAAGTATGGTAACTGATCAGTGTTAAAGAACAAGTTACTTATATCACACAGATCTAACAGTACTCTTCGAAGGAAAACTTTGTTGATTAACAGTACAGTACAATCTTTCTTTTGAGTCAGATTATATTTACAACAATAACTTGAAATACACATATTGATTAATACAGCAGTAGATAACCGGGCATAAACTTGATGATAGGATGAACATTAATATTTAAAATTTCTACACATATATAGTCTTGCATGCCCGCAACTTTTGATTTTTGTTCCTTTTTTCTCAGCTTCGGAATTGAAGAGTTATCAAAAATGTTGGGCCACGTTTCCTTGGTCTTACCATGAATCCAGCATCCGATGGGACCATTGAGCGAACTTTTGAGTGTAATTGTGTGAAGTCTTTCAAATCTTGCCACATTTTGCATTAGCTGGCAGTAAAACTAGCATGTATTTTTATTGCATTAGACTATGAATGGCATTTTGATATATCTGATCTTTTCCTGTGGGTTGAGGAGTAGTCTTGACTCTCTGCTTTCTGGTACTGCTCTCTGTTGCACGTTTGGTGACTGTAGAAGAAAGTTTCAACAGAAATAACATCCTTGTCAATAACCTGGTGAGGAGTTTTCACTTCACTCTTCACGTCCCATCCATGTCCCGGTACATTCACGATTAAATACAACAAATGCTTACATGGCAGATGATGTTTCAGCCAGTCCGCGCACGAACAAGAAGGGAGTCTCCTATACATCTGTACTGGTTTCCACTTCTTGAGCTTGTTACTAGAAAGACCTGCTCCTCAGTCTCATCGAAAGTACTCACGGCCGGATCTGCAGGACTGCGGGTCATGCCATAGTCAATGAAGGAACGTGCCTTATAAATAAGGAACTCTGGGATGCTCTCACTGTACGATTTTGATATCGACTCAATAATCCTTCTAGCATATCTGAAAATTTAAAAATCCAGTTGTTACTCACAAAATATAACACAAACTGCAAATCGTGAATTAATTGAAAATTAGCATCAACTTTTTGTAATCAATAAATAGCTAATTCTACTGAATATGAGAATAACAAGAATTACTAATCTAATAAACTAATAAAAATTATGTATTCATGACAGCCATTTAGTGGTGTTCACAGACCCCAGTGGAAAGCATGCTAGAATTATTGGAACAACCGACGGGTAGACTTACATACATGGGCAAAGCAATATACCCTTTTAAAAGATGGCGGGACTAAGAAATAAAAAGAATCTCCACATAATGATTGAAGAATCATAGGCCGACCAAAGAAGGGGGTAGGGGTGATCATAATTATATCCAAGTAATCAATTAAACTTAACCTAATGTTTCCAGAAAAAGCTGACACATGAAATGATGACATGCGACACGCGTCTGGAATGAATCAAGGAAGAAACCATTCACGGTAATGATCCTTCAGTGTAATAACCCAAATAATTCTGTTTAAATTCTCGGTTTTGTCACTCAATCCCATTTGTTGTGTTTATTTTTCTGTTCCGAGTGTCCCCATGGTACAGTACCCATCTCTGAAAAATGCAACATAAATATAAAGGAGAGTCGGTGCTGATCACATTGACCAGTAACTGATTGCATTATATAATTAGAAGGGATAGCAACGAGTAACTAAAACAAGTGCACCGCTGGGCGGCACATTATATATATATATATACGCCCGAAGCACAATCTACGCCCGAAGCACAATCTATCACGCAACAGCTGAACACGGAATAGCAGCGGGAAAACTTCAAAGTGACCTTGGCCTTTGACCTACGTACCTGATTCATGAGCATGACACATCGTCGCCCGGTGGGTATCACTAATGCCTTGTAATTTTAAAATCCTATCGCATGTAAGGAAAATACAGCCCAGACACAAAAGAGCCATACAACACTTCAAAACCCCCTGTGACCTGTAAGAACGATATAGCCCGGATACAGAATAGCTGTGCAAAATTTCAAAGTCCTCCTGGAATTCAAGAACGATGTACAAAATGTATAACAAAGACTCCGTTAAACTATATTTACATTTTATGCAAATTCTATCTCTTTAAAATGAAACAAGCTAAAATAATACCGGGAATCGATGGATTAAAAAAGTATTTAGAAAATAGAATTAAACTCGAAAAACAAATTGCTTTAAAAAAGGTAAATTTATCTTTTTAAACAAAAATGGAAAAGATTCCTATGACATACTTGTATTATTTCTACACTCAATCTTCCTACCTGGCCCACATTTTAACTAGGTCAAGTCCTACCTTGCACTAACCAGGTCAAGTCGTAGTTGTGCCGCTTTAGGTTGCATAACGTTAGGTCACTGTCCTTAGTGTTTTAACCTAGGTCACGCCCCGGGATTGTTGTGCCTCATTTGGTCGCCGTTTTGGCATAGGTTTCTGTGGGCACTGCTCAGGGTAGTTGTATCGTTCTGATTTCTGTGCTCGGCTGGTTTGGTTGAGTGCTACCTTCCCTGTCGGATTTTCTCATACCTTTTTTATAAAAAATATTCATTACTTCATAGATGAAACGGTCAATCCCTCCCTCTTTTTATTATGCCCCCGGGTCGATAGATCGGGAGGCATATAGAAATTCACCTGTCTGTCCGTTCGTTGGTCCGTCCGGCCTGGTTAACCGAAATTGACCGTTTCTTCTAGCATTAATATGGCTTGCTACAAAGCTTTCAAACTTGCATGGATGTTGTATATAACCACTCTCCACACGCCTGTATCACCTGACTTCATTTTGACCTTCACCTTGACCTAATTTTGGACTTGGACTTATTGAAATGGCTTACACGGGGCATATTTGGACTTAGATTTATTGAAATGGCTTCCACGTGGCATAAGCGTTTATTGAAAGCAGTCTTGTTTAAGTATTTTTATTCCTCGTCAAAGACAAAGGGGATATGGTTGAGGTAGGTGTAATTCCGTCCATCAGTCTGTCCGTCCGACCTACTGTCTGTCTGTGTGCAACTGCTCTTACATTTCTTATTTCTACATAGGTGTCTAGACCTAGATCATTCGTATAAAGTGATGTCATAAAAAGGGTCAAAATTAAAGTCTGCTATATGTAGCAGCATTTATGCAGAAATTGAACATTAAATTTGGTTAATAAAAGGCCACAGTGCACATTTCTAAACAAACCTTAGGAAGTTAAGATGTGGATTCTTGAGATCCACATGTGGATTCTTGAGATCCAGCAGCATCAAAAATCGCAGTTATATTGGCACAGTCTATGTGACATACATTTCTAGACGGCATTAGATTGATGCACGCATCTATATAACCTGAAATATAACATTTAAACCATTAAAGTTACTTTTTAACTATTCCAAACACAAAAATTGACAATAAATATCTGAAAACTTAAATATCACTCAACACAATCTTACCAAAATGTAAAGATTTCAAATCATATATACACGTTTAATTTAACTTTATACCATTATAACACCTTTCTTTCAGAGGTTGAGTACAACTAGTATACCTCACCTGATAATGTGCCATTTAGGAAGTGCATGCTGCTGACCGTTATGGTGTATGGTCCAATCTGCCTGCCTGTGTGATGATTGTTTAGAACTTTGTTCAACACTAATATACATTGAATATAAACTTGGATTGGCCATATATTACTAGAAAAAACAAAAGCACTGTTGGCTGTGTCTGGCCATTTTGACCTTCTGATAAGGGTAAAAGTACATCTAGGGCGGCCATTAATACGTGACATTAGCTCCTCCCACCTACAGACAGATACCGGTTGTCGTATAGAAATTGGCGAAGTATACGTCAAAGTACCCCGGGTACGGTGAAGTTGTACCCGGGGGGACCTTGACCAATTCAGCATTAGTGTCACAATAAAACCAAACTGTGTGATAGCCAATTGGAACGGGCCCGCTTTCGCATCACCATAGTTGTTGCTCAAATCTTCTACGGCATCCACAACCCTTAAATATGAACACCTAAAGCGTGAAGAGCATCGGTACTTGCGGTCCAGCTCATCTCACAAAGAGACTGTAGTTTGGTTCTTTTATCCATTGCCAATCGACTCTCTGCGTCACTGGCGGATATCATCAGGTTTTTTTTATTTCGACCATTATTTTGATGAAACTTTGATTCATTCATTTTTTATGTGTTATGATATTCGGTTGTTATGACATTATTCCTGTTGGCAACAGGAAGTTTGCCAATTGTCAGGGATTTGGCAACAGCCTTGTGTTCGGCAATTTTTCGACAACAGTGCGTTCAGCAACAGCAAGTTTGGCAATTTTGATGGATTTAAATGCTCCAACATATGTTTCAAATGCTCCATCATACTTCAGAGGATTTAAACCTAACTTTAACAGTCCTACTGTTTTGAGGTATTTGTAAGTATATTATGATAGCCAGTTTGCATAATTAACATGTATGAGCATGTACTATATTTATGAATGTATTATCTTTACAAGATAGAAATCTTGTTATGTTGTTTGTATTGACAAAATACTTTGCTTTTAAGTTTAGATGAAACTTGTCAGGTTTATATACAGGTCTGAAGTTTTTACAATTTTAGGTTGAAGTGTGAGATCATGTTGCCATTATTATTATCATACATCTTCTTCCTGTATCGGTGTTTTGTTGCTTTGAATATTGTTTTCAGAATCTAACTTAATGCTTACATTTATACATGGTGCCAGTTCCAGTTGTGCTAATATATCTGCTTCATATTGTCAAGAAAGTTTTGTTATCAATAGTCAATGGGCCCGCAAAATTGTCAATGAAATCAATGCCATTATTAAATTGAATTCTAGCACACATTTCCAGTTTCACCTATATTACACAGAGCAAACCAAGGTGCATGAATACGGCAAATTACTTCATGGCATTAAGGGAGAGAAATAGTGCAGCGGCTACTGTGTATTGATGTATTGTCAGATGCAGAGACATTGGCTGTATTATAATTGAAATAGTGAATAATGTACCTGTATTTTATCTACAATAGAGGAAGATAGATCAGTCCAGATCGATGGATGTCACAAAGTTTGACCATCCTTGTTATCCTCAACAACACCATCAATTTCAATGAAGGTTCTCATGAATAGTTGGTACCAAGCCTAGTTGACCAAGCCTAGTTGTATATACTGTTGCAAATTTAAGGTTAGATGATTTTAAGGGAGTTTTGGCCGTTTCATAGTAAAAATAAGTTGTCGGTGCTGGTTCACAGTGGCCTGGTTTCATTGAAACTTCGCATGAATCGTTTGTACCTAGCCAAGTTGTGCATAATGTCAGAAATTTTAGGCTTGATTGATATTGACAGGGTTATGACCCTTCATGGGACACATGCATGTTGGTCAAAAACCCTGCTAGTCACTATTTATATCATTTGTTTATTTTGTTCATTTACTTATTTTGGTGATCTGCACCAGCTCCTTTTACAAGTTTTAGCATTATGCTAAAATATTGCCAAAGAAATATTGATATAACAGTGTCACTTTAAGAGATATATTAGCACAACGAAGTCACACCTTCCCGCGATGGCACCGTACACAGATATGCTGGAGTGTCTTTTCTTAACATTTTTTTGTCGTTCTTCTATCTTTTGTATTAACTTATGACTAAAGCTCATATACCTAGTATCTTGTCCAGGTAAATGTGTAGATGCTTCACTATGTCATAGTTGTTTATGTATGGTTTATACTGTTTCATGGGCAATATTCTTCTCTCTTTGCATGGGCAAAATTACTGCTTATTTTAGCACCAATTGGCTGAACACATCAGGATTTCTGGTAGAAGTGGCTTCAACTACAAATTGGAATATTTTATCAACCACATTCGTGTGTATTTTCAGATGTTTGAAAGTATCCAGTGCTTATAATATTAATCTAATACAAGATGGATTTCAAGAGGTCTAACAAGTCCAACATTGATTCAACTAAGTCAAACATACTTCTATAGTATATACTTCTATAGTATATAACATTGAAACAATGAAATCAACTGTAGATGGATTTGCTAACCAGGGTCCTTATTCACCTATATATTTTATAGACTTAACTTTAGACTTAGACCCGCACTTATCAAAGTCAGTCCGGTAATTCTAATTCACGAACGGTAAAAATTACGAACTTCGATAAGCATAAAATTTCAACAACATAAGCGGCGTTTTACTCTTCAATCGGACATTTGTTTGTTGTACACATCTGACGTCTGCTGTCAAACGGACAAGGTAAACATGGAGGAACAAAAAAGAAGGTTCCTGTATGGTACCATGTGGCGGAGATTCGCCTGAACAGCATGGTAAGGGAAACATACGCCCTGCTGTTCGGCAAAATCTCCGGCATCGGCGAGGTGAAGATTAGCGTACGGAGACGCCGAAGATGGGCCGAGATCGCCTGTGCATTAAACATTGAAAGTAAATATTTTATAGTTGTCATTTTCTCAATTTCTGAGCACCTTAAGCAGATGAAGGATTTTAAGCATCTATTAACCTACTGCTTACAGAATGGCATCTGCATTTTTTGATAATTTGATTGTGTTTCGTGAAGGTAACACTTGTTAGACGTTACCGTACTTGAAGTTTGAGACCAAAATATGTTTTCACACGTTTACCGTTAGGCTTTTCACCAGTCAGAGAGAGAGAGAGAGAGATAAGAGAGAGGTCCATACCATACTGGAACAAACTTAATGGAAAAGCCTATATCAGCTTACATGGTTAACCAGTTTAAGTCACTGTTGAACTTCGAGAACTAGAATGAAAAGAATTTCAAACCAATGAAAAGAATTTCCAACCAAGTGTTTATTAATTGAACTGGAGACATGAGAATTTTTACGTTTTGATTGTCAAACCCTCTACCATTCAACTGCACTGCGGTGGACAGCTAATGTTAACAAATTCCGTTATTTCCTCGGTTTCTGACAACTTTTTGTTGTCCCTAGAATATTGGCTCAGAGACAAATCCCCCCACATTTCTCCGGGGCAAGCTGTGAGGTCGCCGGTGGCCAAAAATCTTAGATATGAACACACAGCCAGAACGGGTGGTATAGGGAGGCTCCGGCTGGTGACTCGACTGATATCAATACAAATACCTGTTATAAACAGAATACTTTCACGAGTAAACCTATACCTTTTGACTAACTCAGTGTCAGTGAAAACCTCTAAGGGGTTTGCCCTGTCTATAATCGCCCGTTCTGGCCGTATTCCAACATTTCGTTGAATATGTAGTCTGCGTTGGGCAGCGGCAGCCATGAATTTCACTCTAAGTCCACAAAAAGTAGACTTACGATTCTAGACTTATCAGTGTAAGTCTAATTCCGAAATTGAGACTTAGGAGTTTGGTGAATTAAACTTATGATCGGTAAGTCCAAGTCTAAATTTGAGACTTAGCCTTAGCCTAAAATATAGACTTAAGTCTATAAAAAATGTTGGTGAATATAAGCCCAGAGTGACATTCAACTGAGGGCCACGTTGTATTCATTGTCAGTGGGAATTCAGCCGACGTTAAAATAACTATTGAGGGAATGCGTGATGCTATAAATGACTTCAAAGAAGTCATGCACACTTCCTTGAAATCAACAAATTTGAAAAGTGCTGCAGACTTGCAAAAGATCCATGCTCTCAAACATCATATTTCTCATCTATCCATGGAGAATAGTAGCCTATATACAAGGCAAGGTGAAAGGCCTTCAAGGAAAGCTGGATGAGAAGCTCTTTGCTGAGCAAGTGCCAGATGATACCATTTTTGACCAGGACTTTGGTGAGCCACCCTTAAAGATTATTAGGCTAGCCGTAAATATTCCTTGGAAACCTTTGACTTTGCCGTGTTCATTTGTGTGGGTAGTTGGATAAGTATGTGGAATTTCACTGTGGAATTGTTGTACCTCTATTCAAAATATCTTCATGTGATATTGATATGTATTGTGAACATTTATGTAAATACTGATTTTGGGGTTTTAGTCATCCACATATGTGTAGTTTCTACTAGTAAATGATGTAACAGACGAATAGTATCCATAACGTTTAAATATTAATACTCATTAATGATGAAAGAAGAAATCATTGCAAACCACATGTATATATGAGATTAGCACAACTGTTCTATTATGTTTCATTTAATGTTTGGAGGTTTATACATGTAGCAGTGAGCAGTTATGTCAGAAGTTGGTTGGTGAACCAATCATTTGATCTGTTGGGTTTCTGGACAAGTTCTGGAGTTAGTAATGAGATATTGTGATGAAACTTTGCTGTGTAAGTAGATGGTGTAAATATACAACTTAGGTTTGATAGTGGGGATGATGGGGGTCACTGTTAAAAAATAAAAACTCAGTTTTCAGCCAATAACTTTAGTTTCGAATGAGATATAGTAATCAAACTTGCTGTATAGATAGATAGCTTGTGTGTATACACTGCTTGTGGTTGAAAGTAGGGCTGTGGGGTCAGGGTCACCGTTACTACAATAGAAAATTAGTTTCTGTCTTATAACTTTTGCTAGGAATGAGATATTTTTTTTGTGAAGAGCACAGTTATGTGTATACAGTTATGCCTTGTGTTTAACTTAAATGAAAACATGGTTTCTGTTACTATGCGGTACTATGGGATTATTATTCGCCACCATGTGACATACCATGTGGTTTGTGATGTATTTCAGTCTAAAGCCGGGTTTCCATGGAGCGTATTTTTTCGTCGAATATTGACGTGTCGATTACGCGCTGAAAAACTGTTTCCATGAAGCTGAAAACAGACGCGTATTCTGGACAAAAACGCATAGCTTTTATTGATATTTTACACCAAAATGCTTCTTACAGGTCGTAAAAATGAACCTATAGCATGTTTAGCTACCTCATTTTAAAGATCAGGAGGTGAAGAATACGGTACTTGTGTTTTTTTGGTCTGACCAAAAAATGATATTCCCGAAAAAGACAGGGATTCTTCTAACAGCTTCTCCTAATACTGTAAACCTAAATTCAGGTAATTTAATATGAGCCTCGTCGATAAAATCGAGGAAATCACGTCACTATATACATGTTTGTACCGAAAATATCATTTTACGCGCGTCCTAGCGTAAAAAATTCGCTACCCTAAGCGAATTTTTTACGCACGGTCATGAGAAAAATATTTTACGCGCCGAAAAACGCGTCATTGGAAACGACAACATGCAATGTAGACTGAAGCGAATTATATTTTTTAGGGGCGTATTAAGCCCCCTTTCCATGAAGCGTAAAACCAACACGTTTTCGGTGCATATTTATTAATACGCACCGAAAACGCGTTGGTTTTACGCTTAATGGAAACGGGGCTTAACGCTGCATTATAGTTGCATTGATAGTACATGTACATATTCTCGGCTTTATTACGTCCAATATGTCTTGTTAAAATTATCAAAGAATAAAATACTTAAAATCGTGTTTAGCTTGGAGTTAATTTATTTCTTCTTGTGGTGTTAGCCAAAATATAGTCGCATACCCTGTGGTATGTCCTTCCTGATCTTATCAGCACTTTAGATGTCCGCTTTTTAAGCAGTTTTTATTATTTTAGTTGTAGCATTCATCAAATTTGCGAATAATCTGTAAAGAAAATAGATGTGTCCAACCATTACTGAATTTTGAATAGTTGATAAAATTATGCTCAAAACAAAACATTCTTCATGTATGTACTTTATATAATCTTGCATCATCAACAACAATTCAACTGTAGTGGTCATCTTTATGAATCTTTCGTGATAATATTTGTCGTTTACCTCAATTTTTCCTTCGGCGGGGATATGGCTGCCAGTGACTGCTTCTTGTGACTCCGGAATTTCTTAGTTGCTCCAGAAAGGCATGTGGAAGTGATTCGCCTGTTGTTGATTCACACTCAGCAAACACTATGCAATTAGCTATCTTTGTTTCCCCAGTCATTGTTGGCTTATGCAGTAGGAACAACGGGGATGACCCCAAGATACGGCTATCCGAATTGTATTTATAGAGACCCGTCGCAGTTTAGGATTAAAAAAAATATTAAAACTTCAAGTGAATAGAGTTACATTCTAACAGTCATTTAATGTCAAAATAATTACTTGCATCGTTTTAAGTATGATACTTAACAACCTTAATTGAAAATTAAAACTTTGGATAGGCTCCGTGTACTTTGATTCAGTCGTTGACAACTAGACGATTCTTATAATTTCATAGGGTGTTCTAGAACACCTTCGTATGAAAATGGACAGTTCGCAGGTCCAATAAATCACAGAGAGAGTTTCTGTAAAAACTGAAGCAGAAAATGATCTGATGAATATGGAAGCATAATTCTTTTTCAGTTTTTGAAACTTTTTAAAAAAAATATCGTCCGATATAGCTCTATACATTTTAACTCACATTAAAAATATATATAATAATATAATTTTCTATTGGCTTAAAACTGTTATTTGCAACCAGTGGATTATAGAGATGGAACAGTGGAATGTTTTATTTTATTTTCAAAGTTCCGGAAACTGGTTTAGTGCCGCACAGAAAATGAAACCCTTGTGAGTATTTGCTGTAACGACGTAGAAAACAAGCTACTGTACGCATGGTTATTTCTATTACCACTCAGCGAAATAAAAGTCGATCTTGCATCAAAATAACACAAATATTTGTTTTAAAATTGAAGACAACAGCTTGACGAAATTAAGAGAAGATACATTATGTGCATCGATCACTGATTGACTACCGTAATCAATTTGCTGGCCTGGGTATGACAGTAAAGTGAGTGACGTATACTAAGGTGTGATACGGGTACCATCAGCTACTCAGAAAACGTAATGAGGAACATAGAGACATACCTTCTTCATCAAATGTGTTCCCATTGAGATGGGTAATGTGGGATTTCATGGGCATTGGAGCGTTTTCAACATTGGGGGGGGGGGCAAACTTTCGGCAACGGGGTACAGTTTTTTTTATGTCAACATATGTCAACAGACATTCTTTGCACAAAAAATACACTCCAACATGAATTGTACTCTTAAACGTTCACAACCCTCCCATACCTATATAAAAACTTTTGAGTTTATTGTTCTGCGATAATTTGGTTTAGTAGATTACGTGGTAACAGCAAGTTAATCAGTTCAAGTATAACGGAGTCCGGGGGCTTCACATGGAAAATTTCCTAAACAATGGATCAATCTGGTGCATTCTAGGCGTTCTTAGATACCTTATTAAGAAAGGACCTAAATACAGAGAAATTCCCCAAAATTTAAATTGCTCCATTTGAGATTGTAGCTTAATGTGAAAACGTTTATTTCAAAGACTTTATATAATTGACAACATCTTAAAGTCATATAGGAGGTTTGGAGATGTTTAGAGTACGATGTATGTCACGAATGTATAATTTGCAAACAATGGGTGTTGACATACTTTTATCTCAAGAAGTTATTTTGCGAGCGAAGCCAGCAAAAAAAATTTTTTTATACGTTTTCACCAAGAACTGAAGGCAAATTACATATAATGATATATATTAGGTCTAAAATTATACTTTTCGGCCCATGGATTTGATGGGAGAAACACTATGACAGATGAAACAAAAAGTAAAAAAACTGATATATTGCTAACATGCTGCCAAACTTCTAGACAGTGGACTGGCTTCCTCCGGCTTGCCGTCAAGGACTCGAGGCAATCAACAATAAAATGCTAACTTCAGTATTAAACGATTATGCTCCGGTGGTAGCCTTTTCCAAGAAAAATAATCTAGTCAGTCAAGAAAGGCCCTAGGTCGCTCACGTGACGTAGAATGCACCCATGGTGACCTTAAATATTTTTACCTCAGAATTGGGCAATTTTAACATATGATGCATATTTTGAACAATCTTTGTAGGGATCAATATATTATGCTACTTATCAAAGCTCCAGATGCCTTCTACTTACAAGATTTAAACATTTTATAATGATTTCCCTATATCAGTATATGTAAAAAGAGTTTCACAGCGATGTGCCAAAATAAATGTGACCCAAAGTCAACGAATGAAGCATAGCTGCGACTTAACCTAGTTCCACAAGTCCCTGCTGAAAAAATGCAAGATGACCTATTTTCATAAAACATGAGATCTGTCATCAACGGGGACTCCATGCGTTGCAGCCGTGACTTTGCCTAGATACCAATTAACATGAACAAACACATACATGCCATTTTTTCCTGAAGCCTATACAGGAGTTTGGTGATGGAATGCAGGAGATTTTTCTTGCTCAAGCTTTAAACTTAAATAAATGAAGTTAATATGCAGTTTTCACCTATTTTACTTGCAGGTCATAACCATGTATGCTTCATAAAGCTATCTAAATTACTAATTGTTGTCACTTTCATCATGCAAACAAATAATGTCATGGTTCCAGTATTCCCAGAAATGCAGGAGATTTGAGCAATTTGCCTAAAATCATGCGGGAGTAGAGTCTCAAATGCGGGAGACTCCTGCATGATGCAGGAGATCTGGCATGTATGCAAACAACGCAAAATCCAGCGACTAAATTCCATGAACGGATTGATCACAAAAACATGACAAACTTCAAATAGTTTTCCTTAGCCAGTGACATAGTCACAGACCTCGGAAAATTATGAAGTGGTGACTCCAGAACCCGGACCAGTTTTAAGGTCATAATTTGAACAATCATTGTAGAGGACAACTAGATAAATTGCCACCTACCGAATATCAATGTTCTAGGCATAGTTTTCAACAAGAAAGATTATTTCCCTTAACAAGTCATTATGTATAAAAATATCAGAAAATCGGACAGGGAAGTCAGCATTAAACCAGCCGAACACTGAAAACAGTTAATAGGGGATTAAATAGCCAGCGAAAAATACCCATACCAATAATGTCCACGTGCATATCTTCTTCGAGTCTCTGCAGGTACTAATGCTTTCAGAAAAAGTTATTTCCGGTCAAAAATTTCAGGCAGTTTTCCGAGGTGAATGGTCCTTTGAAAATAAAAAATAGTAATCTGTAAACGGCTGCCCCCTATCATTTTCTTTGGAATTATAACCATCTTTAAAAATATTCAATAAATAAAACAAACTATTTAAAAAGGGAAGTAATAAATATGCTACTGTACTGGATACACGGCGTCATTACAAGACGTGATGTCATGACGTCACAAATAACAGATAATGACGTCATACTTAAAGTACGCCAAATAGACTCATGACGTTACGTTGCAATGTATAACAAATCAGTATAATAAAGGTAAAACTCCAGGTTAGGGATGCCTACACTTATTCCAAACATAAACCACAGATACATAGCCAATCTAAAATTTTGAATAATTATTATTTCTGGTCTCAAATTTAAAGAGGAAAAGTGATCAGTTGCTGATCAATAACTATCTTTATATATTTTATAACATCTAAATTCAACTCATATTTAGTCAGTTTCTATCTGAAACATAGCTTTGCAGATATCCAATGTGTATTTAATCCCTAATTAAGGCGATGCCTTAGTTCATATTACACAACTATACAGAGTATTAAATACTCAATCTCAATGTAAATGATGAAAATCCCCGCCGCAAAAATGCAGGATGACCCAGTTTCACAAAAAAACACCCGATGATCCAAAGTAACCGTATGAAACGCAGCTAAAACTCGACCCAGTTTTCCAATCCCCGCTGCAGGAAAACCTAGTTTCACAAATATATGCCAAAATACAAGCAACCAAATGAGGCATGACTGCTACTTGACCTAGTTAACAAGCGTCATGCACAATGACCTAATTAAAAAGTTTCGTCATATTAACCGACATTGTAACGTACTAATTACATCTTCAAATTTATAATATTTTATATCTTTCTCTCCCTTTCAAGTCTCTAAGTTACATGTTACATTTAATTAACCAAATATTTATGCTTTTAAAATGAACGAGTTTATAAATAAACCTGACTTTCTACTCAATCCTTGATTTGTATAATAAATGTATATTGGTCATGTCAATGAATAAAATATTGTTTAAACTAATGTCTTCAAATTTATATTTACTTTTTCTTCTCAGTTACAGAATCAATTATGGCGTTTCTCATTTTTTAACAAGAAGCACATACATCGCCCCGGTGTCAAGCAATGTTTAAACAAGATACACTTAACCAATGGTCTAACTACACTGATAGTATAATTGTACTTTTTTATATGATAGAAATACACGTTCAACGATTTACAACGATAAATTTACGCTAACAACAAGTTCAAGTCAGGCTAAACACGATGAAATATTAAGTCTAAAGTGACGGCAAAAAAACTAAACAGAGGGGGTGGGAGAGGGTGAGCCACAGCAAGCACTGTCCAGTAGACCTTAATAAACTGAGACCTTAAATTAATATGGTGTAAATAATTGTTACTAGTATATACATGACGATAGCTTACAAAGAGCAACCGTAGCTTAATTAAAGTTATATACTAAATAAAAGTTAACGGTGACACAAAAGGTCAAGTGATAGATTCGAAGTTCAAAGCTTGGCTAACAATACTTGCAGCAGCGCGCCTTACATACCCTGTGTATTGATGGCGTTGATGTTGACATGCTGATGATCAATCAGATTGCAGGAAATAAAGTGCCAGCCAAAGTTGGTTATTGGGCTAAGAGTAGCATTTGGTAGTTTAGCACTAATTAATAGCACATTTATAAGTTGTTAACATAAAGATACTATAAAATACACTATATAGTATAAAAATAAGTAGTAGCAGTACAGATTCTTTGTAATATAAGAACATTCAAATGTTAGCACCAGACTGTCAAACTTCCCCTACCTTAATTTATGAAACTTCTCCTGAAGTTTGGAAAGCTAGTGCGTAGAATACTGTCTTCTTTTACCGAATGTTTATTAGACGAGATCCAACATTGTACATAGAATGATAGTTTACCGCTTGAATATATACTATGTAAACTTTTCATGGGTCGACATTTCTCTATTTTTTATTAGGTATAGATGATAGTAAGTTCACTGGTAGTCTGGTTCCTACCAGTTCACTGGGTGTGTTGAAGTCGTCTCCCCTGGTCCATGTTGTAGTCTGTAAGGTTTGAAGTTCTTGGTTTGCTTGCAAATGATCCCGGAAACAAGGCAATGATGAAGCTCAGATGTGGTACAATGCGTTTGGTGGCTTTCTATCTTGTATATGGGAGAAGATGGTAATTTCAATTGTGGTTGAGATGATGTATACATTGTATGTCTAAAGATGAATGTTGAGATAGATGCTTTACACGATGTTCATCACACAATAATAAGTTGATATAAATAAGTATCAAAGAAATAATAATTCGTCTCCATGTGTAGCATTTTGCACCTGAGATAGACAGGCATGTCATATGTTACAAATGTTGAATATTTAAGGCACAGGGTGGATACTAGATCAACTTCAAAACAAACTTCAACATATTTCTGATGAACATATTTCTTTGTATTGTCACTAGTAAGATACATTTGCGGAATAATGTCTTGGCGTAGTTGATGTGGCCAAATTGTATCGTATTAGCATAGTTTGAAATGAGCCGAACCACCAACTTGATGTCTTCAAATTTCTATTACTTTATGGATTTCGTACTAAGTTACCAGTTGTTCTTGAAGTTGCATCTGTATGATTGTTAATGTGATCGGGCCAGGTATATTTCAGTCTTTGCCTGATTTCAGGTTTTAGAGCCCTGAAATTTCCTTCTTTGTCTTTCTTGAAAAGTGGAAATCAGGTTTTGAAGCTTGGGAATGATAGCTAATTACCAGTCCTTATGACAGTCAGAATATTTTGCAGACTTTGCTTACCAATATCAAACACAAGTTTGAACATGTTCCCACACACATATTGTAAAATAAATAGAGATGTTTATGTCGTGTTCACTGTCTTGTCTTCCTATGCTTCGTTGAAATGTCGTCCAGTGTTTCCATGATACACATGTCTTTGTCACGTTTATCCATTTCCCGTACGTACCTTCCATTTTTATCACATTTATCACGCCAACCATATCAATATGACATAAACTACCTGACTCGTTCAGCATCTTAGTCACTTTTTACAAATAAATTATCAACATAATTGTACGTCTTGTTTTCAATTGTTGCTATCTTACTATGCTTTATCCTCTGATGTTAAATTATAAATGTATCGCCGCTCATGAATATCAAAATGTGAGGCAATAACATCATCATCGTCGTCAATGATTACAGCTTTCAATAGTCCCTTAATTTGCAAAACGTTCTCCCTGCTTTTCCAGTAATTGTTGAGACAAATAAAGTGCAGGCAGAATCTTATCTTAAGATATAATCGTCGTTTCTATTTGATTAGCATGTCCATCAGTTCAATCTATCGAGTATGTTCTATTATTAGATGAAACATGTGTGTTATTTTCTGATACATATTTACACTCAACCGCTTTAAAAACGCACCACATATGAAATATCGGTTTTAGTAATGAAACCGTCAATTTGGTTATTTATTTTCGGATTAATAATCTTCAGTCTATATTCAACGAGGTGTGTGATTTTCATGCCATTATTACGAGTTTGAAATGAATTATGATATAGATAACACTGAGACCCATGAAAGTGAAAGTCACAATTTCAAAAGCAAGTATAAGAGCCGGCTACATTGATGCATGCACGTGGTATCTCCTCCTAAAGCATAACATTAATTACGTAATAGGATAGAATAATGTTCGACGTGATGTTTCCCACCATTCAAGAAAAGCTTAACTTGAATTATAAATGTTATGTGGCTATGGCTGTCTGACTAATAACATACGACCGAGTGCGGTTCAGATATGCACATTATGTGAACCTAAGATGGATTCAAGCCTTATTTAAACTTGAAGTCTTGGTTATGAGCACCAGACTGTCACTTTATATCCCGTGGTGTTTCTATGGCACCTCAAGTCAACACTGCGAAGGAGTTTGAAGACGAAAAGTTGGGACTTTAGGCTCTAAACGGGAGAAAACTAAAAGAAAAAAATGTACTAAAATAATTTTCCTTTTTAGTGGCAATTATGAAAGAAATAATTATAAAAATGCAATTATGTAATTTTGGCTTGTTGACTGACACCCGGCATTATTTTAACACTGTGTGGACAGTGTGTGGTGCCATGCGGAACCAATTACAGTGACACAACCTGTGTCATGTTTCCTCCTATATCGGGCTCAATACCTTTAGCTGGTTTTATCCAGGTCGGTCTTTGACTGTGCCATTCGCTAGGAATCGGTGTTCTAAGCTCACAATCATTGTATGGTGGCAGCTGAACCGCCATGCTAAGGCACCGAGGCTCTTTTCAGTTGGAAGCGAAGGCACAATCATCGAGAACAAATATTCGAGCTATTCGCAGCAAAAAAATATCATTAGCAAACATTGTTTATGTTGTTTTTTCCATGTGTAAACCAACAGCGTACAGTTTAAAGTTAATATTGATCACACAGGTCGACGCGATCGAGCTGCACGCGCAAAACATGCAAAATCAAAAAAGTTCTCTGGGCGGGATATTCCGAATGAAAAACAAATTGTTTTCCTTAATTAGGTCAAGCTTATAAACTGAACAAACTCTGTAAACTATCAATTTTAGCAAAAAATGTTTTTTTTTTACAAAATTTGATTATTTTCAATAGTGGTGCGTTTTTAAAGCGGTTGAGTGTAGATATCAATTAATCAGTATATTGGACCCTAGTGAGGATTGAACACCACTTATCGTGTATTGTCAGTAAACAATGCTTAATTAATTAACAATCACTGTATAATGAAGAAATGACAATAACGCACCATCTTTAAATAGATACCAATTTTCCCATTCAGGAGTGATGTATCGTGACGGTTGTTTAATCAACACAAAATTGCTTCCCTCTTTGCTATGGTACGTTGAATGTGTTTATGAATATTTTATGTTGTTTGGCAATGAAACTCATACTGGCCATCCATAGGCAAGTGACTAATCAGGTTTATTGTTTCAGATAGCTGGTAACATTCCTTATGTCTTGTCCGAAGACGAACATCATGCTTTGATTTGAAAATCACGTAGTTTTGTTTATAGTGTGGTCTGTTACCAGACAGTACTAACAATGTATGTTCCGATACAAATAACTTCTCTACATTTTAACGACGAACGACTTATCACGAAGTAACTTGTGGCATCTGGATTTGTATTAGACTGCTTACCATTGGATGTCCTGGTGAAGTTTGACAGTCTAAATATTTAAAGTTTTATATATGAAGAAGAGTGTGTCACAAATGATACAAAATGTATATCCCTCGGCATTAATCACTACATGCTCAAACTAACCTTAAGTCACGTATATTTTCTGGCATTCAATATATGCATTATTAATCACCGTACTGTTACACACACAACGACTCCTATTTTGAGAGATAGAAGTACATATACAGTCATGTATGTCATTTGTAGTGTTGTGAAACGTCCTTGTTCCCAAAAACCTTTAAGATGCAAGCTTTTGTTTATTATAGAGGTTTATATGTTAAAAAGACAAATTTGCGGACATTTCGTAAAGCAGCCTGATACGTCCTATGCTGGCCCGTATAGAACCAACGATCGATTAATCAATCAATGATGATCGATCGATGTATTCTGTAATGAGCAATATGTTCTGATCGAGTATTTTTAATTAATTTTGAATAACTGTTATCAAGCCGTATCATTTCATACCAAGCAGTGTATTGTGCAGTATGATGCAGTATACACATATATGATGTAATCAGTGTGTACGTGCAATGAGTCAAGGCTGCTATACATTATTTAGCTATGCACCATGACTGTTTCTTCATTTCCGGTCATGTGAATCACAAAACCTGAACCTGAAGTATCGATTTAATGGAAATATAAAGGTAAATAACCACTAAATGCCTACGCGGACCAAATTCAGATACAGTCAAATAGTCCGTTTAAAAACTTTAAAGCGACTGAAAATGGGGGTATGTCTTGACAAATCAGCATCAGAATCATGAAATTGGTGTTAAATGCTTTGTATGCATGTATGTGATGTAGTGAAATGGTTTTATTCAGAAATATTTTGTATTCTGGCTTAAATATGAAAGTGAAAGTAAGGTTGGGGCTAATGGACAGTGAGTAAATCCGTACATGTGAGAAAATCTGTTCACCGCGTTTGACGAACCAAATTTTTCTTATATAATACATGACCCCCTACTTTTTTTTCATTTTCTTCAAGCTGGATGCTATTTCTATTGATTAAAAGATTTTGAGAGGGCCCCATGGACAAAAAATTGACATTTTTTTTGGCTGATCAAGGTCACTTTACATTGAGTTAAAGAACAACTCTATTTGGTGGTTTGTGACCTAAAGACATGCAAAATTCCTTCAAAATCATGTTTTCATTTTTTTGCATTTAAATGGATGAAAATGCACTCAAGATGGGATTTTAACCATTTTTATCTGTGTAAAATGTCTAAAAAAGTGAAAATTTAGATTTTTATCATGAAAAATCCAGAAAAGTTCAGATTTATTTTTTCTTAAATTGACATTTTTATGTGAATGTTGCCCTTATTTTAGTATCAGACATGGATAATTGTGATTAAATATGAAGAATAGACATATTATTAGGCATCTAAAGCAAAATTAGGGTTCAGAATACCATTTTAGCACAAACACAACCCCATTCCATGTCACTATTCATACCATTTGACAGGCGCTGACCAAATTTCTCCTTAAAGGCGCCTATGCGGGTTTGTATTTTTTTCTGGATTTCATGCCCAATTTGTCTAGAATTGATTGTTTTGTGCTGCATATATATAGTAGCATTGACAAAAGTGCAAAAAACACTTAAACAACCCAAAAAGGGTTGCCTTAAGGTAAATAACCACTAAATGCCTACGCGGACCAAATTCAGATACAGTCAAATAGTCCGTTTAAAAACTTTAAAGCGACTGAAAATGGGGGTATGTCTTGACAAATCAGCATCAGAATCATGAAATTGGTGTTAAATGCTTTGTATGCATGTATGTGATGTAGTGAAATGGTTTTATTCAGAAATATTTTGTATTCTGGCTTAAATATGAAAGTGAAAGTAAGGTTGGGGCTAACGGACAGTGAGTAAATCCGTACATGTGAGAAAATCTGTTCACCGCGTTTGACGAACCAAATTTTTCTTATATAATACATGACCCCCTACTTTTTTTTCATTTTCTTCAAGCTGGATGCTATTTCTATTGATTAAAAGATTTTGAGAGGGCCCCATGGACAAAAAGTTGACATTTTTTTTGGCTGATCAAGGTCACTTTACATTGAGTTAAAGAACAACTCTATTTGGTGGTTTGTGACCTAAAGACATGCAAAATTCCTTCAAAATCATGTTTTCATTTTTTTGCATTTAAATGGATGAAAATGCACTCAAGATGGGATTTTAACCATTTTTATCTGTGTAAAATGTCTAAAAAAGTGAAAATTTAGATTTTTATCATGAAAAATCCAGAAAAGTTCAGATTTATTTTTTCTTAAATTGACATTTTTATGTGAATGTTGCCCTTATTTTAGTATCAGACATGGATAATTGTGATTAAATATGAAGAATAGACATATTATTAGGCATCTAAAGCAAAATTAGGGTTCAGAATACCATTTTAGCACAAACACAACCCCATTCCATGTCACTATTCATACCATTTGACAAGCGCTGACCAAATTTCTCCTTAAAGGCGCCTATGCGGGTTTGTATTTTTTTCTGGATTTCATGCCCAATTTGTCTAGAATTGATTGTTTTGTGCTGCATATATATAGTAGCATTGACAAAAGTGCAAAAAACACTTAAACAACCCAAAAAGGGTTGCCTTAAGGTAAATAACCACTAAATGCCTACGCGGACCAAATTCAGATACAGTCAAATAGTCCGTTTAAAAACTTTAAAGCGACTGAAAATGGGGGTATGTCTTGACAAATCAGCATCAGAATCATGAAATTGGTGTTAAATGCTTTGTATGCATGTATGTGATGTAGTGAAATGGTTTTATTCAGAAATATTTTGTATTCTGGCTTAAATATGAAAGTGAAAGTAAGGTTGGGGCTAACGGACAGTGAGTAAATCCGTACATGTGAGAAAATCTGTTCACCGCGTTTGACGAACCAAATTTTTCTTATATAATACATGACCCCCTACTTTTTTTTCATTTTCTTCAAGCTGGATGCTATTTCTATTGATTAAAAGATTTTGAGAGGGCCCCATGGACAAAAAGTTGACATTTTTTTTGGCTGATCAAGGTCACTTTACATTGAGTTAAAGAACAACTCTATTTGGTGGTTTGTGACCTAAAGACATGCAAAATTCCTTCAAAATCATGTTTTCATTTTTTTGCATTTAAATGGATGAAAATGCACTCAAGATGGGATTTTAACCATTTTTATCTGTGTAAAATGTCTAAAAAAGTGAAAATTTAGATTTTTATCATGAAAAATCCAGAAAAGTTCAGATTTATTTTTTCTTAAATTGACATTTTTATGTGAATGTTGCCCTTATTTTAGTATCAGACATGGATAATTGTGATTAAATATGAAGAATAGACATATTATTAGGCATCTAAAGCAAAATTAGGGTTCAGAATACCATTTTAGCACAAACACAACCCCATTCCATGTCACTATTCATACCATTTGACAAGCGCTGACCAAATTTCTCCTTAAAGGCGCCTATGCGGGTTTGTATTTTTTTCTGGATTTCATGCCCAATTTGTCTAGAATTGATTGTTTTGTGCTGCATATATATAGTAGCATTGACAAAAGTGCAAAAAACACTTAAACAACCCAAAAAGGGTTGCCTTAAGGTAAATAACCACTAAATGCCTACGCGGACCAAATTCAGATACAGTCAAATAGTCCGTTTAAAAACTTTAAAGCGACTGAAAATGGGGGTATGTCTTGACAAATCAGCATCAGAATCATGAAATTGGTGTTAAATGCTTTGTATGCATGTATGTGATGTAGTGAAATGGTTTTATTCAGAAATATTTTGTATTCTGGCTTAAATATGAAAGTGAAAGTAAGGTTGGGGCTAACGGACAGTGAGTAAATCCGTACATGTGAGAAAATCTGTTCACCGCGTTTGACGAACCAAATTTTTCTTATATAATACATGACCCCCTACTTTTTTTTCATTTTCTTCAAGCTGGATGCTATTTCTATTGATTAAAAGATTTTGAGAGGGCCCCATGGACAAAAAGTTGACATTTTTTCTGGCTGATCAAGGTCACTTTACATTGAGTTAAAGAACAACTCTATTTGGTGGTTTGTGACCTAAAGATAATCAACTATCGTATGATGTAAAAGAAAAGGTATGCAGCTTGTTTTTCCCTGTATATATAGCTTAGCTCCAGACAAAGGTCGTCATGAAGGCAACATAAACTGAGCGTCAAAAGTTTCGCAAACGACTTAAAAATTCAAAAAAAAATTGTTAACTTGAAAGAACTTATTACTAACAACGTCTATTCAAGCGAGCAAAATTAGGGTTTTTCATTTTCGACTTAATTTATACGTCTAATTTACTTGCAACATGTCTGTGATATGAAATACACAGACAGTTTGTCAAATAAGTTGGCCATGCATTTGATGAAAAAAAAATTGATAATTGTGAACATAATCGTGTATGTAGTAGTCCAGAGGCTTGTGTTTCAGTAAAGCTACTTTGTGTTGGATAAAATCGACATGTAAATGTATCTATCATAATACGACTGTTGTATCGCATCAAAAAGACGAACCATGTGTATGCCGTAACACGTGACAACAGGTCAAGGGTCAATGCTGCTGACCTAGACAGCTAATGCTGCTATAATGTTAGAACCAAACTCAACTGTTTTAGCCTAATCGTAGTCCAACAGACATTAAAATATATGGGATACTGTATGCGTTTTTATGATCAGTTCGATGTTTCTTAAAATCTGACATTTCGTAAAGTGTCTATTACGACATCCTCAATTGTCTGTGGTCAAAGGGAGATAATTTGGGTACAATTATCGATTAAATTACCTCCCTTCCACTGTAAACAAATTATATACACGATTATGTGCCCATTATCAACTTTTGGCATCAAATTAAGCGTACATTGCTCACTTATTTGACTAACTAATTGTGTACTTCGTATTACAGACATATTGCAATTAAATTGGAAGTAAAAATTTAGTCGAAAATGAAAAGCCCTAATTTGGCGCGCTTGAATACACGTTTTGCCATTTGTGCTGGTGTGATCATTCAAGCTAGAGGGACACCAACGGAGAAGGATTCAACATGAACACTGTGGGTACACCAATCAACAGTGCTAGTAAAAACTTCTTTCGAGTTATCAATTTAAAAAATATTGAATTTTAAATTCGTTTGCGAAACTTTTGACGCTCAGTATATAATGTTGCTTCAATTCAATGAGTACAACAAATTCTGAAGCTTAAAGAACGTTCATGTTGAATCAACACATGTCTTGTCTGTGACAGCTACTTTTATGTAGGACTTGCCAAACTGTCATTTAGTAAAATTGACCTCCTAGACAGATGATGGGTGAATTCATTTCGCCACTTTTACTGGTCTGACTGTTTCCATGTCTCACTTTATATTTTATTTTGCGTCTTTATGACTCAAACCTTGTGGAATTATATTACATGTGTCCCAGACTGTCGTTGAAAAAGTTTCTACTGCATGCTAATGTGCATTCAATGTTTGTTAAGTAACACCGAACTGACCATAGTTCATTTCGTGATATCGGACAGCATGGTAGTCATATTTTCACATTTCCCAACTGGTACATTAACAACATATGGTAAACCAGGCCATCGTATTCCATTCGCAAAATATTTATCGGGAACATTTGTTGGCCCTTATCAATTTTTTAGTGATATAGGTCGGTGTTAACAAATATGCGATAAGTCTTATAATGATCAATATTTGAACACACTAAGTAATCTGTGGTAAACTTATTAATAATCCATTAATATTCATACGATTCGTTTCAAGCTACATATAACATTAATAACAATTATTGAACTGTAACTAGCCAATTGAGTTGTCTGTCATGCATGTACAATATCCACAGTGTATCTTAAATATTCAGGTTATATGTACTCCGTCCTAGTTGCTCAATCAGTGTCGTATCACGGACACGGTTTTCAAACAATACCGATAATATCAACAGTTTAGTAAAATCACAATGGACAATTCAGCTAATTTAAACTAGCATTCCTGATATAAATTAGTTAAAACAACCGTGTAACAGTCTCGAATATGAGTCCTTAAAACTCTCCAAATGAGATATCCGACGATGGGAATAGTTTTATGTATTCCGATAGTTTAATTGAACATAGCAAGTTATTGAATCATTTGTTACAGAATATAGCTATCATACCGGTTCATCAAAGACAAATAACTCACGTAGTCTTACGCCAGGGGACTGTTTACTTTCGTCAACTGACCGCGGCAAAATGAAGAAACGACCATTGACCTCAAAGGAGAAGATTATGTGAGGCATATACGCTTGCCGTCTAATCTGGCGACCCGAGTTCAAATGAGGGTGGACGTACATATATATGTCTGCCATGTTTCAGTATAATTAAACAAATAAAGGCTATTCCCGGCATATGACATGGACGGACATGATTACAAAAGAATACACTAAAGCACTGTTTGGTTACTTTCTGTCAACTGATAGAGACTGCCGATTTCATAAAAAGCAGAAACGACCATTGAACTCAAACGAGAAGCTTATAGGAGTCATATACTCGTACTAGTAATGCATGTATAACACGAACATGATTACAAAAGAATACACTTAAGAACTGTTTGGTTACTTTCTGTCAACTGATAAATACTGTCGAGTTCATAAAAATTAGAAACGACCATAGAACTCTTGGCAGACGAGGCGCTTAGGGGAATACATGCATTAGCCAAGTTCGATCCACTAATAGACGCACTCCTTTCACTATCAACAATACCATTGAATTGTTATTTTAATCATACATTTATGAGTGTACCTTGTATGGTTAACGAAGTCTCGCCGATTAGAACATTAGCCCGTCACTGGCCAACACGTCTGGAACATCGAGGACAATTGTGCTCGATCGATTGTAAATCAAGCGCATGTTACGTTTTTGTGCAGACAGAAATAACAGCCATGGCATAAACAAGTCCAGTTTTATTCTTCTTAAGAATTTAGGACAGATTAATATCCAGGCACAAACACTGACTTGGTGACAATAAATAGGTGTTTTACACGGTCAGGTTTCAAATTAAATCGACATAAATGTATAGATTGTTTGATCTAGAAGGCTTTCTTGGTCGTTGAAAACATGATCAGAAAATGTTTTTTCAATGCGGTCATTCGTACTTAATGCTGAATACATTTCTGGCAACGACCTATCGAATGGAATTTTATTCAACAATATTGTGTGCAAACAACGACCGGAACCCATACGCATTAACAACGATATATTTGCTATTTTACATCAATATTGACAGAAAGAAATCCAAATAAAATGTAAGGATTGGTGGTGTCCACTAAGTAGTGATCTCCCATTAATCCAACACATACTCTCTAAGATGACATTAATAACCACCTAGGGGTCCGCGTAACTAAACGGCAATATTCATTTAGTAGTCGGACGTTTGTAAACACCCGGTACGCCATTCCAAATTGCTTTTCGTGTATAAGGGAAACCAAGTACAAATTGGTGGAAACCAAGTTCAAATTGGTGTTTGTCCATCTGGCGGAGTGTTAAAGAAATAAAATGATTGTATGTGTCCCAATTAACAATATTAAACAGCAATTTATAATGATGCTAATATTCTAAATAGTAGACACGGTTTTTAATCTGAAGAATGTATTTTCTTACTTTTGAAATCGTTTCTTAGATTTTTAACTTAATTAAGTTTAAAAACAAATGGTTAAAACAACGTGACTTTTCGTCAGTCATACGGTAAACGTGTTATCTCTTGTCATTATATGGAAAAAGTAGCCTTTAATAGCATAGCCTGTCAAGCAATAAATGTGCCAGGTGATATTCCAGTGTTTTGCCAATTACTCGAGGCCGGCGGACTGTTTCTATACTGAGCCTAGATATGGAGTGATTCAGCGTCAACCTACAAACGTAAAGGGATTGTCTAAACTGCGTTCCATACAACATTGAACTGGAAACTATTTTGTTACGTTTGAAAACCGATACCTAGTATTTTTCTTGTACAATGAACACATATTTGATTCATACAAATGAATGGTCGAACATTTCAAACTATAGTCAAACAAGTCCTATTCAGTAAAACATAAAACTGCCTAATTTTAAACAATAAGGAGACAAATACTGAGTAACACTGTTGGTGGTATCGGTATATACAATGGCAGACATTCAGACATGTTTTATATAATAACAAAATCGATGTCTAGACAGCAGCCTAATCAGTATAATGGTCGACGATCAGTTCCCGATGGCTATCAATATCCGACATTTGATATTTTTTCATATTAAGCGTAGCTGTAAAATTAAGATATTTGGTATAAGCAAATAACTACACCAAGGCAACAATTGCATGTCAGAAAATCTACAATTCACAGAAATAAAAAAGAAAATATCAAGAAATACACACAATGAAATGATAATCGTCACCTCTTTCCCTTGGGGGATCATCTATTTACGAAAAATATGCATGCACGATGAAACAAACAAGTTCATCTATTAATAGCCACGGGCTTGCCAGAGTCTTTGATAAATCTAGGTGTAACTCAAGAACAGGTACGATTTGTATTGGCAATCCATACGAAACTCGGTGTTGTATAAATATTGACATAAATATTGACAAAAACGTCATCATTGACGTCATTGTAAATGACGTCAGAGATTTTTACTAATCGGAAAACGCACCGACTGTTATGTCTCAATTATGTCCACAGTGAGTATCCAAACAAAGAGAGACAACTCAAAGAATTTATTTTTATCCAACGGGAGATGATTCCCTTTGAGTTGAGAGTGTCAAAGCTCAAAATATAATACTCGTATAATATGTTATTAAATGTGAAATGTCGGCTACTGGTGCTCTTCATCTAATTTATGCACTAAAATAGTGACCCCTTTTGCGCCCCGAATTCCACTCGCTGTATGGCGTCACAAATGTCAAATTGTTACTATAATTTCGGCCTTGGGCGCAGGAATACGAAAATGTAAGTTAGTTTGTTTAAAACCGTCTGGTTTTTAAGAAATTACGATAAAACAAGCAAAAAATGTCGGAAATGTTCGCCAACCAGTACGTAGAAAAAGATGATTTGTTTATACAGTTTCTAATTGGTCAATTATGTCGCAATCCGAGTTTGATGAGTACCCCTTGTTCTCTCCAACTCAATGGCTGTCCTTCTACAGTGACCTGTAGTTAGACGAATCTTCAGTTTATTAATTTTATGTACTTTTTGCAGCTATTTTTTCTGGCAAAAATAATAATAAATAATAATTTGCCATATAAAAAATTTGAGGCAAGTCGTCTTTCAGACGTCTGATTTCCTCTGATCCGTTTAACATGTGCTTAGAGTCCTATGTGATTCTGCAGGGGAATTCAATAATTCCTTTGTCGACTTTTGTTCAACACTTCTCGTCAAATTGTCTTTGTTTACATTTTCTTCGACTGCAACCCTTTTCCTCTGACTCACAGCCAGTTCATTACCTTTAACAGTATTACTTCTTCAATGTCACATTCCTTCGTGTAAAGAATTGTTTCTTTATTCAGCGAGACTTTAACATTTCACTTCTTGCAGCAGTGTTGGTTTATTCGCCATCTGCACACATATGTACTTTTTCTGAATCTTACCTTCAAGAAGACCATGTAGTGTATATCTGTGACGTGTACGTGTCGTATTCCTTGCACTCTCCACAACAACGGACATTGGTATCTTACTTCCTTCGATTGTTGTTTATTTAACCCAAAATCTTGTACTTGATGGTCCGTCTCTGTATTGTCTTGAGCTGGATGCAGCAAAATGTATCGTATCGTCTTCGAGATTTATTACGAAACATATGGTACAAAAAAAACACGATGTCAGGAATCATATTTGTCATCCGGGATTCATATTCGATGTGTAGGCAGTATCGTTGACATTTTACATCGTTCCCTCTCCCACCGCACACCTAATGATCCGTTCAAAATATATTTTGTCTATTATACGACATAGAGCGATGTTATAGAAATGGCACTTGGCTCTACCAATCTGTTCAATGTCACTTGTCCCTGCCATTATAAACACAAAAACGCTTGTATATTAATGTTAGGCTACTCTAAACAATGTTTTATGTGACGAACATAAAAACAAATGTAATGTACTAGTACGACAAATAAGCATACGGATGTGCTTATTTGGAAGAAATGGTCGGTTTTAGCAAATAACACTAAACTCTATTCTGCTGAGGAATTTACTTATACCGGAATGTGCGTATTAGTGTTGAGCTACTAGTTAAAAGCTACATTTCGGCTTCCAAAATTGCTTGACGAAAATATATTGATAAAAGCGTATCTTTTTCGACGGGGTGGCCATATTTGTTGTTGTGATAAGGACTAATGCGATTCACCCTGTGAAGTAGTGATATTTTATATATCTACCACGATAATTTTCGCTTTGACATTCATAGCCACCTTTAGGTCCGTTTAACTATATGGCGACACTCATTTGACTTGGGTCCGAGCGTTTGAAATCACCAATACGTCATCCCAAGCCGCATCTTGTCTTTACGACTCTGTCAAGGGCAGTGTTAAAACTCCTTATCTCTCATATGTACCTTGTCATTTGCCAAGGTAAGATCGCTACTATTTGCTTAGCATGTTCATCAGTGCAATCTATCGAGTATCTTCTATTGTTAGATGAAACATGTGTGGTATTTTCTGATACTATTTAGATATCAATTAATCAGTATATTGGACCCTGGTGAGTATTGAAAACCACTTATCGAGTATTGTCAGTAAACAATGCTTAATTAATTTACACTGACTCTATAATAAAACAATGACAATAACGCACCATCTTTAAAGAATACCGATTTTCCAATACAGGTGTGATGTATCGTGACGGTTGTTTAATTAACACGAAATTGTTTCCTGCTTTGCTATAATGCGTTGAGTATTGTTATAAATAATTTATGTTGTTTGGCAATGAAACAGATACCGGCCACCCATAGGCAATTGACAACTCATGTATATTGTTTCCTAAAGCTGGTTACATTCCTCATGTTTTGTCTACAGACAAACAACATATTTTGGTTTGAAAATCACGTAGTGTTATTTACATATTTTGGACAGATATTCTATGTTACCAGACTGTACTATCATGATACCAAGGTATTTTCCCATACAAATAACCACTTCTCTGCATTTTCATCGAGAGTTTTATGTACAGATGGAAAACGAACGACGTTTACACGGGATAAACCACGACACATCCGGATTGGAATTCTATGGTTGCCTGCCATGGGATGAACCATTGCGGTTTTTCCAGTTTCAAAAAGCTTTATATGAAGAAGGTTGTTCCGCAAAACATATACACCTCGGCATGAATCACTACATGATCAAACTAACCTGATGTCACGTTTGGTTTCTTGAATTCGTTATGCGTGTAGATTCCATTCATTATTAATTGCCGTACTCTTACATTCAACAATTCCTGTTTTGAGATTTGTTTGAAGTATATCTATATGTCAATTGTAGTGACGTATAATTTCTCTGTACTCGACACTCTTGGAAAAATGAACTATGGTGTTTGTTGGAGATTTTTATCGGTATAATTATATATTCATTTATTTGGCGATGGATTTACTATTAATTGTTTACGCCAGGATATAATTTGACTTTGCTGTAGATGGGGGTTTTATATGTAGAAAGGGTATTTGGTTTAAACTTCGAATATTTCGTTAAGCTGCTTAATACGTCCAATGTCGGTCCGTGTATGACCAATGATCGATGTATTCATCGTTGACCGATGTATCCATCAATGAACGATGTATTCATTATTAATCGATGTATCCATCAATGACTGATGTATTAATCAATGATCGATGTTTTCAGTAATGAACGATATGTTCTGATCGATACTTCACAGTAATGTTGAATTAAACCTTTAATTATTTTTGTGCTATTTGGTAGTTATTTGGAGTACATATATACCAGGAGCAGTGCAATGAACCCTCCCTCTGTACCCAACACCCTTTGAAAAATATATTGTATCTTTTGTTGTTGATCTGTACCAAACACCCTTTGAAAAATGAACTAAACTGTTTGTTGTAGATTTTGATTTATGTTTATTAGGCGATTGACTTATTAGTTACTGTCTATGCCAAGAAGTATTTTAACTTTACTTGGCTGTAAAATGGAGTGTCATATGTTGAAATGTTAATTGTTTTTAACTTTCGAACATATCGTTAAGCAGCCTAATACGTCCGATATTGGTTTAAGTATAACCAATGTATTCATCAATAAACGGTTCTGATCGATACTTCACAGTAATTTTAAATTAAACTTTCATTATTGTTATCAAGCCGTATCATTCTACAACAAGATGTGAATGATGCATTATAATGCAGTATATATATGCAATCAATATGTATGTACAATAAGTCAAGTCTCCTATTTAATTATTCAGATATGCATTATGTATGTTTGTTCATTTCCGGTCATGTAGGAATTTGAAAACATGAACCTGAAGTATTGATTCACCGGAAATTGAAAGATAACCAAGAATTGTAAAATCTAGAATGCATGTACTTTGGTCATGATTTATTCACTAAATATATAGTTCCAGACAAAGGTGTGTATTTCCTCTCGCATACAATGTCGTCTTGAAGGCAGCAAAATTTACATAATTTATTTTGTGCTTCACGTCAATGAACAACAAATTCTGATGCTTAAATAACTTGTCTGTTCAACCATCGTATATATTGTCAATGCCAACATATCTTGTAAAGGGTCAATGTGGGATTTAATCTATTCGACCTCGAGAGTTTCGGACTGTCCTTGAAATATTTCTTCTGCATGCTAATGTGCAATAAGTTACATCTTAAGCAACACCAAACTGACCATGGTTAATAAAGTGATATCGGGCCACATGGTGGTTATATTTTCCCATTCCTTACTGTTAAATTAACAACACATGCTAAACTTGGCCATCGTATTCAATTTCAAAAATATTTCCTAGGAAACTTCGTTTACCCTTATCGTATTTTAGTGGTATAGTTCGGTGTAAAACAAATATACGATCAGTTATTATATGATTATCAATATTTAACCACACGAAATACTATGTGGTTAATTACGTGATATCGAGCCACATGGTGGTCATATTTTCCCATTCCCAAACTGTTACATTAACAACACATGGTAAACTAGGCAATATTTTTTCAATTTAAAAAAAAATTCACAAGGAAACTGCGTTGACCCTTAGCAAATTGTAATGGTATAGTTCGGTGTTCAACAAATATGCGTTAAGTTATTATATGATAATCAATATTTAACCAGACGTAATACTCTGTGGTCAACTCATTAAAAATCCATTAATATTCATACGATTAATTTCAAGCCACATAAAACATTAATAACAGTTATTGAATTGTAACTAGCCCATTAAGTTGTCAAATGAATGTATGACATCCAATGCGTATTTGAAACATTCGGGTACTATACCACTTAGTTACACAGTCAGTATCCAATCACGGACAAGAGTATCAAACATTGGTGATTATGTCAACAGTTAGTAAATTCCCATTGGACTGTAGTTAATAGTATTCCTAAAATGCATAATTAACAGTGCGTAGAAATAATAGATATGACTCTTATCTACATTATAAGCTACCCGACGGATTAATATGTTGTATTTGAACAAAATTCCCAGTATGAAATCCTTTTTTTATGCCCCCGTATCGATAGATAGGGAGGCATATAGTATTTCACCTGTCCGTGCGTTTGTCCGTCCGTCTGGTTAACCCAAATTGACCGTTTCTTCTAGCATTACTAGGCTTGCTTCAAAGCTTTCAAACTTGCATGGATGTTGTATATGAAAACTCACCACACGCCAGTATCACCTGACTCCATTTTGACCTTCACCTTGACCTAATTTTGGACTTGGACTTATTGAAACGGCTTCCAAGGGGCATAAGCGTTTACATGGTGTCCAAAAAGAAAGTATACAGTTTCAGTGCATTTTTATAAAATCTTAACGTTTTGCTATCGCAAAGAAACTCAGTACATGGTAAATCAAAAGATGAAATTTTTTTTATCTAGTATCAGTTTAAAACTTGTGACTTGGATATTTTTTTTAAAAATGTAAATTTTCTAAAATTACCATATTCTGTCCGTGGCGTCATTTTGACGCTATTTACGACGTTTTCACAATTTCTGTATTTCTGGTGTTTCCTGTCTTGCATGTATTCTTGGACAATTTGCATTATATTTCACAAATGTCTTAACTGATATTATATAGACGATGTGTCTCACGAGCATGGGCATGTTTGTTGGCTTTTATTAGGCTATTCACTTGCGATTTCGACAACAAAATAGAAAAAAGTAAACAGATTGTGTTAATTGCCATTGTTAAGCAAGTTCTTTCGAATCCTTTGTTTTTAATGGTGTATGGTTCATGCAAGTGTAGCCAGAGTCACATATGGCAATGCACGGTGTTGGGTGAATTACAAAAAAACATTTGGTGTCAAAATAATTTTTAGCATATTCCACTGCAGAGTGGAATGGCCCGCCCACAGCCTGGGTCTTAATTCATGTGGATTTTTTTCTTTTGGGCTGTCCGAGATTGCTTATGTACAATCAAATGCGAATATACACAAGTTTTCTTCTGGTAAACATCAAAATGAAATTTAAGAAGACCAGTTTGTAGAAATCTGTGTAAATGTAACCAGCACTTTTTAAGAATGGGTGCAAACCTGGAAACATGCGACAGACAGAAATTGTGAAAACGTCGTGAATTACGTCAAAATAACGTCACGGTCAAAATAAGGTATTTTTTGGAAGTTGACATTTTTTAAAAAATTATTCGAGGTACAATTTTCAAACTGGTACCAGAAAATACTTACATCTTTTTTCTTACCATGTGCAAAATTTCTTTGCGATAGCAGAACATTAAGCGTTGATAAAAATACCCCGAAACTGTATACTTTCTTTTTGGACACATTGTATTAAACGCAGTCTTGTTTTCTTGCTCCGATATAGAAGAAAGCGATCAATGACAAATTGTACTTATGAAATAGTTAGTATGCGAAAAAGAGCGAGTCAAAATACATATAAATTATATCATGTACATGTAGACAGAAGAATACAATGAAGTACTTGACGGTTGTGCCAGTGCACCCGCATGAGAAGCTTTGGGGAATAAATGCATTAGCCAAGTTCGAACCACTTATATAGACACTCGTCGGTTGAACAATACCATTACATTGTTATTTTAATCAATCATTTATGAGTGTACATTGTATGTTTAACAACGTCTCACCGATTAGAACATTAGCCTGTCGCTGGCCAACACGTCTGGGACCTCTCGATGACAATTGTACTGTAGTTCTCGATCGATCGTAAATCAAGCGCATGAAATTGTTTTGTGCAGACAGTAATAACAGCCAACGTATAAACAATTACTGTTTTATTCTTTTTAAGAGATTCTGGACTGATTAAGACCGTGGCACAAACACTGAAATGATGACAGTAAAATATGTGTGTTAGACGATCGGGTTTCGACGTTAATCGACATAAAAGCTGAATTTGCAGCCCAGAAATCATTCAAGCTAGGTTGAAACATGATCGGAAAGTTATTTCAATGCGGACATTGGTACTTAATGCTGAATACATTTCTTGAAGCAATCTATTGAATGTACAAACACCGACCGGAATGCATACACATTAACAGCGATAAAGTTCCTATTTTACTTCAATATAGACAAACACCGTTATGTACGAGCACCGAACGGAACGGACACGCAGTAGCAGCGATATATTCCCATTTAACATCAATATTGACATAAAGAAATCCAAATAAACTGTAAGGATTGATGGTGAAGTCCGCCAAGCAGTGGTCTCTCAAAATTGATGTAGACGCCTGCAGACTAATCAGTATACATAAAAAATATATCGGTACTACAAATGGAAAGATATTTGGGTTCGTTTTAACAAACAAAATGTACCAAACACATTGTACCAATACAATGCTAAGCTCCTTTCTTGTGGTTATAGTAGTCAGACACTTGATAAATACTCCCACACGTCTAACACATTTGTTTACAATAACGAAATTCCGATTACAGGAAAAGTCAATGGTTGGAAATGAACGGAACATGTAAACGTACAATACAATGTTTGAACTTTTTTTTAAATGGATCCACCATATTTGATCACATGCGTTGTGAGTGTCATTGGTTTGGGGGACAATGGTTCTTTATGAACACTAAAGAAAAACAACTGAACATAACTACAATATACAATGATATTAAAAATTTGTGCATGCTTAACTGAAATTGTAAGCTATGAGATGAAGAATTATTAAAGCACGACATTATCAACTTAAAATAACGCATACTTTTTCTAAAAAATCAATTCTATGAATTGATAAAGGGTATTTTGCAGTAGGTAACTGATTTAGCTGACTCGTTCAGCATCTTGGCCCCTTTTTACATGTAAATTATAAACACACTCGTCGTGTTCTCAATCGTGGCTATGTAAATGTCCTCGGAAAACGGTATTGCCTGCTCACCTAATATCCAACACAAGTTTGAACGTGTTTTCAGTCTTTTTTTCCTACGTTTCGTTGTTTCAGCGTCCGAATAAACAACCATTGTTGTCATGGCATACATTTCATTGTCGTGTTAATTCATTTCCCGTACATCAACAAAGTGTACATACCTTCTGCTTTGATTTTTATGACATTTGCCAGAGCAACCGCATCAAGATAACATAAACTACCTTGCTCGTCAGCATCTTGGTAACTTTCTTCGTATACATTCTCAACATGCACGTCTTTTTGTTCTCCGTCGTCGCTATCTGAATGTTTATTATATCAAGACGCCGTTTAAAATGTCTTGTCTGATCATCAAAATGGGAAGCAATATCATCAACATCACAATCATCATCATTGATAGTTTCAACTCACAAGACATGCATAAAAATGCAAGGTAATTTCTGGCACCTTAATTTGCAAAACGATTATCCAGCTCCTCCGGTTTTTATTTAGACTAATGGTGTTCAATAGCAAAGACATCATTCTGTCTATATGAGTTTAGACACTCGCTTTCTCTCCAATAATGTGAACCCTGTAATTCGCAAAGGTGAAATCGCTGCTATTTGATTAGCTTTTCCACCAGTGCAATCTATCGAGTTCTAATATTAGATAGACAAGTGTGGTATTTTCTGATACATATTTAGATATCAATTAATCAGTACATGTATATGGACCCTAGTAAGGATTGAACAACAGTTATCGAGTATTGTCAGTAAACAATGCTTAATTAATTAACAATCACTGTATAATGAAACAATGACAATAACGCATCATCTTTAAAGAGATACCGATTTTCCAATTCAGGAGTGATGTATCTGACGGATGTTTAATCAACACAAAATTGCTTCCCTCTTTGCTATGATACGTTGAGTATTGTTATGAATATTTTATGTTGTTCGGCAATGAAACAGATACCGGCCACCCATAGGTAAGTGACTACTCATGTATATTGTTTCATATAGCGGGTAACATTCCTCATGTTTTGTCTGCAGACAAACAACATGTTTTGGTTTGAAAATAACGTAGTGTTATTTACATACTTTGGGCAGATATTCTATGTTACCAGACTGTACTACCATGATACCAAGGTATTTTCCAATACAAATAACCACTTCTCTGCATTTTCATCGAGAGTTTTATATATAGGTGGAAAAAGAACGACGTTCCACGGGATAAACCACGACATCCGGATTGGAATTCTATGGTTGCCTGCGATGGGATGTCCCATTGAGGTTCTACCAGTCTCAATAAGATTTATATGAAGAAAATTGTTCCACAAAACATATACATCTGGGCATTAATCGCTACATGATCAAACTAACCTGATGTCACGTTTGGTTTCTTGAATTCGTTATGCGTGTAGATTCCATTCATTATTAATTGTCGTACTCTTACATTCAACAATCCTGTTTTGAGATTTGTTTGAAGTATATCTACATGTCAATTGTAATGAAGTGAAATTTCACTGTACTTAGCACCCTTTGAAAAATGAACCATGATGTTTGTTGGACATTTTTATCTGTATAATTATATATTTATTTGGCGATGGATTTACTTTTAATTGTTTATGCCAGAATATAATTTGACTTGGCTGTAGAATGGGGTTTCTTATGTTGAAAGGTTATTTGGTTTAAACTTTCGAATATTTCGTTAAGCTGCTTAATACATCCGATGTCGGTCGGTGTATGACCAATGATCGATGTATTCATCAATGAACGATGTATTCACCATTGATCGATGTATCCATCAATGATCGATGTATTCATCAATTACCGATGCATTCATCAATGAACGATGTATTCATCAATGAACGATGTATTCATCTTTGATCGATGTATTCATCAATGAACGATGTATTCACCATTGATCGATGTATCCATCAATGACCGATGTATTCATCAATGACCGATGTATTCATCAATGAACGATGTATACACCATTGATCGATGTATTCATCAATGACCGATGTATTCATCAATGACCGATGTATTCATCAATGATCGATGTATTCACCAGTGATCGATGTATTCATCAATGAACGATGTATTCACCATTGATCGATGTATCCATCAATGACCGATGTATTCATCAATGACCGATGTATTCATCAATGACCGATGTATTCATCAATGATCGATGTATTCACCAGTGATCGACGATTCATCAATGGCCGATGTATTCATCAATGATCGATGTATTCCGTAATGAACGATATGTTCTGATCGATACTTCACAGTAATTTTAAATTAAACTTTCATTATTGTTATCAAGTCGTATCATTCTACAACAAGATGTGAATGATGCTGTATAATGCAGTATATATATGCAAGCAAAATGAGTCAAGTCTCTTATTTAATTATTCAGGTATGCACCATGTATGTTTGTTCATTTCCGGTCATGTATGAATTTGAAAACATGAACCTGAAGTATTGATTCACCGGAAATTGAAAGATAACCAAGAATTGTACAATCTAGAATGCATGTAACTTGGTCATGATTTTTATTCACTGAATATGTATAGTTCCAGACAAAGGTGTGTATTTCCTCTCGCATACAATGTCGTCTTGAAGGCAACGAAGTTTACATAATTTATTTTGTGCTTAAAGTCAATGAACAACAAATTCTGATGCTGAAATAACGTGTCTGTTAAACCATCGCATATATTGTCAATGACAGCCACTCTTGTAAATGACTGGTCAATCTGGGATTTAATCAAATCGACATCATGTGTTTCGGATTGTCCACGAAATATTTCTTCTGTATGCTAATGTGCATTAAAATACATCTTAAGCAACACCAAACTGACCATGGTTAATTACGTGATATCGGGCCACATGGTGGTCATATTTTCCCATTCCCAAACTGTTACATTAACAACACATGGTAAACTTGACCATCGTATTCAATTTCAAAAATGTTTCCTAGGAAACTCAGTTGACCGTTATCGTATTTTAGTGGTATAGTTCGGAGTTAAACAAATATGCGATAAGTTATCAATTGATTATCAATATTTAACCACACGTAATAGTCTGGGGTCAACTTATTAATAATCCATTAATATTCATACGATTAATTTCAAGCCACATAAAACATTAATAACAATTGTTGAACTGTAACTGGCCCATTAAGTTGTCCGATAAACGTGTATGACATCCAAAGAGTATTTGAAACATTCAGGTACTATGCTGCTTAGTTACACAATCAGTGTCCAATCACGGACGCGGTTATCAAACAATGATGATAATGTCAACAGTTTACTAAGTTCCCATTGGACAGTAGTTCAATGAACTAGAATTCCTAAAATGCATATTTAACAGTGCGTAAGATACTAGTTATGAGTCTTAACTCTCTACATGTATAGTTACCCGACGAATTAGTATGTTTTTTCCCCAAAAGTTAATGTGAACAAAATACCCAGTATGGACTCCTTGTACTTATGAAGAATGCAGAACGTAAGATGAAGTCTATTAAAGACTAAGCACACAAAATTCATAGCCTAAATAAGAGGACAATTATGAGTTTGTATGTCGAAAAAAACGAGTCAAAAATACATATTAATGATATCACGCACATGTAGACAGAAGAATACAATGTAGTAAAAGAGGAGTGTGCCAATGCATGAAAAGCTTTGGGGGATACATGCATTAGCCGCGTTCGAACAACTAACAGAGACACTTTTCAATTAAACAATACGATTACATTGTTACTTTAATCAATGGTTTATGAGTGTACATTGTATGGTTAGCGACGTCTCGCTACGTAGAACATTAGCCTGTCACTGGCCAACACGTCTGGGAGCTCGAGGACAATTGTACTGTTGTTCTCGATCGATCGTAAATCAAGCGCATGTTACGTTTTTGTGCAGACAGTAATAACAACCATGGCATAAACAAGTACAGTTTTATTCTTCTTAAGAATTCTGGACTGATTAATATCCAGGCACAAACACTGACTTGGTGACAATAAATAGGTGTTTTACACGATCAGGTTTCAAATTAAATCGACATAAATGTATAGATTGTTTGATCTAGAAGGCTTTCTTGGTCGTTTAAAACATGATCAGAAAATGTTTTTTCAAAGCGGTCATTCGTACTTAATGCTGAATACATTTCTGGCAACGACCGATCGAATGGAATTTTATTCAACAATATTATGTGCAAACAACGACCGGAACCCATACGCATTAACAACGATATATTTGCTATTTTACATCAATATTGACAGAAAGAAATCCAAATAAAATGTAAGGAATGGTGGTGTCCACTAAGTAGTGATCTCCCATTTATCCAACACATACTCTCTAAGATGACATTAATAACCACCTAGGGGTCCGTGTAACTAAACGGCAATATTCATTTAGCAGTCGGACGTTTGTAAATACCCGGTACGCCATTCGAAATTGCTTTTCGTGTAAAAGGGAAACCAAGTACAAATTGGTGAAAACCAAGTTTAAATTGGTGTTTATCCATCTGGCGGAGTGTTAAAGAAATAAAAATGATTGTATGTGTCCCAATTAACAATATTAAACAGCAATTTATAATGATGCAAATGTACTAAATATTAGACACGGTTTTTAATCTGAAGAATGTATTTTCTTACTTTTGAAATCGTTTCTTAGATTGTTAACTAAGTTTAAAAACAAATGGTTAAAACAACGTGACTTTTCGTTTCAGCAATGTTTCAGTCATACGGTAAACGTGTTATCTCTTGCCATTATATGGAAAAAGTAGCCTTTATAGCATAGCCTGTCAAGCAATAAATATGCCAGGTGATATTCCAGTGTTTTGCCAATTACACGAGGCCGGCGGACTGTTTCTCTACTGAGCCTAGATATGGAGTGATTCAGCGTCAACCAACAAACGTAAAGAGTTTGTCTAAACTGGGTTCCATACAACGAGAAAGTAAACATTGAACTGGAAACTATTTTGCTACGATTGAAAACCGATACCTAGTACTTTTCTTGTAAAATGAACACATATTTGATTCATACAAATGAATGGTCGAACATTTCAAACTATAGTCAAACAAGTCCTATTCACTTAAACATAAAACTGCCTAATTTTAAACAATAAGGAGACAAATACTGAGTAACACTGTTGGTGGTATCAGTATATACGATGGCAGACATTGAGACATGTTTTATATAATAACAAAATCGATGTCTAGACAGCAGCCTAATCAGTATAATGGTCGACGATCAGTTCCCGATGGCTATCAATATCCGACATTTGATATTTTTTCATATTAAGCGTAGCTGTAAAATTAAGATATTTGGTATAAGCAAAGAACTACACCAAGGCAACAATTGCATGTCAGAAAATCTACAATCCACAGAAATGAAAAGAAAATATCAAGAAATACACACAATGAAATGATAATCGTCACCTCTTACCCTAGGGGGATCATCTATTTACGAAAAATATGCATGCACGATGAAACAAACAAGTTTATCTATTAATAGCCACGGACTTGCCAGAGTCTTTGATAAATCTAGGTGTAACTCAACAACAGGTACGATTTGTATTGGCAATCCATACGAAACCCGGTGTTATATAAATATTGACAAAAACGTCATCATTGACGTCATTGTAAATGACGTCATAGATTTTTACTAATCGGAAAACGCACCGACTATTATGTCTCAATTATGTCCACAGTGAGTATCCAAACAAAGAGAGACAACTCAAAGAATTTATTTTTATCCAACGGGAGATGATTCCCTTTGAGTTGAGAATGTCAAAGCGGGGAAAATATAATACTCGTATAATATGTTATTAAATGTGAAATGTCGGCTACTGGTGCTCTTCATCTAATTTATGCACTAAAATAGTGATCCCTTTTGCGCCCCGAATTCCACTCGCTGTATGGCGTCACAAATGTCAAATTGTTACTATAATTTCGGCCTTGGGCTCAGGAATACGAAAATGTAAGTTAGTTTGTTTAAAACCGTCTGGTTTTCAAGAAATTACGATAAAAACAAGCAATAAATGTCGGAAATGTTCGCCAACCAGTACGTAGAAAAAGATATCGATACTACACCTTTCCCTCAAATGAATATAATTTGGTCACAAAAATGACTTCCAGTCATACCATTGCCAGGTCGTACAGTAAGATTCGATGAAGGTGATTCGTTTATACAGTTTCTAATTGGTCAATTATGTCGCAATCCGAGTTTGATGAGTACCCCTTGTTCTCTCCAACTCAATGGCTGTCCTTCTACAGTGACCTGTAGTTAGACGAATCTTCATTTTATTAATTTTATGTACTTTTTGCAGCTATTTTTTCCGGCAAATTCCATTGCCATATGAATTTTTTTAGGCAAGTCGTCTTTCGGACGTCTTATTTCCTCTGATCCGTTTAACATGTGCTTCGAGTCCTATGTGATCCTTTGTCGACTTTTGTTCAACACTTCTCGTCAAATTGTCTTTGTTTACATTTTCTTCGACTGCAACACTTTTCTTCTGACTCACAGCCATTTCATTACCTTTAACAGTATTATTTCTTCAATGTCACATTCATTCGTGTAAAGAATTGTTTCTTTATTCACCGAGACTTTAACATTTCACTTCTTGCAGCTGTGTTGGTTTATTCGCCATCTGCACACATCTGTACTTTTTCTGAATCTTATCTTCAAGAAGACTATGTTGTGTATATCTGCGACGTGTACGTGTCGTATTCCTTACACTCTCCACTTCACAACAACGGACATTGGTATCTTACTTCCTTCGATTGTTGTTTATTTAACCCAAAATCTTGTACTTGATGGTCCGTCTCTGTATTGTCTTGAGCTGGATGCAGCAAAATGTATCGTATCGTCTTTGAGATTTATTACGAAACATATGGTACAAAAAAACCCACACGATGTCAGAAAAATGTCTCTGAAAAAAATTCTTCTAACTGTCTCCGTAAACACTCGTATCTTTTCGGCATAAGACCGTCAAGTGAGGATATTATTCTCGCATAAATATGTAAACAATTGAAACTATGTCCTAGTCAATGCTTAGCAATTTTGCTCCAATAATATTTCTTTTACACTGTTTCGCCCCAGGCCAAAAATGAACTATGATGTTTGTTGGAGATTTTTATCTGTATCATTATATGTTTATTTGGCGATGGATTTACTTTTAATCGTTTATGCAAGAATATAATTGACTTGGCTGTAGAATGGGGTTTCCATCCGATGAACGATGTATTCCCATTGATCGATGTATCCATCAATGAACGATGTATTCCCATTGATCGATGTATTCCTCAATGAACGATGTATTCATCAATGAACGATGTATTCATCAATGACCGATGTGTTCAGCAATGATCGATGTATTCCCATTGATCGATGTATCCATCAATGACCGATGTATTCCTCAATGACCGATGTATTCACCAATGACCGATGATTCCATCAATGAACGATGTATTCATCAATGACCGATGTGTTCAGCAATGATCGATGTATTCCCATTGATCGATGTATCCATCAATGACCGATGTATTCATCAATGACCGATGTATTCACCATTAATCGATGATTCCATCAATGACCGATGTATTCCTCAATGATCGATGTATTCACCATTGATCAATGTATCCATCAATGACCGATGTATTCCTCAATGATCGCTGTATTCACCATTGATCGATGTATTCACCATTGATCGATGTATCCATCAATGACCGATGTATTCCTCAATGAGCGATGTATTCACCATTGATCGATGTATTCACCATTGATCAATGTATCCATCAATGACCGATGTATTCCTCAATGATCGCTGTATTCACCATTGATCGATGTATTCACCATTGATCGATGTATCCATCAATGACCGATGTATTCCTCAATGAGCGATGTATTCACCATTGATCGATGTATCCATCAATGACCGATGTATTCCTCAATGACCGATGTATTCATCAATGAACGATGTCTTCACCATTGATCGATGATTTCATCAATGACCTATGTATCCATCAATGACCGATGTATCCATCAATGAACGATGTATTCCATCACTGACCGATGTATTCATCAATGAGCGATGTTTTCACCATTGATCGTTGATTCCACCAATGAGCGATGTATTCACCATTGATCGTTGATTCCATCAATGATCGATGTATTCCTCAATGATCGATGTATTCCGTAATGAACGATATGTTTTGATAGATACTTTACAGTAATGTTGAATTAAACCTTTAATTATTTTTGTGCTATTTGGCAGTTATTTGGAGTACATATATACCAGGTGCAGTGCAATGAAACCTCCCTCTGTACCCAACACCCTTTGAAAAATACATTATATCGTTTGTTGTTGATCTGTACCAAACACCCTTTGAAAAATGAACTATACTGTTTGTTGTAGATTTTGATTTATGTTCATTAGGTGATTTACTTATTAGTTACTGTCTATGCCAAGACGTATTTTAACTTTACTTGGCTGTAAAATGGAGTGTCATATGTTGAAATGTTAATTGTTTTTAACTTTCGAACATCTCGTTATGCAGCCTAATACGTCCGATATTGGTTTAAGTATGACCAATGTATTCATCAATAAACGGTTTATGCCGTAATGAACGATATGTTCTGATCGATACTTCACAGTAATTTTAAATTAAACTTTCATTAGTGTTATCAAGCCGTATCATTCTTCAACAAGATGTGAATGGTGCAGTATAATGCAGTATATATATGCAATCAATATGTATGTTCAATGAGTCAAATCTCCTATTTAATTATTCAGATATGCACCATGAATGTTTGTTCATTTCCGGTCATGTATGAATTTGAAAACATGAACCTGAAGTATTGATTCACCGGAAATTGAAAGATAACCAAGAATTGTACAATCTAGAATGCATGTAATTTGGTCATGATTTTATTCACTGAAAATATAATTCCTCTCGCATACAATGTCGTCTTGAAGGCAGCAAAATTTACATAATTTATTTTGTGCTTCACGTCAATGAACAACAAATTCTGATGCTTAAATAACTTGTCTGTTCAACCATCGTATATATTGTCAATGCCAACATATCCTGTAAAGGTCTGGTCAATCTGGGATTGAATCAATTCGACCTCGAGAGTTTCGGACTGTCCTTGAAATATTTCTTCTGCATGCTAATGTGCAATAAGTTACATCTTAAGCAACACCAAACTGACCATGGTTAATTACGTGATATCGGGCCACATGGTGGTCATATTTTCCCATTCCTAACTGTTAAATTAACAACACATGGTAAACTTGGCCATCGTATTCAATTTCAAAAATATTTCCTAGAAAACTCCGTTGACCCTTATCGTATTTTAGTGGTATAGTTCGGTGTTAAACAAATATACGATCAGTTATTAATGATTATCAATATTTAACCACACGTAATACTCTGTGGTTAATTACGTGATATCGAGCCACATGGTGGTCATATTTTCCCATTCCCAAACTGTTACATTAACAACACATGGTAAACTAGGCAATATTTTTTTCAATTTCACAAGGAAACTTCGTTGACCGTTAGCAAATTGTAATGGTATAGTTCGGTGTTCAACAAATATGCGTTAAGTTATTATATGATTATCAATATTTAACCAGACGTAATACTCTGTGGTCAACTTATTAATAATCCATTAATATTCATACGATTCATTTCAAGCCACATAAAACATTAATAACTGTTATTGAACTGTAACTAGCCCATTAAGTTGTCAAATGAATGTATGACATACAATGCGTATTTGAAACATTCAGGTACTATACCACTTAGTTACACAGTCAGTATCCAATCACGGACAAGAGTATCAAACATTGGTGATTATCTCAACAGTAAGTAAATTCCCATTGGACAGTAGTTAGTAGTATTCCTAAAATGCATAATTAACAGTGCGTAAGAATCATGGATATTACCCTTATCTCCCGACATTAATAGATACCCGACGGATTAATATGTTGTCTCCCAATAGTTAATTTGAACAAAATATCCAGTATGGAATCCTTTTTTAATGCCCCCGTATCGATAGATCGGGAGGCATATAGTATTTCACCTGTCCGTCCGTCCGTTCGTCCGTCCGGTCTGGTTAACCCAAATTGACCGTTTCTTCTAGCATAAATATGGCTTGCTACAAAGCTTTCAATCTTGCATGGATGTTGTATATGACCACTCTCCACACGCCTGTATCACCTGACCACATTTTGGCCTTCACCTTGACCTAATTTTGGACTAAGACTTATTGAAACGGCTTCCACGGGGGCATAAGCGTTTATTGAATGCATTCTTGTTTTCTTGCTCCGATATAGGAGAAAGGGATCAATGACAAATTGTACTTATGAAAAATGCTGAACGTAAGATAAAGTCTATTAAAGACAAATCACACAAAATTCATAGTCTTAATTAGAGGAATATTATGAGTTTGTATGTGAAAAAGAACGGGTAAAATATATATAAAATTATATCATGTACATGTAGACAGAAGAATACAATGAAGTACTAGACGGTTGTGCCAATCATCACGCATGAAAAGCTTTGGGGAATACATGCATTAGCCAAGTTCGAACCACTTATAGAGATACTCGTCGGTTGAACAATACCATTACATCGTTATTTTAATCAATCATTTATGAGTGTACATTGTATGTTTAACAACGTCTCGCCGATTAGAACATTAGTCTGTCGCTGGCCAACACGTCTGGGACCTCTCGAGGACAATTGTACTGTAGTTCTCGATCGATCGTTAATCAAGCGCATGTAATTGTTTTGTGCAGACAGTAAAAACAGCCAACGTATAAACAATTACTGTTTTTTTTTTTGAAGAGATTCTGGAGTGATTAAGACCGTGGCACAAACACTGAAATGATTACTGTAAAATATGTGTGTTAGACGATCGGGTTTCGGCGTTAATCGACATAAAAGCTGAATTTGCGGCCTAGAAATCATTCAAGCTAGGTTGAAACATGATCAGAAAGTTATTTCAATGCGGACATTGGTACTTAATGCTGAATACATTTCTTGAAGCAATCTATTGAATGTGCAAACACCGACCGGAATGCATACACATTAATAGCGATCTAGTTCCCATTTACTTCAATATTGACATAAAAATCCAAATAAAACGTAAGTATTGGTGACGAATTCCCCCAAATAAATGTCTCTGTGATGTTCTTTTATTCCAACACAGCGTATCTGCTTGTATATTCGTAAACTCATTTAGTTCGTTTAGCTATACAGCGGTACTCATTAGACGGGGAGTCAAGCGTTTGATACCCGATACGCCTTTCTGGCGGAGAATTAAATTAATAAAATGGCGGTATGTTCTAAAAGTATTCCAAATTGAACTGCCCTTTTGATATTGTTTAATTTTTAACGGTTTTAAACTGTAGAATGTATTTTCTTACTATTGAAGACGTTGATTACATTTGCAACTTTCACAAAATAGTCCAAAAGGTTAACAATCGTTACCATTGTGACTTTTCGTTTCAGCAATATTTGAGTCCTTCGAGAAAACGTGTTTTCTCCAGCAATTTTCCCGGTTTTGCTCTTTGAAAGACTTCAATCAATTTGTGAAAAAATGAACTTTTAATTTATAATACAGCCTGTCAAACCCAAAATTCGTCAGATGACATTCCGGTGCTCGACCAACTGCAAAAGCCGACGGGCCGTTTACATTGTGAACCATGCAATGGAGAGCTTCAGATAGCGTCAACCTACAACCGATACATATTGTCTACACTGCGTTCCATACAACGAGAAGGTAAACATTGAGCTGGAAATTCTATTGTTATGTTTGAAAACCGATACCCTATTTTTTTCTTGCAAAATGAACACATACATTTGTATATAATTCATACAAATGAATCATCGGGCATTGGGACTGTATTGTAACTGATCCTATTTAGTAAAATAAAACTGCCGGGCTGCTTTCAAACAGTAAGGAGACAAATATTGTATAACTCTGTTGGGGTATCGGTGTATACAAAGGCAGCCATTGAGACGTGTATAATAAATTGACAAAATCGATGTAGACGCCAGCAGATTAATCAGTATCGTACATAGAAAAATATATCGGTACTACAAATGGAACGATCATTGGTTTTTTTTTCAACAAACGAAATGTACCAAACACATTGTATCAATATTACGCTTAAGTCCTTGCTTGTGGTTATTGTAGTCAGACATTTGATAAATACACCCACAATTCTAACATATTTTTACAATAATGAAATTCCGATTGCAAAACATTGGTTGAAATCAAACGGAGGTTGAATAAATAATGCGTCCCCCGTATTACAATAATTGTACTTTATTAACACTGGAAGACAAACACCTGAAAACAACTTCTACATTTTGTACAATATAAAATGATATGAAAAGACTTCTTCGGAAATCCACGAGGTCGTGGCAAATGTGTTTGTCGAATCTTAACTGGAACAACTTTGCACATGCATTACTATACAGGTTCTTGGCTTTATGATGAAGAATCAAAACACGGTATGTTTTATCACTTCTGTCACAACTGAAAATGACACATGCTTTTACAAACATGCAAATTCTATGATTTGATTGAGAATCATTTGGTGTAGGTAACTGATTGGGGGAAGCGAATGTATGTTTTTCATTAGGTAGCCCAATGACCAGGGACAATTACTATTTCTATAAGGATGGTTGAACAGTGGAACTGTCTTCGAAAATTGGTCATTTTATTTCACATTTCTGGGATGGTTGCTCTAAGAGTACACATGGTAATTACAATGGTTGGCAGTAAATTATTAACGCTCATGGTTACTAGTATCTTCATTATAATAATTAACATTTGCATCAAATGTTTATCCAAAATGACTACATCGTTGAGGTACGCACGGGTGTGGGAATAAAATTTCGAACAATTAATGGTCTTTAGCTTAGGTAATATATCTGATAACGACAAAACTTGCCGTGCAACAAATTGACATATATGAATTTACGTTGAAATACACAAACCTTGCGCACAATATACTCGGGACTGTCAGTTGGACATCACCAAAACGAAATCCGGCATCGGCTTTATAGGTGTAAGAGATAACACCATAACATTAAACGGTCGAGAAGTAACTGTTGTAAGACAGACGTTTATTGGAAGCATTTAACCAGCTTTGTTATAAATATTAAAATACTTGAATGTAGTGTTACGCCAATTTCCAATCGGTAAAGTGTACTTCTAACCGGACGAATGAGGATTAAATTGGTTCCAGTAATGATGTGTTGTGTATCTATGATTTCAATGGTTTGTTTACATAACATGTTTGTATTTCAACACAGCTTAATACCGTATGGCACCAAGTGATATGTTCTAGTTAGCACATAAAAGCCTTTGAACGTTTGTTACTGATACTAATTAAACTTGACGAACAAAGGATAGGAGCTGGCATTAGGAAAATATTGACTATATCGTATTGACACACAGAACGGCCTTGTTTTAGTTTGTCTTGTTTTGTTCTGACATTCACGATTATCCAATGATTTTAAAAGTGATATATTTAAACGCGGTGATAGAAGCTTTCTTGTTCAAACACAGAAATTGTGAAGAGTGAACAAAAGTATGAATTGACACATTTATGGTCATTGGGGGTAAACATCCGGGCATCAGAGAATAAACCCGATTTTTAGCAACCATTCAGACCAATGTCACTAATATGCAAACTTGCCAATGCAATGGGCCATTTTTAATGCGTCTTGAACAGCAGCATCCAATCCAATAAAATAATTAGTATTTAAGGCTGGTGTCCCTTTGCAAATTTGTCACTCTCTTGTCGTAGATGGCTCGACGTTGCCATAGTTGTTGTGTATGGCTTCGTTTTGTGTATGCAGGAACTGTATTTATTGTACCTTATATATGCAGTTGGCTAATATCAATGTCCATATAACAAATTTCTAAATTCACAGTTTTTCATATTACTGACAAAATTGTGTAACTAAATTTAAGACGTGTGCAAAGAGAAGTGAACAATTTAATTTAAATTACACTTCGAAAACTGGTATCGTAGTATTGTTAGTTCGTTCTTTTCAATATGCTTAATAAACTAAAGGTAACTGATGGCGTAACCATTGCAAGACGCTGTCATTCCTAACAACAAACGTACAAGCGCATCGAAGTCAAGTAAATCACATTAAATTGTAAACTTTTTTCAACTCTAGACAGTGCGTTGGTAGCAAATGCTTGTTACGAACTTCTTTACCCGCCTTTCACGTTATTGTACTCTAACGTTTGACTGGATGGTTGACCCAACATCCAGTATGATCGTATGACTTACCAAACGGAATAATTGATAAACTTTGAAACGATGGTGAGTAAGCATCTCTTGCTATTGAAATTTTAATGTGTTTGTGACAGTCCAATGAACGTTGCTCATTATTTATGGCATGGTGCTTCCTATGCATGCATATAATAATCAGGGTTATTTAGCCTAGAAAGCTTAGAGGTGGAACTTCCATCGAAATTGTGTAGGGTCGACATTTTAAAGACTTTGTACATCCAAGTCATGCCGTACAACCGACGATAAATGATCACTTCAATAGATAGTTATGTTATTCATTTGTCCAACCTATAGTTCGACCGCTCCAAATGTAGCACACCGACGATAAATCGGGTACAGTACTTGTACTTATTAAGCTTTAATATATGATCAGCATGATTAGTTTTAGTTTGTAACATCGGTATCGCTTTTATATCGTCTGAGAGTGACCACAAAAGTTAACAATTTACAGGAATGGTACTTGCATAGTGTTTGCGTTTGCCTCCAAACATAATATGTCAACAATCGTCATTAGTGGCTAAGGTCTAATTGATATGACAACAGAAATAGTATGACTTGTAGAAAAAGTATGGAATCCATGTTAGTAGCCATATCGGGAAACTAAGACAAAATCTGAAAGACTATTTATTATTCTCTCTGATATCAACAATACAAACAAAGGTATTACATATAAGCATTTCATAAACTAAGAATAGCACATACATAAACAGTAGAAGGGTAGATATATGATAGATTTGCGCTTTATTTATATTCCTTTTCCCTTCATATTTCTTTCATAAAAATAGCAACACATAAGCAAGCACTAATAGTTTGTAAGCAGCGATACATTTTATTTCTAGCTTATATATACATGTGTATACATATATGCAAGATATACAAATCTAGTTCTCCTAAAAGTATGTGTAAAATTAAATACAAAGTATATTCATTAACTCCAAGCAAACAATACACATGTATGTTTCTACATTATTCTTATTACAGGAGGCGGACCTGGGAGTACACAATTCACATTATGCAGTCATTTTCTACGTCCACTTGTAATTTCCAAGAATTGTTATAATAGTGATCCGATTGCTGACGTCATCGCCTGCTTGCATTTCCAAGGAATACATGCATAGTGCATTATTTCATGCATAGAATTGCTTCATTTAACCCCCCCCCCCCAATATTTGAAATACCATGTGTAAACTATTTTGAAATGTGTTCTAAATTTTAATATTTAATCAATTGATTTCACGCACACCGACCAAGTATGTTGTCGACTGCTGTTTCATAGAAAATGCACTTGAAATCCTTCTAAGTGCTTGATTTTTTAAACGCATAATCTAATCAATACCGCTTTGATATTCTCTTAGCTAATATAAGATCAGTATAGTTTTGTTTGGTTTGTTCAACTATCTTGGTTTGTCTACATAACTAATTCCAGACAGTTTTATTTAAATTAAGTTCGTGCATGCAACATGGTATGGATTAAAGTAGTAACTTATTAGGAATTTTCCTATAAATTGTAAACTCAAGGGCAAGCGAAATGCAGCATTGTGCATTCTGTGTTATGACTCACTGAGGTGGGGCTGCATAGTTAGTAGAGTTTTATCAATTCTCACAAGTAAACCGGGAGTTTATTTAAGTTGCTGTTTATGTCATTTTACATGTGACCAGTTTAGCTATTGGTTTATTTTCTAGGCGACACATGACATGCATTTTAAATGATACACTCTCGGAACAGATATACTAGCAGTTCAGTTTATCGTCTTGAAATCAGTTCTTGCTTCCTGGACATAATAGTATTTTTTAATCAAGCCAAACATTAATTATGCAAAACGGTAGATTATCTGTGGTTACAATCTCGAAACAAATATGACCAAAGCTTAACCAATTGTATTCGTGGTGTATGTTTGTTTGGTATAGAAAACAAAGTATAGTTTGTAAAATGCGTCCTTTATAAAGAAATTCAGCAATTTAAAGATTACTTGACAAATTTGAAACAGTACATACACAGTGAAATGTAGGAGTAATAACAAATATTTTATTTTACGAGGAAATATACATTATAAGGAATAAACAAGTTGGACGGAATATATCGTAATATCACAAGTTACAATGACATAATCACTGCTAAATACATCGCAAATATAATTCTGATGTATCAATGTAACATTAATCTATTTCTGTGATTTGGAGCCTTTGGACACACGTATCGATTTTTTTCTTGTTTGTATTTGAATGAAACATAACCAATCACTATAAAATACCTGGCATTTCAAAATCTTACCTGGAAATAACGCTTTGGTAGCAGAATTGAAATGAGTACTTAAAACAAGCACACAACTTGAATAAATTAGTGGTTACAGGGGCCTTATTCACCAACGCTGTAAGACTGAAACTCAGACTTAGACTTAAATTGACAAAATTTATAATCGTTGCCATTTGTTTACAATTAGGTTTAACCATGTGAACTTTTATCTGATTCTTTGTTGTTAGCCTCTGAACATGTATACCAATTTATTTCAATATAGGTACATTTATAACAACTTGGGAGCGAATAGAACATTTGACAATGTTAAGTCTAAGTCTGTGTTTTAGACATCGAACGTTGGTGAATAAGGCCCCAGTTGTAAACATTATGATCACAGACTGTGGTCAAGATATGACAAATTAATGAAACAAACATGAACCTAATGGAGTGTGGTGATTTCAAAAAACATGAATAATGTCGTTCTACAATATTTGCATGTAGAAATGAACAAAAATGACATTAAAACGTGATACAAGGTACATCTGTTAAAGTGTATAGAGCTATATCGGACGATATTTTTTTTTAATTTTTCAAAAATTGAAAAACAATTATGCTTTCAGTTTTAAAAGAAACTCTCTCTGTAATTTATTGGACATGCAAACTGTCCATTTTCATACGTAAGTGTTCTAGAGCACCCTATGAAATTATAAGAATCGTCGATTTTTCGACGACTGAATCAAAGTACATGGAACCCATTCAAAGTTTTAATGTGCAATTAAGGTAGACTAGTATCATACTAAAAATTATGCAAGTAATTATCTTGACATTAAATGACTGTTCGAATATAACTCTATACACTTTAAGGCAACACCTATTTTTATACATATATGTAATCAGATACTATAAATTCCCTAAGTGATGTTCCGGCACTTTTTATAAGTAGTATTACATTTGAAATTAATGTCGCTAATTATGTATTTTACAGAAAAGTAAAACTAGTTATAACTTTAAAAAGAGCCGGGAGTCACTATATGGCTTCCAAAGCGATACTTTCTAAGTTGAAGGCAGATCAATATATATTTAATTTAATCATTTAATCCATTTTAAATCCATCAACGCAGGTTGCACCACCACATGCAATAATATTTACAAATATGCTATCACCTGATATGCTTGTGACTGGTGCTGAATCAAAAACCAGATAAATTATTCAATATTTCTGTCATAAATGTCTTTAAAATGATCTAATAATAAAGTTCGTTTCGATATCAATCTATTTAAACAGTAATTCTTGTCATTAACCGAATTCGACGACTAAATGCGACTCCGTTCAATAGTTGCACTTTTAGCCTTCACATTTATTGATGTCTCGTTAGATTACAATAACGTTTAGCAACATCACACTGATACCTTTAAATCGCCGCCAATTCATTTGTCAATTTACATGAAATCTTGCTGTTTGCTCGTAAAAACTAATCGCATTAAATGTTATCTTAAGTAAGTAAAGGCATTGCTGTTACAACCTCCTCAGTTACAATTTGCTAATTAACTACACGATTCTGTTATATCATAAAATACAGAACAAATAAAACAAAAAAGACAAACATTAGGAAACATACAGTTAACAAAATCGAATCTCAGTTGTCAGCATAACGTAGTATAAAAATAAAATATAGTTGGAATTGGCCTGTAAATATAATTATGCTCGCAGTATAAATACGTACGTGTAAGAAAAAATGACAATGAAACGGCTCACAATATATACAATTAATGGTTCAATATCACGACAACAGAGCGGTCCAAGAAGAAATATGGAACAAGTTGACTGACATAATAGACATAATACAATACAACAGTTCAATCGTATCAACAGTATCACATACTATCAATTATTGCATAAACTAACAGTCAGTTTAAGTTACAAACAGTAATGTTGTTATTTGTTATATTATATATTATGAGTCGTTCTCCAGGAAGATCTGCTATTTGATATTATGCAATGACAATATGAAACAAGGTCAGAATATGGGCTCTACACAAACAATTGTAACTTCCCTTAAACTCAAGATATTAACACAATTTCTTTTGCATTTTCATTCGTAGGCATTATTCTTTAAAACTACGAAAACTCAAAATAGTCAAATTGTCAAAATAGCAGGTTTTCCTGGAGACTGACTCATATGTTTTTACAAACGATTTTTATCGACTACAACACTCTTACATGGTTCAACCCATTGAAAATGGATGTAAAGATTGCTATGCGATAAAATGGAGAATCAATAAGTTCATGTACCAGTTTGTGCCCGGTCTAATAGCACGATAATACAAACAAAGAATCAATGACAAGTAATACGAGGGACAGCAATCAGTAACAATGTGTATACACAACGAACATTTCAGTGCGCTATGAGTAACACCAGCATACTAAATGTCAATTTCGTTTGGAAGTTTCTTGCTGTCTTAGACATTAAACTTGTTCTCCATTTCTTTGAGGTGCATCAATTCCGTCTTACCCTTTAAGATGTACACACAGAAATATTATTTTATCTATTTTTACCCTATTTTTAGTAATAACTATGAAGACAGTTCTGCAATTGTTACATCTGCTATAATTCTGTCACACAGCTACTTTTATTCTTACAGACATAGTGCATGTACACGTATGTGCTAATTAACATGGCTTTTTACAATAATTGTTCCTGAAAGTTGCATTTAAGATATTATTGGAGTATTTTGCATACATATAACTTTCTAATATCTATACGTATTCAATTATTAGGGCCCTGCAAAATTTTTGCAGGTGCCCTATAGTAATCACCCTGTCCGTCTGTCCGTCTGTCCGTACGAATGCACCGGTAGTTGTGGGGTGTGGAACAATAGGCTATTTTAAGATTCCATTCATTCCGTCACTTGTGGGGTGCAAAATGCTACTTGTGGGTTGCAACCAAACAAAAGAAAGAACAAAAGAAAAACCCACAAATACCGTCTCATGAGTACGTCCGTCCGTCTGTCCGTCTGTCCGTCTGTCCGTCTGTCCGTCTGTCCGTCCACATTTTTCATGTTTTTTCTTATTAACTTGCAAACCAATAGAGGTATCAACTTCAAACTTTAAACATAAGGTCACAGCAACAATACACTATTGTATGCCAAGTTATGTTACTCCAGCTACAATATTGTAAGAATTATGGCCCTTTGTAAAATTTCAATTTTCCTCATTTTTCATCTTTTTTTCTACATTACTTCAAAACCGTTACAGATATTCAAATGAAACTTGCTATACATATTGACGGTGACAAAACACACATGTGTAGCAAAGGGCAACAACTCTAGCTTTAATAAATTTTGGATTGTGCCCCTTTTTCGACTTCAAAACCGTCCGTCTGTCCACATTTTTCATGTTTTTTCTTAATAACTTGCAAACCGTTAAAGGTATCGACTTCAAACTTTAAACATAAGGTCACAGCAACAATACACTATTGTATGTCAAGTTATGTTACTCCAGCTACAATATTGTAAGAATTATGGCCCTTTGTAAAATTTCAATTTTCCTCATTTTTCATCTTTTTTCTACATTACTTCAAAACCATTACAGATATTCAAATGAAACTTGCTATGCATATTGACAGTGACAATACGCACATGTATAACAAGGGCAACAACTCTAGCTTTAATAAAGTTTGGCTTGTGTCCCTTTTTCGACTTCAAAACTTTAACATTGGCCATAATTCAAAAACTTTTCTAGATATTCAAATGAAACTTGCAATACTTATTGACAATGATAACGACAGGGCCCTGATCACGACAGTGATGGTTCTAGTTGTTTTTAGTTTTTTACACATTTATAAGGGACATCAAAGCAGATGCAATTGAAATCGAAACACTGAATGATATGTTTTCTCCTTTGTACAAAGTCATATTCTAAAATAGTTCAGTACGTAAAAAGCTGGTATTCATTTCATTAACAGATTTTACGGAATTATTCATGACTAAAAAGTGTTTCAACATACATTATAAAAGCAAATATGCAATGTACATGGCTACAGTGGGTGTGTTAAAAACCAAGTATATAATTATACATAATGTTTGCTTTAATAAAAGGTATGTTATATTAAGTCAAATACTAGATTTTTGTTTCATGTTTTATTTGACATTAGTACTTAACCACATCGGAATAGGTCTGTATATTGACTCCATTACGGATATCCATGTATATATGCTTAGAGTATATTGAACAAGTGTTCTAGAAATTGATTTTCATTGAACAGGTCCATTACATTAAAACGATATACCACGGTTCTTTTGAACTGTAACAAAAACTGGACGGAAACTGGTACGTGTCCACATTGTGTAGTCTGTAAGGTGATCCACGTCGGATCAATAGGTTTTCTAGTCGTTTCTCTCCCCGCAACAACATTTCCATAACACACAACATATAATAATAAATGCCAAGAAACCACCAATACCAGCGGCAAGTCCAATAAACATAGTCGACTTTACAAACGGTGTCTGAAAATGGAACAGAATGACGTCATGTACTTGAAATTAATAAAATACAAGTCTCTTAGATCTAAGAGCCCAGGTGAATACAAAACATGAATTGTAAACTTGCACACCATGAATGTTCTAATTATTTGCTATGAGATGGAATTTCTTTTAACAGTCTTAGGCATTCAACTTAGAATTGCATTTCACATAATTCAGAATGAACTTTATACACGTGAATAAAAGAACCTACTAAAGCAAAGCAACGCTTTAATCAAACAAAGCACGTTGTTCAACACTCAACTTCTGATTCTAACTATAATGAAAATCATTTCAACAAACTTCATAATGTGAAGTTTTAATTGAATGATAACTTTACAATCTTTATAAATATATTGAAGTAGAAAAAAATGCCACGAGTTTTTGCAAAAACCTCGTGCGTTTTTTACGATAACCATTACGTTAGGTTTTACAATTGTTATGTTATTTATATATCAAGTTAATTCCATTGCCAATGAACTTACCTCTGTTGTTGTAGTGGTGGTTGTTGCAGCAACTGTAAGATAAAGAAATATGTTGTTAGATCTACATTTTCACAAGTATATATAGCTATGAAATACATCGAGGCTGGACTGATCAGTTCAGTAAAATGAAAAAATTATTATGATAACAGTTAATGGTGTCACGAGTAAAAACCCTGCAAATTCGCTAGATATTCGTAAAAATTGTCACGTAGTCGTTATGGCTCAAAATTAAACAAATAAAAGATTGCATTTGAATCGAAGTTCTCGATGTCCCGAAACATTTCCGAAACTAAAATGTACATACACAATTAAATGAAACTCGCATAGGGGGAGTTAACAAGCCATATACTTCCAGATAGACTAAGACTCAGTACACCAAAAGTAAGTAAGTAACACCATCCTGGGACTAAAGTTGACTTGATTCCGAAGATAAAATATTTAATGAGTTATTTAATTATTTTAAGAAGAACAAAAACGGAATACATGACATGATTGTTCAAACTAAATTGTTTTTTTTATGAACTGCGGCGTATGTGAAAACATTTTCCGAGATATATGGACCGTTACATACACGTATTTATTTATTGTCCAAATTTCTGGGAGTTAATATGATTATTATTGTGAAGTGCAGGAATCGCAGTCGTTGCACACGACCGTTGCAAAAGTCGTGTTCTGTCTTGTCCACAACTCGAAATTAGTTTAGTGGCAGTCCAGTGTTCTAACATGTGATTGCCAGGTGTTTAGAGGGGGTTCCACATCTGACAAATTTGCAACCATTTGACGGGAGATATATTAAGTAGTGCCACCATTAGATTTTTTTATAACCAACTTAAGTGCCAGTTAAATGACGATATGTACTTTTTAAATACTGCTCATAAACATTAAGAGTACGGCCGATAAAAAACACACGCTGTTATAATCAAAGCAACATAAATTATATAATATTATAATAAATTCTTAAGAGTGTACTTAAAGTAACATAAATTATATAATATTACATTGCTTAAGGGAGTATTTATCCTACAAAGCCACATTGTGTTAATGCATGGTCTATAACAGTTCATAACGTTATTATACAACATTTAATATTGTAGATCACAATAGTCATGTATTTCCAAACCGTTCCGTGTCTTAAACATATCTCTATTTGTTATGACATCGTCATGGGGATACAAATAATTCATGACATGTAAGTTCGAATAACTTTTGACTTACATAGAATTACATATGTTCCATTGTGTTGAGCTAGACAGAATTATGCTTTAGTTGACATTCACATGGCTATTCATATTATATACTACCTCATAAATTATGCAATATGGAATGCGATCCGCTCTTGTTCTTTGAAATTACGACCAACAATTGGCACTAACGACTCTATTGAGATTGAGGGTTTCAAATAACTTAAAGACTATTAAACCAGTAATGAATAAGTATTTATTGATGTAGAACCGTACTTCGCACATATTTGTTCCGGATCAACAGCTTTCATAGAGTTTGCTTTGTGATCATCTGATGTTCACTCATGAATTAGCTTTATATTTCATATTGTCCTATTTGTCTTTTGAACTCTTTTGAAACGAATGTACTGATAACTATCGAACTGATTGTTTAACGTTTTTGTTTTGATTGATATATGGTATGATATTCAGTTGTATGACTGTTGTTGGTGTCGTTTCTAAAGCTGCAGAACATGTTCTAATAAACATCTGTAATGAAATTAATGATCTCAGAAGTTGTCTCATAATGGGGTTAGTCATGCTTTTCGCGTACATCTGTACCTAATGCAATAACGTCAAATACAAGGTAAAAATTTCTATCCTTTTCAGTTCACTCTCTCGTTCCGAAAAAGGGTCTTGGCGTTAACATTTATTTGGAACATTTGAACTACATGACTGTACGAGTAAAAGTTTTAAATAGATGCGCATGAGAAGTCCACCTCTTGTGTAAACGTCACTCATATTATCTGAGTAGTGATTTTAGTGGTCACTCGTCTCGAATGTATACATTTTTATTATAACTATCATTTGTGCACAAATGCGACCAGCTTCATCTCGGCCAGTATATTATAGCGGCTCCGGAGTTACTGTTAATCCTATTGGAGCTGTACATTGGACCCATTCAAACGTCTATAATTTTGATATATGTATGCATCCATTGTTATAAACGTCTATCGTCTTGCGTATGAGAGCACATACTAAAATACTAAGGCACATCGCTTCTTCACTCCGCTATGTGCGCTTTGTTCTGATTCCCTCATGACGCGCAATAAGGTGACGTCGCAAAGTGTAACACAACTTCGACGCTATTTTATGTATTTAACGTCGGTATTTTACTTATAAGCGGACGCGCTTCATCCAATGATTTGATGCACTGTTAAGTAAATTCATCCAAAGTGTATGTCAAATTAAAAATATCATCATTATATATAGCGTATAATAATTTTTGTAGCTTTTTAAAAAAAAACGCAAATTATTTTCTATAAAGGGTGACATACTCTGACCTTTAGCAATATTCGCTGCTATTTTTTTTTCAAACATCCGTTTCCATTAAATTTCTCGCACGTTATTGTGTCACGTCATTGACGTTATATGGTGAAATTTCCCGCGTTTTGGATAAAAAACGAAAAGATACTCATTTTTATAGAGGTTCGATTGACAGGCGTTGTTACTTGTGACACGACGTTTTTAACGTAATTTTGACGCGTTATTTGCTATTTTCGCATAAATAATGCTTACAAGGCTGTTATGAAATAGCTATAATGCTCATTATTTGATAGTTAAAATGATACATTATACAATTGGATACGATAAACCGTTCATTTACTATAATCTTTATAATAAGTCAACTCCCATAAATAAGAAAAGACGCGACGCTATTGCGCGCCATGCCTATATAACTGGCGACCATGAAAAGTGCGCTGTTTTTTAGATTTATTGTATTGCGTCCATTGAACTCAAAGGACAAACATATGAATGTTTGTTAGTTACGTGTAATGCTTGAACAATGCGTATAAATTATTCATGTAGACTTATGTGTTCGTTGAGCATATCAAATTATGTTTTATGGCATGTGGATAAACTTGTTGCACTCTTACTTCATGTTTCTGACCGGTCAGTAGGTTTATGTTTTCAGCATGAGACGTTGTCCAACAAGAAATACAATATGTATTAGATAAATCATAACAGTATCTAGGCTTATTTTCGGTCATGCAACATGTTTACGCTCATTTTTTTTAATCTGGAAAACCATAATTATTGCCGGATTCCGCACGAGTATCAAACTACAGTAAGATGGCATGGGTCTTATAAAGTACGGAATTTCGTTGTAAATTACTGTTCGTACTTAACTGCAGTAAAATTATACTTTGCAAGAGTCGCATAGAGATTTTTTTATAGTAACAATAAATAGTGAACACATGCTGCATGGTATCAGTAACTAGCTAGTGCGCTAACCATTGAGACACACCGTATTTCGTACTGTATATTTGTTTTTCTGGTCTGGTGTTCTGTATGTCTGAAGCATTTTAATCTGTGCAAGGTTTTCAAGGTGTAAATCCTTCAAAAGATGAACAAACTCAATGTACAGATGACTATAAAGGCCGTGATTTTTGCTGAGTGTGTATATCCAGTTTCTATTTATTCCAAAGACATTGCAGCTAACAATGACCACCCTTGCAATTAAATAAATGAATATGTAGATAAAGTATCCCCCACACTAGATTCTATAACAGAAGTAATAATTATGAAGGTATGAAACATTCTCCTGTTCAAAACGTAAGTACATGCCAGCTATTCTTACACAAATATTTTCTCTAAACCAACTTTGCAACTAAAGTTCATGGATAGGTCAGTTAAAGGAGTTCATAATAACACACAATATAGACTGGTCTCATGCGAGCCGTGCCTATTTATCATCAAATATCGGAGTTGAAGGTAAGCTGCGTCGTCGTCTCCATTGAGTGACGTCACGGAGGTAATGGCAATCTTGTTAAAACCCGGTGTCAGTCGTACATCGTAAGTATTATTTTCATTACAAGAGGTGCACATGCTGACACGCGGTAATGTTGTAAAAAAGAAATGGCAAAGTCAGAAGTGATATCGATGTCATCATTTGTTTTAATTTAAGTTCAAAAACGTTCACGTACTTCTCGAAATCAGACAAACACAATTTCTTACATGGGCCTGATATGTAATGCCCCGCAGATGTCTACGCAAGGGCTCGCTTAATAAACGTTATTGGTTTCTCAAATTTACAAAATGGTCAAGGTCAGTCAACATCGTACAGATGACGCCGGGTTTTAAAAAGATTTTCATTCAATTCTTTGAAGACGACGCTATAGCAAACTGAAAAGAAATTTGTTTAAAAGCCGATATTGGATGATAAATATTAACAGATGGAATAACGCCATGATGTATTCTGTATTATCATCAACCCCTTAAACTGTCCTGACCTTGGAATGTAGTTGTCAAGTTGGTTAAGAGAAAATAGTTGCGTAGGAATAGCTCGTGAGTACTCTCGTTTTGAACAAAGTGTGTTACGTCTTCATAAGTATAACTTGAGTGTGTGTGTGTGGGGGGGGGGGTAACTTACTTTAAATATTCATTGATTTAATTGCAAGAGCATGTGTAGTGCCACGCCTGGTGTACATATTCAAACATCATTTAGTTATTTTAACACATTTTGTAAAATATGTTCAATACAGGATTTGACACGTGTTTCACTGGGTTATACATAGTCCATTATCATAATATTATCATATTTCATCGACGACGAGCATTAATTTTAATGGCATTGCAAATATTTTTACAATTTCCCGATATAGATGCTAAATGTCTAAAAATTGCAGCGTGTCATGTTAAAGGTCGTCATTCTCAATACTAGCCGATATAATAATATTTGGTGTCTTTGTTTTGATTAGTCTGTGCTATACGCGTTACTGTATTGGGTTTCTGAAGTTCAATGCCTATGTAGGGATGATATTTTTAAATCTGACGCAAGATAGATTTGTAATTATTACTTGTAATTATATTATATGTGATTCATGGGCCAGGGCCAATGGCCTAAAATCTTGAAATAAACTATATATTTTTAAATCTGACGCAAGATATTTGCCCGTTTTGTTATGTCGCAATCATATTTACCTAATATGATTATGCACCTTAAGGACTTTATAGCAGTGACGTCACTCAGTACAAAACAATATGTGTAAAAGTTCGATCAATGTTCGGCGTGTTCTAAATTATTTACCTAAGTTTATTTTATTATTGAACACTGTTGATTAAAAGAAAATAAGTCAGCTGTTAACAAATGAACGAGTCAATAATATTTGTCAAAATTATACACGGTTCAACGGGACGAAATCCTTTATGGCCCTCAGCTGTTTTGCAAAAATGGGTGCATTGATTGTTTATGCATTTGATCTAAAGGTACATTCCATTCAATGACATTTTTATGTCAGTTTTGTCATTTTCTGTAATTTATTTATATCAGTTTTGTTATTTTCTGTAATTTATTTTTGTCAGTTTTGTCATTTTCTATAATTTATTTCACATGAGTTTAACTTCTATACTACTGTATAATCTCAATAACAAAAGTACAATTACAGTCCGTTTAAAGTTAACCGATAACGGTTTTAAACACTTATAGAATCGACAGTACCAAACCTAGACTGATATCATTTGGAAATGCAGCTTCAATAGCTTAAGAAATACCGAGGTAGCTGTGTACTTTAATCCATGTCGAAGAGTTTATATTACGTCTGGACTTTGATCGCAATCCAGTGAGTTATACACATGCCCATATATGATATCAGCTACTAGAATACTTTTATTCAATTAGTGATTGATTAATATTTTAGTATTCTATAAATACCACTGTGATATAACGTACACCGGATATTGCTAGTAAAGTGAGTAATATTTTTAATTTTGAGGAGACCAGGGTGAGTTTAGATACGTTATTTTCCAAATTACTGACTACGTATGCATATCTCAATTTAGTTTTAACTTCTTCTGGCATTTTTGTAACTTTGTAGCACACTATAGTATATAAGATATTCACAGGAAGGTTCAAATGATCCAGTCTTATGCCGTTACTCACTCGCAAATATTGACAGCAGTACTGTACACGCTTCTAGAATGACTGTATCAACAAATTGAAGATTTTTTGAACAGGCCATTTTGTTTATATTGAACCCAAACGTGTTGTGACCAAATTTCATAAATATTGATCGAAAAACAACTAAGATACACATCAAAACAGATACAAGTGTGTGTACAGAGTATTGCTGTTTAGTGTACAGAGTATTGCTGTTTAGTGTACGGAGTATTGCTGTTTAGTGTACGGACTATTGCTTATTAACATGAGCAAATAAAGTATGTAAATGGACAGTTTTATCGTATCATTACGTCTGCTCATCAATAAGCTCATGCCTTATTAGCTTTATGATATAATAAGAATATTTTTATATGATAATGTTAAATATTTCAATCTGTCAGGCTGATGAATGCAATGAACAAAATAAAATACTGATTTTCATACATTAAGTGTTCTTATGACAAGAACAAAGTGATATTTATCTTGAATTTATGTAATTCGTTGAGAGTCATGCATATGGTCAAATGGCAAATACGGGCATTTGCTTGCATAAAGTTTATTTATGCTCAACTACAATGTAGTATGAAACATAATTAGTTCCTACAACAATTACATCACTAATACTATTTAAGAAAATATAATTCTGCAATCGTTAAGTCTTATCAATTCGATATTAAAGTTTCAGTAAAACACAGCATTCTAATCATTTGAAGCTAGTGCATAGAAATAACTTAAGCATGAAAGGGTTGTATACTGACAATGTCATCTAGGTTTTGGATGTTATTATGTGACACTCAGTGTTGTACCGGGTATATATAGTCACAAATGGAAAGTCTTTCCTTTCCTGAAGACAAGGGTAACTCCTAAAGCAATTCCAATAATACATATTCTTTAATCTGAGTTATCTTTATATCATGGTTAAAATGTTAAAATCTAAACACTAACTTAACAGAAAAGAACTGTTAACTGTATATTATATAAATTACATAACATATATTTTTAATTGTGACTAACTCTCACTTCAATCTATTCCAGTTAATAACAATAATCATATGTTTGAAAAATCTAAGATATATTATAAATCAAGAACACACAATTAAGTGTTGCTAAAAGAAAGGGGACGTATCTGCTATATTGTTTTGTATTGTATTTTGTATTATGTTGTCACAAAAGCACTTACAGAGAATATTGATATGTGGGTGACAATGCATTTCTATCAGACTTGTTTGCCTGACTACAGAAAATTTCTCAAGGGGATCTGGCATTTTCTTCACAGCAGAGGTTAAACAAATTATTTTGCTCAGTCGGTCAAAGAAGCTATTGTTCTCATGAAAGTGAACTGATCCCATTCTAAGCCCTGTACAATTGGTGTACAAGGTTAATATCACAACATGTAAAATTCAGGTGGTGTGGTTCTTGGAGCTAGGACTAGCTTGGTACAATTATTGTATAATGTAGTACATACAATCCAATCTTAATAGGTACAGATCTATACAATAACGAGTTATTTTTACCAAAAAACCCCACTGATTATGCCTTGTATTTAGTCAATTGTGTGACAAATAGTCATGGCACTTACTCTGTACACTATATAGCAATACTCCGTACATGATACAGCAATACTCCGTACACTAACACCTGTATTTATTCTCACAATGCACTGTTATTTGCGATTAGTTTAGAATACTACATTTACAATATTATCTTTGTATCAAGAATGACAATTCGCTCGATTCAAGTTGTGTTTTTAAACGAAGAATATAAACAAAAACATCTTATTTCGACCGATCGAGCTTACTTTTTTCGTGAGTAACGATACGAGTTTGGTCGTTCAATCACCTTTTTAAGAAATTCCTGGTAATTTTCCGGTTACACAGTCTAGGCAAATTTATGGAAGAGATACTTTTGTATAAAATATATATGAAACACATTCAGAAAGACTAAAAATCGTCTCTGAACTTACCCTTGTCAACACTAGAATGTCGCGAAAATTAATTATTTTACTCATATTGCTAGCAATATCCGGTGTACGTTATACCGCAGTGAATACATTGTATTGAAAATTGCTCAAAATACTTACGCCAAAAGCGCAATATAAGTTATTAGAAAGTATGTGTTTACAATTACGTACAGTGTTTTCTCGAAGTTAAGAATAAAAATTATGTTTATCAAACTACGGCATCTGAAGGACGAAGGGCCATAGCTAAACCTGCTGCAGCAAAAATTCCTTACTTTACGGTCATCTTCACATATTGGGGTTGACCATCTGTGAAAATTTAAAGACACTCCACCGAACAGTTAATGAGGAGTTCAACACACAAATTGTTTCATAATGGGGAATATAGTTAAAAAACAAAGGGCATGACTCTCTGGTATAAAAAAGATGTAGGAAAATGTCCTCCCTTACGGTCAACTACACAATTGGGTTGTTCATCTGAGAAAGTTTGAAGAAATTCCACCCAACGATTAATGAGGAGTTCAACACACACGATTTACGATACGTGTGTACTGACGGACAGGGCCATTGTTATATGCCCCCCCCACTTATAAATATTTTAAGTGTATGGCCACAAACACCGATTATTAGCAGTAACTCAAAACGAACAACTTTTACCAATTTGGAGGGGGCACTTTAAGGTCATACGCATAACGTACATCACTTCAAAATATATCTCACCTGAAGTAGAAGCATCCAACAACACACCTGTTAGTAATGTCAGCGTCAATGTTGACGTGAGTAAACAACATGACGGCAGCCGCACCATTATGTTCACAATGTCTTTAACGCGCACCATATTGTCCACAATGAGTATAATATAGAATATCACAAAAACTCTCTTCTATAGCTTGAATCGTCGGAATCCGTCTGTGCTTAAACGGGATCGGGAATCATTGTCCTGAAATATAAAATATAAGATAAGCATACACATCAAATGTTACACGAGGTGAAATAGAAAAACACATTAAAAATAAAAAATCAAACAAAAATCAAAATTGCACCCGTTACAGGACATTGCCGACATCATTAACACGCTCCCATTGGACAACGAGTGGGGGTTCTGATATTAAAACATACTTCAGAAACACTAAAACTATTGAATGAAAAAGTTCAGTTTTGTAAAAAAATCTATATCTTATATATTAATAGTATATAATTATAATAACACGGTTACTAAGATTTAATAATGACAATAACGACATTATTTATAGTGGATGACATATTTGGTTGTAGACCAATATTCAATATGGTCCATCATGATTGGTAAAATGGAAAATTTTGAAAGGTCTTTCAATACGGTGGATATCAAATATTTTCTGTCAGTTGGAACATATTTTATAGATAGAATTTTGAAACCTTCTGGTTTGGTTGGAAACCTTCTGGTTTGGTTGGAAACCTTCTGGTTTGGTTTGAAACCTTCTGGTTTGGTTGGAAACCTTCTGGTTTGGTTGGAAACCTTCTGGTTTGGTTGGAAACCTTCTGGTTTGGTTGGAAACCTTCTGGTTTGGATTTGAAACCATCATTGAAACACAAACATAGAATCTGTCCATGAATAATAATAGTTTTACATTAAACGAGACACGTTGTCTTATCAGGATTGTGTCACATGCAGTATCAGGACAAGCACTTAACTGTGCAATTTACACATGGATAGATGGGAGGATCTTGATCGACAACCGGATATATTCTCCAATAAACCATTCAACAAGAAGCATGCATTCATTTCCTACAAGATATTGATTTATATGATAACAAATATGGACTGTTGAAAAATGTGGAGCAAAACTGATAAGCAATAAAGCACGATGTGTGAATTGATTTATTTCGTTCAAGTATTTTTTTTATCTTGCGTAAATTGCGTTATTGCTTTATTGTTGTTTCAATCCCCATGATGAATTTATCTGGTTGGAAATAAAATCCTTGGTGAAGTGAATGTTTTTGTTCATGTAGGCCATGTGAAAGCTTTAAAGCAATTTACAAGATGCGTTGTAGGTCAATTTTATTGAGCAGAAAAAATTGATGATGTAAAGAGTATACCACTTTTTAACATTGTCTAATTTTCCTTAAAATGGTTGTCGACAATTCCGTATTGATTTGGTGATCCGACAACAAAAAAGCATTCCACTTATATTTGACAAAAGTAAATATGTAGAAAAAATATAACATTGTTTCACTCTCAGATAACATTGTCGATTATGCAGTTAAGGTCACAATAAGACAACCGAGTTGTAAGTTAAAACCTTTATTATTAGTACAGAATAATAGATCTACCAGAACTTTCACCGAGGTTGACCGTGTCATGTAACTCGTTTAGCGATCTCCCAAAGTATCTTGGCTATATATAAACTGCAATCAGCAACATATTCGTGTATGTGTTGTAAAGTTTACTTTTTAATGCTATTGGCTAATTGGGTACTATGTTATTTTGTTCGCGGAAACCATACGAAAGCTAAATAATGCATAACCACGAACATGCACAATGGTCACCTGAGAAAGAATTCACTATGATTCATCCCGAACTTTGAGCAATTTCTAAAAAAAAGTATAACTGAATGCATGTGTCACATATACCTCCAATGCGGCACGTATGGTTTAAAATTTGAAAGTAAAGGGATTAATTGGTGTTAAATTACATTGTGTTTTCAAATTATCTAGTCTAGTGGATTTGTCCATCGGGAAATATATCGACTCTGATCTCCCATTCACTATACTAAGAACACAGTTTTCTTAGTATAGTGAATGAGGGACCAGAGTCGATACAGACCCTTGTGGACTTGCCAAGCTCCTCACATCATTGACTTAATTGCGTTATCGCTCTCGGTAAGCACTGCGTACATATGTGTTACCACGTTAGAAATCGAAGAAATCGGATGCGACACAATTTGAGTGAGGATATGGCGCGATGAAGAAAATACTGAATTTTAAAGTAAACGTTCTTTTGAAAGCCGATTTAATTAGTATTTATAATGATATCTAAGCAGGGAACTAGATAGTTTTGCTGATTGATTTATATTTTCTTCGTTACTTGTGCCACTATATCACCTGTCTGAGACTATTTATTCTAATATCGATATCAATAACGATCGTGAATAATACAATTAGCACCAAAGTAAGCACAATGTAAATAAAAACCGGTAAAAACTAGAAATGTGTCCGTGAGATACGCAATCCTCCTAGTAAATATCATTTCAAATGGAAAAAACGTCTTAGTGAATATGACAGCATTTCTTCATTGTGTTGGGACAAGGAAAAAGTAAAAGTAACAAAGGTAAAAATTGACACAGCAGATTCCATCCTTTACGCTCAACTATACATTAAGACTGTTAATCTGATAAAGTTTGAAGAATTCCACCTCACAGTTAGTGAGAAGTTCAACACACCATATTATTCATTATACAATTTGTGGTGAGTATAGTAATAGTAACAGAGAGCCATAGTTTTAGTAAAATTTGACGCAGCAAAAACCGTCCTTTATGGTATTCAGTAAATTGAGGTTGTTAATCTTAAGTTTTAAGAAAATTCGCCCAACGGTTTATGAGGAGTTCTGCACAGCCGTACAGATAGCACCATTGCTATATGCTCCCACTTTTAAATTAAAAAGTAGTGTTTAGAATACTAAGTACATGTATATCGTATCAATATAGGATTGCTAGCTACTGCAACGAGTTTGCCGATTTTTGTATGGACGGACAAACTGAAGCACCAATGTAATATGCATATAACTGAGACATTTGTACAAAGAAACGTTTAATTGATTCGACGGGCAACAGTTACTGTCTTTCAGAATCCAATGACAGATGTACGATCAAAAGTTCATTTAAATACAGAAATAAAACTTTTTCGAAATTTATGAAAAAAATGCTAGCTTAACCTGGCAAAAATGTACTGTTTACACTACTAGTAAATGGCATGGGATTGTCCAATGTATAAGGAAATAGCTTGAGTATTGAAAGATCTAACAATATCACATCGCGTGTAGTAGAATAGTTCCACCTCTCAGACACGTTACAGCAACAACTAGAAAACCAATCAGTCTTCAAATCATTCGTACAAAGCAAAGTTTCTTGACCCGAGTAGATCTACTTCAATCTGACGGCAAATAAGTTCATAATTGTCATTCGATTGGGAAAATGTTGTAAGGGATAAAAATAAAACCTGTACCAAAGTCTAACTTAGTTCAACGGAATGTTGTATTGTATGATGTCAACGACACGGCAATGATAATGGTTTTCAATTTGAACCATAATATACGTGGGTGAATAAAAAAGTTCGTAGAATTTTGCCATATTTTTATTTTTAGAGATATTTTCTTCATATTTATACTAAATTAATACACCGGTATTTGCTTTAATTCGACGCGTTGTTAACGATCTGTCTATAACCGTTTAAAAATATGGATATCTTAATTATTTGATACAAATTTATACTAAACCGTATACTGTGTTGAGATTTTACGCCATTTTATCATATTTTACTACATTTTGTATTTTTACGAAACTCGCCTTTATGGTGCGTGTCAATCAAATGAGGTATAGCAGTACCATTTAAACGGCTTTGTGGGTCGCGTACGATGATTGAACATAAGACCTCTCGCATTCGAAGCGTACTGACAATGTCTTATAATCTAGATGGTCCATGGTATAAAAGTACACAAATGGCCATGTAACTAATAATTAATTTTAGTATTCTGGATATAGGTTCTTATTTATTCCAACTCGTCTATTCCGTTTTTGATGTCGAAGAGTTCGAATACTGTAGCGCTTTTCGTACGATCCATCATTTCGCTTTGGAGAACCGAACTGCTATATATTTCGGAAAAGCCTCTTAGTAGTTCTTCAATTCTAGAACACGATTTAACATTAGGAAAATTTAAATGTAATGATATGCATAATTATGTGGGGTTGTTAATGGTTTTACTGATAATAAACTCACCGCCTTAAATAGTCCAAAAAAAGAAAACATTGATGTTGCAGTGCATTAGCTACAAATCAATGGAACACGGAAAGAAAACAAATGCAAAATGAATATTAATAAATCAATAGAAACAATCCCATAACAAACACATTTCCTCATACAACGCAGATACCATGAGAGATTGGAAATATCAATGTTACAATCGGGCTGAGATGTATCTCGCAAATCGACATACAAACGGAAACACATAAACACGCGTCGACGACGTTCACATCAAGGGTGCTAATTGATTGTGCAATTAAGTTCCAACTTGATTAGGATCTGCGCTGATTTATCTATTGTTTTGTATCCGATATGGATATAGCTATCGAGTGATTTGTTGAATATATAATAGCGAACACAATGCAATCAGTACTTAAATATTAACGAGCCTTACATGTACTATGACGACTGTATAAACAATACCATCAAACAAACGGTTTAAATGATGCTACTTTGCATACCATTATTGTAATAGTTTGAAACAAAACAGACAAAGCTCAACTTTGACAGTATATAGACAAAATTATCTTTTTAATTGTTTGAAATCGTTTTTTTTTTATCTATTTCAGTCTAAAGTCGTGTGATATTCTTCCACAGGCGTTGTTCTGTTTGTAATTTCCTTGGCCCAATAGACGGTCAATCCGACATAACGGTGGTTGCTTCAGAAAATGAACAACCACTAGACATAATGACAACAAACAGGCGACAAAATAGTTCATAATGCAGGTTGATTAATTAATTTTTTTCTGTCCGCCATGATCATCGTCAGACAAAAGTTGAATACGTAATCGCAAAATGAGTTTGAACATGCAACAAAGGTAATGCGTGCGTGGTATAGAGCGACAAGTACACGTAGTTATAAGAAAGCTATCTTTGGACATTTCTTCAACAAATTCAAAAGCTGCCCGTTATATATGTAGAGTCTATTTGATAGTCAGATTTGTCTAGAGCTGTATTATACGCCCGGAACGGTAAATAATTAATTCTGGAAACAATTGGACTGAGCAAATGGCTGTAAACACATCAAACTAGATTGCGTGCACCAAACGCTGATGCCTCGGTGGAAGCATTGTCCATAACAACTATATCAACCTGGCGCTATAATTATGCTTAAATTGTGGATATAGTAACATGGCATTGTCAATTTATGGTATTTAAGATGGCTAACAAGTATTCCAAACTTGAAAGCAATACCTGTGTGGATTTTGAAATAATTTGAGTTTCAAGAATTGAAACATTTTCAATTGGAAGGATGGACAAACGAACGGTCGACGGACGGAGACGAACGTACGGGCATGAAATCACTACATCAGTAGATGCAGGACATGAAATACCAAATAAACAATCCAAGGTTTAACAATGATAAAGGTGTCGAGCCTACTGCACATTTAATATACATTAATGTACATTTTAAGGTTATATGGTTCTTTCCTCAACATTATCTTGCACGTGCCACATTACTTGTACTTGTATTTTATTCATCATTTTTGAAATGGTGTAGGCCTTAACTGCTTATCCAAATATCAACAAGGTCTAGTGAAACTGCCGAATGTAAACTATCTTGCGTTATTTTAAGACGAGATTTCGGAGATATCATACCATGAACCATTGAATACGGAATCTAATCATACACAATTATGTCGTTTTATTTTGAAATCTGGATTTTGTACCGACATTAACGTTAGTAAAATGATAATGGTCTCAAATATAATATTGAACAGTGAAATCATGAATAAACCTAATAGGATGTTAAATATATAGTTACGTCATTATAACTTTATCTAACTATTTCAGTCTATTCATATGTTTTGTTTTTTTAAAAATTATTTCCGTTTTGATTTTCTTCATTTCAGTTTGCAGGAAAAAGGCCGGTTGAAACAGTTACATGTAAAATAAAATCGCCTTGACCTTTTTAAAACAAATACAAAAATGTACTTATAAATTTTACTTAAACAAGACTGGATCTAAATTTGAAGACGTATGTTAGACGAAGTATTAAACGACTTTTATTCAAACAGACAGATCCACCAACATACTTTATATATAGTTTCATCATATTTATATTCAGATTAAATCAGTTACCTTTGTGATAAAATACGTCCTATGATATATCCATAACAAATTCGATCGCTTCAAGACATTAATATACAACTCCGTGCTGTGGACTTTAATTTCAGTCTATGGCGTCTCATTGAAACTGTGAACTAATAACGCCAGTGTTCAATCATTGGAAACCAATAACCCGTGGTTTGCGTTGTCAAGTTCACGCTAGATCAACTCAGTTACTCATAATTATATATAAATATCGCACGTCTACAATGAGAGAGGTTCACTGGAATCAATCGGCTAGAATTGTTCAGAAGCTGTTCAGGGCACAGGTAACTGTATCGTTGACAAAGACTAAAACGAAGAAAAAAGTTTTCGTAATATATATATATATATATATTTATCTATAAAGAAAGAAAATTTCAATTCACGATTTTTTTGGATTTTTTTTTTCGTTATAAATGATACCGTTACCTGTGGTTCAGGGAATGTGCCAGGCAAAAAAAAGAAATGTCTACATTTTACATATGGTAATATTTATATGTAGCGTCATGTTTGAGACTTCAAGAACTCAGTCATTACGTATTATTCTTATCGTTTTTTGCTGACGAACAGAAACAATCTTGTTATGAGAATAACGGCACAGTATAATTATAAATTCCAAGGTGCAAAAATCAAACTTGCAATTGCTTTGAACCATTGACATGTTTACAAACTATGATTTCTTTTGGTTTTGCTCTGATAGAGGAGAAAACATGGAATAAATGCAAGTGCTTGAGAGAGATCGTCAGCTTGAGCATGTAGCATTACCGTAACGGGTTTCTTCATAAAATTAAAGAATCTTTCCATTTTCAACAATTGAGTTCTATTAGCAGCCGTAAAATCAAAGATGTGTATAGCTAGTTTGCGATAGAAAAAAATCGTGTTTTTTGAAAATTTCTCTGTAATTACTACACCTACAAGTATGAAATTTTGCACGAATAAATGAAATATATCTACCTAATACACACTGAAATTTCAGCAAGATCAGAAATGAGTTAAAAAAGTTTTGTTCATAAGTTCTATGTAACATTTTTGTAGTTTTGTGTGAAAAATCAAGTTAGAAGACTTGATACTTGAAACAGCTAATTTACGGTCATGTGATACGCATAACGGTATATTTACGTATTTGCAACCTACTTAATTTAAGAGATGCGAGGCCCGTCTGTGAATATGACGAAGTACATGTTATTGCTGTAAATTGTTTACAAGCGACACACCTAAATAAACCGAATCACAAGGGCCTCCTAAGTCTTGTCTTTATAACAGCAATCTCAATCCCGCTGATCACGGATTGTAACGGTTAAATAATTGATAGTAAATCATCAATGGAATACCAGATTACCTCCCTGCGTTAAACTGTAAATACGCATGTAATTTCAATATGTAATAAAGAATAAATGTCTTTTAATTGGTGACTTAAAATTCTGAAATTCAAAATGAGACTAGGTAGGAAGTTATTGTAGTTCTGTGTAATTTTTTACCAAAATCTGATGAATAGATTTTCAGAAATCTTTAAAAAACACGATTTTTTTCTATCGCAAACTAGCTATATAACTTTATAGATTGAGTATGTACTTAAGACGTTTTGCCTGGTTTTATACCGTCTGGTTTCTCTATCTTACATTGTTTAAACCCACTTCAAGATGGACACAGTTCACACGTACCAAAAATATAACTGCACTGTATTGAAATGTTTACTTATGGTTCTTGATCTATGATGCTATGTTATGCCATGTTATGCCATGTCGAAAATAACATTATTCTAATACATGTATGAACTAGTAATCTACGTGATAAAGATTGAGAACAGAAGTACGAGGTTTGGTTTAGGGCGAACCACTAGATGAAATAAGCCATCCTATTCTTAGTCTAGTCCTTGTCCCAAAATCTTATTTTCCATTAGATTAGGCGCAATGCACTTAAAATGAATTCCTCTACGGGTAAAACAAGATGGCGAATGTTTGTTACTTTATATCGCTATCGCTGGCTTAGACTGAGAAAGTCATCATAAGTAGTACCTTATAAAAGTCATACGAACATTTTAACAGAATAAAACATTCAATATCTACAACAATATAATCAGCATTTGAGTGACCTACTGAGCAATTTGGTTTATCACTTAAACTTCTTATTACTTAATAAATAATGCAGTATATTACGTCGAACATACCGATTTTTTTGTAGCACATCGTGCATATTTAATACTCATAGTATACTGGTATGTAATTCCTTTGTACTTACTTGTAAACGCCGTCACGCACATAATAAGCGTGTTCGTGGTCATGTATGTATATTGTATATACGTACTTACTTATTTATACATTTAACACAGTCTTCACAATTAGAGGGTGAGAAATAATGTCTGAAACTGCGAGTGTTCCTACCAAGGGGTTAGTTTATTCCTCTTTGTATCCCTATTTTATTTTTGGTCCATTGAGAAATGAAACAAGTTTTTGCTTATTTACTGTCTTAGTAGTAATCTCCGTATCCCTGATCAATGGTATCCATCGCAACGAAAGTATAGAAGAGAAGCATATTCCCTTTAATGCTGATTATCCGGCAAGTGAATTACTGTTACCACTGTGTTGTGTATTTTGGCATGAAGCGGTGTAGGATTGGTTGACCGAGCAACATGACAATTTTGGTGACCCAGTAACTGTTCTACATTCTACAGAAATGTATTTTTCTCCTTTTGCAATTAATTCCAATTAGTTTTACAAATACATATAACAAAAAAGAACAGTTTGTACAATATAAGCGTGATACAATTTCATGCAATGCCTATCGTTATAGTTCTAATTTATAGCATATACACGGTGGTTGTCTCATCAAACGCATGTACTAGCTTACACTTACCATTACTATTATCATCGTTACGGCTTTCTGCATTATCTGACAATTTGGAAACTTTATTAAGTGTCCAGGGTTATGTCTTATCAAATTATTTACGGAAATATTAAACTTACGATCAAATTTAAATTCTTCACAATTCCTTTACAATTATAAAATGTGGAAATGGAGCTGCAATACTAATAAAGATTTAGTTAATGAACTCATACAAACAATTATCAGTGCCCGATTTGGAGTTGTTAAAGAATTATAAAAAAAAAAAATTTGAACGTAAGTGTACGATTTCCGTAAGTACGTTGATAAAACAGTACCCAGAAATGAGACATCTCGCTGGCTTAGAATGAGAAGGTCGTAAGTACAAAATCGATATGTTGAGCAAACGCGAATAAACTGTCCGAAAATCACTCTTTACTTATGGTTAAACAAGTCATTTAAACTCCAGTTTGGTCAACATTACAAATTCAGATTTTCGTGAAAAAAGTCTCATAAGAAGCGGCCTGTGATGCCGAATATAAAATTATTATGTACCAGTCTTATAAGACCTTCTCGTTCTAAGCCAGCGATAACTTGACATGATACTCGAGGCTATTCAACGGCTATTCAATGTGTTAATAATTTTGTTATTTGAATCCATACAATACAGTATATAGCTTTGTTTTTTAATATGTCAACCAATGTTTCAGAATGTTGCTTCAGACGGTTGCTAGCCTGCTATACATTGTCACTATCGACAGTGATATCAGTATCGTCAACATGTTGTTCTTACTTAACCTTGTAAAGCCATTATGAAACATGAGCTGAACATGTGCCCGTTGGTCTTATACATCGTTATGTTCTCAAGTTCACTGGTATATGTATCAATACATCGACTAGGCATTTGTCTGTTCAATCAATATTTTAAATATCCTCTCGACGCGGAGTCATTTACAGGCGGATTAGTTAACACTCACTTCAATTATCAACATAATTAACTCTTAACTAATGGCTATGAAAACAAAGAAACATTTCCTGGTAAAGCCGTACAGTTCCCGGAATGGTTAAAGAACAAGAACTGCTGTGATTTTTTGTATCTTGTGCTACATTGTTATTTGACCTACAAACAAAATGGTCCAACTGCAAATGTTGTCGATGTGCTGAACATTAATGCCAATAAAAACATTCAAACAAGGATATAGCGATGAAGGAACGAGTGCAAAGAGGATCCATGAGATAATGAAACATAAAAGGTAGTTAAATATTTACCATCAGGGTGCATGTACCAGGTGACTTTTTAGGTACCTTTCGGCATTATTTGATACTCAAATTCACGGATACATTTTTTAGCAAAATAAGGCAATACCGTACATGAAACACATACCAGAGCGTTTCTCCTTTTAAGAAGACGGTCCTCAAAGGTCTTTTGTTCTCATTAAGTTGGAATGGATGAACAAAATGACGAAAACTATTACCTGAATCGACGATATCCGCCATGTATTTGTGCCCCTGAATACCTTACAAGGCACGTGGTACATGCACCTTGACCATGGAATATAGTTATTCAATTACGATGAAACCTCATAGTGGACTTCGGCAGTGAAATTTACCATTTCGTTGCAATATCAGGTAACTTTGGGCTGCAGTGTCATGGCGAAATTTGCTTAACTTCGAAAACAAAATGGCCGTGGTATTTATACTCTCTGTACATGTACGTCATAATGGCTCCGGTAGTGTCGTTACGCGACTTCCGAGTGAAATACCAATACTAAAGGCGAAGGATGTGGCAAAAACAGGCAAACTCCTTTTTAGATTTTTAAAAAGCGGAGAATAAAATCAAACATCGATAACATTTGGTCACATTTAGACAGTTTTAATGACCAAAAATCTTGCGTACGAAAAAATCAAGAAAACACTGTTCAGTGGATGAAAAAAGGTAACAAAGGAATGATGTATTTTTTGTTGAAGTCGTAATACTGGCTTAACTCTTTTCAGCAATAAATTGCGGGTAGATGTCCCTGCTAAACACCGATACGTTAACCCACGATATGAGTCTGGTTTTAAACGTCAAGAAAATCCATTTTTGAACACCACATTGTTCAAAAGATGTGGCATCGGGCGTGTCATTCATTTATAGAGCAGTGTGACCTCAACATTTAGCAACCAAACAAGGGTTTTTCATAAGAAAAACATAAATGTAATGTCATAACAGTGACCTCAGTATATATCACAGCAAACAGTCAAGGGGATTAACATATCATATGTCTAGTTGTATATGTTAATAGGCTGAAAAGCGTTTACACATGCACCAGTTATAGCAGTAACAGTAACCCAGCAACTGCACAATTATCGACAGAAGCAAACAAAATCTTAAATAATGCTAAAGTCCCCTTTGCGAATAAATAACTAGCCATCAATCAACATACACAACTCCTCTTCTTTCTACCAAAAGCAGAGTTCCTCCCGAACAGTACGAATCTCAGCGAATCTAATAACACATGTGTAAATTATACGAAACAACTGACCCGGATTCACTCCTAAAACCGTATGCCATCTTTCTCAGGCTCTGTGTTTGGGTCTAAAAACTTCGCTGCCACCTAGGTTGGTAGTTTGTTCCAGTCAATTACAGTTCAGGAGGTTCTCATGGTAGTGTTGTCGTAGCGCTTCTTGACAAACTTCAGTCCTCTTGTGCATGAATCACAGTTTTTAATCATGATGAAGTACTGACAGGCTGGCGAACTGCAAATGGGACAATAGCTTTTCAAGTACATTTTTGTAATGTAACGTTGCTTAACCACTCGGTTACGATCTCGTTAGTAAATATTGAACTAAATAATTTAACATGATAAAATCATTGATGCACGCGCTATATCGCGTTCGTAACGCGTAGTAATAATTATCAACGCCTTTACACACCTTTTCTTTTAATTTCATACAATTTCCTTCCATTACAAGAAGAAACTAATGTATTGCAATCGAATAGATTAAAAGAAACAAGGAAAGTTTAATGTTCTAATCTTGCAAAACTAATTAACGAGGAGGAACTATTTTCATTGAGTGTATAGATTCTGTGTTGTCAGTTTCGGGAGTAAATTCATCTTAGTGGAATTCATTTTTTGGCATTGTAATAGGTCTGGCGACATCGCCAGCCTAAAAAACTGGCCTGACTGAATGTCCTCTAGTCTGTCGTGGGATCTTAACAGCATACTGGACATGTCCATACTGAATCTTTATCAGTGCCTGAATACACGAAATACACGGAATAAGCGGATAAAAGCTGAAGGGTTTCTAAAAAAACATTTATTAGACATATCTATCTGACCAACTTCGTGCACATACTATGTGTTTTAGTTGATAAAACCCACAGGTGACTACCTAGTTTTTATGATAGATTATTTCATAGTATAAAGGCTGTCAATAAGGCTAAAAGACACACAAACATGTATAATCGATACTGTCGCCTGCGGTCTATCTAGCGGTATTTTCTATACATGTCATAGCAAATATGAAGGATTATTTCCAAATATGTTAGGCCAACTAAATATGATCTCATGTTTTAAATTAGTCAACTTCTTGTATGTTAGATGCCGTTATAATGCATATATAATGCTACGCATATGCATATCTGTGACAATGAGCATTTTGTAAATGGGTGAGACTACAGTAAATAAATAAAATATGCATGTACAAATGTATATTCAAAATATAATTTGAGTAAAAACACCAATGTAACATCTTTCGCAATTCAAATGGAAAACTAATATTAATCATGTTCGCCTTCTTATATTTTGTTGGAAGCATGTATAATAAGAACTACTAAATGATGAAAAACAAGATCACCTGTGTTTTTATGTTATCTGGGGTTGTATGCCCTTAACGCACTGATGATTTGACAGTCGGTCAGTTAAGTATGTCTAATATTTTTTGAGAAACCCCATCAGCTTTAATCCGTTTATTCCGTGTATTCAGCGTATTCAGGCACTGATTACATTCAGCATGGGCATGTCCACTAGTATGTAAGCTGACTTGACTCCGTAGGCTTTCCAAAGATGCCCACTGGGGGTCCTCTAGCATCTTCGTAACGCGTCCATGTGTTTTTGACTTTTTGTTGAGTAGTCGTTGATGACAAACCTAGCTGCTCGTCTTTGTATATGTTCCAGGGATCGGAAGATGTTCTGTGTAGTAGGGTCCAACACTGCGACAACATATTCCATTGTTGGCCTGGCTATTGTTGTGTAGGCGACTGTCTTGATTTGTTTTGTTGGAGGACACTGTCTTAATTAAGTTTCGGCGCATGAATCCCACTGTCTGGTTGCCCTCGTTGAAAACGTTACGAACATGGGTGTCCCTATTCAATGTGTCCGCTAGTGTGACCCCATGGACATTGCTGTCCTTAACTGTCTCTATGGTATATTAATGTAGTTGGTAGCTAGTTTTGGTGAGTTTGGCTCTCTATGGAGTGATTTGGAGCACTATACGCATTTGGTTGGATGAGAGATAATCTGCAATCTACTTTCCCATGATTCCAGGGCATTATCGTCCTCCTTGAGAAGCTTGCTGTCTTTCTGGTTGTGGATTTTTGGAGGTGTATGACTTCGGGGAGATCGTTAATGTATGCCAGGAATAATAGTGGGCCGAAACAGATCCATGTGGAACTTCAGAATCACATTCTCATTGTCTGATTTGGCTTCATCCAAAATCACCTGCTGATTCCCGCCTAGTATAGGAGGACTGTAACTAGTTAACATTGATATGTTGAAATCTTTAGTAAAATATAGGCGTATTCAGAAATAAAAAGTTATAAAGAAATCCGTTTGATCAGTATAAAATTATTAATGCGCCGCGTTATTCACTTTTACCATTTCGCCAAATAAGCCCGTTTCGCCTCTTGTGACATTTCACTTTGCACATATCCGGTCTGTGACCTTGCCGGTTGAAACAGCAAAAATGCTCTCAACATTGGCACTCAGGAAAGGTTTGCAATTGTCACTTTATGAATCTGGTTTAACTTTACAATGCTTATTCTTCCATACCATTGTAAACGCAATTCCATTGCAATTTTTTTCTAAAAATACGAATTCTGGTTGTCACCTGAACTGAACATTTTGCATTTTAGTTTTTCAGAATTCTAACTTCTAAGTTGTTATGGGTCTTATCAAGTAGGTTTATTTCTTTTTGAATACAAATTCGGGTGATTCAATATCATCAAACTCAAAATTCACTTAAAGTACTCCCATTTGACGAATCTTGAGTCAAAACTGAAGGTCGAATATCAAGCCATCCCTTCAATTTTTGGTTTGGCGACCCATCAAATCTGGACGAGCGTCTGTGCATAAATGACCTATTTGGACAGTTTAGAAAAGGGTTTATTTCAATCTAAATTTTGATCATCAGTTAAGATCATTCAATATGACACTTGATTTTCGACAACCAGAACTCGACACAAGCCTGTTGCCTAAAATAACCTTCAACTTTTCATTGACGACAATCTCTGATAGACAATCGCTTTCCAATTATCAATATCATTGGTAGGTGCCTGACAAGGTCTGGCATGACAATGCCTGAGTTAGAAAAAGCAAGCATCCCGAAAACTCATTGATCTTCAATTTTATGTGTGTAATACATCAGTCGGGTGCAACCACGGGCCCATAACCTGGGAATGTGCGGTGGATAGCCAGGAAAATGGCTATGTTTTTACCTTCCAGCTTCCCCGCACTGGCTGGAATTTTGTCTGCAAACCAATACCCCGGGAAATATTTAGTTCTCAGGGGCCAGGGAAATACTGGAGATTTTACCAACAGCTGGCCCCACACCGGATGGGGGGTCTTGGCAACCCAAATAAAAAATTTCTGCCCATCCACTGGGTGGGAACCATGGATGCAATGAACTAACTTAAATGCGCAATTATGCGATGCCATGAACCCGGAATTATTAGAACAATTTTTTGAAATAGAAATATTCAAAACGAAGGCAATAAAAATTTAGGGTTGGGCAGATGTTGTAGACTTTACTGGTTGGCTAGTAGTTCCCAACAGCTAGCAGTATCCGACATATGATATTTTTCGTACCAAGCGTTGCTCTAAAATTAAGATATTGAGTATAATTAAAAAACTAGGTAGGGTCAGGTTACCGGAACTTTTATCTTTGTTCGGGCCTGATCAGTTAACCAAATGACAATCTAAAGCCTGACCATCACACTTTTGCACATTTAGTGATGTTTCGGTTGTATATAATTTAAATTTATAAGCTCAATCTTCTTGAATTATAACATTGATACTAGGGCTGTAACGGTATACCGCGGTACACGAAAGACCGCGGGCTTAAGTCCCACACGGTTCACGGTACAAGAGTTGCAAATTTCGGTACGGTTCGGTATAAGCTTTTTTAGGAGCAAAATTATATTCAGAAAACGAAATTGTCTGAAAGCCCTCTGATTATGTATTATTACAATGCATCATTCATTTTCAATGTATCAATATATGTCTCATATTGTCGAAAATCATTTAAAATAGTTGATATCCACATAATAATTGCTGTTATAGAATCAACAAATTCATTGTCACTTAAAAATTATAGTATTTTAGCTGCTGTTAGAAAATATTGTATCATATCGAAATATACCGAACCGTTAGAAAAATTGACGGTACGTATCATATCGTAAGGTGAGCGTACCGTTACAGCCCTAATTGATACATGCATCTTTAAATATTTTATTGTATCTTTTCAGTTGGGCAGACGTCCCTCCAACATGTAAGGTAAGAAAATGAAAAAAATGCAGTGCTTTAGATTACAATAAATGTACCAAGTGCTTTCTCTCTCAGTTTAAACAACCACTTTTTTTTACCTCAGTCCTCTCCTCTTTTAATGAAGGAAGTAATTCTTTGCTTTCAAAACTTTGAAGTTGATTACTAAAAGTGAAATAACACATTCTCACACTTAAACAAAATAAAATCTAAATTTATGTTATAATGCCAGGTATTGTGGTAGTAAACCAGAAACAGTCTTGCATCCTATTTTGAAATTTTCAGGATTTGGCATTTTATGCAATGTAACTAACTTGTGTAATAACTTTACTTTGGATGGGAGGGTATGTGGGGTCAAGGTCACTCTTACTTAAACCCCCCCCCCCCTGGTTTTCATGACTTTCAACATCTTGTCCAGTGTTGATTAATAAAAAAGAATGTAAGTTGTATTCCTGGAAATGTTTGGGGTTTACAATCTTTTTACTTGAAAAAGCATTAAGATTGCATAAATGTTTAGCTCACAGTCACCTGTCACCACTTGGTACATGTAGCTTCTGTGATCACTCCGGGTTTCTTAACATCATTATCCTTGTATCTGTTAACTACTCATTCAAACAACTTCTTCTCCTCAACCACTTGTCAAACATTGGATAGCTGAGGATGTAGATGTAAGCAATAAATAAATGATCTGTTTTTAGCTCACCTGACCACAATGTGGTCATGGTGAGGTTTTGTCATACCGAGATGTCCGTCGTGCGGCGTGCGTCGTGCGTCCGTCAACAATTTCTTCAAACGACTTCTCCTCCTAAACCGCTTGGCCAAATTTGATAAAACTTAATAGGAGTGTTCCTTGGGTGGACCTCTACCAAAGTTGTTAAAAAATTTCCAGTCCGTTGCATAACTAGGTCACACAGGCTAAAAATAGATTTTCAAAAAGGAAACTTCAAAAATCTTCTTCTCTGAAACCGTAAGGCCTAGAGCTTTCATATTTGGTATGTAGCATCACCTTGGGGTCCTCTACAAAGATTGTTAAAATTATGTCCCTTGGGTCAAAATTGGCCCCGCCCCGGGGGCCCTTAGTTTTACATAGAGTTATATGGGGAAAACCTTAAAAAAATCTTCTTCTCCGAAACGGCTTGGTCCAGGGCTTTCATATTTGGTATATAGAATCAGCTAGAGGTTCTCTACAAAGATTGTTAAAATTATTCCCCTCGGGTCAAAATTGGCCCCGCCCTGGGGGGTCACCATTTTACATAGACTTCTATAGGGAAAACATATAAAAGTCTTCTTGTCTAAAACAACAATGCCTAGAGCTTTGATATTTGGTATGTAGCATCATCTAGTGGTCCCTTACCAAGATTGCTCAAATTTTACCCCTGGGTTCAAAATTGGCCCCGCCCAGGGGGTCACCAGTTTTACATTGACTTATACAGGGAAAACATATTAAAATCTTCTTGTCATAAACTACAATGCCTAGAGCTTTGATATTTGGTATGTAGCATCATCTAGTGGTCCCCGAACAAGATTGGGCAAATTATGCCCCTGGGGTCAAAATTGGCACCGCCCCGGGGGTCACCAGTTTTACATAGACTTATGTAGGGAAAACATATAAAAATCTTCTTATCTAAAACTACACTGCATAGAGCTTTGATATTTGGTACGTAGCATCATTTAGTGGTCCTCTACCAATATTTTTCAAATTATGCCCCTGGGGTCAAAATTGGGGGGTCACTGTTTTAAATAGCCTTATATAGGGAAAACTTGTGGTTTTCTACCAAGATGTTCAAATTATTCCCTTGGGTGAAAACTGTATATATACATGTATAATCAGGTGAGCGATATTGGGCCATCATTGCCCTCTTGTATTCAATTGCAGGTTTTGCTCTGCCTTGGCAACCGCTAATAAGGTTGATGTATTGGTTGTACCTGAGGGATCAAAGTTACCATATCAGGACCTTGAAGCCAGCTCTGATCCTATTCCTCAAACTCTAGAGCAGAAAGTGCAGAACTGGAAAAATGCAAATGATGTTTTCTTCGGTCCTGATCGTGACTTCAAAAACTATCCTCATCCGGAATATAAAGATCACCCTACAGAGACATACCAGTTTGGCTTTATACCCACAAGATGGTTCAATCACCTGTACCCCCGTCTTGGAGTTACAGGTAAAAATTTATCTGTTTCATCTAAGGCCAAGACAAAGCTTTCAAAAATCACTTATAAGTGTTAATAGTTTAGTTAAATCTTACTCCCACCAACGATACAATTACAGAAACTGCTCTGGTAAATACTCGACAATATTATGTCATATCTAAAATTTAGAACCATTATGTATTATGATATTATGATAAGAGTATGCAAAGTTGGATTATTTGCACTACGTGTTGCATGAATATTTAATTGCTGCAAGGGATGATTTGTGTAGATGTGTCACTGTGTGCACAGGTCTGGAACGGAATGGTGAATCATTTTCAAGATTTAGCATTATGCTTCACAGCTTCAGTAGGACAGTAGTTTCAATGATTGTACTATATATTTGTTTTTCACTTTTTAGGGTCTTACACGCTCATATGGGGAACATTTTTGATGGCAGTATCCAAGGGCTTCTTCCCATTGGCTGGTCTTACTTTGAAGTACTTCAGTTGGGTTGCTATTGGCAGTTATGTCTTGTGTACTACTAAATTATCCCAAAAGTTCACAGAAAAATTAGACAAGGGAGCTGACGTAAGTTATTCTTCGCGTTAATTCTTTGGTGATAAGCTTTTACCTACTTGTTGATTTTGATGTAATTGTTGAATCTAGACCATTGCGCTATTAGGACCAAACAATTGAAATGGAACAATTTAGATGTTGCCATGAGCCATGTGGGCGCACTCACACAAAAATGAAATCTTTTGCTACATTATCTATTCATTACTTGTCCTTTCACTTCGATTACAGGGTTCTCAATAAGTTTTAACCGAGCAGGTCGGAATGCTTAACCAACAGGCCTGATAAGATCCTTAATCAGGGGTTTCACTAGACCTGAAAACCCGAGGGTCCCAGGACCCTTCACTCAAAATTTTGGAGGGTCCTATTCTGAAACCCGGGAGTCCTTTCCCAAACATGCCTGTCTACATTAATGGTTAATACCATTAGCTCTTGCTAAGTAACATGAACAAAGTTTATTAATAAAATGTGTTGTTGTTTTATTTAATGTCAAATAAATGTTAATATGTACATGAATTCAGCCAAATAATGGCTTATTTACAACTTTATATGATTTTCTAATAATTAAAGTAGGCTACAAAAGTGGTAGTCTTGAACAGGGTTGTGAGGCTAATATAGATTCATGATACCAAAAACAATATATTAATACACGTATCTGCATGTATTTATAAAGTTCTTGATGCATTAAAATACCACTTCGAAACTTAGTTCTACTTTCGTTTTTCTGAACGATACGCCAATATCGCGAAAAAATATGACATTCGAAAGTGACATTATAATTTTGGTTTTCGTCACTACTGGTGGCAAAATAATATCAAATTGGGATACTTTGGTAATTTATACAAATTTATCGTGTGACTATGACTACTTTATTGAACACACGAGTATAAATATAAAATCGCGATCTATACGAATTTGTTTTGTTTTATTATCGATCCGGGCACTTACAATTAATTGATTATCAATTAAAATGACCGTCTGGTGGCTTTTTAAATCGACCGGTCAAACGCATCGGAGGTTCTTTTAATTCTCTATCCAGTGGTTTAAGACGACACGTGCGTGTCACAATCAACACATACAATTAAACACCAATTAATGCCAATTATAACACCTTTCGCGAAATCTACATAAACAATTTACTGCCTGTCAATCTGCATATAAGTCCCGCCTCGTGTTTACATCACCTACGATGACCTTGGGCATTTTACCATGTAATTTATTCAAGCCACGCCTTCCGCCGACAATCATTGGCTTCTGACCGACTCGTGGATTTCGTCACGCATCCGGGTCCCCATCCAAGCGTTCATCGACTGCGATCATGCGTTGATTGATAGCGATTACTCAAGCGTCCAGTGATTGTTTACACGCTAATATTTACAGTTTTATGACAGGAAACGTGCGATGATTTAATTGACTGACAAAGGAAAAATCCTCTGGGTCCGGAGTGACGCACAGGCTTGAAATACGCCGGGTCCTTTCTGCGTCTTTTGGAAATCTCCCGGTTCCGGACTCAGGTCCTCGGGTCCAATGAAACCCCTGCCTTAATGCTACTATTTTCCTCAAAATGTGTAATATTTCACATTTTCAGCCGGCCTAAAATGTTTTTTAAGCAGTCGATTTGGCCTGTAGCCTGCTGTTATTGATAACTTTGCGATAACCAGTATACTGTTTTCATGCAAATGTACCTATTTGCAGGAACTAGATGATCATTATTTCTACAAACCCCTTAGAGAGGCCAAGACTGAATATTTGGAGGAACTTGAGGCACTCAATGTAGAAATTGCTAGGAAAGATGCCGTGCCTGCAATCTTCCAGGCTAAAGAGGTAACTATGCAAGTCAAATGTGTTATTTATGAAACAAGAAAATCTTTGCAGAGACGTGGTCCAGTATCTTAATAATGTCACATACATACACTGAGCGGCAATGAAAACGCAACACTTTTTAAACATCAATATTTCCGTAATCCGTTAACGTATAAACTTGAAATTGTGTATGCTCTCTTTGATATATATTATCTAGATAATTCAGCTTTTTCCGTGAAAATACTTTAAGAATCACTCGTCCATAGCAGAAGAGTCTTCAATCGCATTTTCACATAAAGAAACTGGCAAGTTTATTATTATCTCAATTTATTACCTCCCTTTGACCATAAACAATACATCATGGCTCTAATAGAGTCTGTTTTGATGTTTAAATGGTTGTGCGCGAAACATTGTACAGGCTCCTTTAAATTACATGGACTTCACATAGCCCTTCTGCAAAAACCAAACAGCATCCCACAAACATTTCATGAACGTTTCATACGATTAATACGTCGTAGATTCACACAATGCATCGCTCCAGACGGTGGTTTTAAAAGATAAAAAAATGTGACTTTCTGTTTTACACTGACACAAAGTCAACTGGTATAAAGCTGTGTTGCTAAACCACTTTTTCAGTTTTGAAGTGATATTCATGCGTCACATGGATTTATCCATTCTATGACAACATTTTGCGATGCTTACATACTTATTATCATATAATTATGTCTTATACTACACTATGTAATTGTTGCGTTTTCATTGCTGCTCAGTGTATAATATTATTTCTTAGTTGATCCTCTACCTATTCACTTCAAATAATTTTGCTATGTCGCTATATAATAAACTTAGAAAAATCTTCCTCTCTTTAACCAGTGATCATATTGTATTAAAACAAATGAACCTAGGGCAACTCTCCCAAATTCTTCCAATTTTTTGTTTAGTAATGAATGCCAGGGTTGCGGCCATATATTTATAGCAATAAATAAAAATTTGAAAATCTTCTCAGAAACCTTATTAATCCAATTCCAAAATAATATTTCATAATAATTTTAGTATGGTCCTTGTGTGATTGTTTATCGTTCTTTCAAATACTTTAATATTGCCAAAAGATATTGGTACCAGGGGGTGAATTATATTTTCGTTATAAATACAGCTATATTGAATTACTCTCACAAACTGCTTTGTACTTGCTTTTAGACAGGGGTCGAATTTAGCAATATTTTCTACTAGCTAAAATTAGCTTGTGCCATTTGGGTTCACTAGCTAAAATGAATAGCTACTCCAAAGGTTGTTTACGAGACTATTTGAGTGTATCTGATTTGGTCTGAGTAGGAATTTAGTGGTTGTAAGGTACAAGCACTGAGTAGAGCAATTAAGGGATATCATGGCCCCTTATTTCAAGCAGAAATGATTCTAATTACAAGTTAAATAATATGCAAAACATTTAAATTACTTGATGTGGATAACTTGTTATTTTGTTTGTTATTATTTATAGGAGCAACTTGACCTACAGCTTGAAACTGAATACCGTCAACGATTGAATAATGCTTTCACACAGGTTAAGAATAGACTGGTAAGTTTGCTTATAAAAGAAACTGCATTTTCGATGTAGGTGATTTTAGATTAATTACGGATCCAAGATGAAATTTCATGAACATCGAAAACCAAAATAACCATAATCAATTTTATAAATTCCCTCACTAAATTCTATGAAAAATACATCATGTTAAGTGAATAATCCTTATCCAAGTCGAAACTCGTACAGCATTTGAGGTATCAATTTGAAACAGTAGGTTGATAAATTTTACTGATGAAGAATATTCAAACTTTACATGGAGATTGGCCAGCAACAGTAGATTACCTCTATTGATTTTGAGGTCAGTAGGTCAAAGTCACTGTGACCGTTACCATTTCAATTAATCAGGATGCCATTTGGTTTTAGGGATCATTCTGTAAAATCATTAATCATGGGGGATTAAATTTCATGGATTTTGTGCTTCACCTTTAACCACGAAATGAAATCCCATCAAACACTTATTTTGACCCTTGTATTTATTACCAGAAATGCAAAATCCACAAATTAAGGTCTAGTCGTTATGGTCTGTGTACTATAACCACGAAAGTTTGTCCCGTCGAAATGAAATGAATTTATAGAACATGAAGATCTCTTGCATTCTCGTTCAACCAGCGTGTTTTTCATCCGTTATAGTCTAGGGACTTGACTATACACTGATTCATGAGAATGATCTCTTGTTGCATTGTAGGATTACCAGGCTGACGTGGATCAAGTGGAGAGACAGTTTGAACAAGATCACATGGTTAACTGGATCGTCACCAATGTTAAGAAATCTATTACACCACAACAAGAGAAGGAAACAATTGCCAGCTGTATTGGTGTATTGAAGAATTTGTCTGCCACAGCTACTATTTAATTCTATTGCTGCTTAGAAAATTGTGATTAACTTTTTAGAAAAAAAACGTATTTGCAGACATCTGTATTATTATTATGCTGAAAGTGTAAATTTTTCGTGCTTTGTATTTTCTGCATAAAGACTTGGAGATTCATTGGGTCTCATTGTTAATACATGGGATCAAAGGATATTTATTGAAATAGATTTGTAACATCAGTACTGAAATGAATGATTGTGTTATTTGAAGTATAACAAGCCTTGTTATTTTTCATTCCATATGTAATTGCTTAGCAAAGCCTTTTTTTGGCCAGTCAGCATTCTGCTGAAATATGGCAGGCATACGAGTGCCTCCAATCGGATTTGAACCTGGGTCACTCAATTAGGCGGCAAGCATGCCAACCAGAGACCACTCAGCTACAGAGGAAGACATGAACTTCACATTTTCATAATACTTTCTATCACAATGGGACAATCCTTTGCGGCTGTGTTTTAATGGTACAGCTCGTAAAACAGATTTTCGAAAATTGAGATAAGACCCTGTGAATATGCATTGGGTTTACTTCCAACACACATATGTATGAGCAATAATGCATTTTAAGTTACTTAGTAAAACACTATAAGGGATAAATTATGCACAAGAATATCAATATTGTAATACTGTTTTTCATCATGCACAAAAGTCTAGACCAGGGTTATGTAATTACTAATATGAGAGTATTATCAACCAGATTGTGAATGAAGTCTTACAATGTATCTCCCATTGAGGCCTAGATGTGAGAATTCTTCCTTGTGTGACTCCTACATTTCTTGGGAATATTGACGAAACTTGCAGTATAACTACTATGATGTGCTTTTTCACATATTGTCAGGATTTTGTGATTGGATCATTTTTATGAGCAATGGTCCTTTGCTGATTTTTTACATATAATACAATTTTCTTCTCTTCGGTGTGGATTTGGCTGTCTATCAATGCTACTTGTTTCATATTGAAGAAGATTAGTGGTATTTGTTTCCATTCAATAAATAATATGGATTTTTTACAAATAAGTAACAGTATACCACAGGACTTTTCAGAATAGTAAGGTTATCACAGCTGATATGATTTGCTTTGGAGAGTTTCAGAGGCACACAAGATTTGAGAAAATTAGACAAGAGAAAGCAGCCCTCAACCAGCCAAACCGAGAAAACAAAAACCAACATCACACCACACTATAGCTTGGCTATCTGGACCTGAGCCTGACCTTTATGCAAGCATTTATTAGAATGTTCTTGCTTTGAATATATCAATTTCCGCAAGCAAATCGTGCAGCATCTGTGTTTCAAATTTGTGTTTGTATTACATCTCGAGCGCCTTCGTGATACTCCCCGATTATGTAAACAAACAATTGTTTACGTAGGCAATCTATCGACTGTTATATTATGCTTATAAATAGGTCAGGCTTGTGTCAAATTGGCCAAGCTATACTACAAATAAATGGCACAAAGCCCAACACAACCAAATAAGAAAATGTAGAGGAGTGATGGGCAAGTGCTGTTGAAATATGAAATGCTCATCAGGCAAGGATGGGGGAAAGAATAAGTTACACACATTGGCATTGTTCAAATATGTTTAATGTAAATTAACATAAATAGTTACACATACTTGCACTAGATTGGTTGAGAATGCAAGAACATTGGCTTACACAGTACTAGCATCATACCTCTACAAGTCTACACATCAGAAAATTCAGGTTTGAAAATAAAGCAAATACATTTTGCTGGCTTAGAATATGAAAGTATAAGCCTCCATCATATTTTTAAGAATTTGCATCACAATGCATTTGTTATGAGCCTACGTTTATAAAATTCGAAAATGGTCATGTTAACCATACCTAAATGGTCATGTTGATCATACGTAAGTTAAAATGCAGTCTGAGAGCACAGCCTTAATTTGCCAGTCCGCTTTCTGCCAAAATAAGGCAGGCATATAAGAAAGCCTCTATCCAGATTTGAACCGGGGTCGTCAGGTTAGGCGACAAGCATACTAACCACTTGGCTAAGGAGGCACACATGAAAGGCCTGTTTTACCTGGTGATACATCAATTATAACACAGTACTTTCTCTTATTAGAATACTTAATACTGTGGATACTAAGGTCTATGGAGTTAAGTGTTCAGTGTAGTGATCATTCATAATTACCTCCCTTTATGGTTAATCATGCACAACATTCAAAGTCCACAGTTTGCGGATATACATGGTTTGTACTATTGTCTGACTTTCATTTGATAATACTCAGTTTAAGTTAAGATTTGCCTTTTTACGGCAAGTCACAATATCTGGGTTGAGTTGTACCTCAAATTTAGATTTTGTAAGAGAATGAACTTGGATAAATATGGCTATCCATAACAGATCTGCTTATCTAAAATATGTATGTTTTTCAATGGTCATATTTTTGCAAACGCACACATATTTACTATAATAATTAAACTCCCCCAGCAATGAATGACCCAAAAGACTTTGAATCATGTGCATAATAAACCATAAAGAGAGGAAATTAAGAATAGTTCTAAATCAAACAACACGAGAAGCATAAGGAGTACAATATATGTAAAAAAATAAATGTTGAAATAACGAGAGCATTTGTACTAGTATGGACCAATTAGATATACATAATTATACACAAAAGTCATATATTATATCATATATAAATTTTATGTGTTCAAAACAATAACAAAACATAATACTTATATGAGAGAAAATAGTTTGTCGATACATTGTAATGTATTTGATTCAAGCTTAACAATTACAATATTGCTACACGACATAAAACAAAATACACAGGTTATTTTAAAAACAAATGATTTCTATTTGTAAGAGTCCAGAGAACACTATAACAGGTTTATTTATTTCCATGAATTAAACACAATGGCTGACTGAACTGTCAGAAAATTCAACCTTAAATTGACCATTCGGCTTAACAAGGTTGTACCTTACAATATATACAAATTTTTATTATTGAGATAAAACCTTGTTGCAACATAGCGACACTGAACATCATGGACCTATACTGTATACTGCTCATCAAAGCATGCTATCATTTTGACTATATTCAACTCATGCATTCTCAATTATTTATGTTTTAGAACTAAATACAAGTATTTTGGGCCAGTTCGTGAGAAATTCTCCAGTCAATGCTATAAAGCAGAAGATCACTGACTGATGTCGTCTGAAAAATCTGGTTTTCTTTATTCTGTTGTTCAAATGTCAAGTAAAATAATTTTTATAGACATATGCTGAGCTCTCCACAAGCCAAAGTGGCAAGAAATTTCACGGACTACGAAGGGATTGACCACTTGCTACATTTGATGATTTCTCAAATCAGTTTTAAAGAAATTGACATATAAATTAACTGCATTTTAGGCATCAACGTATCACTGACTTCTCCACCACAATTGTTGGCTAAAATATCATTTATGCAGAGCCCTGTATACTGTACAATCATTAATTTTCAAGGAGTATTAAATTTTGTTGATCAAATTCCATCGGACAATATTTTTTACCCTGGTATTTATTACAGGAAATACAAAATACATGAATCAAAATGGTATTTTACCAAAACCACAAATTTTTATCCCATTGAAAAGAAATGATTTTAATTTATGCTCTTTGAACTTGGAGCTAAGGCGAATTAAACATGGATGAGAATGTGTGTATTGTGTATAACTACAATGCTTCTCAATATGAGAGTTATGTAGCATCACACAAATGAACAAAGGCTGGGTAGTCTCCACTACTTAATATTATACGAATTTATCAACAGTAAGAACTGCTAACTTACGTAGCTTGATGATGCAGTAAATTGTCAGCTGTATGACAATGACAAAATGTTCAGATTTAAGTACTTTGTTAATACAAGGTGTGTCCGAAACAGTTAATGGACTTATACCTGGTTTCCTAAAATTAAACCTCAGCAGGATCAGGATGTACGTATATGTCCCTTACTACACCAACTTCAAGACATAATAACAAATTAATAAACAAACCATACAGCACAATGTCAAGTCATGTAATTTATGAAGTTATCATCCATTTTGGTGAAAATCAGTCGAAATTTAAAAAACTGATATGTTTTAACCACAATGACATCAAATTCAATACAACATGTTCCCACCAAAAACAACAAAACACCAACTTGACACAACAAACTTAATCTTCAAAACTGTCCAGCAGTACTGACTTATTTTTCATAATGTCGTAGTTACAAGGCATGTTTTTAAAAGTATAGAAAATTAATAGTTTGAGTATAATTTCCCAGCATGCAAACATAAAGTGTTGACTCCCACCATTGATGCAAACTATTGAATCCTTAAATTCGTCCACAAACTATAAGAACACACCTTGAATTACCAAGCATGAAAACGCAACTTTTCACAAATCACTTAAAATAAATAGTTGAAAAATATAATTAAGCAAATTTTTAAATACTCGCAAATTTTGTACACTAGTTGGGCTTTGACTTTGGGACACCTATGCCCATAACAGAAAAATATAAAGAACTCCAAAAGTACTCAATGGTAGCATTTTGTTAAAAAATATTCCCAACTTTGTTTTTACTCAATGGTTGAAACATCAAATGAATATTTACAAAGAAATATTGGTAATAACATAATAGTGTTTGTTTAAAATGATGTGATTTTTTCTGACCTTTAAAACAATGTGATTTTTATCAAATTACTGTGCAGTTGTATAAGGTATCTGTAAACAGCTAACCAAAGCTGAATGATTCTGACTTATATATACAAACCCAGTTCCTAGACGATCAATACACATTGATTATACTGTTAAGTCTAGATTAAAAATGTAAGCCATGAGCGATAGAGTGCAGTTTGCATTGTAACAAAAAAGTTCACACGAGTCTAGTCACATTAAGCTAGGGGAGGTAATCCAGCCTTCTCTCGACATTTTTGTATTAACGCTCGTTTCATAAACTGTTTTCTTGACAATTCTCGAACATTCTGAAAAAACAAAAGAAGAATCATTTGGCAATTATACAAACTCCAGGGTACCAATTTTTATTAAAATCACTGACATGTTAATGTTGCATTTGTAATTGAATTTATTTAACCTTTATTCTTAAAATCTTGCATATTGGGGACAGATTTCATTCAATTGAGCTGAATGGACCATCATCTGGACTATTACCTTGGCCCCCAAGTTAGACAGCTTTAACCATTCCACCACATAGAACACTCTACAGTAACTTTATGCAGGCCTGTGATCGCTTCAAGAGCTGAAGGGCTGAAACCTCATACCATCAACTTTGCAAAAACATCATTTATCAGTAGTCAGACTGAACCTGATGTTTTTCCAAAGTTTTTAAGGGAATTGGCCTAAAGGAATGAGAATCAAAGAACTGAAACTTTTGTATTAAAGCAATATAAAATTAAATGCATTCATAAGAACATCAAACAAATCAAATGTCCATCATTTATGTAAATTAGAACCAGTACCTTTAAAAATACATCTAAATCTATCACACTTTTTCTCAATGCTTCACCAAGATAATATATCGCATCCTCAATGGCTTGTTCCTCAGCGAAAGCATTTAACAACCTGAAATTATAGGACAAAATGAATCATAACATTAAGTCTAACCCACAGACACAAAAATATGTACTGTAGTGGTGACAAATTTCGGAAATGTTGATCCCAAAGGCAACAATCAATACATTCTTTTGAACATAATTATTACCATAGTCACTGAGTCAAAACTACGCTAGAAGTCACCAGATGCTTATACTTAAATTTCTCTTAAAATGGTACCGTAATGATACTTGTTAGATGTACATGATCCTGTCAAGACAAAAGCTAGACTTTACAAGAGCCATGATCACATGGCTATCCCCACCAAATGAACTTGCTTTTGTGTGGGAAGATTTGTTCTCTAGAACAGAATCATTACTCTAATTAGTCAGTATCTTAAATGGTTTGCAAGATATGCTCGAGACAAACATTTATTATGAAAATACTAAAGGGGAAATAATTCAAAATGTAAGACAGACAGAGTTATGGTAGTTGGTCAATGCAATTCTCAAACTTGCCATATATTTATAATTCAATTTTCAAGTCAATATCTTAAATACGCCCCCACGATCGCTACCTTAGGTGGTCATTCCATTGTTTAAGATCAGAGGAACGACCACTTAAAGGACAAAAGAATTAAGTGGTCAGGGAATGAATTGAATAGATTTCTATTGTGTTAGGCCACACCTCCGACCACCTAAGGTAGCTTTCGTGTGTGCGGACATATGTACGGACGGAGACTATTACCAAATCCTTGCCCTAATTTTTCTCAGCAGGGATAAAAAGAGCAGTTATGAGATACTTACTGTCTATATAATGGTGCTGTAGTGACCACAGCCTCATCAATGTTTAACTGACTTTGGTTCTCTAGACGTGATAGTGTATCCTTCACTTCTTTGTCCTTATCCTTCAGTAAATGTATGTTTCCATCAATCTCAGCCTACAAACAACACATAAAAATATGGTCAGATATTTCTCATTTTGTAAGGAGAGTGTTTAATACGGCATCACAGGTATTGGGAGTTTAGTATTAGGATTTAATTAATACTAGGTATTTCTGCCTTTAAACTGTTAAAACCACGCCATTAAGCTTTTTATATTGCTGAAACTATGTCATTCAGCTTTTTGACAGCAAGGACTTGGGGAGTTTGGTCATGAGTCGGGCATTGTGCCGTCGTTTTGTAGTGTGTGACCCTGTATGCTGTCTTCCCTGTCAGATTTTTTCTTTTAACACCAACCAGTATAAGTATTTCAGTCATAACAGGGCTACTCAAGCACAGTATTTTCTCGATGGATCCTTGAATTTTCTTTATACTTGTGAGCACAAAGCATAAGAAGTTAATCAGAACTTTCTTTAATGACTTATGCAAGATCTTGGACTGGGATTTAACAAAGGTGATGTTGTTACTTTGGCAGTAAATATGACACTAAGTCATGAAACTGGTGGGGATATTAAGAATTCTGACAGCAAAAAGTATGGTTAATGTCAAACCAAACACACAAAGAGTTGCCACTCATGTTTAAGGTAAAACCGTTTTTATCATAATTATATTGAAAAGAAGTCCTTTTAAACAAGAATGGAAGATCACAGTTCATACAGTAATCATCTTCGATAACAATTGCCACAAAACATCAACTGACCGTGTAGTAGTCACTGAAATTCAATTGTATACTATTTATTGTATACATGGACGTGTCTTCAAACATGAGTTAATAACTTACTTTTTCTCTCTCTAAATCTTTGATCATTGTTTCCAGTTTGTCCTTGCCTTTCATAAGATCTGTTTGCGTCTTGTATAATACATCCATCTCCGCCTACAACGCAGAATGTATGATGTTATAGCAAAACTATTATGAATACAATTTTATCATAAAGAAGATGGCAGACAAGGGATTTGCTTACTCACCTGTAGACTATGGTGCAGAGAACACAAACACAGACATTTCTGGAGTTGTTTCTCACAGTCAAGGTTAAAATCATAATGCCAATCTCTGAACAATTTTCATAATTTTGTAAGCAAGTCTATAAATTTTCATAAATAAATCTGAACCTTTTTTCTGTAGATAATTATAGTAAACATCAATATTAATTATTAAAAACTCTATCAGAAAACTGCTAAGCCTTTTTGCTCCACATGGACATGAGCAAATCTATCCCTCCCCCTTCTTCACACCAAAATATAACCATTTTCAAACCTGAGCCTGGGCGAAAGTTTCCTTAAGTCTCCATTTCATTTTATCCTCGACCGCTGATAGAAGTGAAGCTTTTAAGTGCTCTTCTGTGACTGTACTGGTTCCACTGTTGTACGTAGACGCTGAAGAAGCTGCAGTATGATACAAGGGAAATAAGATAGGCAAATCTTCACGACAGTTGGGAACTTAACAATCTTATTGACTCAGAGTCCCGGGGAATAAGACTTTGTTCCGGTTCCAAGACCTAATAATGTTGACTGGTGCATAACTCCATATATACAGACCATATTGTTACCAGTATGGACTTCAACTATGATGATGAAGATTATGTTTCAGGTTTCAAATGGATCCCTGGATACAGTCTCAGAGAAAATGACTTGGACAAAGAAAAATAATCAAATCACTCGCACACCATGCCATTGAACAACTTTTGTGAGGAAGTCAAGCTAAAAGTAGTAACTAAGCTGCCTTCTTGATGACATTGTAAGAGATTCAGAAAGTAATCCCTTGTGCCATTGCCTCCCTGGTGATAAATAATTTAGCAGCTATACAACACTTCAAGCAATGAACAATGAAATTGGTCTGTAAGATCTGTGGAAGTTGGACTGAGTTTCAAGGTATTTTACTATTTTCGTACTTAGATATCTTAGTATAATCTACCTTGAAAAGAATTCCTCTCATGAATGGCAATGAATTTTAATAATTAAAATTTCTTTTAAATTAATGCATGGAAATTCTTAATTAAAAGTTTAAAACTGGCAGACAAGGATGGAAAATATTCCAGTTATGATGAAGGAAAATGCCCTACATGTTTCAGTAGTTGATGAAGCTTGTTGGTATGATGGTGGCTGTTGATATGATCCACCAGGGTAGTTAGAGACTGCCGCTGTAGATGATGGATAACTACCAGGTGTCGGGTAGCCTTGGTAACTACTCGTTTGTTGTTGAGGATATCCTGAAAAGAATAGAGATGTGTGTGTTATTAGTACTGTTATACATGCATGTCCCCCCATGGTAGCCAAAAATGTCTGAAAAGGAATAGTCTGGAATAGGTCACAGTGACCTCTGAACTCAAAATCAATGAGGGGACTGTTACCGATGCTGGCCAACTTCCATGTAAAGTTTGAAAATCTAAGGACAAAATGGTCATTAATTTTGACAACATTTATCAAAATACCAGTAATAAAGAATTCAAAACAAATAAAACCCCAGAAATTCAATCCAGGAAATGTCCAGAAAACTATACTAGGTCTCAAGTTATAGATCTAATTGTATAATAAAATTCGCTAGTATTATCTTAATAATTCAAGGTTTATCAGTTCTAAAGCAGCTGAAGCTACAGCCTACAGCAACTTTATGGTCAATTTTGACACTTTTTATCCATTTCAGTGCCCACCATCTTTAAACATTCTATTGCATTCAAAATTGATCAATGATTTGCAGTTAATGAAA